>CM035127.1:79666029-80323113 GCA_020205605.1 Panax ginseng | reverse complement strand
ACTTTGTCAAAATAGCTATTTAGAAACAAACATCTTCTGGTCTTCGATTTCAACTAAAGATATTTGAACTTGTATTGGGCTCTTCAATCTACAATGCTTCTTATTGTCAATCCTCTATCAGTTCTGACTTGCTCTATGAACTGAGTCAAACTTATAGTCTGATGAGGAACGTAGATTCAGTGCTTGACTTTACGCTACGACTTGAGCTCTACGTTCTGCTCCACAACTTGAGCTTTACATTCGGCACTCTGTTATCTTCTGTTCACTCTGTGATCTGATCTTCACTATGCGATCTGGAGTGAACTCTACGATAAAGAAGTTAGCTCTACAATCGAACACTTAATGCTCTACAAAGAGATACCTTACCCCGTGATTATTCAATTATTCTACGAACAGGCAGAGTAACTTTACGTTCGATTAAAAATACACTACAATCATCTTGATCCTATCATCTATACATTAATTCATCTCTAAAGATCAACCTAATAAGTTTGATCTATTTATTGTAGTTCCTTGTACATCATTTTATCATTAAGGACTTTACAAATACTACTGAATAAATATATTTTAATCATATATCATCATCAAATTTATCCTGTGGGACTCTAACAACTTCATTAAATGCTTCGATCCTAGAAGATCTTTAATGTTGACTTTCAGGGTAACTGTGTTGGCTTACTTTCGGCTATGGTACATCACATCAGAATGCTTCACCACTAACCACGTAAATGTTGTCACATCGCCAAACTAGCTACTAGACACAACACGATCTGATCTTCATTTTAAACTTAAGATGATCAGCAACCATCTAGAAATCTTCACTCTGCAAGTCTTCACAATGTCAGTCCAATGTCAAACCTGACATACTTTACGATTTTCCTGATCGTACACTTCAAAGATGATTATAGACTTCAATGGTGATCATAGAGTGCTTGGCTAAACCGACTCTATGATTATTCTCGCTCTACGATCTGCTATATGATTCTTGATAAGCTCTAAAATCTATGTTTTACCTCACAATCTTCAATAAGTTTTACGATCCTTCGGTAGACTATATGATTCTTCTGCAGACTCTGCGATCTTGATTTAGCTTTACGATTTCCTGTCAGACTCTGCGATCTTGAACTGAATGATTTACGATAAACTGTCAAACTATGCGATCTTCAAAAATGCTTTACAATTGCACAAAGCAACTTTACGATAGTTTCCTTTCCTATCATCTATACATTCAATTTTTTTGATAGATCAATGTAACAAACTTGATCTTCTACTCTAAGTCCTTTTACATTGATTATACTCTTAAGGACTTACAAAAGCTACTGATTACACATATATTATCACATCATCATCAAATCAAAATATGCAATTTTCCTAAAAAAAAAATGATAATCTCTCAGTACATTAAACACGTTAACCTTTTTTTAGCCTTTTCTTATTTTATTTTATTTTAAAAAAAAACTTGATTATTTTGATCAGATAATTTAATATAAACATCTAAAATTTATTAATATCCAAAATAAAATCAAATTTTATAAAGTCAACTCAAACAATCTCAATACTCATGCATAATCTAATTAACATAATAATATGATACGTTTGATTATGATAATTTTTTACTGCATTAAACCAAGCAACCCAGATAATTTTTTTCAACATCTTCCTTTTTACAAATATTTAATTATTTTGATTAGGGAACTAATGTATATAAGTCTAGTGTTTAGTTGTTATAACAACAATCAAAATGAGTAAAGTCAAATATTTAATGAACACGAACTTTTATGTTCGAACTCGACTTAACTATTTAACTAATCAAGTTGAGTAGTTCGTGAGTAGCTTGTTATATTATCGAGTATGAATTGAGTATCGAATAATTATTGAGATTTTTTTCTACTTCTAAATATTTTGTATGTATATAAATAAATGTATTAAACATATTACATTTAGTCAAGTATCAAGTCAAATTAAGTCGATTATTGAACGAATTCAAGTATGGATTCACGTCGAGTCGATCAATATATATACTCGACTTGACTCAATAACTTAACAAGAACTAGAAAATGATCAAACTTGACTCAATTAACGAGTAATTGAGTATTTGCCTCGGGCCAATTATAATATCAAATAATTATGTTCATTTATTAGCCTTAATTTTGATCAAACTGACTCATTAGCGAGTCAAGTCGAGTATATATTTAGCTAATATTTTGGAGACTAAATAATAATTTCAAAAATAAGGTTCAAAATTATGTGTATAGTTTTGATTAATCATTAGATCCACCCATTTACTATTAATTAGTTACATAACCTAATGATCAAGATTGAGTCACTATGATCTCTAGGTATCAAGTTTCAATTTTCATTGGTGTAAACTTATTTATTATTTTCTTTGAAATGTATTTTCTCCTTAATGTAATGTTTGGTTTGATTGATTATTGATATTCTGGTATGATTTGTACTTAATTATGATATTATATAGTACTTTCCACAAAAAAATTAAAAATAGTTATAATTTGAATATATTTTTTTCAAAATCATATTTTATAGTTATAACATCACTCTTAATCAATTCTAACACTTCAAACTTCTCTTTTAACCAAAATAATAAGGGAGTTGATATTCGTACACCCTATACTTAGGGGTGTTCATCGATAAAAAACCGGATCGGACCGAGCACGAACTGCACTCATTGAATACCGAGATAGTAGCCAATTTCATGAACTCGTGCAAGACTTCTAAGTGAGCATTCTGGGTTTAAGTCTGGCTTTTACTAGAAAATTAATATAATTATTATTTTTATTATTATTTTATTATTTTTATTATTATTAATATTATTATTATTTTTATTTTTTTTATTATTATAATCATTATTTTATTATTATTATTATTAATAATAAAAAAAATAGAGAACCCAGATATATCTGATCCAGGTTTCGCAAAAACCGAACCATAAAAATGTCGGGACCGAAAACCGATCAGAAAAACCGATATATCTTTGAGTTTTTTAAATTTAACCGACCGATTCTTTTTTATCTTAACCGAAGCATTGCCTTTATTCCTATTAGAAAAAACTGAAAAAACCGATTAATTTGAACACCCCTACCTATACTTAGTTGCACACCCATATATAAATAAGAGACTAATTTAGTCCTTAATGAATAGGATCCTGACTAGCTTATTTACTATATACCCAATTTTTCCTTTCGACCCATGTCTATTTTCTATAGAGCAGCTTATTAATTAGGGAATCCTTCTTATTCTTCCATCTTCTCAATCTTTTCATCTTCATGTGTTCATCTTCTAATCTTTCTCCCAATTCACTTCATCTCATCTTGACTTTGTCCATGATATAATTAATTGATTTATCTTTTATAGAATTTTTATTTCACAAATACAAAAAGGAAGAGAATGGTTGTGGAAAAAGAGATGCTTTAGTTGAATATAATAATTGATTTGGTTAAATTTCAATTACCTTGAACAAATTTTTTACCTATTTAAGTCATCCAATCATTATGGTTCTAATGGTATTTCAATTACCTTGAACAAATTTTATTATGGTATTTTTTACCTATATATTATAAGACCCCAACTTATTATAAATAAAATCAAATTTCCTCTAATTATTATTGTGAATAATAAGGTGTTAAATTGATATAATATTTTGGTTATGGGTGAAATGTGTAAATTTTGCAAAATAAGCAAGTGGTTATAAAATAATCATTGTTATCGGGGAATATTCGTTTGGTCGTGGAATATTCTTGTTGTCGGGAAATATTAAATACGACGGCCAGTAGCGATCATTAGTGGGCCCCATAATGTAAGAATAAGCTGTCGGATGAAGAAACGACAAGTTTGAGTTTTTATAAATAAGAGGCGTAGTTGTTACAAGTAACATTGTTGGAATACCCGGTGGTTAAAATACGATGAATACGCGTGGATGCGATGATTGATGAATTATTAATCCTTACGTAGAAGGCACTACTCAATAATTATTACAGTAGTTACTGTTCAATATTTTATTTTATTGATTCAATAATTGATGCGTTGATATTTTATATCATTGTTGTTTCAATAATTGTCACTGCATAGTATTTCTCATTATCAGATCAATAATTCATATTATTTGAATAATATTATTAGATAGCATTATTGGCAATGTCTAGAAAGTTACATTCAATGAGAGGTTTGGTCACCTAATTACGCACCAAGAAGGAGAAATTCTTATTGGAAAGCCCCTCTTTCACAGGAACTACTGGTTGTCATAAGCGTGATTACGTAATATTATTTGTGAATAATTAATTATTGATTTATATGATAAGGAAATATTTATTTTTTGTGGATATAAATGTTGGATATATTTATTGTGGTTAAAAATGAAGGAGTTAATGTTGAGGTGTTTTATCAGTATTTTTGTCGGAATGGAGGTATTAAAAATTAAACCAAATATTTTTGAGATATATTGCGTGAATTATAATTTTTAATCCGACCGTTGGATCGTTGTGATTTTTGGATATGTTATACATATATAAGTTGAGTATATGTCCACAAATTTTGAACCGTTAAAAATGAACGTATGATTTGTTATGAATTTTAAGAGGTGACTGGTTCAGAAATTGTTGAATTTTTGGAATTTATCATTTTGGTGGAAAATTCTAGAATTGGTGGTCCCCACTTTTGGTTGGTGAGAAATGTGCTGGAATTTTTATTCAAATGTGGTGGGTGAGAATATTTTTCTTCTTTTTGTCCAAGATGTCTATTATGGTTACTATCTTTAATTGTATCCATGTTTTGATCTTTATTCTTGAATTTTGCTTCAAAATTGGTTATTATGGAGTATTATTGATCTTGGATAAACTGTTATACGAATCCCTACTATTTGTCCTTTTGTCTCACTAGATTCATTTTCTTTAAAATATTTTTCATCATCCTCAGTCCTAAATGTTGATATTACTAAATATCTTTGGTCTGTAGTGCAAAGATGAATATTTGATTAAAGATGTATATTGATTGTTGTTACAGGGATAAAATATTGTTGATGGACTTTTAAATCTTAGAAGATAGTAGAACTCATTCTCTACTTGACTCTTCTAATGGATTGTTGTTTCATTGCAGTTGTTGATCTAAAACTTGTTATCATTATATTTTATCGATTTTTTCCTGTTGAAGACTAATGATAATTTGTTGTATATTATCTTAGTCATAATATTCTTCTTGGGCTAGTTGAGCTCACCCTTTTCCTTTTTGTTCCATTTTTCTTCTCAGGAGGTGAGAACATAGCAGGATTTAGTCGGGGTATGAAGTGATGGTTCTAGAAAGATGTTTTAGCAGTCCTCACTATTTCTGTAAAAATAGTGTTTGAATAATTATAATGAGGACTTATTTGAGTGTGAATATTGTCTAGAAGACAATATTTGTATTTAAACTCACAGTATGTGTTGTCGTATTTTGCACGACAATTGTATTATTGAAGTTGTAGTTTGCTTTCTGTACCATGTATTTGGCGACTCAGAATAGGTGTTGTATAACTATTTTGTGGGCGTCACAGTTGGTATCAGAGCTTAGGGATATGGTCTCTAGCGGAGATCGGGGAATAAAACTAGGAGGGGAGAGATGAGTAAATCCTTCGCTAGTGTGTCCTATCTAAGCTTATTTGTTGGTCAGTCATAATATAGGGATATTATGTGATATGTTAATTTGTTTAATTAACCCTTATTTTTTAGCGAGATTTAAGAATGGTCACGAGAACGTTAACAATGGAGTGTATGAGAGGCTGTGGAACAACCTTTAGTTATAAACGGAGAGAACGTGCAATAGGAAGGGCAATATTCCTCTGTAAAAACAATACTACCGAGCAAACGATGAATGATGGAATGTTTAGGAGCTTTTGCGCGATTCATGCAAAAATCGACGAGGAGAATCGTGTACAAAATACGGGTGGAAGTGATACCAACGTATGCGATTACATCACCAAGCAGATTCAAGGAGTTAGGACCACGAATTTATTGGAAAGCCGGATCCGATCGGGCGGAAACATGGGTCAAGCAAATTACCAAGATATTCGATGTCTTGGGATGCACGGAGGAATGAAGGTTCCATTCGCCACCTTTATGTTCCGCGGTGAAGCGAGATCTTTTGGTGGGAGTCTCGTGAAGCGTACTCACTCTTTGCACTCAACATGTCTTGGGAAACATTTCAGAATCGCATTCAATGACAAGTACTTTCCGAAAGTATTAAATGCTATATAAAAGAGGTAGAGTTTATCGGTGGAACAAAACAACATGACCGGTGTCCCGATGAGGTGAAGTTCATTTGAGTTATCCAGTTTGCACCTCATTTGGTAGAGAATGAGGAATGAATGACAATGATGTTTCTGAGAGGTCTAAAACCTGAGATTCGTCAATACCTTATCTCTCATAAATTTTCTCTGTATTCAGATGTTGTCAACAGGGCTCAATTATTAGAGCGAGATAGTGAGTATGTTCAACCGAGGGATCACAACCAGGGTCATACCGGTGACAGCAGTCATCAGAGCGACGATAACCAACGAGGAGGGAAAAATACAAACAAAGGTAACCACTCGAGTGGTCATCGTGGCCATGATAATAGGAGAGGTGAGTCAAGTGGAAATTTCAGAAAGATGAGATTCAACAATGACAGGAAGACATCAGCAGCTGCACCAGCACCAATAACAAATTCTAGGGGAGGAGAACGACCGCCAATTAGATGTTACAAATGCGGAAAGAGGGACATATCATTCAACCGTCCCACAACAATCCAAGGTATGTTATTTGTGGAAAGGAAGGCCACATAGCTCGGGATTATTCTCAGAGCAAAACCAAGTTCAACGGGGATGGTGACTCAAGGGTTGTCCGGATAAGTCGAAATCGGCCGGTTCTCGGAAGAGCGTTTGTCGTGGATCGCCAAAACGTGAGGAACCCGAACGAGGTGATTCTGGAAAGCTAATCTTGAACTCTTGCGAAGTTTATACCTTACTAGATCTAGGATTCTACCCATTCTTTTATCTCTCCGCT
Source organism: Panax ginseng (assembly GCA_020205605.1). NCBI lineage: Eukaryota > Viridiplantae > Streptophyta > Magnoliopsida > Apiales > Araliaceae > Panax > Panax ginseng. Next base: position 80,316,085 of record CM035127.1, on the reverse strand, counting down.
TGTGCTCAACGTTTAAACTTGACTCTAGAGAAATTAGACTTTGATTTATCAGTGGAGACTCCGTTGGGTGAAACTTTCGTTACATCCACTGTTTATAAATCTTGCTTAATCCAAGTTGGCACTATCACATTACCTGTTGATCTTATCTCTTTAAAGATACTTGCTTTTGATGTGATTTTAGGAATTGATTGGTTAACCACTCATCATGCCAAAATTGATTGTTTTCGTAAGGTTGTTAGTTTTCATATTCCTAACCAACCCGTCATATGCAATTCAAATAACTAAACCACTAAAATCAATTCACTATCATATCAAGCCATAAAGCTATTCATTTATTAAAAAGCGGATGTCAAGCTTTCTTAGCCCATGTTATGGATTTGAACAAAGACAAGTCGATTTGAATAATATTTACATTGTTAGAGAATTTCCGATGTATTTCTGAAGAACTTCCGGCCCACCCTTTAACGTGATGTTGAATTCTTTATTGACCTTGAGCCGGGTACAAAACCCATTTCTAAAACCCCATATCGAATGGCTCCTATTGAACTTCAGGAGTTAAAAGTCCAACTACAGGAGTTATTAAACATCGGTTTCATTCGTCCTAGTACATCTCCTTGGGGTGCTCCTGTTTTATTCGTAAAGAAGAAAGACGGGAGTATGCGACTTTGTATAGACTATCGAGAATTGAACCATGTAACTATCAAGAATAGGTATCCGTTACCTCGCATTGACGACCTATTTGACCAGTTACAAGGAGCAAAATTCTTTTCAAAGATCGATCTTCGATTCGGATATCATCACCAAGATTAAAGCGAGGATATTCCAAAGGCGCCTTGTAACCGATGCGGGCATTATGAATTCTTAGTCATGTCTTTTGGATTGACTAATGCTCCTCGCCGCTTTTATGGATATGATGAACCGTGTATTCAAGGAATATTTGGATCGGTTTGTTGTTGTCTTTATTGATGACATCCTCATCTATTCCAAAATAGTGAAGATCATGAACACCATTTGAAGTCGATACTTGAAAGGCTTCGTGAAAACAAGCTTTATCCCAAGTCAAGAAATGCGAGTTTCGGCTTGAGGAAGTAGCATTCCTTGGGCACATGGTGTCAAAACATGAAGTATCTATTGACCCGGCGAAGATTGAAGCAAAGACAAAGTTGGGAGCAACCAAAGTCGCCATGCCAAAGTCATGTAGCTTTCGGGCTTATTTGGTTATTATCGGAGATTCGTGGAAGGATTTTCTCGAATCGCTACTCCATTAACTCAGTTGACTCGAAAAGATACAAAATTTGTATGGAGCGAGGAATGCGGGACGAGTTTCCAAGAGCTCAAGAGGAGACTCATTTCGGTACCTGTTCTGGCAATACCATCTGGTTCGGATGGATTTGTTATATACAGCGATGCTTCAGGCAAAGGGTTAGGATGTGTTCTCATGCAACATGGGAAAGTCATAGCCTATGCCTCACGACAACTCAAAGAATATGAGAGGAATTATCTTACTCATGATCTAGAGTTGGCAGCGGTCGTTTTTGCGTTGAAAATTTGGAGACACTACTTGTATGGGGAGAAAGTGGAGATTTATACGGACCATAAAAGCCTCAAATATTTCTTCACCCAAAAAGAACTCAACATGCGGCAACGATGTTGGCTTGAACTATTGAAAGATTACGATTACACTATTCAATATCATCTTGGAAAAGCGAACGTAGTAGCTGACGCATTGAGTAGAAGATCATATGTGAGTACGAGTGCGATATTGTCAATGCAAAGGCCCATTCTGTATAACTTGCAAAGGATGGAGGTAGAATTAAAGACTCCATGGACCCACATGATGATGGCGAATATACGAGTAGAACTGACTTTAATCGATAAAGTTAAAGTTGCTCAAGCTACGGACTTGGAGCTGATACGTATGAAGAAGAAAGTGCAAGAAGGAGCTATTCCAGAAGCGAGAATCGATGAAGAAGGAATACTTAGATTCAACTCCAGACTTTGTGTTCCTAACGATTACGACTTGAAGCGTAGAATCATGATGGAGGCACACACAACACACCGCTTGCAATCCATCTCAGGAGTACCAAAATGTATCATGATATTGACATACATTTTGGTGGAACAATATGAAGAGAGAGATCGCAGAGTTTATCTCGAGGTGCTTAACTTGTCAACGTGTAAAGGCGGAGCATCAAGTGCCAAAAGGTCCATTGCAACCACTTGAGATTCCAGAATGGAAGTGGGAACACATTACTATGGATTTCGTTACAGGTCTTCCCAAAGTTTCTCAAGTCATAAATGCGATTTGGGTTATTGTTAATAGATTAACCAAGTCTACCCATTTTTTACCGATACGTGAGACTTATTCCCTTGAACGTCTTGCTCGTATGTACGTGAATGAGATTGTGCGATTGCATGGCATGCCAGTATCCATAGTTTCGGATCGTAACCCAAGATTCACTTCACGATTTTGGGTTAGCTTGCAGAAAGCTATGAGCGCATTTACTGATTCGATCAAAGATACCATCCTCAAACGGACGAACAATCAGAGAGGACTATTCAAACTCTTGAAGATCTATTAAGACTATGTGTCCTAGATTTCAAAGGGAGTTGGGATAAGTACCTACCACTGGTGAAATTCTCCTACAACAACAGTTATCAAGCAAGTATAGGCATGGCTCCATTTGAGGTGTTGTATGGACGAAAGTATCGTTCTCCAGTATGCTGGGATGAGGTGGGAGAAGCAACGTTGTTGGAACCAGAATTAGTTCGCATGACTACAAAAAAGATCCAAATAATTCGACAACGTATTCAAACCTCACATGATCGACAAAAGAGTTATGTTGATCTTCATCGAAAGGACGTGGAATTTAATATTGGGGATCATGTATTGTTATGTGTTGCTCCATGGAAGGGAGTTAAAAGATTTGGAAAGAGAGGAAAGCTCAATCCAAGATTTATTGGTCCATTTGAGATTCTTGACCGAATAGGAAATGTGGCCTATAGACTCGCATTACCTCTAAGTATGTCTCGTGTTCATGATGTTTTTCACATATCCATGCTTCGTAAATATGTGAAAGACCGAACCATATTATTGCGTTAGAACCATTTGAGATAAGAAGATTTAACGTTGAAGAAGTACTGTTAAGATCTTGGATAGGAAAGAGCATGTCCTACGCACAAAGGTTATACCACAAGTTAAGGTTTTGTGGAGAAACCATCTTTATTGAAGAAATGACCAGGAGTTGGAATCGAAATGAAAGCGAGGTATCCTCACCTTTTGAAACACCAGAATCGCACGCCAATTTCGAGAACGAAATTTCATAAGGAGGGGAGGTTGTAAGACCCCAACTTATTATAAATAAAATCAAATTTCCTCTAATTATTATTGTGAATAATAAGGTGTTAAATTGATATAATATTTTGGTTATGGGTTAAATGTGCAAATTTTACAAAATAAGCAAGTGGTTATAAAATAATCATTGTTGTCGGGGAATATTCGTTTGGTCGTGGAATATTCTTGTTGTCGGGAATATTAAATGACAGCCTTGATCATTAGTGGGGCCCCATAATGTAATAATCTGTCAGATGAAGAAAACTACAAGTTTGAGTTTTTATAAATAAAGGCGTAGTTGTTTCAATTAACTTTGTTGGAATACTCTTGTGGTTAAAATACAAGAATGTCTGGCGTGGATGCGGTATTGATGAATTATTGATCCTTACGTGAAGAAGGCACTACTCAATAATTATTACGGTGAGTTCTTCGCTCAATATTTTATTTTATTGATTCAATAATTGATGCGTTGATATTTTATATCATTGTTGTTTCAATAATTGTCCTTTCGCATAGTATTTCCCATTATCGGATCAATAATTCATATTATTTGAATAATATTATTAGATAGCATTATTGGCAATGTCTAGAAAGTTCATCAATGAGAGGTTTGGTCACCTAATTCTTGCGCCAAGATGGAGAAATTCTTATTGAAAGCCCCTCTTTCTGAGGAGCGGCTTTGGTTGTCATAAACGTGATTCTGTAATATTATTTGTGAATAATTAATTATTGATTTATATGATAAGGAAATATTTATTTTTTGTGGATATAAATGTTGGATATATTTATTGTGGTTAAAAATGAAGGAGTTAATGTTGAGGTGTTTTATCAGTATTTTTGTCGGAATGGAGGTATTAAAAATTAAACCAGTATTTTTGAGATATATTGCGTGAATTATAATTTTTAATCCGACCGTTGGATTGTTGTGATTTTTGGATATATTATACATATATAAGTTGAGTATATGTCCACAAATTTTGAACCGTTAAAAATGAACGTATGATTTGTTATGAATTTTAAGAGGTGACTGGTTCAGAAATTGTTGAATTTTTGGAATTTATCATTTTGGTGGAAAATTCTAGAATTGGTGGTCCCCACTTTTGGTTGGTGAGAAATGTGCTGGAATTTTTATTCAAATGTGGTGGGTGGGAATAGTAGCAGATAAAGCCATCGGAAAAAAAGTCAAAATGCTGCTTCGGCGTCTTAACATTTTTTTCTATAAATAGAGGATAAGTTAGAATTGAAAATTACACGTAAACATAAGCTTTTCTCTCTTTCTCTCTATATTATCGGCGTATTTTGTGAGTATTTAGATAATTTGTGAGTTTATATTTTTTTAGTATAAGTTTCACATCAAGACTATATCCTAAATTCAATGTAATGCACGGTTATTTTGAGGTAAGGGATGTTATTTTCTTCATATATGATATTATTTCTTCAATATCATTATGTCAAGTATTGATCTGAACTTTTATCAAATTTAGAACTTTTTTGTGTCGGGGTTACTATTCACATATACTACGGTCTATTTATTTAATACAACACTATTCACCGAAAAATGAATTTTTCTTCTTTTTGTCCAAGATGTCTATTATGGTTACTATCTTTGATTGTATCCATATTTTGATCTTTATTCTTGAATTTTGCTTCAAAATTGGTTATTATGGAGTATTATTGATCTTGAATAAACTGTTATCCGAATCCCTACTATTTGTCCTTCTATCTCACTGGATTCGTTTTCTTTAAAATATTTTTCATCATCCTCAGTCCTAAATGATGATATTACTAAATATCTTTGGCCCAGTAGTGCAAAGATAAATGATTAATCGATGAATATCTTTGGCCCGTAGTAGTGCAAAGATGAGCAGTGTTTTGAGATGAACATGACCAACTGGTGATACAAATGAATATCTTTGGCCTGTAGTGCAAAGATGAATATTTGATTAAAGATGTATATTGATTGTTGTTATAGGGATAAAATATTGATAATGGACTTTTAAATCTTAGAAGATAGTAGAACTCATTCTCTACTTGACTCTTCTAATGGATTGTTGTTTCCGCTGCAGTTGTTGATCTAAAACTTGTTGTCTATTATATTTTATCAGATTTTTCCCTATTGAAGACTAATGATAATTTGTTGTATATTATCTTAGTCATAATATTCTTTACTGTGCTAGTTGAGCTCACCCTTTTCCTTTTTGTTCCATTTTTCTTCTCGGGAGGTGAGAACATAGCAGGATCTAGTCGGGGTATGGAGTGATGGTTCTAGAAAGATGTTTTAGCAGTCCTCACTATTTCTGTAAAAATAGTGTTTGAATAATTGTAATGAGGACTTATTTGAGTGTGGATATTGTCTAGAAGACAATATTTATATTTAAACTCATAGTATGTGTTGTCGTATTTTGCACGACAATTGTATTATTGAAGTTGTAGTTTGTTTTCTGTACCATGTATTTGGCGACTCAGAATAAGTGTTGTATACCTATTTTGGGGGCGTCACATATATTATAGGGTTTCATTCTATTTTTTAATTGTTTAATTATATATATATATATATATATATAATTACGTAATAAGTTTGTACAAATATACATAACATGAGCCTTCACTTTTGAAGCTAGAAATCACAAAACCAATTTATGTGACGGATCCGGTTACTATGAAGTTAAATTCATGGTAAGTTGGTCAATTGACTTGTACAGTACTAACACGTAGAGAGAGAAATCACATCTCAGCCTGCTTATCGACACTGTATTGGTCAATTGACCAAAATTAACTTCATGCTAATCACTCCCCTATGTGACGTTTTCTATGCAACATACCAAACAAAGTCTTAGAAAAACAAGTTACAATCCAACATTAGATTACAATGGTTAGATAACAATTTTTTTCATCTTAATGTTTAATGTATTATTTGGACGTAAATTTTATATCTAATGATTAGATAACAATTTTTTTCCTGAAAAGTCATATTTCTCTAGTTTCTTAAAAAAATTAATATTTGCATTAATGGTTAACCATCATTCATGGTGCTTGTATTTGTTTAAATTATGTTTTGTGTTATATTATATGTAGTAGGATAAAGGGTAAAATTGAAAAATGGTAAACTAGTGAATTGGGCTACATTTATTGAGGACAAAATAGTGAGTTATGTTATAAATATGATACATAATGGATGTCTATATGTATCCCTTCGTCTTGCAATATAACCTTTGATCTTCTAATATGCCCTTTGATTTCCCAAATAATTATGTAAATGTGCCTATAAATAGAGGCACTGTGAAAAGAATAAAGATACACATATATTGCTATATCTCTCATTTCCCTTAATCATCCTCATTCTTATTACTCTTTATATTGTTTGACTATAAATATATATTGTATGCTTGTATAATTTTATAACACGTTATCAGCACGAATCTCTACCAAATTTTGGAAAGGAAATTGTCCTCCTATTGTTCTTCAAATATCAAAGATTATTTATGTAGTTCTCTCAACTCACTGTAAATTTTCTTTTTAAGGAATTAGTAATTATCCTATTTGTTTATCTTTACGTTTTATGCTCATAAATTAAGTGATTTTTAATTGATTAAAAATTTATGAGATTTGGGTGTTTAGGATTCGTAGTTTAATGTATGTATTTCGATAGTATTAGTCCAGAGAAGAAAATGATGTAGAAATTTCAATCATTAATCTTTTTCCTACACTTGTTTTTTATAGACTTGAGTGAATTAAGGTGTCTTATGGTCCTATGGATGCAAATATCTATGTTGGTGTTTGATAATAATTGGTTGTACACGTGATAATAAAATATCATAGTGCAAGTGTGAAACAATGTTATATCAATTACCATAAATAGGTAATCATCTAAAAAAAATCTTAACATTTGTTACTTAAAATGTGTTAGTGGTGTAATTTAGAGAAGCTGCTTCAAATTTGAATAATTGAGATAAGATACTTGGGCATGGTGTAAGGTTGCGTGTTATACATACACTATTCTTATATAACACATTTATCTACCTTTCATGTGCATGTATTTTTATTCAAGAAAATAAGTTATGTGTTTTTTCTTGGAATTAAAATGAAAATAATTTTATATTTCTTTTAGTCATGGTAAGTACTTTATTTTAGTAGGCATGAGGACTAGTACAAAGTACAAACTTTGCCACATATGAAGTCAATCCTCCATCAATTGGTTCATTTTGACTTGTTTGATGCTTTGAGCAAAAAAAGTTTCCTACTATATGTATATATTTATATTTAGATAAATGTCGAAACTTGAATTTGTTGCCCTTGATATCTCGGGCAAGAATTAGTTGTCATGAATTTTTGATGTTGAGATTCATCTAGAGGCAAAGAACCTTGGAGATACAATTAAGGTTGGCAATCATGCATCCCTGCAAGATCATGCAAAATAAATGATTTTTATTCGCCATCATCTCCATGAAAGAAAAAAAACACTGATGAAGACATGTTAGAAAATATTTATTATATTTCATGACTCGAATATGCTCCTGTAGCACCAATATCAAAAGGGTAAGTTCACAAAATATTCGCTGAAGCGATAAAAAAAATTTTGTTCCCAAAAGTAATATTATGTCTTCTAGTGGCTGAACAAAATGATGAGTTTTTGCTGAAAAATCAACAATCTCACCCGCCCGGTTCTTCTTCATTCCCTGAAGTGAATGGAACCTCATTTAATAAAACATAAAGGAAATTATGGTTGTGGTTGTGGTCGTGGGTGTGAAAGGAACAATCAATATAGAAAAGGGAATGTACTCGCCGTACTCCTAAACATTTGATAAATTTGTACCAAGACTCCATAAAAGAAAAGAAAAGGGAATTGAAATAAATTTTATTGATTATAATGATCCTCAAGATCCCATGAATTATCTTGACTTTCCAAATGGAATGGATATAACTAATTTTGATGTCTTTGATTTCCTTGATGATGTTGATGGAAATGTTCATACGGATTAATTATTTTTATTTCATTATATTATGGCATTATAATAAGTATTTTTATTATATGTTTTTATTATATTTCAAGTAATAAAGTTAAATTTATGTTTTGCATATATAAAGATATATGGGCCAGAAGCTCATCAAACTTAATTAAAGGCTCTGGAAGAGCTATTATTCATCAAACTTAATTAAAGTCTCTGGAAAAGTGATTATAATGTTGTCAAATGGCACAAAACTTTGTATTAATGATGCTTTATATTATTCTGAGGCAAGCAGAAATTTGCTCAGCTTTAAGGATATACATTATAATGGTTATCATATTAAAACCAATAACTAAGGCAGTGAAGAATTTCTTTATATTACTTCAATAATATCAAACAAGAAGCTCATATTAGAAAAACTGTCTATTTTCTCTTTTGGGTTATATTATACTAAAACGAGAACAATTGAAACAAATGTTGTAATACACCATAAGTGTGCAATACACCAGAAGTGTTCAGATCCAAATATTTTTATGATTTGGCATGATTATCTAGGATCAATAATGATACATCGAATTATTGAAAACTCTCATGAACATCGCTTAAAGAACTAGAAGAATTTTTTACCTACTAATTATATAAAAATAAATTAATTACCAAACCATCACATAATGATTGTTATTGAGTGTTCATCTTTCTAAGAAAGAATTCAGAGTCATATATGTGGACCAATACACCCACATTGTGGTCTATATCAAGAATGTTGTTTTTACTAGGCTTAATACTCAAATAATCAAGTTGCGAGTACAATTTCCTGATTATCTAACTAGGAAAATTTATTTAGATAATGCTGATAAATTTACATCTCAAGCTTTGGATGAATATTGTAAAACCCCAACTTTTTGAATAAAGATGAATTTTCTATAAATATTATTTTTGAATATTATGGAGTGAAATTGATATAATGTTATAGTTGTGGGTAATATTTATAAATTTTGCATAGTATGCAAGTTGTTATATTATATTCGATTGGTCGGGAAATCGCGTTTTTAGCAGGAATATCGCATGCACACTGGCCGCAATCATTGGTGGACCCCTACAATGTAATTATTGTCGATTGAGAAAACGACAAAAATATTTTTTATGAAAATAACTACAGTAAGTTTTACCGTTGATACAGCTTAAACTATTCGGTAGTAAAAAGTAAAGAATCTGGCGTGGTTGCATAAGTAGCACCAGTATTGATTATTGATGCTTTACGAGAAGTCATTCGCTTTTGTTCAATTATTGTTATAGTAATTGTTGCATAAGATCTCACGTTATTTGATTCAATTATTGTCGATATTTATTATATTGTTAAAATCAATAATTGAGACGATAAAATTATTAATATTATTATTTGCAATATTAACGATGTCTAGAAGTTCTGTCAAGGAGAGGTTTGGTCACCTAATTGCGCGCCAATAGGGAGAAATCCTTATTGGAATGTCCCCTCTTTCCTGGGAACGACCTGGTCGATTAATATTGTGAATTGTAATAAAGATGATAAATGTTGTTAAAATTATTAAGGTGATTTTTATGAAGTTTGCTTATTTTATGGATTCCTATTTACCCATTTTTTAAAATAATTGGTAGAAAATTATTTAAAGGTGGGGCCCACATATGGGGGCCACATGTGGGGCCCATATGTGTTGGAAAAATGATTTTAAAAATGGAAGAGTATACGTATGGAAGTATATGTGTGTATTGAGTATATGGTGGGAGAAATGAGATGTGAAAGTGATGGGTGTGTGATGTGTGTGTGAGTGAAAAATGGTGGAAAAGTGGTAGTGTGATAGTGATGTGTAAGAGTGTAGTAAATTTGATTATTGGGTGGGTGGGGGATTGATGTTGGTTATGGGGGAGAAAAATTAAGTGGTGTATATATAATATTGATATATATAATATGAAAACATGTGTTTATATATATGTGTTATATTTTAATTTGTGTTGTAATCTTATTGGTTAATGGTTTGACTTAATTGTAGTTGATGGAAGAAAATGATTTTGAAAAATTATTTCGTTCATGAACAGTACACTTCCATTCTCCTATAAATAGAAGCTCATTCCTTCATTATTTTTTTAATTAATTCATGAAACTCTAGAGAGAGAAAATTATAGAGAGAAAGAAGAAAAGTTTTCGCTACTTAACTACTCTTATATTCAGGTTCTTTTTACGGTGAAGGGTGCTATTCTTTCTTATTCATGAAGAGAATTGTTGTTATTCCATTTCTTATTATTACATTGGAATAATCAGACACGCTGATCTACCCTATACTTGGTGACATTCTTCTATTATTCCGTCTTTATTATTTCATTTGGAATATTATGTTCATGCGCTTTACGGACCGGTTAAAATCTTTATTATTATTCTCGTTGAATATATCACATGCATGCTTTTCTGCCGAACTCGATTCCAATCCTTATTGGTATTACTCGTTGGAATAACTTTTGCCGTCACATGCAAGTACCGTATACAAGATGATTTTCATTGTTATTTCATTCTTTATTATTACATTGGAACATCCCTGTCGATGTGAATTTACTTTGACCTAGTTTCGATTATTTAGTATTCATTGGAATAACTTTACATCGCAAGTACCGCATGCATGGTGATTTCTTTTGTTATTCCATTCTTTATTATACTCGGTTGGTTAAAGTTTTGACTACTATACTCCATGAAATTAGTGGAATATCCTTGATATTTTGCGCTTCATCCAAAGATTTTTCATGGAAATATTCTTCCGAGCATTCTTGAATTTTACTCTACAAAGCAAAGATCATGTTGACAATTTGGATATTATTAGTTCTGGATAAATTAATTCTTGAACTTATTTTATTGAATTCTTATATCATTGTCATCATCCTCATATTTATATTTTTGAAAGTCATATGTGGCACATTAGTGCATAGATGGACTTGGTATGATTATGACTGAGGATTATTGATTGTAATCATGGTAGTAATGTTACAAATGATGTGGTAAAAGTCCTCATTGGCCCGTAGTGCATTAATGGACAGTTGTTGGCATGATCATGACCATTAATGAATACACAAATATTCTTGGCCCGTAGTGCATGGAAAATTATGGTCGTGATATTAAAGAATATCCTTGGCCATAGTGCAGGAGTGATTCGATGATGTAGAATATTTATTAAGCTAAGTCTCAACGATAACAGTGATGAAAAACCTTTTAAATCATAAAAGATAGTAGATTTTATTTTCTACTTGACTCTTTTAATGGATTGCTTGTTCCGCTATAGTTAAACTTGATGTCTATTATATTTTATTAGTTTAACATTGTTGGAGACTAATGATAATTTATTCTACATTATCTTAGTCATAATATTTCTTACTGGGCTAGTTGAGCTCACCCTTTCTTTCACTATTCTCTTCAGGAAATGAGAATATAGCTGGGACGAGTCGGGGAATGGAGTAATGGTCCAGAGAATAGCATTAGTAGTCTTCACAATTCTGTGAAATAGTGTGATAATAATTGTAATGAGGACTCCTTTTGAGTTTGTATAATCTCTAGTAGACAATATTTGTATTCAAACTCACAGTTTATGTTTTATCGTATTGTACACGACAGTTGTATTAGTAAGTTGTATTTGAATTCTGTACCATGTATCTGGCGACCCAAGATGGGTGATGTATACCTAATTTTGGGGGCGTCACAAATATTCTATATTAATTGGAATTGATGTTAAACATCATGTTTGCATATACACATACTTAAAATGGTTTAAATGAATCAATTATCAAAAGACTTCAAAATATTGCTCGACCTTTGCTTATGAAATCAAAATTACCAATTTATACTTAAGGTCATGTTATTTTACAAGAGGCATCAAAATCTCAACAAGTGATATTTTTAAGGCACATTTTGAGGATTGTCATTTTAATGAAATAGTCTTCCCACGATTAGGGGGAGAAAAGTCGTTGCATGAAGCATGGCGTGTGATCATTGTTTAAAGGACAACAAAGGAGATTACTTGGAATGTTTCGACGTTATTTCATCTTGATCCTCATACAAATCAATATGAACTAGAAGTTCAAAGGATTATTCATTTGTAAGGAATTGCAAATCAATTACCAGAATTATTCACCGATAATAAGAAAATAGTGAAATCTCACATTCCAACTACTAATACTCCAGCACGGATTGAAGTTCCTGTAGGACAATCAATTAATACAGTAGCAATTGAATTAAAGTCACATCTGAAGTGTGGAAGAATGGTCGGTGTTAAATATAAAATTACCCAAAAGAAGAAAGTATAAGAAAAACTAGTTGCAGCCTATAAAGAGGCTATACCTATGAAACAGGTCATAAAAATGATTCATCTATCCAAAACTTATAAACAAAAATCTCCTAAAAATAAAACTCTTAAAGAGGAGTTATCCCCTGAAGAGGATCATGTACCTGAAAATAATGAGATCTCAATACATTATGTGCATACAGGAGAAGTATTGGATAAAAATAAAATTATTTTTGACAATATATTTTCATATAAAATTGTTCTTGATATTACCAGTAGTAATAAGAACCGCAAATCGTTGATGAATGTTCAATGTAGAAAATATTAGCCAATGTAAAAAGAGGAGATTCAAGCATAATTAAATTCACTAAATATACGTGAAGTTTTTGGACCTGTAGTCCGAACACTTAAAGGTGTAATGCTTGTTGGATACAAATGAGTATTTGTACATAAACGAAATGAGAAAAATGAAATTATAAGATACAAAGCACAACTTGTAGAACAAGGTTTCTCACAGAGATCTGACATTAATTATGAAAAAACATATGATCCTGTAATGGACGCAATTACATTCAAATTTTTAATTAGCTTGGTAGAAAAATAAATTTTGGATATGCGATTAAAGGATGTTGTTACAGCAAATTTATATGGATCATTATATAATAATATCTACATGAAAATCCCTGAAGAATATAAAATGCCTAAAACATATAATTCTACATCTATAAGTATGTATTCTATCAAGCTAAAAAAATTCTTATATGGGTTAAAGCAATATAATCGCCTCAGTAAATATATTTTGAAAGAATGATTTGAGAATAATCCAATTTGTGCATGCGATTTTATTAAAAAAATCAAAATTCGAATTTGTTATTATTACAGTATATATGTTGATGTTTTAAATCTTACAAGGACTCCAGAAAAGTTAACAAAAAACAACAAATTGTTTAAAGAATGAATTTGAGATAAAAGATCTTGGTAAGACAAAAATATTATTGGCCTACGAATTGAACATCTTTCAAATGGAATTCTTGTTCATCAATAAACATACACAGAAAAAAAATAATGAAACACTTGTACATGGATAAAGTTAATCCTTCAAGAAAGGTCTGTTTCGACCACACAAAAATAGTGAAGAAACTCTTGGTCCTGAAGTATCATATCTTTGTACAATTGGTGCTTTGATTTATATTGCAAAATTTCTCACGACTTGATATAACATTTGCAGTTAACTTAATAGCAAGGTTGATCAAAACCACTTTTAGTTGGATCTGCTGATGTAGAGATTATTGCAATTCATGAAGCAAGTCATGAATGTGTTTGGTTAAGATCAGTAATTCAACATATTCGTGTGAACTGTGGATTATCATCGATCATAAATAGTCCAACGATATTGTATGAAGATAATGTCCTTGTATCACTCAAATTAGGGGAGTAAAAAGGATATGTGTTGATTGTACTCTTTTTCCTTTGCCAAGGTTTTTTCCCACTAGGTTTTTCTTTGTAAGGTTTTAATGAGGCAATATTAAGGGACTAGAAGTTATACAAGAATATTGTACTCTTTTCCTTAGCCAAAATTTTCTCACACATGGTTTTTATCTGGTAAGGTTTTTAACGAGGTATGTTCTTAAAAAGTGGTTTATCATGCATCAAAAGAACTCCAACCATTCTGTATGAAGACAATGTTGCATGTATAGCTCAATTAAAGGGAGGATACATCAAAGGAGATAGAATAAAACACATCTCACTTATATTCTTTTCACATAGGACCTTGATAAGTGTGGTGATATTGATGTTCAGCAAATTCGTTCAAAAGATAATCTAACATATATGTTCACTAAAGCATTACCAACTACAACGTTTGAAGGATTGCAACGCAACATTGGAATGCGATAAGTTAAGGACTTAAGGTGATTCATTCATGAGGGGGAGCTTATACGCGTTGTACTCTTTTTCCTTAACCATGGTTTTTTTCCATTGAATTTTTCCTGGTAAGGTTTTTAATGAGGTAGTTTTCAATGCGTAAGGTTATACCATAGACATCCAAGGGGTAGTGTTATAAATATGATACATAATGGATGTCTATATGTATTCTTTCGCCTTGTAATATAACATTTGATCTTCTGACCTTTGATCTTCTAATATGTCCTTTGATTTCCCAAATAATTATGTAAATGTGCCTATAAATAGAGGCATTGTGAAGAAAATAAAGAAACACATATTTCTTTCTCTCGTTTCCCTTATTCATCATCATTCTTATTACTTTTTATATTGTATGACTATAAATATATATTGTATGCTTGTATAATTTTATAACAAATTAGTTATATTTAAGTATACAACTAGTCATATATTAGTATTAATGGTTAATCATCTTTCATAGTGCTTATATTTGTTTAAATCATGCTTTGTGTTATATTATGTGTAGTAGAATAAAGGGTAAATTGAAAAATAATACGCTAGTGAATTGGGGCTATATTTATTGAGGACAAAATAGTGAGTTGCTTATATTTAAGCGTACAATTAGTAATATAAAGTGTGTACATATTAAAACCCAATAACAATCCTGTTATGAAATTATGTATTGTGTGTGGATGTCTAGATACATTCCTACCCCTCTTTATTGTAATTACCTTTGAGCTTTGTAACTCTCATATCCTTTAAAGTTTAAAACTCGTGACCTTTGAGTTTTGAAACCTCCAAATATTGATGTTGATGTACCTAACTATAAATAGTTGTATTGTCTAGAGGATGGGAGATGATAGAAAATATTATGAGTATACTCTCTTTTCTCTAATCATTTGTTCTTAATTTTTAGTAATCTTTTATAACACGTTATCAGCACGAATTGCTTCTCACATTCGTCTTGAAGATAATCATATTCGATTTGAAGGAGAAGGTATATTTATCTATTATATATATATATATGGATACGCAAAAAAAATTTAGTATAACATACTGCATGCCATTCATAACCTATTATTAGAATTTTTTGTTCTTGGTTCTAGCATACTAATGACTGTCATACTCATGTGTAAGTCATCATCACACCACCCTCAAATTGTTTTGTTGTTATACAATGTAATATCTAACCTTAATTATTGTGCAGTGTTTATTTTTATAAAAGTGTATTGTAATTTTGCATTCCTTCCAATCTAAATAAATCAAAAGGGACCGATAAAATACATGATGATTAAATTTTTAGATATTTTCATATCTCAGCAGATAACAACTAGAAGATATAATCTTCAAAAGGGTACTTTCTAATTTCTGTACTAAAACAATCTTTAAAAAAATTGATATATTTCTAATGATTTTTGATATATTTCTTTTTGGCATGCATGGTAGCATATTTGATATATTTCTAATGATTTTTGATATATTTCCTTTTGGCATGCATGGTAGCATATTTGATATATTTCTAATGATTTTTGATATATTTCCTTTTGGCATGCATGGTAACATATTTGATATATTTCTATTGACCTTTTGATAATTTTTTGTATGAAGTTACAATGACAAATATGCTTAGTAGTATTGGTTTATTATTTTTAGTGGACAAATTTAGTTTTGTGTTTTACAGCATTTCTATAAATTTGAATTTGTTGCCCTTGATTTATATCGAGCAAGAATTATTTGTAATGGAATCTGGATGTTGAGATTCATATAAAGGCAAAGAACCTTGGAGATACAATTATAGTTGACAATCATGCATCCCAGCAGGATCATGCAAAATTAATGATTTTTATTCGCTATCATCTCCATGAAAAATTAAAAGTTGAGTACATTACAGTAAAAGACTCACTTGTCTTATGAAATGATTTAAAGGAAAGATTTTAAAAGCTCATTATAATTGGTTGCACTTGAAGTTGCAAGATTTTAAAAGTGTTGAGTGAAAAACACTGATGAAGACATGTTAGAGAAAATATTTATTATATTTCATGCCTCGAATATGCTCCTGCAATAGCAATATCGAGAGCGTAAGTTTACAAAATATTCCCTGAAGTAATAAAGGAAACTATATTTCCAGAAGTGAAATTATGTCTTCTAGTAGCTGTACAAAATAATAAGTTTTTGCTGAAAAACTAACAATCTCGCTCGACCAATTCTGTTACATTCCCTGAAGTGAATGAAACCTCATTTGATAATCATAGAGGATATTATGGTTGTGGTTATGGTAGTAGACAAGAAAGGAACAATCAATATAGAAAAGGGAATGTACCCGTCGTACTCCTAAACATTTGGTAGATTTGTACCAAGACTCCATAGAAAAGGAAATGAAATTGAAATAAATTTTATTGATCATAATGATCCTGAAGATCCCATGAATTATTTTGACTTTCAAATGGAATGGAAAAAACTAATTTTGATATCTATGGGTTTCCTTGATGATATGTTGATAGAAATGTTCATATCAATTAATTATTTTTATTTCATTATATTATGACATTATAATAAGTATTTTTATTATATGTTTTATTTATGTTTCAAGTAATAAAGTTAATTAATTTATGTTTTGCATATATGAAGTTGTATGGGCCAGAAGCTCATCAAACTTAATTAAAGGCTCTAGAAGAGCGATTATTCATCAAACATAATTGAAGACTCTTGAAGAGTGATTATTCATTAAACTTAATTAAAGGCTTTAGAAGAGCGATTATTCATCAAACATAATTGAAGACTCTTGAAGAGTGATTATTCATCAAACTTAATTAAAGTCTCTGGAAGAGCAATTATAATGTTGTCAAAGAGCACAAAACTTTGTATTGATGATTTTTTATATTTTTCTGAGGCAAGCAGAAATTTGCTCAGTTTTAAGGATATACGTTATAATGGTTATCATATTAAAATCAATAACGAAGGAAGTAAAGCATTTCTTTATATTACTTCAATATTATCGGGCCAGAAGCTCATATTAGAAAAACTGTATATTTTCTCTTCTGGGTTATATAATACTAAAATAAGAATAGTTGAACAAATGTTGTAATACACCAGAAGTGTGAACTACACCAGAAGTGTTCGGATCCAAATGTTTTTATGATTTGTCATGATCATTTAGGATCAATAATGATGCATTGAATTATTGAAAACTCTCATGAACATCCCTTAAAGGACCAGAAGATTCCTTTACCTGTTGATTATATCAAGGTAAATTAATTACCAAACTATCACATTTAATTATTGTTATTTAGTGTTCATCTTTCTAAGAAAGAATTCAGAGTGATATTTTTAAGGTATATTTTGAGAATTATTATTTTAATAGTCTTCCCACCATTAAGGGGGGAAATGTCGTTGCCTGAAGCACGACGTGAGATCATTGCCTGAAGCACGACAGGAGATTAATTGAAATGTTTCAAAGTTATTTAATCTTGATCCTTATACAAATTAATATGAACTAGAAGTTCAAAGGCTAATTCATTTGCAATGAATTGCAAATCAATTACCAGAATTATTCATCGATAATAAGAAAATAGTGATATCTCACATTCTAGCTGCTAATACTCTAGCAGAGATTGAAGTCCCTGTAGGACAATCAGTTAATACAGCAGCAAATTGAATCAAAGTCACACTTGAAACGTGGAAAAATAATTTGTGTTAAAGATAAAATTCCCTAGAAGAAGACAGTACAAGAAAAACAAGTTGCAGCCTATAAAGAGGCTATACCCACGAAACAGGATACAAAATTTATTGATTTATCCAAAACTTATGAACAAAAATCTCCTGTAAATAACGAGATCTCGATACATTATGTATATACAGGAGATAGATATATTGGATATAAATAAAATTGTTGTCGACAACATATTTTTATATAAAGTTGTTCTTGATATTACCAGAAGTAATGATCATGAATATGAACCACACATTGTTGATGAATGTTCAACGTAAAAATATTTGGCCAATGTGGAAAGAGGCGATTCAAGTAGAACTAAATTCACAAAGTAAACATGAAGTTTTTGGATGTAAGACCCCAATTTTTTGAATAAAGATTACATTTTCTCGAAATATATTTTTGAATATTATGGTGTGGATTTGATATAATATTATAGTTGTGGGTAATATTTACAAATTTTGCAAAGTACGCAAGTTGTTATATAATATTCGATTGGGTGGGAATATTCGTTTTAACAGGAATATTCATACAACGGCACAATCATTGGTGGACCCCCATTAACGGAATTATTATCGGCTTGATCGAGAAAACGACAAAAATACTTTATAAAAATAACTACGTAAGTTTTACCATTAACTGTTGAACTACCATTAGTAAAAAAGTACAAGAATACGCTGGCGTGGTTGCATAGTATAGCACGGTATTTATTATTGATGCTTACATGAGAAGTCACTCGGTTATACTCAATTATTACACGAAGAATTTGTCAGATCATATCTCTCATATTATTGATTCAATTATTGTCATAGTATCATCCGTGATAATATGTTATTTTATTAAATCAATAATTGAGACGACAAAGTTATTCATATTATTAATATTTACAATGTCTAGAAGTTCATCAAGGAGAGGTTTGGTAACCTAATTGCGGCGTCGATAGGAGAAATCCTTATCGAAAGCCCCTCTTTCTGTACGCGACCGGTTGATAAATATTGCGAGTTATAATATTAATGATGAATGTTATTAAAATTGAAGTTGTGTTCGGAGTTGAATTTGGAGACGCGGACATGATATTTGAGTCCGGAATGATGAAATTAGTGAAAATAGTCTATAAACACAAAATTTTCCGAAATTCACTATTTGGTCAAAAAGTCAATAGTTGACTTTTTTGGGAAAAGTCAAACTTTGAAATTTCAAAATTTATATTTTTGATAAAAATGATTTCATTGTGTTGGAATTATTTGTGTTAGTGAAAATCGACAATTATTTCGATAATAATTGATGTCTGGAGGTTATATTGACCAATCGGGTATTTAACCGGATACTATTGTTTCACATTCTTGTTACTATTAGGGGAGTTGGTGCAAGATTGATAATACTTGCATGACTAAGTTAAAAATAGAGGTATAGATGGAGGTATTATACTGTAATTCATATTTTTACATGTCTAGAACTATTGATTCACATAATTTACTATTGAATCACATTATTTACTATTAGGAGAGGTGGTGCAAGTTTGATAATACTTCCATGACTAAATTAAAAATAAAGGAAAAGTTGGAGGTATTGTACAGAAATTTTTTGAGCCCCAAAATGTGCAATTATCGAAACTATATTTTTTTATAAATAGAAGCTCATTCTTCCTTCATTTCTCACCAATTCACAAAAGCTTTAGAGTGATTATTATAGAGAGAAATTATAGAAAGAAGAAGAGAAGTCTGCTACCTCATTATTCCAGTATCTAGTTTTTCTAAAGGTAGGGAGTATTATTTCTTTCTTATCTATGACGAGAACTTCGTTATTCCATTCTTTATTATTCATTGAATAACTTTTGTATCATGCTGGCTACCCTATACTTGGTGAAATTCTTCGTTATTCCATTCTTTATCATTACATTGGAACATCCTCTCATGCATGCGTTCTACGCATGGGACTGGTTAAAATCTTTATTATTCTCGTTGGAATATCCCGTCTCATGCATTTTACCTTGGGACTGATTCCGCTCTTTATTATTACGCTGGAATATCTTGTCCGTGCGTTTACACGTCGGACCTAATTTCGTCTTTATTATTCTTTGGAATATCCTATCATGTTCGTGCGCTTTTACCCCGAACTCGATTCCGTTATTTATTATTCTGTTGGAATAACTTTTGCTGGCGGCGATATCGATGCCCGGTGATTTCTTTTGTTATTCCATTCCTTATTATACTCAGTATGTTAAAGTTTTGACTTCTATACTCCATGAAATTAGTGGAATATCTTTGATATTTGCGTTTCATCCAGTATCTTTTCATGGAAATATTCTTCTGAGCATTCTTGAATTTTACTCAACAAAGCATTATCATGTTGACAATTTGGACGTTATTAGATCCTGGATAAAATAATTCTTGAACTTGTTTTATTGAATTCTTATATCATTGTCATCATCCTCATGTTTATATTTTGTTGAAAGTCATCTGTGGCCTATAGTGCATAGATGGACTTGGTATGATTATGACCAGGGATTATTCGGTGTAATCATGACCGTAATGTTACAAATGATGTGGTAAAAGTCCTCATTGGCCCGTAGTGCATTGATGGACGATTCTTTGGCATGATCATGACCATTATTGAATACACAAATATTCTTGGCCCATAGTGCATGGATAATTGTGGTCCCGATACTAAAGAATATCCTTGGTCAGTAAAGGGGTGATTCGATGATGTGGATTATTTATTGTCGAGTCCTAGCGATAAAAGTGATAAAAACCTTCTAAATCATAAAAGATAGTAGATTTTATTCTCTACTTGACTCTTTTAATGGATTGCTTGTCCACCGCAGATTAAACTTGATGGTTGTTATATTGTATCAGTTTAACACTGTTGAAGGCTAACGATAATATATTCTGCATTATCTTAGTCATAATATTTCCTACTGGGCTAGTTGAGCTCACCCTTTTACTTTTATTGTTCTCTTCAGGAAATGAGAACGTAGCAGGGACTAGTCGGGGAACGGAGTGACGGACCAGATGATAACATTAGCAGTCATCACTATTCAGTGAAATAGTAGAAAATAAATGTAATAATATTGAATTTGAATTTGTATATTGTCTAGACGACAATATTGTATTAAAACTCACAGCTTATGTTTTGTCGTACTTTACACGACAATTGTATAATTAATTTGTATTTGTATTCTGTACCATGTATTTTGATTTACTCGAATAGGTGATGTATACCTATTTTGGGGGGCGCCACGATTACAAGATCTTGTGATTACGTAATATTATTTGTGAATAATTAATTATTGATTTATATCATGAGAAAAATATTCATTTTATGTGGATATAGGAGAAAAATTTTAAAGTGACAATTATTGAAAATCGATATTTTATCTTTTCTGATAAAATAATATTTTTTATATTATTATAATATAATAATGATGATATTTTTACAATGAATGTGGGATATATGAGTATATGAGGAGGAAGAGTATTTTTGTTGCAAAAGTTGTTTAAAACATGTTAAACATGTCTGTGGGCCCATTTCTTGACTGAAATTTGATTATAGCATGTAAAATCGTCCGTTTGTGGATTTCGGTCAATTTCTGTTTGGAATTTGGAAAACCTTTCTTCTGTAAAGTTGTAGATAATGGAATTTTCTATAAAAATTCCCGAGATTCGAATTTTCTGATAAAAGGGCTATTTATTATGAATTATAGAAGTTCTGAAGTTCCGAAATAATTGATTTTGGAAGTTTTAATTATTTTTAGTTAGAAAAACGTTTTTGTTATTTATAGGCATGTGTTAAGAGTTGCAAATCAGCTGGTATGAGTGTGTAGAAAATTTTAATATATATATTAATATTTTATTAAATTTTCTACTTCAGTGTTCTAAGCATTTTCCTATAAATAGGGTGCTTAGGTTAGAATTGAAAATCACACCGTAAACTACTGATTTCTCTCTCTTTCTCTCTCGATATATCGAGCGATTCTTGTGAGTATTTTAATACTTTGAGTGTTGTTATACTGTAAGTTCAAGTCATAGCTTATATCCGGTGTTTCAACTAGAAAATCTTGTCTTTACAAGGTAAGGGATATTTTTTTTTTAAATAATGATATTATTTCTTCAATATCATTATGCTGAAATATTGGTTGAAACTTTTTATTAAATTTAGAACATTTTCATGTCGGGGTTACTATTAATGAGTTACTATTCACGAGTTACTATTCATGAGTTACTATTCACGAAGCATGATGATCTTTTTTGTGAAATTTCTATCTTTTAGTGTCGGAGTCACTATTCATGTATACGGCACTACTCACGTATACGGCACTATTCACAAATACTGCACTATTCACAAAAAAATTAAATTTCCATTTTTCGTCCAAATTAACTATTATGGATACTAGCTTTGATTGTATCCATGTTTTGATCATTCTTGAATTTTACTCCACTCTGGTTATTTATGAAGTATTTTTAAACTTGAATTATTTAAAGTACGAATCCTTAATATTTGTTCTTTTTGTTTCAATCGGATTCGCTTTTTTTAAAATATTTTTCATCATCCTCACCCTAAATGATGATATAATTGAATATCTTTGGCTTTGTAGTGCAAAGATTAATGATTTCGATGAATATCTTTGGCCCGTAGCAAAAAGATGAGCAGTGTTTAGATGAACATGACCATTAATCGATGAATATCTTTTCGACCAGAGTGCAAAGATGAATATTTAATTCCGGATATATATTGATTGATGTTACGAGGGATAAAAGATAGACGATGAACTTTTAAATTCATATATAGAAGATAGTAGTTTGCATTCTCTACTTAACTCTTCTAATGAATTATTATTTCACGAACATTGGGGTGTCGCAATTGGTATCGAGCTTAGGGATATGGTCTCTGGCGAGGAGATCGGGAATAGTACTAGGAGGGAGAGACGAATAATCCTTCGCTAAGGTGTCATACTAAGCGTATTTGTTGGTCGATTGGTCAAGTATATGGTTAATATGTGATATGTTAATTTGTTTAATTAACCCTTGTTTTATAATATGTTAATTGATTTAAGAATGGCAATTTGAGAATATTATATGGTGGAGTTAATGAGATCGTAGAAACACCTTTAATCACCACCTAGGGGAACGCGGCAACAGAAGGCAATATTCCTCCGTAAACAACACCACCGAAAGCGCACGATGAGAACGACGGATGTTTAGGAGCTTTTTGCGATTCATGCAAAACCGCAGACGAGGAGAGACGTATACGAGAATCACGGTGGAAATGATAAGCAACGCTGCGCTTATCACTACAAGCGATTCAAAGAGTTGGGACCACCGTAATTTAAGGGAAAGCCGGATCCGATCATGGCGGAAACATGGGTCAAGCAAATTACCAAGATATTCGATGTATTGGGATGCACGGAGGAACATAAGGTTCCATTCGCCACCTTTATGTTCAAGAGGCAGACTACTGGTGGGAGTCTATGAAACGGACCCACTGTCGCAGACTCAAAGATGTCTTGGGAAATGTTTTGAAACTTTTCAACAAAAATACTTTCCTAAAAGTATTCGCCATATGAAGGAGGTAGAGTTTATTAGACTAGAACAAAACAACATGACCAATTGTCCCAACACGAGGCGAAGTTGCGCAGAGTTATCCAGGTTTGTACCTTATTTGGTAGAGAATGAGGAACGAATGACGAGGATGTTTCTGAGAGGTTTAAAACCCGAGATTCGACAATATCTTATCTCTCATAAATTTGCTTTATATTCAGATGTTGTCAATGTGGCTCAATTATTAGAAGCGAGATAATGAAAGTACGTTTCAACCAAGGGACCATGAACTGTGGTCATACCTATGGGCGCAAATATCTGAGCAATGAAAACCAATGGGGAGGAAAACATTCGGATTAAAAGCAGTAACCACTCCGTGGTAATCGTGGCCATGAAAATAAAAAGAAGCGACCTTGGGGAGATTTAAAAAGAGGAGATTCAACAATAACAATGTGAAGACGCCAAAGACCAAAGAAGAATCGGTTTTAGGAGGAGGAGAACCACCACCGGTCAGATGCTATAAATGTGGAAAAGAGGGACATATCACCAAACCGTCCACACATATTCAAGGTATACTATAATTGTGGAAAGGAAGGACATATCGCTTGAGATTAGATCAGAAGCGAAACCAAGTCCAACGGGATGGTGACTCAAAAGGTCGTCCCAGAAAAAGTCAAAGTCAACGGTTCTGGAAGAAGCGTTTGTCGTGGATCGGTCAACACGCGAGGAACCCAAACGAGGTGATCACGGGTAAGCTAATCATAAATTCATGCAAATTTTATACCTTATTAGATACCGGTGTTACCCATTCATTTATCTCTCCTGCTTGTGCTCAACGTTTAAACTTGACTCCGAAGAAAGTAGATTTGACCTATCTGTGGAAACTCCGTTAGGAGAAACTTTCATCACATCCACTGTTTATAAATCTTGTTTGATCCAAGTTGGCACCATCACCTTACCTGTTGACCTTATCTCTTTAAAGATACTTACTTTTGATGTGATTTTAGGGATTGATTGGTTAACTACTCATCATGCCAAAATTGATTATTTTCATAAGGTTATTAGTTTTCATATTCCTAATCAACCAGTTGTGTGAATTCAAGCAACTAAACCATTAAAATCAATCATTGTCATATCAAGTCATAAAGCTATTCGTTTATTGAAAAATGGATGTCAAGCTTTCTTTGCCCATGTTATGGATTTGAATAAAGACACGTCAGATTTGAATAATATTCCCGTTGTTATTGACTTTCCGACGATTTTCAAGAACCTCCGGTCTACCCCGTAACGTGAAGTCGAATTCTTTATTGACCTTGAACCCGCATAAAGCCCATTTCTAAAACCCCATATCGAATGGCTCCTATTGAACTTCGTGGAGTTAAAGGTTCAACTACAGGAGTTGTTGGACATCGGTTTCATCTGGCCCTAGTACATCTCCTTGGGGTGCTCCTGTTTTATTTGTAAAGAAGAAAGACGGGAGTATGCGACTTTTTATTGACTATCGGGAATTGAACCATGTCACTATCAAGAATAGGTATCCGCTACCTCGTATTGATGACCTGTTTGACCAGTTGCAAGGAGAAAAATTCTTTTCAAAAATCGATCTTCGTTCTGGATATCATCAGCTGAAGGTTAGAACTGAGGATATTCCAAAGACTGCTTTCAGAACTAGGTACGAGCATTATGAATTCCTAGTCATGTCTTTTGGATTGACTAATGCTCCTGCTGCTTTCATGGATATGATGAACCGAGTATTCAAGGAATATTTGGATCAGTTCGTTGTTGTCTTTATTGATGACATCCTCATCTATTCCAAAAGTCGTGAAGATCATGAGCGCCATTTGAAGTCGGTAATCGCAAAGGCTTCGTGATAACAAGCTTATATGCCAAGTCAAGAAATGCGATTTCTGGCTTGAGGAAGTAGCATTCCTTGGGCACATGGTGTCAAAACATGGAGTGTCTGTTGACCCGGTGAAGATTAAAGCAATACAAAGTTGGGAGCAACCAAAGACGGTGACCAAAGTACGTAGCTTTTTGGGCTTAGCTGGTTATTATCGGAGATTTGTGGAAGGATTTTCTAGAATCGCCATCAGATTAACTCGGTGACTCGTAAAGATACAAAATTGTATGGAGCGAGGAATGCGAGAAGAGTTTCCAAGATCTCAAAAGGAGACTCATTTCGGCACCTGTTTTGACAATACCATCTGGTTCGGATGGATTTGTTATCTACAGTGATGCTTCAGGCAAAGGGTTAGGATGTGTTCTTATGCAACGTAGGAAAGTCATAGCCTATGCCTCGTGACAACTTAAAGAATATGAGAGGAATTATCCTACTCATGATCTAGAGTCAAGGCTAGCAATCGTTTGCCCGCTTAAAGATCCGGAGGCACTATCTATATGGGGAGAAAGTGGAGATATATTCAGACCATAAAAGCCTCAAATATTTCTTCACTCGAAAAGAACTCAACATACGACAACGACGTTGGCTCGAGCTGTTGAAAGATTACGACCACGTTATTCAATACCATCCTGAAAAAGCAAACGTGGTAGCTGACGTGTTGAGTAGAAGATCATATGCAGGAACGGGTGCGATGATGTCAAATATACGCATAGAACCGACTTTAATCGAAAAAGTTAAAGTTGTTTTCAAGCCACGTAACCCTTGAAATGATGTGTATGAAGAAGAAAGTGCAAGAAGGTGCTATTCCAGAAGCAAGAATCGATGAAGAAGGAATACTTCGAGTCCACTCCAGACTTTGTGTTCCTAATGATTCTGACTTGAAGCATAGAATCGTGATGGAGGCACACAACATACAGTTTGCAATCCATCCTGGGAGTACCAAAATGTATCATGATCTTCGACATACATTTTGGTGGAACAATATGAAGAGAGAGATCGCGAAGTTTATCTCGAGGTGTTTAACTTGTCAACGTGTAAAGGCGGACCATCAAGTGCCTAAGGGTCCATTGCAACCACTTGAGATTTCGAAATGGAAGTGGGAACACATTACCATGGATTTCGTTATGGGTCTTCCCACGGTTTCTCAAGGCATAAATGCTATTTGGGTTATTGTTGACAGATTAACCAAGTCTGCTCATTTATTGCCGATACGGGAGACTTATTCCCTTGAACATCTTGCTCGTATATACGTAGATGAGATTGTGAGATTGCATGGCATGCCAGTATCCATAGTTTCGGGTCGTGACCCAAGATTCACTTCAAGATTTTAGGTTAGCTTGCAAAAAGCTATGGGCACGAATTTACGATTTAGTTCGGCATACCATCCTCAAACGAACGGACAATAAGAGAGGACTATTCAAACTCTTGAAGATCTATTAAGACTCTGTGTCCTAGACTTCAAAGGCAGTTGGGATAAGTATTTACCATTGGTGGAATTCTCCTACAACAACAACAGCTTATCGTGCAAGTATAGGTGTGGCTCCATTAGAAGCATTATATGGACGAAAGTGTCGCTCTCCAATATGTTGGGATGAGGTAGGTGAAGCAACATTGTTGGGCCCCAAGTTGGTACGTATGACTACGGAAAAGATCCAAACGATTCGACAACGATATTGAACAAGACAGGATCGACAAAAGAGTTATGCGGATCTTCATCAAAAAGACGTGGAATTTAGTATTGGGGATCATGTATTGTTGCGTGTGGCTCCATGGAAGGGAGTTACAAGATTCGGGAAGAGAGGAAAGCTCAATCCACGATTTATTAGTCCATTTCAGATTCTTGACCGAGTAGAAAAGGTGGCCTATAGACTCGCGTTTCCTCCAAGCATGTCTCTAGTTCATAACGTTTTTCACGTATCCGTGCTTCGTAAATATGTGAAAGACCCGAACCACGTTATTGAAGTTAGAACCGGATGAGATAGTCAAGATTTAACGACGAGGAGGTACCACAAAATCTTGGATATAAAAGAGCATGTCCCTACATGACGAAGGTCATACCACAAGTTAAAGTTTTGTGGAGAAACCATGCTATTGAGGAAATGACCGGGAGTTGAAACGGAAATGAAAGCGAGGTATCCTCATCTTTTTGAAACACCAGGTACGTACGTCAATTTCGAGGATGAAATTTCATAAGGAGGGGAGGTTGTAAGACCCCAAATTATTAATAAATGAAATTTAGTTTCCTCTATTTATCATTTTGAAATAGTAAGGGTTGATTTGATTAATGTGGTGAGTTATGGGTAAAATGCGCAAATATTTTAAATAAGCAAGTGGTTATAAAATATTCATTGTTGTCGGGGAATATTCGTTTGGTCGTGGAATATTCTTGCTGTCGGGGAATATTCGTATGACGGCGCAGTATTTTGTGGGTCCCATGATGGAAAGAGATTGGATGAAGAAAACGACAAGTATAAGTTATTTATAAATAACTGCCAGTAGTTATTTATCAATTAACATCGTTGGAATACCCGGTGGTTAAAACACAATAATACACGTTGTTGCACAAGAAGCATTACCAGATTGCACCAATTATTTATTCTTACGTAAGAAGGCACTACTCAATAATTGTTACAAAGAATTCCGCTCAAAGATTTTATTTTATTGATTCAATAATTGTTGCGTTGATATTTTATATTATCGTTGTTTCAATAATAATCATCACTACAGTATTTTCCATTATCGAAGCAATAATTCATATTATTTGAATAATATTATTAGAAAACATTATTAGCAATGTCTAGAAAGTTTCGTCTACAAGAGAGGTTTGGTCACCTAATCATTGCGCCAAGAAGGAGAAATTCTTATTGAAAAGCCCTCTTTCCGGAAACTACCGGTTGCCAAGATCTTGTGATTCTGTAATATTATTTGTGAATAATTAATTATTAATTTATATCATGAGGAAAATATTCATTTTATGTGGATATAGATGGAGAAAATTTTTAAAGTGAATATTGTTGAAAATCGATATTTTATCTTTTCTGATAAAATAATATTTTATTATATTATTATAATATAATAATGATGATATTTTTACAATGAATGTGGGATATATGAGTATATGAGGAAGAGTATTTTTGTTGCAAAAGTTGTTTACAACATGTTAAACATGTATGTGGGCCCATTTCTTGACTGAAATTTGATTATAACCTGTAAAATCGCCCGTTTATGGATTTCGGTCAATTTCTGTTTGGAATTTGGAAAACCTTTCTTCTATAAAGTTGTAGATAATGGAATTTCCTATAAAAATTCGCGAGATTCGAATTTTCTGATAAAAGAGATATTTATTATGAATTATAGAAGTTCTGAAGTTCCAAAATAATTGATTTTGAAAGTTTTAATTATTTTTAGTTAGAAAAACATTTTTGTTATTTATAGGCATGTGTTAAGAGTTGGAAATCAGCTGGTATGAGTGCGTAAAAATTTTTAATATATATATTAATATTTTATTAAATTTTTTACTTCGGTGTTCTAAGCATTTTCCTATAAATAGGGTGCTTAGGTTAGAATTGAAAATCACACCAGAAACTACAGATTTCTCTCTCTTTCTCTCTCGATATATTGAGCGTATTCTTGTGAGTATTTTAATACTTTGAGTGTTGTTATACGGTGTAAGTTCAAGTCATAGCTTATATCCGGTGTTTCAACTAGAAGTACTGTCTTTACAAGGTAAGGGATATTATTTTTTTTAAAATAATGATATTATTTCTTCAATATCATTATGCCGAAATATTGGTTGAAATTTTTTATCAAATTTGGAACTTTTTCATGTCAGAGTTACTATTCATGAGTTACTATTCACGAGTTACTATTCATGAGTTACTATTTACGAGTTACTATTCACGAAGCATGATGATCTTTTTTGTGAAATTTTTATCTTTTAGTGTCGGAGTCACTATTCATGTATATACACTATTCAAGACTATTAAAGATATCATGGCATTTATTATTCACGTAAAAAATTAAATTTCTATTTGTCATCCAAAATATCTTTTATGGATACTAGCTTTGATTGTATCCATGTTTTGATCATTCTTGAATTTTACTCCACTTTGGTTATTTATGAAGTATTTTTAAACTTGGATTATTTAAAGTACGAATCCTTAATATTTGTTCTTTTGTTTCACTGGATTCGTTTTCTTTAAAATACTTTTCATCATCCTCACCCTAAATGATGATATAATTGAATATCTTTGGCCTCAGTAGTGCAAAAGATTAATGATTTCGATGAATAGCTTTCGCCTGTAAGCAAAAAAGATGAACAGTGTTTAGATGAACATGACTAATCGATGAATATCTTTGGGCCTCAGAGTGTAAAAGATGAATATTTGATTCAGATATATATTGATTGATGTTACAGGATAAAAGATAGACGATGAACTTTTAAATTCATATATAGAAGATAGTAGTTTGCATTCTCTACTTAACTCTTCTAATGAATTATTATTTCATTCTGCGAATATTGATTTAAAACTTGTTGTCTATTGTATTCTATTAGATGTTTCCCTGTTGAAGACTAACGATAATTTGGTATGTATTATCTTAGTCATAATGTTCTTTACTGGGCTAGTTGAGCTCACCCTTTTCCTTTTGTTCCATTTTTCTTCTCGTGAGTAGAATGTAAAGCAGTACTAGTCGGGGTATGGAATGATGGTTCTAGAAGTTATTTTAGTAGTTCTCACCATTTTTGTAAAACAATGTATCAATAATTGGAATGAGGACTTATTTGAGTGTGGATATTGTTTAGATGACATTATTTGTATTTCAACTCACAGTTTTTATGTTGTATTAATAAAGTTGTAGTTGTTTCTGTACCATGTATTTGGCGACTCAGAATGGGTGTTGTATACCTGTTTTGGGGGTGTCACATGATCCCTGGCTAAGATGTGAGACTAGAACTAGGAGGGGAGAGACGGGGAATTCCTTCGCTACTATGACCTACCTAAGTTTATTTTGTATTTAATTGGTCAGTCAGAGTGTAAGGATAATATGTTTCATGTCAATTAACCCTTGTTTTGTGGCAGTATTTGAAAATGGCATCCGAGAATGTTAAGAACATCAATGGAGCATGTGGAGACCGTTGAGTCTCCATGGATCAATAACTCAGGACAATGTGCATCGTGAAGGCGACAATCCTCATGCAAACAACAACACCGACTAAATGATGAACGATGGAATGTTCCAAGGCTTCATGCAATTCATGCAACATCAAAGTAGAGAGTGGCTCCTCATTCCAAAATGCAGTGGAAACATGGAAACTCTCGAGACGGTCACCGCTAAATGATTCAAGGAGTGGGACCACCGGAGTTTATTGGAGAGCCAAAACAACTTAAGGCGGAAGCGTGGATAAAGCAGATCACCAAAATATTTGATGTCTTGGGATGCTCCGAGGAACAAAAGGTTCCCTTCGCTACCTTTATATTGCGTGAAGAGGCAGATTACTTGTGGGAATCTGTAAAATGTACCCATCCTGACGCACTCAAGATGTCTTGGGAGAAGTTCCAAGAGCTATTCAACGACAAGTACTTTCCCGAAAGTATTCGTCACATGAAGGAGGTGGAGTTTATCAAGTTGGAACAAAACAATATGATTGTGTTGCAATACGAGGCTAAATTTGCAGAGTTATCCCGATTTGCATCCCATTTGGTCGATAATGAGGAGCGAATGACATGAATGTTTTTAAGAGGTTTGAAACCGGAGATACGTCAATATCTTATTTCTCATAAACCGTGTTTGTACTCGGATGTTGTAAATAGGGCTCGATTATTGGAGCGATGTAACGAGTCAACGTAACCACAAGAAAGCAAAACGACAAAGATGAAAATACCGATTAGTAAATACCATCAAAGCGGTGACAACAAACGTGTAGGAATCAACATGCTAAAAATGGTAACCACTTGATTGGTAATCATGGCCATGATAATAAAATGGACATTTCAAGAAAAGGAGATTCAACAATGATGGAAAGACGTCAACACCAAAGAACCATGGTTAAGGAAGGAGAACGACCACCCATCATATGCTTCAAATGCGGAGGGAGGACATATCGGTCAAAACTGCGTGATGCCATCCAAAGCGTGTTATAATTATGGAAGAAGGTCACCTAGTCGATTTTGTCGCTCACCAAGACAAGTTCACTAGGATGGAGGCACCAAAGGTAGTCCGAAAAAAGTCAAAGTCGATTGGTGCAAGGAGAGCATTTGTTGTGACCTCCCAAAAGCAAGGAACCCGAACGAGGTCATCACGGGTAAGCTTATCATAAATTCTAGTGAAGTCTATACCTTATTTGATGGGTTCTACCCATTCTTTTATTTCTCCTACTTGCGCCAACGTTTAAATTTGACTCAGGAGAAATTAGACTTTGACTTATCCGTTGAAACTCCATTAGGAGAAACCTTCATTACATCCAATCGTTTATAAGTCTTGTTTGATTCAAATTCCAGAATTGACGTTACACCGTCGATCTTATCTCCTTAAAAATACTTGCATTTGACGTGATTCTAGGATTGATTGGTTAACTACTCATCATGCTAAAATTGATTGTTTTCGTAAGGTTGTTAGCTTTTATATTCCTAATAAACCTATTATGCTAATTCAAGCGACCAAACCATTAAAATCAATCACGGTCATCTCAAGCCATAAAGCTATTCGCTTATTGAAAAGCGGATGTCAAGCTTTCTAAGCTCATGTCACTTGATTTAAACAAAAATACATCGATTTGAAGGATATTTCTATTGTTAATAAATTTCCGACGTATTCCATGAAGAACTTCCCGCCTACCCCAGAGCGTGAAGTTGAATTTTGTATCGACCTTTGAACCCCAGACAAAACCCATTTTCAAAGCCCCATATCGAATGGCTCTATTGAACTTCGAGGAGTTAAAGACCCAATTCGCGAAATTGTTAGACATTGGTTTCATTCGTCTAAGACGCTCTCCTTGGGGTGCTCCTCATTACATTATTCGTGAAGAAGAAAGATGGGAGTATGCGACTTTATATTAATTATCGGGAGTTGAATCATGTCACCATCAAAAATAGGTACCCATTGCCACGTATTGATGACCTGTTTGATCAGTTACAAGGAGCACAATTTTTTTCAAAGATCGATCTTCGTTCTGGATATCATCAACTGAAGGTTAAAACTGAGGATATTCCAAAGACTACCTTTAAAACTCGGTACGGGCATTATGAATTCTTAGTCATGTCTTTTGGATTGACTAATGCTCCTGCTACCTTCATGGATATGATGAACCGAGTATTCAATGAATATTTGGATCACTTTGTGGTCGTCTTTATTGATGACATCCTTATTTATTCCAAAAGCCGTGAAGATCATGAGCAACACTTGAGGCTGATACTCCAAAAGCTTCGTGAATATAAGCTTTATGCCAAGTTAAAGAAATGCGAGTTCTGGCTTGAGGAAGTAGCATTCCTTGGGCACGTAGTATCAAGTCATGGAATATCCATTGACCTGGCAAAGATTGAAGCTATTCAAAGCTGGGAGCAACCCAAATAGAGACCGAAGTACGTAGCTTCCTCGGTTTAGCTGGTTATTATCGGAGATTCGTGGAAGGATTTTCTCAAATCGCTACTCCATTAACTCAGCTGACTCGGAAAGATATAAAGTTTGGTTGGAGCGAAGAATGTGAGAAGAGTTTTCAAGAACTCAAAAAGAGACTCATTTCAAAGACTGCTCGACAATACCATCCGTTCGGGAGGATTTGTCATCTACGGTGATGCTTGAGCAAAGGGTTAGGATGTGTTCTCATGCAACATGGGAAAGTCATAGTTTATGCCTCAAGACAACTCAAAGAATATGAGAGGAATTATCCTACTCATGATCTAGAGTTAGCGTTATTATCTTCGTGACTTAAAATTTGGAGGCATTACTTGTATGGAGAGAAAGTGGAGATCTTTACGAATCATAAAAGCCTCAAATATATTTTCACTCAAAAGGAACTCAACATGCGACAATGACGTTGGCTTGAACTATTGAAAGATTATGGTCATACCATCCAATACCATCCTGGAAAAGCGAACGTGGTAGCTGACGCATTGAGTAGAAGATCATACGCTTGTCTGAGTGCAATATTCACAACACAAAAGCCCATTTTGTGTGACTTGCAAAGGATGGAGATAGAGTTAAAGACTCTGAGGGGACCCATGTGTCGATGGCGAATATACGAGTAGAACCGACTTTAATTGATAAAGTTAAAGTTGCTCAAGTTACAGATCCGGAGCTGATGCGTATGAGGAAGAAAGTGCAAGAAGGTGTTATGCCAGAAGCAAGAATCGATGAAGAAGGAATACTTCAAGTCAGCTCCAGACTTTGTGTTACTAATGACCCTGATTTAAAGTATAAAATCATGATGGAGGCGCACAACACACCGTTTGCAATCCATCCTGGGAGTACCAAAATGTATCGTGATCTTCGTCATACCTTTTGGTGGAGCAATATGAAGAGAGAGATAGCGCTATTTATCTCAAGGTGTCTAATTTGTCAACGAGTTAAAGCGGAGCATCAAGTACCAAAAGGTCCATTGCAACCACTTGAAATTCCAGAATGAAAGTGGGAATAAATTACCATGGATTTCGTTACCGGTCTTCCAAAAGTTTCTCAAGGCATAGATGCGATTTGGGTCATTGTTGATAGATTGACCAAGTCCGCTCATTTCTTACCGATACGAGAAACTTATACACTTGAACGCGTCTTGCTCAGTATGTACATAAACGAGGTTGTAAGATTGCATGGTATGCCAAAGATCCATAGTTTCGATCGAGACCCAAGATTCACTTCAAGATTTTGGGTTAGTTTGCAAAAAGCTATGGGAACGGATTTACGATTTAGCTCTAAGCATATCATCCTCGGGGACGGATGAGGCAAATGGAGAGGACTATTCAAACTCTTGAAGATTTATTAAGACTACTGTGTCCTTGACTTCAAAGGAAGTTGGGACAATTTCTTACCATTGGTGGAGTTTTCCTACAACAACAGTTATCAAGCAAGTATTGGCATGGCTCCATTTGAGGCGTTGTATGAAGAAAGTGTCATTCTCTAGTATGCTGGGATGAGGTGGGTGAAGCAACGTTGTTGGGACCAGAGTTGGTACGTATGACTACGAAAAAGATTTAAACGATCCGACAACATATAAAAACCTCACAAGATCGACAAAAGAGTTATGCTGATCTTCATCGAAATGACGTAGAATTCGATATTGGAGATCATGTGTTGTTACGTGTTGCTCCATGGAAAGGAGTTACAAGATTTGAAAAGAGAGGAAAGCTCAATCCTCGATTCATTGGCCCATTTTTAATCCTCGATCGAGTAAGAACTGTGGCCTATAGACTTGCGTTACCGCCAAGTATGTCTCGTATTCATAACGTTTTTCACATATCCATGTTACGTAAATATGTGAAAGACCCGAACCACATTATTGAGTTAGAACCGGATGAAATAGAGGAAGATTTAATGTATGAAGAGGTTCCTGTTAAAATCTTGGATAAGAAGGAACATATTCTACGCTCCATGGTTATATCTCAAGTCAAAGTTTTGTGAAGAAACCACGATGTTGAGGAAATAACCTGGGAGTTAGAATCTGAAATGAAATCAAAGTATCATCACCTCTTCGACATACCAGGTACGCACCCTAATTTAGAGGACGAAATTTCATAAGAAGGGGAGGTTGTAAGAGCCCAACTTTTTGAATAAAGATTAAATTTTCTCGAAATATATTTTTGAATATTATGGTGTGGATTTGATATAATGTTATAGTTGTGGGTAATATTTACAAATTTTGTAAAGTACGCAAGTTGTTATATAATATTCGATTGGTCGGGGAATATTCGTTTTAACAGGGAATATTCATACAACGACACAATCATTGGTGGACCCCCCATAACGGAATTATTGTCGGATTGAGAAAACGACAAAAATACT
The DNA here is from genome assembly GCA_020205605.1 of Panax ginseng. NCBI lineage: Eukaryota > Viridiplantae > Streptophyta > Magnoliopsida > Apiales > Araliaceae > Panax > Panax ginseng. The sequence goes on along the minus strand of CM035127.1, from coordinate 80,280,466 downwards.
TTATGAAAATAACGGCGGAAGTTTTACCGTTAACTGTTGAACTACCCAAAGAGTAAAAGTCTGAAGAATACGCTGTGGTTGCATAGTAGCACATGGTATTGATTATTAATACTTACGTGAGAAGTCACTCGCTTATACTCAATTATTACTACGATGAATTGTTTGATCATATCTCATATTATTGATTCGATTATTGTCATAGTATCATCTGCATAATATGTTATTTTATTAAATCAATAATTGAGACGACAAAGTTATTCATATTATTAATATTTACAATGTCTAGAAGTTCTATCAATGAGAGGTTTGGTCACCTAATTGCGCGCCAATAGGGAGAAATCCTTATTGAAAAGCCCCCTCTTTCCTAGGAACGACCTGGTTGATAAATATTGCGAGTTATAATATTAATGATGAATGTTATTAAAATTAAAGTTGTGTTTGGAGTTGAATTTGGAGACGCAGACGTGATATTTGAGTCCGAAACGATGAAATTAGTAAAAATAGTCTATAAACACAAAATTTTTCGAAATTCATTATTTGGTCAAGAGTCAATAGTTGACTTTTTCGAGAAAAGTCAAACTTCGAAATTTCAAAATTTATATTTTTGATAAAAATGGTTTCATTGTGTTGGAATTATTTGTGTTAGTGAAAATCGATAATTATTTCGATAATAATTGATGTCTGGAGGTTATATTGACGATCCAGTATTTAACCAGGATAAATGAGCAATTGATTGCTATTATTTCACATGATTATAACTATTTGTTCACATGTGTATACTATTGTTTCACATTCTTGTTACTATTAGGGGAGTTGGTGCAAGATTGATAATACTTGCATGACTAAGTTAAAAATGGAGGTATAGATGGAGTGTTATAATCGTAATTCAGATTTTCACATGTCTAGAACTATTGATTCACATAATTTACTATTGAATCACATTATTTACTATTAGGGAGGTGGTGCAAGTTTGATAATACTTCCATGACTAAATTAAAAATAAAGGAAAAGTTGGAGGTATTGTCTTTGAAATTTTCGAGCCCCAAAACGTGCAATTATCGAAACTATATTCTTCTATAAATAGAAGTTCATTCTTCCTTCATTTCTCACCAATTCACAAAAGCTTTAGAGTGATTATTATAGAGAGAAATTGTGACGCCCCCAAAATAGGTATACATCACCCATTCTGAGTTGTCAATACATGGTACAGAAACAACTACAACCTTATTATTACAACCTGTAAACTGTGAGTTTAAATACAGATATTGCCATCTAGACAATATCCACATACAAATAAATCCTCATCATAATACATTATTTTACAAAAATGGTAAGGACTACTAAACAACTCTCCCTAGAACCTTCATTCCATACCCCAGACTTGCACTCGCTTATATTCTCGCCTATCCGAGAAGAAAAATAGAACAAAAAGGAAAAGGTGAGCTCAACTAGCCCGATAAAAGAATATTATGACTAAGATAATATACAACAAAATTATCGTTAGTCTTCAACAGAAAAATATAATAGAATACAATAGACAACAAGTTTTAAATCAATATTCGCGACGGAAATAATAATTCATTAGAAGAGTTAAGTAGAGAATGCAAACTACTATCTTCTATGTATGAATTTTAAAGTTCATCGTCTATTTTTTTTTATCCTGTAACATCAATCAATATATATCCGGGATCAAATATTCATCATTGACTACTGAGCCAAGGACATTCACCATTGGTCATGTTCATCTAAACACTGTTCATCTTTGCACTACTACGGGCCAAAGATATTCATCGAAATCATTCATCTCTGCACTCTGTGCCAAAGATATTCATCATAAATCATTCATCTTTGTACTACGGGCCAAAGATATTCAATAATATCATCATTTAAGACCGAGGATGATGAAAATATTTTAAAGAAAGCGAATCCAAAGTGAAACAAAATGACAAGGATTAAGGATTAAGGATTCGTACTTTGTTTTATCCACGCCCAAAAAATACCTCAAAAATAATCATAGTGGTGTAAAATTAAAGAATGATCAAAACATGGATACAATCAAAACTAGTATCCATGATAATAGATATTTGGACGAAAAGGAAAATTTTCATTTTTCGATGAATAAATCTTCGTATTCGTGAATAAGATCAGATATCGTGAATAATAGTCAGAGTATCGTGAATAGTAACTCAGAACACCAAAAGTTCCAAATTTGATAAAACTTCAGATCAATATTTCAAAGATAATGATATTGAAGAAATAATATCATTACGAGAAAAAAAAATATCCCTTACCTCGAAAGACAAGACTTTAGTTGAAAACAGGATATAGGCTATGACTTGAACTTGCATATATAGCAATACTCAAAGTATACTCAAAATACTCACAAGAATACGCTTCGATAATATAAAAGAGAAAACTTGGTTTACGGTGTGATTTTCAATTCTAACCTAAGCACCTTATTTATAGGAAAATGCTTAGAACACCAAAGCATAAAATTTATTATAATATTAATATATATATTAAGTTTTCTACGCAACCTTTGAATCGATTTCCACCAACTAACACATGTAAAATGAGGCTCACACATCTAAAAAAACGTTTTTTCTTTTATAAAATAATTAAAACTTCCAAAAATCAATTATTTCTGAGCTTCTGAACTTCAATAATTCATAATAAATAGCCCTTTTATCCGAAAATTCGAATCTCGCGCCTTTTTATAGGAAATTCAATTCTCTACAACTTTGCAGAAGAAAGTTTTTCCAAATTCAAAACATAAATTGACCGAAATCCACAAACGGACGATTTTACAGGCTATAATCAAATTTCAGTCAATAAATGGGGTCCACAGACATGTTTAACATGTTTTAAACATTTATTGCAACAAAAAATACTCTTTCTCCTCGTATACTCATATATCCCACATTCATTGTAAAAATATCACCATTATTATATTATTAAAATATAATAATATATTTAAATGAATTATTTTATCAGAAAAAGATAAAATATTAATTTTCCACAATTGTCACATTAAAAATTTTCTCCATCTATATCCACATAAAATTAATATTTTCCTCATCATATAAATCAATAATTAATTATTCACAAATAATATTACAGAATCACAATACTAGCAACCAGGCCGTTCCCAAGAAAGAGGAGGCTTTCCAATAAGAATTTCTCCTTACTGGCGCGCAATTAGGTGACCAAACCTCTCCTTAGACAGAACTTTCTAGACATTGTCAATAATGTTATCTAATAATATTATTCAGATAATATGAATTATTGCTTCGATAATGAAAAATACTGTGTCATGACAATTATTGAAACAATAGCAATAAAATATCAACGCAACAATTATTGAATCAATAAAATAAAAATATCGAATAAAGAATTATCGTAACCATTATTGAAAGTAGTGCCTTCACGTAAGAATCAATAATTGGTGCAAATCGCGTATCTTCTTGTGCAACAACGCGTATTACTATGTTTTAACCACCGGGTATTCCAACAGTGTAAACGGTAACAACTACGCCGTTATTTGTAAACAACTTATTTTTGTCGTTTTCTTCCTCCAATCACTTTCCGTTATGGGGCCCACACATGGGTCATACTCAGTGCATACAAATATTCCCCGAAGCGATTTAATATTCCACGACCAAACGAATATTCCCCGACAATAATGAATATTTTATAACCATTTGCTTATTTTGAAATACTTGCGTATTTTACCCATAACTATCCACATTAATCACATCAACCCTTACTATTTCAAAATAATAATTAGAGGAAATTAAATTTCATTTATTAATTATTTGGGGTCTTACAACCTCCCCTCCTTATGAAATTTCGTCCTCGAAATTGACATACGTACCTGGTGTTTCGAAAAGATGAGAATGCCTCGCTTTTATTTTCGTTTCCAACTCCCGGTCATTTCCTCAATAGCATGGTTTCTCCACAAAACTTTTAACTTGTGGTATAACCTCAGATACATAGGACATGTTCTTTCCTATCCAAGATCTTGACATCCTCGTACTTAAGTCTTCAACTTATCTCGTCTCGGTTCTAACTCAATAATGTGGTTGGGTTGTCCACATATTTACGTAACATCGGTACGTGAAAAAAAATGTTATAAACACGCGACATACTTGGTAGTAAAGCGAGTCTATAGGCCACAGTTTCTACTCGATCGAGGATTTTAAATGGAATAATAAATCAAAGGTTTGAGCTTTCCTCACATCGCCGATTCTCGCTTTTGGAATACCAACTTCTTGTACCTCCTTCTTCATATGCATCAGCTTCGGTGTGTAGCTTGAGCGGTTTTAACTTTATCGATTAAAGTCGATTCTACTTGTATATCATCACGTGAGTCCCTAGAGTCTTTACTCTATCTTCATCATTTGTAAGTTATACGAAATGAGTCTTTGTGTTATCAACATCGCACTTATAAACACATACGATCTTCTACTCAACCCGTCAGCTACCACGTTCGCTTCTTCCACGATAATATTAAATGGTACGATCATAATCTTCAACAAATTTCGAGCCAACGTCTTTGGCGCATGATCACGTTCATTTAGTTAAAGAAATATCGAGGTTTTAGGAAATAGGTTTTGTACTAAGGTCAATACAAAATTCGATTTCGTTCTAAGGTAGCTAGAAGTCATCGTGGATTACGTCATAAAATTTATTAACGATAGAAATATCATTCAAAATCGTGACTCTCATCCAAGACTTGGATAACACGTCATATTGATACAATTGTGACTCTCATGGTGCTTCAACCACAAAGACCTCACAATGGCACCTATCGGTTACTCCGCACAAATATGGCGGCCCCCTACGAAGAGTCCGGCTTTGGTGCATCCCCATCAACAGAAGTCACCGGATAGAGGCTCTTGTATCAACTTCTATGATTGGGTTTTAACTCCTCGAAGTTCAATAGAGCCATTCGATATGAGATTTTAGAAATGGGTTTTGTAGGGTTCAAAGTCGATACAAAATTAAATATCACGCTCTGGGAGTAAACCAAGAAAATCTTCAAGAAATACGTCAGGAAATTTACTAACAACAAAAATATCATTCAAATCGACGTGTCTTTATTCAAATCCATAACATGGGCTAAGAAAACTTGACATCTGTTTTTCAATAAACGAATGACTTCATGGCTTGATATGAAAATTTTGACTTCAATGGTTTGGTTGCTTTGAATTGAATAATGAGTTGCTTAGGAATATGAAAACTAACAACCTTACGAAAGCATTCAATTTTGGCATGATGAGTAGTTAACCTTAAAATCACATCAAAAGCAAATATCTTTAAAGAAATAAGGTCAATGTGTAATGTGATAGTGCCAACTGAATCAAGCAAGATTTCTAACAAAGTTGATGAAATGAAAGTTTCTCTAACGAGTCTTCACAGAGGAGTCAAAGTCTAATTTTTCAGTAGTCAAGTTCAAACGTTGAACGCAAGCAAGAGAGATAAAAGAATGGGTAGAACCGGTATCTAACACTGTATAGACTTCGTAAGAATTTATATTTAACTAATCCGTAATACCTTCGTTCGGGTTCTTCGCATTCTGACCAGTCACAACAAACACCCTTCCAGGATCCGCTGATTTCGACTTATCCGGGACAACCCTTGGAGTCACTATTCTCGTGGAACTTGGTTTTCATCTGGAACAATCCCAGATATGTGGCCTTCCTTCCCACAGGTTATAACATACATTGGATTGTTGTGGGCGGTTATGCCAATGATATGTCCTTCCCGCATTTGTAACATCTAACCTGGCGGTCGTTCTCTCCCTAGAATTTGTTGTTAGTCTTTAGTCTTCTGCTTGATGTCTTCCGTCATTGTTGAATCTTCTCTTTCTGAAATTTCCACTTGAGTCACCTCTCCTATTATCATGGCCATGATTACCACCCGAGTGGTTACCACCTTTGTCCGTATTCTTTCCTCCCCACTTTGGTTATCATCGTTCGATGGATCAACATCACCGATATGACCACAGTTGTGGTCCTCGATTGAACATACTCGTTATCATGCTCTAATAATTGAGCCTCATTTACAACATCTGAATATAAAGAAAATTTATGAGAGATAAGATATTGTCGAATCTCGGGTTTTAGACCCCTCAGAAACATACGCGTCATTCGTTCCTCATTTTCTACCAAATGAGGTGCAAACCTGGACAACTCCGCAAACTTTGCTTCATACTGGGACACCGTCATGTTGTTCTGCTCCAGTCTAATAAACTCTACCTCTTTCATATGACGAATACTTTCAGGAAAATACTTGTCATTGAAAAGTTTCTGAAACGTCTCCCAAGACATGCTGAGCGCAGCTGGATGGGTACGCTTCACAGATTCCCACCAGTAATCCGCTTCACCACGAAACATAAAGGTGGCGAATGGAACCTTCTGTTCCTCTGTGCATCCCAAGACATTAAATATCTTGGTAATTTATTTGACCCACGTTTCTGCCTTGATCGGATCTGGCTTTCCATGGAAATATGGTGGTTCCAACTCCTTGAACTGCTTGGTTTTTTGTGATGAATAAGCGTTCTTTATCATTTCCACCCGTATTATGGACTAGAGCTGCCTTCGCTCGTTGTTGCATGAATTGCTCCTTAAACTGCTTAGCGGTGACCGTCCGAGAGTTATCAATGTTTCTACCTGCATTTTGGACAGGAGCTGCCTTCGCCTGTTGTTGCATGAATTTCATAAAGCCTCTGACCATCTCATCATTCACCATTTCATCGGTGTTATTATTTTCATGAGGATTATTGTCTCTCTGGTTGCATATTATCCTCGATTATTGATCTATGGAGACTCAGCGGTCTCACTGCTCCATCGCTTATCTCAACATTTAGGATGCCATTTTCAAATCATCACAAAACAAGGGTTAATTAAACAAATTAACATATCACAAAATATCCTTATATCTTGACCAACTAACAAATAAGCTTAGGTAGGACACACTAAATGAAGGATTTACTCTGCTCTCCCTCCTAGTTCTATTCCCCGATCTCCGCCGGTGATCATATCCCTAAGCTCGATACCACCCGTGACGCCCCAAAATAGGTATACATCACCCATTCCGAGTTGTTAATACATGGTACAGAAACAACTACAACCTTATTATTACAACTCAGAATCGTGAGTTTAAATACAGATATTGCCATCTAGATAATATCCACATACAAATAAATCCTCATCATAATTATTGATACATTATTTTACAAAAATGGTGAGGACTACTAAACAACTCTCCCTAGAACCTTCATTCCATACCCCGACTCGCACTCGCTTATATTCTCGCCTCCCGAGAAGAAAAATGGAACAAAAGGAAAAGAGTGAGCTCAACTAGCCCCAAGAAAGAATATTATGACTAAGATAATATACAACAAAATTATCGTTAGTCTTCAACAGGAAAAAAATATAATAGAATACAATAGACAACAAGTTTTAAATCAATATTCGCAGTGAAATAATAATTCATTAGAAGAGTTAAGTAGAGAATGCAAACTACTATCTTCTATGTATGAATTTTAAAGTTCATCGTCTTTTTTTTTTATCCCCGTAACATCAATCAATATATATCGGGATCAAATATTCATCCTCGCACTACGTGCCAAGGACATTCACCGATTGGTCATGTTCATCTAAACACTGCTCATCTTTGCACTACTGAGCCAAAGATATTCATCGAAATCATTCATCTTTGCACTATGTGCCAAAGATATTCATCATAAATCATTCATCTTTGCACTATGGGCCAAAGATATTCAATAATATCATCATTTAAGACCGAGGATGATGAAAAATATTTTAAAGAAACGAATCCGGTGAAACAAAATGACAAGGATTTAGGATTAAGGATTCAGATTTTGTTTTATCCACGCCCAAAAATACCTCAAAAATAATCATAGTGGTGTAAAATTCAAGAATGATCAAAACATGGATACAATCAAAACTAGTATCCACAATAGATATTTTGGACGAAAAAGGAAAATTTTCATTTTTCGATGAATAGTGTCGTATTCGTGAATAGTACCGTATACGTGAATAGTAACTCCGACACCAAAAGTTTTAAATTTGATAAAAACTTCACATCAATATTTTAGCATAATGATATTGAAGAAATAATATCATTACGAAAAAAAAAATATCCCTTACCTCGAAAAAGACAAGATTTCTACTGAAACAATTTGGGATATAGGCAATGACTTGAACTTGCACAGTATAGCAATACTCAAAGTATACTCAAAATACTCACAAGAATACGCTCGATAATATAGAGAGAAAACTTGATTTTCGGTGTGATTTTCAATTCTAACCTAAGCACCCTATTTATAGGAAAATGCTTGTAACACCAAAGCATAAAATTTATTATAATATTAATATATATATTAAGTTTTCTACTAACCTTTGAATCGATTTCCACCAACTAACACATGTAAAATGAGGCTCACACATCTAAAAAACGCGTTTTCTTTTATAAAATAATTAAAACTTCCAAAAATCAATTATTTTGATTTGAACTTCAATAATTCATAATAAATAGCCCTTTTATCCAAAAATTGAATCTCATACTTTTTATAGGAAATTCAATTTTCTACAACTTTGCGTAAGAAAGTTTTTCCAAATTCAAAACATAAATTGACCGAAATCCACAAACGGACGATTTTACAAAGTTATAATCAAATTTCAAATAATAAATGGGGTCCATGACATGTTTAACATGTTTTAAACATTTATTGCAACAAAAATACTCTTTTCTCCTCAGATACTCATATATCCCACATTCATTGTAAAAATATCACCATTATTATATTATTAAAATATAATAATATATTTAAATGAATTATTTTATCGAAAAAAGATAAAATATTAATTTTCCACAATTGTCACATTAAAAATTTTCCATCTATATCCACATAAAATTAATATTTTCCTCATCATATAAATCAATAATTAATTATTCACAAATAATATTACGTAATCACAATACTAAGAACTGTGTAGTTCCCTAAGAAAGCAGGAGGCTTTCCAATAAGAATTTCTCCTCATCTGGCGGCCGCAATTAGGTGACCAAACCTCTCCTTAGATGTAACTTTCTAGACATTGTCAATAATGTTATCTAATAATATTATTCAGATAATATGAATTATTGCTTCGATAATGAAAAAAAATCGTGTCATGACAATTATGAAACAATAGCAATAAAATATCAACGCAACAATTATTGAATCAATAAAATAAAATATTTAACAAAGAATTATCGTAACCATTATTGAGTAGTGCCTTCTTACGTAAGAATCAATAATTGGTGCAACATTGTGTGCTATCGTGCAACAACGCCAGTATTTATGTGTTTTAACCACCGGGTATTCCAACAAGTGTAAAGCCAGAATAACTACTACGCCAATTATTTGTAAACAACTTATTTTTGTCGTTTTCTTCCTCCAATCACTTTCGTTATGGGGCTCACACATGGTTGCCGTCGCACAAATATTCCCCGACGATCATTTAATATTCCACGACCAAACGAATATTCCCTAATAATAATGAATATTTTATAACCATTTGCTTATTTTGAAATACTTTGCGTATTTTACCCATAACTATCCACATTAATCACATCAACCCTTACTATTTCAAAATAATAATTAGAGAAATTAAATTTCATTTATTAATTATTTGGGGTCTTACTGAAATTATAGAAAGAAGAAGAGAAAGTCCGCTACCTCACTATTCTCCTAGTATCCAGTTTTTTTCTAAAGGTAGGGAGTATTATTTCTTTCTTATCTATGAAGAGAACTTCATTATTCCATTCTTTATTATTCATTGGAATAACTCGCTTACGTGAGGTTACCCCTATACTTGGTGAAATTCTTCCATTGTTCCATTCTTTATCATTACATTTGGAACATCCATGTCATGCGTTTCTACCTTGGGACCGGGTTAAAATCTTTATTATTACATTTGGAATATCTTGTGCATGCGTTCTCATGGGACGATTAAAATCTTTATTATTCTCATTGAATATCGCGTATGCATGCGTTTTACACGCCTGGACTTGATTCCGTTATTTATTATTTTGTTGGAATAATCTGCATATGCGGTCTATCGCATGCCTGGTGATTTCTTTTGTTATTCCATTCCTTATTATACTCAATTGGTTAAAGTTTTAACTTCTATACTCCATGAAATTAGTGGAATATCCTTGATATTTGCGCTTCATCCAGTATCTTTTCATGGAAATATTCTTCTGAGCATTCTTGAATTTTACTTACTACAAAGCATTATCATGTTGACAATTTGGACGTTATTAGATCCTGGATAAAATAATTCTTGAACTTGTTTTATTGAATTCTTATATCATTGTCATCATCCTCATGTTTATATTTTGTTGAAAGTCATCTGTGGCTTTATAGTGCATAGATGGACTTGGTATGATTATAACCGGGATTATTCGGTGTAATCATGACCGTAATGTTACAAATGATGTGGTAAAAGTCCTCATTGGCCCGTAGTGCATTGATGGGATGATTGTTGGCATGATCATGACCATTATTGAATACACAAATATTCTTGGCCCGTAGTGCATGGATAATTTTGGTCGTGATACTAAAGAATATCATTGGTAGTAGTGCGGGGTGATTCGATGATGTGGATTATTTATTAAAATTTGAGTCCAATGATAAAAGTGATGAAAACCTTCTAAATCATAAAAGATAGTAGATTTTATTCTCTACTGACTCTTTTAATGGATTGCATGTTCATTCAGTAGTTAAACTTGATGGTTGTTATATTGTATCGTTTAACATTTGTTGAAGGCTAACGATAATATATTCTACACATATCTTAGTCATAATATTTCTTCTTGGGCTAGTTGAGCTCACCTTTTTACTTTTATTGTTCTCTTTGTGAAATGAGAACGTGGCGAGGACTAATCGGGGAACGGAGTGACGGACGATGATAATAGCATTAGTAGTCATCACTATTCGGTGAAATAGAGGAAAATAAATGTAATAATATTGAATTTGAGTTTTGTATATTGTACAGGCGACAATATTGTATTAAAACTCACAACTTTTATGTTTTGTCGCATACTTTACGCGACGGTTGTATAATTAAGTTGTATTTGTATTACGTACCATGTATTTGTGACTCGAATAGGTGATGTATACCTATTTTGGGGCGTCACATTGGACTCAGAGTCAGAACACCTAAAGGTGTGATGCTCGATGAATACAAATGGGTATTTGTGCGAAATAAGAAAATAAAATTATATGGTACAAAGCATGACTTGTAGCACACAAGGTTTCTTCAGCAGAGACATGGTATTAATTATGAAGAAACATATGCTCCTGTAATGGACACAATTACATTCAGATTTTTAATAAGCTTGGTAGAAAGAGAAATTAATGGATGTTGTTACATCATATCTGTATGGATCATTATATAATTATATGGATACAAAATGCCTGAAGCATATAATTCTAAATCTCGAAATATGTATTCTATTAAGCTACAAAGATCTTTATATAGGTTAAAGCAATCTAGATGCATATTGTGGTATAATCGCCTAAGTGGATATCTTTTGAAAGAAGGATTTGAGAATAATCCAATTTGTGCATGCATTTTTATCAAAGGATCATAATCTGGATTTGTTATTATTATTGTATTTATTGATGAAAGATCTTGCTTTAGAAGAGTCGACAAAAATAACTAATTTAAGATGAAAGATATTGGTAAGCCAAATTTTTGCCTTGGCCTACAAATTGAACTATGAAATTATTGTTCATCAATCAACATACACAGAAAAAGTCCTGAAGTAACTTTACATGGATAATGTTAATCCTTTGAGTACTCCAATGATGGGTTGGTCACTTGATATCAAGAAATATCCGTTTTGACCACAAGAAAATGATTAATAAACTTTTGGTCTTTAAGTACCATATCTTTGTGAAATTGGTGTTTTGGTGCTGAAGTACTATATCTTAATGTAATTGGTACTTTGATGTATCTTGCAAATTTGACAAGACACGATATAACATTTGCGATTAACTTACTAAAGAATGTATAGTTATGCACCAACTCGAAGATATTGTAATGAAATTAAACATATTTTACGTTATCTTCGTGAGACTATTGATTTGGGATTATTTAATCCAAATGGTGATAGAACCAAGCATATTGCACCAAAATTATTTTATACACATGAGCCCCAGAAGAATGGAAATATTGATCATGTGATAATTTGGTTGATATATTCATTAAGTCATTACCAACTATGATTTTGAAGAAGATGGTGCACAATATTGGCATACTTCGACTTAATGATGTACTTATGAAGGAGAGTAAAAAAGGATATGTGCTGATTGAGGAAATCCCAAGGCACTAGAAGTTATACAAGAATATTGTACTCTTTTCTTTCGCCAAATTTTTTTTCCTACTGGATTTTAATTTGGTAAGATTTTTAACGAGGCATATTCTTAGAAAATTGCTACAAAAGAACTCCATCCATTCTGTATGAAGACAATGTTGCATGTATAGCTCAATTAAAAAGAGGATACATCAAAGGAGATAGTAAAGCACATCTCAATCGAAATTCTTTTTCACATGACCTTGAAAAGTGTGGTAACATTGATATTCAAAGAAACTCGATCAAAAGATAATCTCATGATTTGTTCAAAGATAGCATTACCAACTACAATGTTTGAAGGATTGTGTTACAATAATGGAATGCGACAGCTGAATGACTTAAAAATACATTCATGAGGGGGAGCTAATACGCGCTGCACTCTTTTTCCCTTAACCAAGGTTTTTTTCCAATGAGTTTTTCCTGGTAAAGTTTTTAATGAGGCAGCTTTCAATGCGTATGACTATATAATAGACATCCAAAGGGAAGTGTTATAAAATTATATATTGTGTGTGGAACAGATACATTCCTACCCATGTCTACATACATTCCTACCCCTCTTTATTGTAATTACCTTTGAGCTTTGTAACTCTCATATCCTTTAAGGTTTGAAACTCATGACCTTTGAATTTTGAAACCTTCAAATATTTATGTTGATGTACCTAACTATAAATAGTTGTATTGTCTAGAGGATAGGAGATGATAGAAAATATTATGAATATACTCTCTTTTATCTAATCATTTATTCTTAATTTTTAATAATCTTTTATAACAAATCCAATTTTATAAAGTCAACCATCAAGCTCAGTATATTTGTATAATTTCATTATTATCATCATAATTTAACTATAATAATCTCCAAATGCATCCAACGTGGCCAAAATTTTCAATAAAAACCTGAAAAAGTTAATAAAATGGGAGAGGATACATAAATGCCACATGAACCCCACCACTTGATAGCAAATCTCTCTCCCATCGCCTTTAAAGGACATGGTGCAAGTTTATTCGGAGATACTTATATTCATCAAGAAAAATGTACTAGAAAAAAAGTTTTAAATACATTCTAAACCTTTAAAATTTACGATTTTAAAATTAAACCCCTAATGTTTTAATTTTAAGCCATCAAATTTTAGAGATTTTTTTATAGAATTCAGTAATTTAGGTATAATTTAGATACACATAAAAACAGTGTTGCACAGACTGTACAACACTGTTTTTACATGTATCAAAATTACACCTAAATTACTGGAATCTGTAAAAATTCTAGTTAAAATAAGTATTATACATTTTTTAAGAGTCAAAGCAAAAAAAAAAATTATTGGACCGGTCGGTAGTAGCATGTTCCCCTAGACTTATTGCAAATTTTAACATCTTATATATCATTCAAAAACGAATCAACCACCGATGTGTAATAATTTTTCGAGGCGAATGTATTTTAAGTAATTTTACTCTTAAATATTTATCAAACTTTAACAAATTATAGACAAATAATTAGTATACGATAAAGTAAATTGAATTTAATGTAAACTATGTATACGCTTGAAAAAATTGGAGTTAATAGTCAAAAAGTTTATTTATAAAAGTTTAAAGATATTTACTTTCAAAGTCTTATAATTAAAATATTAAATTTTATGTTTTTTTTGTAAATGTTTAGTCTAATACAATAATTTGTCTAGATGGGAAGGGATAACTTACTACTAGTATCTTTCATCGCTATCATGTGCTAATTTTAAGGATGTAATCGAATCGAATCAAATCGAATCGAGTTGAGTATTGAGTTATTCAGATTTGGTTCACAAAATTTATTGAGTATAAAATAAGGTTTGATTGATACTCATTTAATTATCGAGTCGAGCACGATTCTGAATCGAACCCGAGCAGTTTGAACTTTTTGAACGAATATGATCCGAGTATCAATAGAAAATTATAATTTGAGGAGGTTCGAGTAATTTATCGAATTTCAAAATTTGTTCATATTTGATTCATTTATATTTCGAGTCGAGTTCGAATCGAACTTTTAGTCGAATGAGTACGAATCGAGATCAAACTGTTTATTAATTTTATAGCCTTAGCTAGCTCCTACTTTCTGGATCTATCTATTTTCATAATTTATTATCAACAAGACTCGAACTCTCAATCTCTATGTCAATAGAAATGAGTCATATCAATGGATCAAGTGATCATCCATTAAAATTTAAGTTTTAAAACGTTAAAGAAAAATTAAAGTTTATTTAAGTAAAAAAAATTGACATTGGGAGTGAGAAATTGGGTACGGCGTTTCTTAGCTGGAAATCGAGGAAGACAGCTGGCGATGTGTACGGCCGAACATATAGGCTTATACTCGTCGCCGTGTTCTGTATTTGAACACGCGCCAAGCCCCGTCCTTTTATATTTTCCTTTTTTTTTTCATTCACATAAAAAAGAGAGAAGAACCAGAGATATTTTTATTGACCATTTTGTCCTGTTCATTTTAAAAAAGGCCTCACGGGTCCCAACTCATTCTTGTGGGATTAATGGAAGTATAATCAAATCTTTTGGTGGCACTTTCAACTTTGAAGTGGGGAATCTAACCACATTGTGTTGAAAGTTACCAAATTGACCCTACCATTTTGTGTACAAAATACTTTATTATTGAATTACCTGGAAAAATAAAATAAAACTTTAATTAATATATATTTTTCCTTTTACTTTTTTTTTAAAAATAAATGCGAATTTAACCAAAAAAATGACACTCTAAACCATTAAGTCCAAATCGTCTGAATGGCTGACCGATTCAGCCATTCAGACATAAACAAACAACCCCTAATTAAGTAGTTTTAACTCTTATTCTTATTCAGTGTGTTGCAAAAATTCATATTTACTTGACACAATTTTACATTAATTTTAAGCACACCAAACATCAGTATAAAAAAGGAAGATACACAATTGAGAATAAATTATTTAAGAATGATCGGTAAAGCTAGAGTTTTACATCCTCTAATAACAACATGACACGTAAAAAATTTAGGAGAAAATTAAGAAATTTGAATTGTATTGACACATTTTGTATTTATTTTTTTAACATGGTAAAACTTATTAACTACCCATATTGGATTTCAAATCCCTTGATTTTTTCTATAAATCTCTACCTGACGTGTTTATTATTATTAGGTGTAAAATTTTTGTTTTACAGACCATCCGTATATAATTTATTCTCTATGGAATTACAATTTATAAAGTTTATTCTCTATGGAATTACAATTTATAAAGAAGCTCAATAAATAATACAATCCTATTGAGATAAATTCATAAGTTATTTGATAAAATTACAAGACAATTGAAGCAAATTATACTCCTTAATTTAGCATATGTTCAAATCTTTACGAGTTTTAGCTACTTACATGTTTTAACTAATTTGACAATAACACATCATCTATTTCCTTTTGAGAGTAAGTGTGTAATTTTCACTTGCAAATAAGTATCATCATGTGGATTTAATTGTAAATATTACTTGATCAAATTTATACTTTAATATCAAAATCTCTAAATATTATACTAGTTAAAATAATTTTTGCTGAAAATGCAAAAAAAAAAAAAGAAGAAAATTTTATGATACCAAAAAAAATTATCAAGTCCTAAACCGCCCAAATTATTAAAACAAACTAAACAAGAAAAAGGAAAACATGCACAATGCATTAACTAGGACTCAAAAATAAGCACGAAAAATTGTGACCTCATAAATTTATTTAGTTGGAATATGTTATAATGAGTGTATAGACCATATTTGTCTCTAGCTACTAGATATATTTTTATCATGAGATTTTAAGTCAATAATATAAACATATATCCAAATTAACAACGACAAATTTCACTATTATAGGTCGCTAAAACAACATATGTATTTTGTGCATATTTATTAGTGCAAAAAGAAAATATGAATTACTGAGTATTTTATTTTTTTTTATCGACGG
Organism: Panax ginseng; assembly: GCA_020205605.1. Classification (NCBI taxonomy): domain Eukaryota; kingdom Viridiplantae; phylum Streptophyta; class Magnoliopsida; order Apiales; family Araliaceae; genus Panax; species Panax ginseng. Next base: position 80,264,087 of record CM035127.1, on the reverse strand, counting down.
AGTATTCAATGTGCTAAATTAGATCGATTTAGACTTCATCAATCAGGACACACAAAGTTTCCACTTTGTCCAAATTATGAATTATGTTCTACTCTGAATATGGTTGCTTAGATTATAATGAGCGTATATGTCATGTTTGTCTCTAGTTACTAGACATATGTTTATCGTGAGATTTTCAATCAATAAATATAAACATATATACAAATTAACAACGGACAAATTTCACTGTTGTAGATCACTAGAACGTCACATGTATTCAGTGCATATTTATTAGCGTAAAATTAAAATATGAATTAGTGAGCATCTTTTTGTTTTTATCAACGGAGTATTCAATGACTAACTAGATCGATTTAGACCTCATCAATCAGGGCACACAAAGTTCTCACTTTACCCAAATTATGAATTATGTTCTACTCTTAATATGGTTGCTTAGATTATGAAGAGTGTATATGTCATATTTGTCTCTAGTTACTAGACATATGTTTATCGTGAGATTTTCAATCAATAATATAAACATATATACAAATTAACAACGGATAAATTTCACTGCTGTAGATCACTAGAACGCCACATGTATTCTATGCATATTTATTACCGTAAAATTAAAATATGAATTACTGAGCATCTTTTTGTTTTTATCGACGGAGTATTTAATGACTAATGTGACGCCCCCAAAATAGGTATACAACACCCTTTCTGAGTCGCTAAAATATATGGTACGAAAGCAAACTACAACTTCAATAATACAATTGTTAAGTAAAATAATCGACAACACATCTTTGTGAGTTTAAATACAAATATTGTCTTACAGACAATATCCACACGCAAAATAAGTCTTCGTTACAATTATTCAAACACTATTTTAAAGAAATAGTGAGGACTGCTAAAATATCTTTCTAGAACCATCACTCCGCACCCGATTAGTTCTCGCTATGTTCTCACCTCCACGAGAGAAAATGGAACAAAAAGGAAAAGGTGAGCTCAACTAGCCCTTTAAAGAATATTATGACTAAGATAATATACAACAAATTATCGTTAGTCTTCAATGAGAGAAAAATCGATAAAATATAATAGCCAAAAAGTTTTAGATCAACAAGCTGCGGTGCTTGCAATCCATTAGAAGAGTTAAGTAGAGAATGAGTTCTACGATCTTCTAAGATTTAAAAGTCCATCATCAATATTTTATCCTCAGTAACAACAATCAATATACATCTTTAATCAAATATTCATTTTTTGCACTCACAGCCAAAGATATTCATTTGTATCACCGGTTGGTCGTATTCATCTCAACACTGTTCATCTCTTTTACTACGGGCCAAAGATATTCATCGATTAATCATTTATCTTTGCACTTCTGGTAGAAGATATTTAGTAATATCATCATTTAGGGGTGAGGATGATGAAAAATATTTTAAAGAAAGCGAATCCGATTGAAGCGGAAGGACAAAAATAGTAGGGATTAAGTATAACGGTTTATCAAGATCAATAATACTTCATAAATACCCATTTTGAAGCGAATTCAAAAATAAAGATTAAAACATGGATCTGATCAAAGATAGTAACCATAATAGACATCTTGGACAAAATGAAGAAAATTTTATTTTTAGATTGAATAGTCAAGTATTAAGTGAATAGTCTTTATATCGTGAATAGTGTTGTATCGTGAATAGTAACCCCAGACACAAAAGTTCCAAATTTGATAAAAATTTAGATCGATACTTGGCATAATGATATTGAAGAAATAATATCATATATGAAGAAAATAACATCCCTTACCTCAAAATATCGATTACTTACGATCGGAATATCGGTATAAATTTGAAGGAAACTTGCAGCGATGAATAGAAACTCACAAAGTATCTAAATACTCACAAAATACACTCGATAATCTAGAGAGAAAGAGAAAACTTGTTTACGGTGTGATTTTCAATTCTAACTTAGCCCTCTATTTATAGGAAAATGTTAGCAGACTTGACTTGTAACCTGATGGCTTTACCTGCTACTATTCCCATCCACCACATTTGAAATAAATTCGCACATTTCTTCACCAACCACAAGTGGGGCCCACTCAATTCTAGAATTTTCACCAAAATCATTTATAAACCTAATTTACGAATCGGTCACCTCTTAAAATTCAAAACAAATCATACGTTCATTTTTAACGGTTCAAAATTTGTGGACATATACTCAACTTATATATGTATAACATATCCAAAAATTACAACGATCCAACGGTCGGATTAAAAATTATAACTCACACAATATATCTTAAAAAACTTTGGTTTAATTTTCAATACCTTCATTCGACAAAAATCTTGATAAAACACCTCAACATTAACTCCTTCATTTTTAACCACAATAAATATATCCAATATTTATATCCACATAAAATAAATATTTCCTTATCATATGAATCAATAATTAATTATTCACAAATAATATTACAGAATCACATTTATGACAACCGGTAGTCCCAAAGAAAGGGGGCTTTCAATAAGAATTTCTCCTTATTGGCGCATGATTAGGTGACCAAACCTCTCATTGATGAGAACTTTCTAGACATTACCAATAGTCTTTATCTAATAATATTATTCAAATAATATGAATTATTGATCGATAATGGAAAATCTTGTGCGGTGACAATTATTGAAACAACAATAATATAAAATATCAACGTAGCAATTATTGAATCAATAAAATAAAATATTGAGCGATAACTCATTGTAACAATTATTGAGTAGTGCCTTCTTTACGTAAGGATCAATAATTCATCAATCTTCTGTGCATCCACGCGTATTACTGTATTTTAACCGCCGGGTATTCCAACCGTGTTAACGGTAATAACTGCGACGTTATTTATAAAAACTCAAACTTGTCGTTTTCTTCATCCGACAGTTATTACATTATGGGGCCCCTGAAATGACTCTTGCGTCGTAAATACGAATATTCCCAAACAACAAGAATATTCCACGACCAAACGAATATTCCCAAACAATGATGATTATTTTATAACCACTTGCATATTTTGCAAAATTTACACATTTCACCCATAACGGAGAATTATATCAAATTAATACCTTATTATTCACAAATATAATTAGAGGAAATTTGATTTTATTTATAATAAGTTGGAGTCTTACAACCTCCCCTCCTTATGAAATTTCGTCCTCGAAATTGACATACGTACCTGGTGTTTTGAAAAGGTGAAGATACCTCGCTTTCATTTACGATTCCAACTCCGGGTCATTTCTTGATAGCATGGTTTCTCCATAAAACCTTAACTTGTGGTATAACCTTGCAGTGCGTGGGACATGCTCTTTCCTATCCAAGATCTTAGCAGTACTTCTTCGTACGTTAAATCTTGGCTATCTCGTCTGGTTCTAACGTAATAATATGGTTCGGGTCTTTCACATATTTCTGAAGCATGGATATGTGAAAACATTATGAACACGAGACATACTTGGAGGTAATCTGCGAGTCTATAGGCCACATTTCTATTCGATCAAGAATCTCAAATGGACCAACAAATCGTGGATTGAGCTTTCCTCTCTTCCCAAATCTTGTAACTCCCTTCCATGGTGCAACACGTAACAATACATGATCCCCGATATTAAATTTCCGTCTTTTCGATGAAGATCCGCATAACTCTTTTGTCGATCTTGTGCCGTTTGTATCGTTGTCGAATCATTTAGATCTTTTACGTAGTCGTGTGTACTAATTACGGTCCCAACAACGTTGCTTCTCCCACCTCGTCCCAACATCTTTGGAAGCGACACTTTTCGTCCATCTAGCGCCTCAAATGGAGCCATGCTTATACTTGCTTGATAAGCTTTGTTGTTGTAGGAGAATTCCACCGATGGCAAGTACTTATCCCAACTTCCTTTAAAATCTAGGACACAAAGTCTTAATAGATCTTCAAGGGTTTGAATAGTCCTCTCTAATTTTCCGTGGTTTGAGGATGGTATAAGTGAATAAATAAATCCGTGCCCATAGCTTTTCTCAAGCTAACCCAAAATCGTGAAGTGAATCTTGGGTCACGATCGAAACTATGGATCTTGGCATGCCATGCAATCTCATTAATCTCATTCACGTACATGCTAGCAAGGCGTTGAGGAATAAGTCTCACGTATCGGTAAGAAATGGGCGGACTTGGTTAATCTATTAACAATAACCCAAATCGCATCTATGCCTTGAGAAACTTTGGGAAGACACAGAACTTGAAATCCATAGTAATGTGTTCCCACTTCCATTTTGGAATCTCAAATGGTTGTAATGGACCCTTTGGCATGATGCTCGCCTTTACATGTTGACAAGTTAAACACCTCGAGATAAACTCGCGATCTCTCTCTTCATATTGTTCCACCAAAATGTATGTCGAATATCATGATACATTTTGGTACTCCCGAGATGGATTGCAAATAGGGTGTTATGTGCCTCCATCATGATTCTATGCTTCAAGTCGAATCTTTAGGAACACAAAGTGCGGAGTTGAATCTAAGTATTCCTTCTTCATCGATTCTCGCTTACGGAATAGCTCCTTCTTGCACTTTCTTCTTCATACGTATCGACTTCGAAGTCCGTAGCTTGAGCGACTTTAACTTTATCGATTAAAGTCGGGTTCTACTCGTATATTCGCCATCATCATGTGGGTCACAGAGTCTTTAATTCTACCTCCATCCTTTGCAAGTCATACAATGGGCCTTTGCATTAACAATATCGCACTTTCGTACTCGCATGATATGATCTTCTACTCGATAAATACACTCTACGTTAAGCTTTTCAGGATGATATTGAATAATGTGATCGTAATCTTTCAATAGTTCAAGCCAACTTCGTTCTTGCCGCATGTTGAGTTCTTTTGGGTGAAGAAATATTTGAGGCTTTTATGGTCAAGTATAAATCTCAATTTCTCCCCATACAAGTAGTGTCTCCAAATTTTCAATGTGAATCATTGCTTTGCCTTAACTCTAGATCATGAGTAGGATAATTCCTCTCATATTTTTTGAGTTGTCGTGAGGCATAGGCTATAACTTTCCCATGTTGCATGAGAGCGCATCCTAACCCTTTGCTGAAGCATTCTTGTATATAACAAATCCATCCGTACGGATGGTATTGCGAAGCAGTCTTAGAAATGAGTCTCTCTTGAGCTCTTGGAAACTCTTCTCGCATTCCTCGCTTTCTATACAAATTTTGTATCTTTCCGAGTCAAGTTGAGTTAGCAGAGTAGCGATTTGAGAAAATCCTTCCACGAATCTCTCAGATAATAACAAGCTAAGCCGAGAGAGCTACACGCACTTGACCACCGACTTTGGTTGCTCCCAACTTTGTCTTGCTTGATCTTCAAGGTCGTGACGGATACTTCATGTTTTGACACCACGTGCCCAAGGAATGCTACTTCCTCAAGCCAGAACTCGCATTTCTTCAGCTTGGCATAAAGTTTGTTTTCACGAAGCCTTTCAAGTATTAGCTTTAAATGGTGCTCATGATCTTCACGGCTTTTGGAATAGATGAGGATGTCATCAATAAAGACAACAACAAACTGATCCAAATATTCCTTGAATACACGGTTCATCATATCCATGAAAGCAGCAGGAACATTAGTCAATCCAAAAGATATGACTAAAAATTCATAATGCACGTACCAAGTTCTGAAGGCAATCTTTGGAATATCCTCAGTTTTAATCTTCAGCTGATGATATCTAGAACGAAGATCGATCTTTGAAAAGAATTGTGCTTCTTGCAACTGGTCGAACATGTCATCAATGCGAGGTAGCGGATACCTATTCTTGATGGTGATATGGTTTAATTCTCGATAGTCAATACAAAGTCGCTACTCCGTCTTTCTTCTTTCTGAATAAAAACAAGAGCACCCCGAGGAGATGTCTTGGGACGAATGAAACCTATGTCTAACAATTTCACGTAGTTGGACTTTTAACTCACGAAGTTCAATAGGAGCCATTCGATATGGGGTTTTAGCAATGGGTTTTGTACTCGGCTCAAGGTCGATAAAGAATTCAACATCACGTTACGGGGTAGGCCAAGGAAGTTCTTGAAATACATCGGAAAATTCTCTAACAATGAAATATTATTCAAATCGACTTGTCTTTGTTCAAATCCATAACATGGGCTAAGAAAGCTTGACATCCGTTTTTCAATAAACGAATAGCTTTATGGCTTGATATGATAGTGGTGATTTTAGTGGTTTAGTTGTTTGAATTAAGTATAGCCAGGTTGGTTAGGAATATGAAAACTATGACCTTACGAAAACAATCAATTTTGGCATGATGGTGGTTAACCAATCAATTCCTAAAATCACGTCAAAAGGAAATATCTTTAAAGATATAAGATGAATAGGTAATGTGATAGTACTTGGATCATGCAAGATTTATAAATTGTAGATGTAACGAAGGTTTCACCCAACGGAGTTTCAACAGATAAGTCAAAGTCCAATTTCTCCGAGTCAAGTTTAAGCGTTGAGCACAAGCGGGGAGAGATAAAAGAATGGGTAGAAGCCGAGTATCTAGTAAGGTATAAACTTCGCAAGAGTTCAAGATTAGCTTACTCGTAATCACCTCGTTCGGGTTCTTCGCGTTTTGGCCAGTCACGACAAATGCTCTTCCAGGAACCGCTGATTTCGACTTATCCGGGACAACCCTTGGAGTCACCATCCCCGTTGAACTTGGTTTTGCTACAGAACAATCCCGAGCTATGTGGCCTTCCTTTCCACAGTTGTAATATACATTGGATTGTTTGGACAGTTTGGGCTGATGTCCCTCTTTCCCGCATTTGTAACATCTATCTGGCGGTCGTTCTCTTCCCCTAGAATTTGTTGTTGGTCTTTGGTCTTCTTGTTAATGTCTTCCCATCATTGTTGAATCTCTCTTTTTTCGAAATTTTCACTTGACTCACCTCTCCTATTATCATGGCCCACGATGACCACCCAGAGTGGTTACCGCGCTTTTTCGTATATTTTTTCCTCCTCGTTGGTTATCATCACTTTGATGACTTACATCACCAGTATGACCACGGTTGTGGTCCCTCGGTTGAACATACTCATTATCTCACTCTAATAATTGAGCCCTATTTACAACATCCGAATATAAAGAAAATTTATGAGATATAAGATATTTTAGAATCTAAGACTTTAGACCTCTCGAAACATCCTCGTCATTCGTTCCTCATTTTCGACCAAATGAGGTGCAAACTGGATAACTCTGTAAACTTCGCCTCGTCTTTGGGACACCGTCGTATGTTGTTTTGTTCGGTCGATAAACTCCACCTCTTTCGTATAGCCGAATACCTTGAGGAATGTACTTGTCATTGAATAGTTTTCAAACGTTTCCCAAGACATCTTTGAGTGCGGTAATTTGAGTGCGCTTCACTGAACTCCCACGATGAATCACTTCATGCGGAACATAAAGGTGGCGAATGGAACCTTCGTTTCTCCGTGCATCCCAAGACATCGAATATCTTGGTAATTTGTTTGACCCACGTTTCGCCGTGATCGGATCGGCTTTCCCTTAAATTACAGTGGTCCCAACTCCTTGAACTGCTTGCATTTGTGACAAGCCGCATATTATTATCATTTCCACCGTATTTTGTGCACGAGTCTCCTCGCTTGGTTTTGCATGAGCTGCAAAAAGCTCTAAACATTCCATCATTCATCGTTTGCTTGGTAGTGTTGTTTACGGGAGGAATATTGCCTTCTGTTGCGCGTTCTCTGGTTTTGTAACTAAAGGTTGTTCCACAGTCTCATACACTCTATCCATTATTAACGTTCTCGGTGGCCATTCTTAAAAATCATTGCCATAAAACAAGGGTTAATTAAACAAATTAACATATCACATAATATCCCTATATTATGGTGACCAACAAATAAGCTTAGATAAGACACACTAGCGAAGGATTTACTCATCTCTCCCTCCTAATTCTATTCCCCGATCTCGCCAGAGACCATATCCCTAAGCTCGATACCAACTATGGCGCCCCAAAATAGGTATCTGACACCCTTTACGAGTCGCCAAATACATAGTACTGAAAGCAAACTACAACTTCAATAATACAATTATAAGTACAAAATACAACAACACATATTTGTGAGTTTAAATATAAATATTATCTTACAGACAATATTCACACTTGCCAAATAAGTCCTCGTTACAATTATTCAAACACTATTTTAAATAAATAGTGAGGCTCGCTAAAACATCTTTCTAGAACCATCACTGCATTACCCACTAGTTCTGCTATGTTCTCACCTCACGAGAAAAATGGAACAAAAAGAAATAGGGTGAGCTCAACTAGCCCGATAAAGAATATTATGACTAAGATAATATACAAAAAATTATCGTTAGTCTTGACGGAAAAAAATCGATAAAATGTAATAGCCAACAAGTTTTAGATCAACAAGCTGCGGTGAAACAACAATCCATTAGAAGAGTCAAGTAGAGAATGAGTTCTACTATCTTCTAAGATTTAAAAGTCATCATCATCAATATTTTATCCTGTAATAACAATCAATATACATCTTTAATCAAATATTCATCTTTGCACTTCAGCCGAAGATATTCATTTATATCACCGAGTTGGTCGTGTTCATCTCAACACTGTTCATCTTTGCACTACGGGCGAAAAGATATTCATCGATTAATCATTTATCTTTTGCACTACTGGTAGAAGATATTTAGTAATATCATCATTTAGGGATGAGGATGATGAAAAATATTTTAAAAAAAGCGAATCCGATTGAAGCGGAAGGACAAATAGTAAGGATTCATATAATGGTTTATCCAAGATCAATAATACTTCATAAATACCCATTTTTGAAGCGAGAATTCAAAAATAAAGATCAAAACATGGATCTGATCAAAGATAGTAACCATAATAGACATCTTGGACAAAAGAAGAAAATTTCATTTTTGGTGAATAGTCTTAGTGATTAGTGAATATAGTCAGTATCGTGAATAGTAACCACGATACAAAAAGTTACAAATTTGATAAAGATTCGGATCAATACTTGACATAATGATATTGAAGAAATAATATCATATATGAAGAAAATAACATCCTTACCTCAAAATATCAATACTTACGATCGGAATATCGGTATAAAGGTGAAGGAAACTTGCAGCGATGAATAGAAACTCACAAAGTATCTAAATACTCACAAAATACACTCAATAATCTAGAGAGAAAGAGAAAACTTGTTTACGGTGTGATTTTCAATTCTAACTTAGCCCTCTATTTATAGGAAAATGTTAGCGAGACTTGACACTGACTTTGATGGCTTTACTCACTACTATTCCCACCCACCACATTTGAAATAAATTCATACACATTTCTTCACCAACCACAAGTGGGCCCCACTCAATTCTAGAATTTTCCACCAAAATCATTTATAAACCTAATTTACGAATCGGTCACCTCTTAAAATTCATAACAAATCATACATTCATTTTAGCGGTTCAAAATTTATGGACATATACTCAACTTATATATGTATAACATATCCAAAAATTACAACGATCCAGCGGTCGGATTAAAATTATAACTCACACAATATATCTAAAAATAATGGTTTAATTTTAATACCTTCATTCAAACAAAAATCTTGATAAAACACCTCAACATTAACTCCTTCATTTTTAACCACAATAAATATATCCAACATTTATATCCACATAAAATAAATATTTCTTATCATATGAATCAATAATTAATTATTCACAAATAATATTATAGAATCATATTTATACATGACAAAAGTAGTTCGAGGGAAGAGGGGGCTTTCAATAAGAAATTTCTCCTTATTGGTAGCATGATTAGGTGACCAAACCTCTCCTGTGAGAACTTTCTAAACATTGCCAATAATGCTTTATCTAATAATATTATTCAAATAATATGAATTATTGATCCGATAATGGGAAATCTTTGTGCGATTATTGAAACAACAATAATATAAAATATCAACGCGACAATTATTGAATCATTAAAATAAAATATTGAGCGATAACTCTTGTAACAATTATTGAGTAGTGTCTTCTTACGTAAGGATCAATAATTCATCAATACTGTGCATCCACGCGTATTATTGTATTTTAACCACCGGGTATTCCAACGTTGTTAGCAGTAACAACTACTACGCAGATTATTTATAAAAACTCAAACTTGTCGTTTTTCTTCCGGTAAGCAGTTATTACATTATGGGACCCCTGAATGGTATTGCGCTGTAAATACGAATATTCTTCGACAACAAGAATATTCCACGACCAAACGAATATTCCCCGACAACAATGATTATTTTATAACCACTTGTATATTTTGCAAAATTTGCACATTTCACCCATAACCAGAGAATTATATCAAATTAATACCTTATTATTCACAAATATAATTAGAGGAAATTCGATTTTATTTATAATAAGTTGGGGTCTTATAACTAAACTAGATCGATTTAGACCTCATCGATCAGGGCACACAAAGTTCCTACTTTACCCAAATTATGAATTATATTCTTCTCTTGATATGGTTGCTTAGATTATAAAGAGTGTATATGTCATATTTGTCTCTAGTTACTAGACATATGTTTATCGTGAGATTTTCAATCAATAATATAAACATATACAAATTAACAACGGATAAATTTCACTGCTGTAGATCACTAGAACGTCACATGTATTCAATGCATATTTATTATCGTAAAATCAAAATATGAATTATTGAGCATCTTTCTGTTTTTATCGACAGAGTATTTAATGACTAAACTAGATCGACTTAGACCTCATCAATCAGGACGCACAAAGTTCCCACTTTACCCAATTCTGAATTATGTTCCCACTTTTATTCTACTCTTAATATGTTTGCTTTCAAGTTATTTTATAACTTGTTATAAAAAATGTTTGTTACAAATATATGACAACAAAAACCTTTAAATATTGAACTCTTAATCATCCAATATAAATACTGACATTCAAACTTAAAATCATATGCTCCAAAAGACAAAAGTGGAAGACATTACTTTATATATATAAATACAACACAACCCCTTAACTCAATTAATTGAAATCAATTTGACAATCAATTTCAAATCAATTAATCAATCTGACTTCCAAATTTCAAATCAATTTATCCTTAAGTCAATCAATTTCAAATCAATTAATCAATTTGCCTATCCTTAACTCAATCAATTTCAAATCAATTGAAATCGATTTGATTTTTAACAGAGTTAGGCATACATGTAAGTTATGAAAAGGAAGAGTCATGAACATTAACATTTAAAATATATTTATTAACATTCATGAACATTTAAAACATCATTAAAAAATAATTAAAAATGGAAAAGGAAAAGTCATGAACATTAAAAAATCTTTAATAAAATCATTAAGTATATGACTTCTCACTAACCGATTCACAAATGAAAATTTAAATACATTTAATAAAAATACTACTTATCATAGTACTTCACCTATATAAAACCTTTATACTTACTAAAAGTACTCTACATCTACATTTGTTTCACTTTATATGTAAGCTTTGTCAAAAAAAAAAAAAATGGTATTTGTGCATCTACTATTAGGTTTAGTTTTGTGTTCTTTGTTGGCAAACATATTGTACATTACTTAGGCATATTGAATTTCTTCTTGATTCTAGAGATTGTGAGAAGAGGTTTCTTTGGGGTGAGGCTGCTGCAGATGATGATGATGGGATTGAGGATGGTGATGATTTGTCTTCAGAGTCATAGAGATGATTATACAATAAATGTCGGATTAACGAGAAAGTGAGATGGGATCAATTTGAGCATTGGGATGATTATCGACACCACAACTATATTGCTTGATGAAGAGGTAGTATTCTAAATTTTATATTACTTCATAAATAAATATTACCAAGAATTAAAAGGTGTTATCTTATAAATAGATTATTTATCTTATATATATTATATATGAGGATAATCACGTGATCTTTCGTTTTGAGATTGACAAGCAAGCATAATACATCAAAAGATTGAATGAAGACAACGCATACATTATCAAAAGATTTTATATGTAGATATAAAAATAATATATTATAAAAAAAATATTCTTCTCATTGTAATTTTAATAAATTATATAATTTGTTATTCAAATAAAATGCGTTTGAAATTGCTACCACTAGTACCACTAAAGAGATGTCCATTTCTATAGATAGTTAAAAGAAACATTCAAAATCAATTTTGTTTTAAATACAAAAACACATGTAGTAATCCAACTATTTTAAACTACAAGAAATAATTATTAAATCTCAATAAATAAATAATTCAAATTAAAAAAGAGATTAGCTTGTCACATTCGTTTCCCTATTCAATGAGTCAAAGTTATCAGCCCAACTTTTTATCAAAAAGCCCATGGCAAAACCGTAAATGTTAGCCAAATGGAATGTCAAATTAGGGAAACAAAATTACTAAACTACCCCTTTTCCAATTTGGAAAATTCCACACCCATTCAAAAACGGTCAAAGAAAGAGAAAGATCATTATTTATCCGATTTCTTTGCAAATTGAAAGATGATCATCTGTTTTATAATGCGGAAAATGGTGAAACAGTTTCTTCTTCTGTGTCTCTGGATGTTATCTTATTTATGGGAGAGAGTGGTTGATGGATATCAATTGATTACCTTTTGTTGGATTTCAATTTTAATTGAATTTATGTAGTGGTTCATCTGTTTTTAATGCTGGTTTTCTTCTTCTGTGTCTCTGGATGTTATCTTATTTATGGAGAATGGATATCAATTGGATTTCAATTTGGAATTGTGTGGTTGGTTACTGATTTGGTCTTTAATTCTTCAATTTTCTTTGATTATTTGTGTGTATTTGGATTGAAAGTGATCATGAGCTGTATAGTGCTGTCATTTTTGCGTGTTGTGTATGCATTGTCATTTACTTGGATTTGGGTGTTCATTTTTTAAACTTTTATCCTATTTTGTTTTTGTTCAATTTGGTATTTTGAGGTTGTATTTATTTGATTGCTGATTCAGAATAAAAGTTTGATTTGATTATTGAGTTCTCTTTTTTCTTTTGTTTCCGAACAGGTGTCTATGTTCTTGTGTTTTTCTTTTGTCTTTGTGGGTTATGGTTTGAGAATGACCATTAAGTCTCTCTCTCTCTCACAAACCCACAGAGAGACAAAGCAGATACTATTATGTTTTGTTCGGTTACTAGAATTTGCAGCGTTTGGACCTCGAGCGCAGCCCATCATTTTTGTTGTGTTGCGTTTGAGCTTCAAATGCTGCGTTGATGAGTTTTCTAGACGAACAAGATTTTCAAGTGCGTTTGGACCAAACACAAAATTTAGTGTCTCCAAACACACTAAATGCTTCAAACATTGTTTAATCGAACATGCACATGGAGCCATTCATATCTGTATTGCTTCAATTTGAAAATTTGAGGTTGTGTTCGGTCAATTGTTGTTTCAACGGCTTGGTTTTCATTTTTGCCTATTCAATGGAAATTGTATTTTATTAATTAAATTCCCCCCTATTGTCATCTAGTATCAGTTAAAAACTTAAACCTTGTGTTCCTATTTGATTTAATTGCTATTTAGTATTTACTACTACCTTTTGATATGTGCTATTCTTCATGAAATGCAATTTTATTAATCTGGCTTCTTTTTCCTATTTATCCTTTTATTTTACAAGTTTTTTCTATTTATCCGTTATGCATGTGTATCATGTAATTTTTTTATTTATCCAGATGCCAAGTTTGTTAAATTACTGTTTAGAGTTGGTCTTTTTTTACATATGACATTGTCATGAATAAATCTTTTGCTATTTTGTTGGAAATCTTTTCATGCTAACCTTCAAGCATCTTGCAAATAATTTTTTTGTTTCATTGTTCGAATTGCTTAATTACTGAAAGCCATGCGTGGTAGTAAGTTTTGTCCCTTGAAGTACCTGATTACTTTTCTTTCACAAGCGGATGAGGAATTAAGCTTAAAACTATGGTAGGGAAGCTGTTTGTTTTTTGGGTGATTTGATAGGAAAAGAATTGAATGCCTGTTTTGCTGTAATATGAATAGCCTATTCCGATGTACTGCACAACTGGTTTGTTTTATAAGGCAACAACGATATACTTGGCCAATTTTCAAAATTAAAATTGTAGATGAACAATTTTTTATCTTATAGATATATATGGAAATATTAATTTTTTATATAGACGCTCTCTTGATTGTTTGCTCTCATCTTGCTCACGAATTGGTAACTTAAGCAAGTGCTGGCACTGTTGTCCGGCGAGTGGCGGGTGAAGATTTGAAGCATAATTGTGATATTTTACGTTAACTTTTATGTAATAATGGACAGTATGTCAACTTGTAGCATAACATTCGCATTAATTGTTGAAATACAATTTATGATCTTTTACATTTAATGCGTATAATATATGAACTTGTCTGCATACTTATTTTCTTCCGACATATTAATTTTTAACTAATTTATGTTTGTAATAATTGTGGAAGTTTTGTTTTCTGAATTTTCACTACAAACTACCCAAGTCTAGTTCGTGCACATGTGATCACTTGAAATGGCAGTGATTAGAAAGTGATTGTAGTGCCAACTACATCATCCTTCATCATTTTTTAGTTTGACCTAGTGTGAAATGCCTGTTGTCAAATAACTGTCCAGAAAACATGTATTTCTGTATTTACTGTAAGTTTGTAGTTATTGAACTTTAGATTGATCCAAATTAATTTTTCTCTAGGAATGAGATGGGAACATATTATGCTTTACATCTTGGAGGTACTAATTTTAGAGTCTTGCGGGTTCGGCTTGGAGAAGAAAGGTCCAGTATTCTTGGGCATGATGTGGATCGGCAACCTATTCCGGAACAATTAATGACAAGCACTAGCGAGGTGTCTGAGTTTGTACATCTCATTTTCTTTTACTATTCACTAGTAATGCTATTATAAAAACTGAATTTTATTTATTTATTTATTTTGGCTGGCAGGAACTTTTTGATTTTATTGCATCTTCCTTAAAGGAGTTTGTAGAAAGGGTAGAAAATGTTTCCGAAGTTTCACAGGTCAAAGGACGGGAACTTGGCTGTACATTCTCATTTCCTGTGAAACAATTATCTGTCTCATCAGGCACTCTAATCAAATGGACAAAAGGATTTTCCATTCAAGACATGGTCAGTCGGAATTTGTTCAATTGATATTTACATTTATGCTCAAACTCACTCAAAGTATGTGAAAGTAAACAATTTAATTAATAATTTAAAATTAGTTATTATTAAGCATATAATTACATAGTATAGATGGCGAAACTTGTAGTAGTTTCTCGGTGTAGTGTTTGCATTTGCTAGTGTGGCTACTGGTATTAGTAGCAGACGCTGATATTAGTAGCTGTTGCTTGAAGCCAAAATTAGTTTTGAGTTTGTGGCTTGACCTGCTTTCTAGCTACTGCTGCTTTGCAGCATTTGTGAAATAAAAAAGTTCTCAACATAAAGAGAGGAGTCTCAACATAAAGAGAGGAGTTACTTGAAAAATAAACTTACAATGCTGTTTTTAAAAAAATTGAACTACAATCAACTTATTTTAAAAAAACAAACTACTTTTGATTTACTGATATTAAGATCAGAACTCATAAGTATTACTAATGTTAGTGGCCTTTATTTATTGCAACTTATGTGGTGCAAAAATTGTTGTCTTGTCAGGTTGGAAAAGATGTTTCTTCATGTTTACAACAAGCAATATCTAGAAGAGGTCTAGATATGAGGGTAGCAGCACTTGTAAGCATTTTTGCGTCCTTAAATTAATTTTTCTCAGTGAAGTGCTGATTGAATATGTTGTATATTCAAGTCTTTCAAAAGTTGGTTGTTCAATTCCTAAATAATGACCATACTCATCATCAACAGTTAATTAGATAACTACCAATGGTTAACAGTTGATGCACATTCAGCTATTCTCAAATCCGTACAATCACATGCTTTCCGAGTACCTATCTCTCTCACTCTTGGTGCTGTAACTCCTTACAACAACTTTTATATAGGTCTGAAATTGGGCCAAAGTAATGCTAACACATACATGGTTTTATGTAATTTACTACGAAGATATTCAACTTCTGATTTGAGTTTTAGTGGAAGACAGGGTTTCTAGTAATTATTGTGATGCCTGCATCTAACTTTACCAGTTTGCCCTAACTGGGTTATTCCTGCTATTTGACGACTTCTTCATTTTTTACTTTACTACTCATGGGGTATGTAGTCTGATTCAAGGTTGTTAAAATCGTGATCCCATGTTGGATCGTTTTTGGGTTCACTAAAATCGAATCATAAAATCGGATCTTGGAATCGTAAGATTCTATGAAAAATGAAAAATAAATTACTTTAATATGAGAATGTAGTTCCAATACACAACATTTATTATAATGAAATTTTATATCTGTATCATCTCATATTTAAATTGTTAGAGAAGATTAAAGTATAAATTATCACATTGATTGTTACATTTTTATTAGAATTCAGCCATAACTTTCACATAAAATAGAGTTTTTATTACATTTACAAACATATATAGTCAATAAACTTAATACTTGTAAAAATCAATTATTAATTTCACATATATCAAGTGTCAAATGTCAACCAATCAACCTGAACACCAATTATGTACTATAAATTAATTCAATTAATGAAAGAAGTACCAAGTAGCAATATTCAAAGATCAAATGTATTTCATCTATAGTCTATACATAGTAAATTAAAAGGTTTGAGTTCTATTTGGGTTCTAGAGCTTTAGAAATTAGAAGTTTAAAAGTTTTTGATTTGGTTGAGTCACTTGTATTAGTCAAAAAGAGCCAAAATATGTACTTTTAGTTCACTTTGATAGGATCTTACGATCCCATGATTCCACGCGATCCTACTTTGATCCGGATCGTTTTCCTTCCATAGGATCGCGATCCTACGATTCGGATTGGGATTTTGACAACCACGGTCTGTGTGAAGAAGCTGTTCTACTGGCAATGATAATTAAAATTAGTAAATTGACTGTTAGAAAATGTATATTACAGTCTTTGGAGAGTCACTGAATGAGTATGTCTGTATGTTTGCAAGTTTTGAGTGGTCAATTTTTTGGTGCTCTGATCTAATGCAAGGGTCAACTATTTCTTAGGTTGAAGTTAAGATACTAAACTATTTTCTATAAATAAATTTAATTACCTTTAGGTGGATGGCTAGTACGGATGCTACCGTTCGTTATCTTTCTTTTCACTTTGTTCTCCTTCATCTCACTAGGTTTGGCTCCTATTTGTTTTTCATATCTACACGCCCTCTTTGAAACATTTTTGTAGAGATGGATGGAATGATACATGCAGAAGTATGTGTGTATATATTTATATATACATGTATATGTATATATATGTATATATATATCTGTGTGGTATATATATATATATATATATATATATATATATATATATATGTAATTATGTATTTACATAAAGAAGGATATGACACATGCAGTGGTATGTTGTTTTCTTTTTTCTTTTTTCTTTTTGCTCTAATTATCTGACATCTCTAAGCACAGATAAATGACACTGTGGGAACATTAGCTCTTGGACATTATCACGATGAAGACACAGTTGCTGCAGTTATAATTGGGACGGGTACAAATGCCTGCTATTTGGAGAGGGCAGATGCTATTATCAAATGCCAAGGCCTTCTTACTACTTCGGGAGGCATGGTATCATTCCTAAACTTTCCTAGTTTTGTATTCTATGTCTTAAGTATGAGCAATAGAAAACCAGCTTACTTGCATCTCATGTGTTCTTTTATCGATTAGGTAGTCAATATGGAATGGGGAAACTTTTGGTCATCTCATTTGCCCAGAACATCTTATGATATTGAGTTAGATGCTGATAGCCCAAACCCAAATGATCAGGTAAAATTCTGTTTCTGTTGAGCTTTTTTATAATCGTATATAGACTAGTTCCATAATTTTTTGGCAAATAAACTTTTTTTCTTCTGAAAGTAATTTAGTAATGCAACTTCAATTCTTGATTTGGCTACAGGGTTTTGAGAAAATGATATCAGGAATGTATCTTGGTGATATTGTAAGAAGAGTAATTCTTAGGATGTCACGTGAGTCAGATATTTTTGGACCTGTATCTTCTAAGCTATCAAAGCCCTTTTTGTTGAGGTACATCTCTGCCACACTTACTCTGTCACACATTCACACAACCACACCTGCAATCATGTGTCGCATCATGATGCAGAATTTCATCTCATGTACTTTAATATAACTGCATCGAAATTGCTTCACTGAAATCTGGAATTTATCTTGAATCTAATTTATTCGGTTCCTATTGATCTAGACTTGGTTGGTCATATTTTTTGTGGGTCACTACATTCAATTCTTGATATTTAATATTGTTTCCTAGTCTGATCTAATTGTTTTTTCTTATGTTTGGATTGCTCTTTATGCTGATTAATGTTCTTTATATTGAATTTTAGATGTGGTTTTGGTACATTGAGTGTCGTATTGATATGTCTGGGTAATATCTCCTCCTTTGATATATGTTTTAACTATTTTCTAAAATTGGTGGCAATAGATACATGCAAGAAAAAAAGAACATTTCTGTAGTTCTATTTTAACTGTGAAAGTGTGTTATTTTCTAATTGAATTTTTTAACGAATAAATAAAGAATTTTTACACATGGAAATGAAGGAAATGTTCGAGTAAAAGTTTGAAGCGCTCAATGTACATGACATGGTCACATGCCCTTGTGTATTGGTTCAAGTTACCTGTCTTGTTCAATTACCGTCTAAATGAACGAGCTATCACCTTATATATTAAATTTTGACGGATTCAAATGTACATGTGGTGATGTGGCTAAAATGATTAATAACTTATACCTTATTACTGAAGGACATGTACTCAGGTCATCCATGTTTAAAACTCCCTTAAATGCTCTTTTAAATATTTAGCCTTATTTAGAAAATGGCGAACTTGAACTAGGTGAATCTGACAGTTTGGGTTACTGAGTCATTACAAAAACCACTATCTAACGTCGTTAGTTTAAATCAAGAATTCAAACACATAGTTTTCTTACTAATGCGAGATGAGTTAGTTGTATGAGCTTATTAATTATGAAATACATATAGTGAGGTAGAACTTTTAACTAAAAAGGACATCACTAGATATTCATATATGATAAGTCAGTATGCTTTAGTTTGCATCTGTGGGTCTAAACATTATATCATTATTTCTTCAAAATAATTTCAGGACACCTTTGATGGCTGCTATGCACGAGGATAATTCCCCCGACTTGACAGAGGTAGCCAGGATTTTGAAAGACGTCTTGGAGGTAAATATATTGATTATCATTTCCAGCTTTGGGGGTAAACCTTATTCATAGCATCGCGGTGTATTCTTAGTCTTGTTAGCTTGATGCTTTTCCCTTTCAGATCTCTGACGTCCCTTTAAAGGTCCGAAAGCTCGTTGTAAATGTATGTGATGTGGTTGTCCGAAGGGCTGCCCGATTGGCAGCTGCTGGTATAGTTGGAATCTTGAAGAAGATTGGTCGTGACGGGAGTGGCGGCATCGCAAGTGGAAGAACCAGAGGAGGAAGCAGTATTAAGATGAGAAGAACGGTTGTAGCAGTTGAGGGTGGTTTGTATACAAGCTATACCATGTTCAGAGAGTACTTAAACGAGGCGGTTGCCGAAATTTTAGGAGAAGAGATCTCCCCTTATGTCATTCTGAAGGTCATGGAAGATGGATCAGGTATTGGAGCTGCTCTTCTTGCTGCCTCTCATTCAGCTCCCGGTGTGGATACAGTACAGTTGCTATAAATGTATATATAAATATTTATATATTTATATATAGATATATAGCCCCTGTAAATTGTAGAAATCATTTTCTTCTATTCTTCATAATATATAGAGGAGAAGGTTTTATGTCTTATATAGTAGAAGGTTCTTTTTATATTTTACAGTTGACAATTTTAGCTATTTATTTCGAAAGTTATTCATTTTTTCAAATTTACATTCATGGGTTCGGCCCATTTTTCACTCCAAATCATCCGTACTTCTGGACAGAAAGTTTTCTCATTTTTGTTCCATTTTCATGTTATTCAACTAAATTATGCAACTGACAATTCGATATATATATAGGGAGCCTTTTCTATAAGTAGGTTCTTTATATGAAGATCGTGCAAGTACACACTTTTTGTACCGTTGATAAAGTGAATTGATGGCTGAGATTAGTTTTTGTGTTTGATAAGCCGGCACAGGTTGTTGTGCTTAATTATACACCTGTACCGGCTTCTATTTTAATAAGTGAATATTAACTTGTCAGTATAGTTATAAAAAGTGAATATTTACTATTAAAATAATTCGTAATTCTCTGAGCTCATACGATCGGGTACATTTTTTTTTATTTTTTCAAGTAGATGCAGAGCTCATACTATTTGGTACATTTTTTTTTTAATTTTTTTTTATTTTTTCCTACCGGGTACATCGATACTTGGTATTAAAAAATGAAAAAAAATAATTAAGATATAACTTGTCACTACGGTATTAAAAAAAATAAAAATGATTTTATTCAAGCAATTATTCGCTAAGCATGATTTCGAACTCATAACCTCAAACTCCAAACACACGTCATATGACCACCCGAGCACCACGGGCCTAGCTATTAATTTTAGCCAAGGATATGTCTTTATATTAAAACTTCACCATCCCCCAAAATCTATATTCTTGCATTATTATTATATTACGATTTATTATTATTAACAAGTCTATATATAATACATATGGGGTTTGATATTTAGAAATAAGTTAATATCTATATTTATTAAGCAATGATTATTAGTAATGATTTTATATATTAAGCAATGATTTTATTATTAAGAAATGATTTTATTATTAATAAAACTAGTTCAATTAGTCTAATAAGTAATGATGATAATTTTTCAAGTCATTTCGGGAAATTAATTTACTTATCGAATTTATAAAAGTAGTGAAGTATTATTATAATAATAATAATGTGATTATCAATATTAGAAGTCTGATTATACCAATACTAGTCTTTGCATAACATTAAGAAGAATAGTACATATTACATGTTCATTTTCATAAAATAAAAAAAACATAAAATGATTAATACAACCGACGCGCCTATATCTCGGTAGGAAGTAATCTTCTTGATTTCTTGTAGAGCTCCCATGCATGCGAATGATAACGAAAAGATCGTGACATCTTCAAGGACCACTTCTCTTCGGAAATATTACCATTGACCTAACGAAACAATCAACATACTTGCGGACAAAAATGCCACGATCTGCGTTGTTGTGTTGTTTTGATTCGAATATTAAAGGTCCAGACGGTGGGATTACCATTTGGGCCACTCAAGATCGGATTACCATTTCATAAACAAAATGGTATCAAATGTACACTGCATGTACAAAATAGTTGGTTAATAATTTTTAATATTAAAGGACATTATAAAATTAAAATATTTTAAAACTAAACATACCATGACTTTAACGAATTAAAGTACATTTCATGTAACTTAATATACTTAGTGTCGTTCAGAAAGGGTCAATTATGGTAACCATCCAATCTTCAACTGCGAATAGGAACAAGACAAAATGGCGTTGATTGGTACTACACACCGGCATGAATATGTATTTGTATTCGTGTAAAGGTGGACCAACATCTTGGTTAACATACGGATCGTAAAAAACTCCATGCAGATTATTCACGTTAGTGCATGGCACATAGCATACCCAAGATCATGAAGAATGAATTCATGAAACCAAATTGGGACCACCTTTGTATTCCCCGCGACCTGTAGTATTTCTCTCTGTCTCGTAGCAACAACATATAAGTGTCCATGACATGCTCGAATATCCAACTCCCAGGCCCTAAGGATTGAACTGCATTGTGTTCTAATTCATATAACTGGCGCGGATGTGATAAAGGATATAAATCCCCTTCTGGTGCCACCACGTTTCCAAACATATGTTTATTTACAAATGTCTCCTTCCAATCATTAAGTCTTTTGGATAAGGACCCTTTTGGTCCATAAGAGATGTGGTC
The DNA here is from genome assembly GCA_020205605.1 of Panax ginseng. Lineage (NCBI taxonomy): Eukaryota > Viridiplantae > Streptophyta > Magnoliopsida > Apiales > Araliaceae > Panax > Panax ginseng. Next base: position 80,242,022 of record CM035127.1, on the reverse strand, counting down.
TCCCGCATCTTGTACCTGATTGAGACCCAACCATCACTATTAACATAACTATATATACCTTTTGTGAACTAGATCCCTTGGCGTCAGAAAGTCCCGCAAATGAAGAGTTGGTTGGAATGTAACACTCCTCATAGGTTTGGAAGGTTGGAATGTAACACTCCTCGTAGGCTTGGGTGGTGGGAATGGAGCTCTCCTCGATTACTTGTGGGGTGGGTATGTAGCTCTCTTGTACAACATAATCAGTTTGTTTCTCAAGCCCTTCATTGAGTTGTGTGTATTGGGACTGTGGTCCAAAATTTGTGGGACCCCCTTGTCGAGGTATTTGTTTACCTCTTGCTTCGAAGTCGTATAGGGCATATTGGAAATCCCAATTATTTTTTTGCAGAACCAACTCGGGAGGGCGGTGAGTAAATCTTGAAAATTTATCAAAACTTGACTTCAGACTCTCAACTGTCGTGTAAGATAAACACAAATAAATATTATTAACAATAAATATGAATAAATGTAATATTAAGTATTTACTCCAATACATGATTTATTAAAGAAGAATATAATTTTATACCATTTGAATAAGGTGTTGTTGGTTGTAAATGGCCCGAGGTTCATAACAACTGTCGTGGTCGTCATTTTCTGTCGAGGTCGGTGGATTTTCCAGCGTGTAATTTTCCTATACTGCACCATGTAATCATCTATTGGGACATAATCAAGAACTTCAGTTTGTTGTCCTTGAGATGATCCATGTATGCCTCCCACATCAAATATATTCCCTCTCAAGGCCATACAATCCTCGACATCAATAAATTTAAACTTTTTCTCCTTCCTAAGGTCACCGTGGTTTTGGTCAGTGATGGTATGCCTTGCATGAACTCGAATCTGTCTCATCACATGATCCAAGCATCGAAATTCCACAATATCAAAGTGGATCGAGGGACCCCACCAGATCCCAACAACCCGCCTTCAAAATTAAATCCATTGATATCATCATCCCACATTATGTAAGGCCGCAAACCACATCCCACATAGACTTAATATCTAACTCCCCTCGCAGAAATGACAAATGGTGATAGGGATTATCGCGTCTACCGTGGTAACTGTGGGCTCCAAAATAGGACCATGCTAAAGCCCTAGGTAACCATAAGGATGATTGTGGCCAAGGGTTTGGCTTTCCAATACTTACACGCTCATAAGCCCAAATTTATAACAATGTAACACAACCATTAATGTATTTAACTCCTTTCCTAGTAGCAGTATATAAAGATCTGCATAAATATGCTAACACTCGCTACTTGGCGCCCAAGAGTAAGTTACACAATCTTGGCGTTGGCAATTAAAAGATATATATCGTGGGTGCACACTATTTCTATTCCTATTAGGGAATAATATTGCCCCACACAACCACAACATGTATGCCTTTTGTGTGTTGCCCTCACAACATCTTTTTTACTTGCATTCTCGGGACAATTATTAAAATGTTAGATGCAACCACACTAATGAAATTGCACCGCATTTTTTTTGAACTAAAATATTCACCAAACTAATTTATCTCCAAAACAATCCCTAAAATAATTCAAATTGGTGACAACAAGGGGACCGTTAAGGGCTTTCGCATCACCAGTAACCCAAAAATAAAGTGAACATCCTCTAACGTGATTGTTATTTCTCCACAGTTTAAATGAAAAGTATTGGTCTCGGCGCCATCTCTCGACTAAAGGCGGATATCGGATCAAGATCGGTTTGGTGTACAACACCTTGATAACTAAATACTCCAAATCCACATTTATCTAAAAGGATTTTTTGTTCTTTTTGTCAAAGCCCACCGATTATATTTCCGATCAAGATATTGATTTTGGAGCTTAGTTTTCCCTATCTCCCATGATATATGTCATCCGATACATGATCTTGTTGATCATACGCAGAACACTGGATCAATTGGCCCATAGTCCCAACTATCCATCTTTTACCTAAAAAAATACATCAATTCCATATTAGTATTAAGATGCATGACAAAATCAAGTTGAAAGTAACATTTCGCAAAATGACAATAAATAATACACACTAACATGCATTAAAAAACCGAACAACATCATTATAATAATAACATGCATGTATATAATGTAATAATATTAACATGCATTAAAAACTAGTAAAAATAGAAACTATTAAAACAAAACAATAAGAAAAAAATAAATTAAAACAATAAGTGAACAATTGAGTACCTTTGGAATAAAATAAAAACAATAAATGAAACATAATAATAAAATAAATACTTATCAATGCATGCTTTATCTTTGCAAAAGTTTTTTTTTTTTTTTTTTTTACGTAAGTCAAATTTTAAACTTGCTTAGCTTTTTGATTTTTTAATCTTCTTTTCTCCATTGTATAATGATGACAGCTGGAAAAAAAAAAAAATTCGGTATCCCAAACTATAAAGTGATCATTATAAATCTTGCATTATTTTGTTGTTATTATACGAAAATAATAACAACAACAGTAATAACATGCATGCATAATATGCAGTGATAACATGCATTAATGACAACAAAAACAAATACATGCATGGTATTATATCCCCTTTAATTCAGTAATAACATGCAGTGATAAAAAAATGGCTTGATTGAGTACACTGTAATAAGTTTTTTTCATTTATATAATGTAATAATATTATTTTACTATTATACGAAAATAATAACAACAACAAAAACTATTAAAAACTGAACAAATAACAATAAATAAAAACTTACTTGTTGAAGTTTTTTGCTCCTCTCTTCCGAAATACTCCCTCTCTACTCTCTGTTATTTTTATTTTATCTAGCTTGGCAAGTGAACTTTAGTTTGAACAACATATGTTCTCAATAGACGTTTAAATAAGCTCATGCAAATGTCCGGTACATGAATTAATTTAGGACCAAATTCAAACAAATGTCTCAGCTTTTTAGTTTACCAAGCTTGCAGGTGTTCTTTCCCGAGGCGATGTGGCACAAAAAGTGGTAAAAAAATATTTAGTGCATTTCCCGAGGCGATGTGTGTTTGTTATATAGTTCGGCTGGTACAGGCTTAACCGGCTGGAATAAAAAAAATATATATATTTACCATAATTTGGTTCGGCCGTTAGAGCCTATAACGGCTAGAAATAAAAAATATATATATATTATTAAAAAATCGTTCGGCCGGTAAAGCCTCCAACGGCTGGAAATAAAAAAAAATATAATATTATTAATAAAACCGATTCGGTAGGTAAAGACTATAATCTATTTGCAATTCAACCGCTAAAATGACTCGAACTCATGACCTCAAACTCCAAACACACGTCATATGACCACCCGAGCACCACGGGCCTAGCTGTCATATCTTACCTTGGATTTGGATATATCTTAAAACATTCCATCTCCCCCCAAATTAAATTTCTCAATATTTTATTATAATTATTCGATTATTATTATTATTCTATTATTATTACGAATTGAGTATAAAGCCGTTCCATATTCTAAAGCGGCTTATGTATTTTTTAATTATTTTATTATCATTATTATTAGTAGTCAAACATAATAATACAACACTATGGGAATAGAAAAAAGCTGACATTGATTATATGGAAAAAGTACATTAGTTTGACTTCTTGAGCATTAACCGCAACAAGCTGTACCGGCTGGTCTTTTTACCTTTAAATATTGTCTAGGAAGCTGCTATTTTCTCATGTTTATTCTGAGCACCCATCTTCTTATCCTTCCATAGAATTTGTTCTCTAATATTATTTTCTCTTTTCTCCTCTACTCATAATTTGTTTCATCTGGTTGCCCACTTTCACTTACTTGTTCAAGTTGAAGTTCCGATCGAGCAAAATTCATCACTATTATTCACAAGTAAGTTCTTCAAAATGTCATATAATACATCTGAATTTGTTAGTGAAGTTGAAAGAAATAAATCGATATTGTTAAAATGACGTTGGTCAATTATTTTATACGTTGGAAGAGGTTGAATATTTTATAGATCATATCTTCGCAAAAATGGATTTGAGATTAGAATTGCAACTAGTCATAAACATGCTAATACGAATGATATCGATCTAAGCAAGATGTATGTAAGAAAGAAAGCCAGTACATCAATTGTTGGCAAGAGTTTACGATGATGAAGATAGTAGTAATAAAATAACTAGAGACAGAGAGACTCTATAGGACTTAACAATGTGCAAAGCTAGAATATATGTTGTCCATAATAAGAAAGAAGACAATTGGCGATATCTCTTTGTTGAATTAGAGCACAATCATCACTTAGTGACCCCCACCAAAGTAGATTTGATCGAGACTCACGTAAATATTACTCTGTTGCAAGAAATTTAATTGACACTTTAAATAAGTCCCAGATTGGTCCTAGTAAGATGATGAATGTTTTGAGCACAATGGGAGGTGGGTTGCAAAATGTTCCTTTTCTATCGCTAATGTTGAGAATGTGGTGCGAGATTTAAGGCGTGATTCTGCAGATGAAAATGATGCACAAGTTGCTGTCAATCATTTGAATAAACTTGCATCCGGAAGTGCCAGCAATTTTTTTTTCCGAGTGAAACTCGGTGAAAACAACCGCATAGCTTGTATTTTGTGGGTTGACGCCCGATCAAGGTTTATGTATCAACAGTTCGGAGACGTTGTGACATTTGAAAGTACATACCGGACAAATAAGTATGGCATGCCGTTTGTTCCATTTGTCGGGGTCAACCACCATTATCAGTCTATATTGTTTGGATTTGCACTGTTATGAGACGAGACAGAGGACACTTTCGTTTGGGTTTTACTGAGACATGGCTTGAAGCCATGGACTACAAGGCACCTACAACCATCATCACCGATCAAGACAGAGCCATGAGTAATGCTATTGCTACTAAGATTTCCAACTAGTCATCATTTATTGTGTTCTTCGCATATTAACAATAAATTTCTGAAAAAATTACATCATGTTTATTACGAGCACCCATCGCTCAAAAATGATTTTAACAACTGTGTGTATAACTCATTGTCCATCGAGGAATTTGAAGATCGTTGGCATATTCTGATAAGTTCTTATGAATTGTATACTAATGAATGGCTTGGAAGTTTGTAGATGTACGACAGAAATGGATTCCAGCATATACAAAGAGATATTTTGCCGCGGGAATGACTACCATCGAAGAAGCGAGAGCATGAATGCCTTTTTGATGAGTATGTTAATGCATCAATGGTATGCTATGTTTTTGTATCGCAGAGTCAAAAAGGTCGTAGAAAGATAGTTTATCGGGAGAGGAAGGCCGACTACATAACAAAACATCGTAAAAGGATTATGGTACTCGGTTCATCTTTAGAAGTTCATGCTGCACAAGTGTACACAAAAGAGATGTTTAGACGTTTCCAACATCAATTCGTCGATTCCATGAAATACAATGTTCATAAACTTAGTGAATTGTGTGTCATTGATACTAAGGTTTATGCAGTGTATAATGCAGATGCAACTGAAAGTGGTGGAAGATATAAAGAAGTTGTCAACAATCGACAACTGGGATCGCAGAATATGTAATCGCCAAATATTTTCTCACTCCGTGAATTATGCAGCACATCTTGAGATATTTCATAGCAAAGAGTATTTCACAATTACCGACCGACATGATCCTTCATCGGTGGACAAGAGACGCGAACAAAAGCAATGGTGAAGACTTACTCTTTAACTCCACATCCGCCGACTTGAACAAAATCAAGCAATGCGCTATAATCATTTGATGGGTGATTATCGAGTTAGTTAGCGAGCAAGCGGCTTGCTTTCAAATTCGAGGTTACAAAACATTTTTAAACCGAATGTACGAGGAAAAGAGTTGGTTGACCAGATGATCCGGATGAGAATATTACTGAACTGGCAGATGACGACATTGATTGCACAGTTGGAGATCCAAATCATGATATGGGATACGATAATGACGATGAAGATGCAGAGGTGGAAGAAGAAGAAGAGTTTTTGCCGCCTAATATTTCTCAAACAAAGGGCCACAAAAAACAATCTAGATTCAAGAGTGCACTCGAGAAAATCATTCCTTCTAAGACTCATCGAAAATGTGCAATTTGTGGCTTTGAAACCGACCACGATAAGCGAAATCACTATCGAGTGCTAGGGATTCCTGAGCCAAAAAAATAGGCGTCGGTTGTATTAATCATTCTATATTTTTTTTATTTTATGAAAATGAACATGTAATATGTATTATTCCTCTTAATGTTATGCAGTACTAGTATTGGTATAATCTGTACTTCTAATATTGATAATCACATTATTATTATTATTATAATAATACTTCACTACTTTTATAAATTCGATAATCACATTATTATTATACTTCACTAGTTTTATTAATGTATAAAATCATTTCTTAATAATAAAATCATTGCTTAATATATAAAATCATTACTAATAATCATTGCTTAATAAATATAGATATTAACTTATTTCTAAATATCAAACCCCATATGTATTATATAGACTTATTAATAATAATAAATCGTAATATAATAATAATGCAAGAATATAGATTTTGGGGATGGTGAAGTTTTAATATAAAGACATATCAAGTGAGAGAAATTAATACTAGGCCAGTGGTGCTCGGGTGGTCATATGATGAGTGTTTGGAGTTTGAGGTCATGAGTTCGAATCAGATCTACCTGCTTTTTTTTTCAATTTCTTAATACTAGTCAGTAAATTTGCATCTAAGTGGGATTAAAATTATTTTTCAATTTTTAATACCGGTAGTGATAAGTCAGTCATCGTCTATTATTTTTTTCAATTTTTTAATACCAGCCGTGACAAAATGTATCAAATGTATCAAATATATCAAAAATGTATCAAAAATATATCAATTATCAAAAATGTATCAAATGTATGAAAAATGTATCAAATGTATCAAAAATATATCAAAATGTATCAAATGTATCAAATATATCAAAAATATATCAATTATCAAAATGTATCAAAAATATATCAAATGTATCAAAAATATATCAATTATAAAAATGTATCAAATGTATCAAATATATCAAAAATGTATCAAATGTATCAAAATTGTATCAAATGTATCAAAAATATATCAAAAATGTATCAAATATATCAAAATGTATCAAATGTATCAAAATGTATCAAATATATCAAAAATATATCAATTATCAAAATGTATCAAAAATGTATCAATTATCAAAAATGTATCAAAAATATATCAAAAATGTATCAAATGTATAAAATATATAAAAAAATGTATCAAATGTATAAAATCATTTCTTAATTATAAAATCATTGCTTAATATATAAAATCATTACTAATAATCATTGCTTAATAAATATAGATATTAACTTATTTTTAAATATCAAACCCCCATATGTATTATATAGACTTATTAACAATAATAAATCGTAAAATAATAATAATGCAAGAATATAGATTTTGGGGGATGGTGAAGTTTTAATATAAAGACATATCCGTGAGAGAAATTAATAGCTAGGCCCGTGGTGCTCGGGTGGTCATATGACGAGTGTTTGGAGTTTGAGGTTGCGAGTTCGAATCTGTTTAGGAGCGAGTTGCTTGAATAAAATTATTTTTTTCAATTTTTTAATACCAGCCGTGACAAAATGTATCAAATATATCAAAAATGTATCAAATGTATCAAAAATATATCAATTATCAAAAGTGTATCAAATATATCAAAAATATATCAAATGTATCAAAAATATATCAAAATGTATCAAATGTATCAAATATATCAAAAATATATCAATTATCAAAATGTATCAAATGTATCAAAATATATCAATTATCAAAAATGTATCAAATGTATCAAATATATCAAAAATGTATCAAAATTGTATCAAATGTATCAAAAATATATCAAAAATGTATCAAATATATCAAAAATATATCAAATGTATCAAAAAATGTATCAAATATATCAAAATATATCAATTATCAAAAGCTGATCAATTATAAAAAATGTATCAAAATATATCAAAAATGTATCAAATGTATAAAAATATATAAAAAATGTATCAAATGTATAAAATCATTTCTTAATAATAAAATCATTGCTTAATATATAAAATCATTACTAATAATCATTGCTTAATAAATATAGATATTAACTTATTTCTAAATATCAAACCCCCATATGTATTATATAGACTTATTAATAATAATAAATCGTAATATAATAATAATGCAAGAATATTGATTTTGGGGGATGGTGAAGTTTTAATATAAAGACATATCCGTGAGAGAAATTAATAGCTAGGCCCGTGGTGCTCGGGTGGTCATATGACGAGTGTTTGGAGTTTGAGGTTGCGAGTTTGAATCTGTTTAGCAGCGAGTTGCTTGAATAAAATTATTTTTTTCAATTTTTAATATACCGTGGTAAATCACAAATTCTACTGGTTTTTTTTTCAATTTTTAATACCGGTAGTGTCACCTGTCTCGTCGGATTATTTTATTATTTTAATGCCTACCAGAGTGATGAGCTGTGACTACGTAGGAGAAATAAAAAAAAATGTACCTGTACCAGATCACTGTCTGCGTGGGATTATTTTATTATTTTTTAATAAATTAGTATGAACTGCATGCATTTGGGAGAAATAAAAAAATAAAAAAAATGTACCGGTAGATATCACCAGACTTACGTGGGATTACTTTATTTTTTAATTCCAATAGTATGAGCACTGCATCGTAGGAGAAAAATAAAAAAATTAAAAAAAAAATGTACAGTATTATATCAGACTGTCAACTCTACGGATTATTTTAATAATAAATATTCACTTTTTATAACTATCTTGACAAGTTAATATTCACTTAATAAAATAGAAGTTGGTAGTATAGGTAGATAATTAAAGCACAACAACCTGTCTTTTACTTATCAAATACAAAGTCTAATCTCACCATCAATTCATTTTATCAACTAAGACAAAAAAGGGGTGTTGCAGATAAGACTCACAACAAACCTATTGCTATGGAAGGGCTTCTATATATATATATATATATATATATATATATATATAGAGAGAGAGAGAGAGAGAGAGAGAGAGAGAGAGAGAGAGAGAGTCGGATCTTACGGATCCCATGATTGGTTGGTCATACAACCATCGCTCTTTTTTAGCGACATTGCATAACATATATAGCGTCGCTTAAAAGTATAAACGACGGTTATATAATTGTAATAAATCGTCGGGTTAAATCGCTAAAAAAGGTGAGCTCGGATGAGTTGGATAATGGGTGAGCTTAAGATCCGAACCGTATATATATATATATATATATTTATATATATATATATAGTAAGTGTGCAATGAGGCAAACAAGCAACGGACTAAGCAAACACTAAATCTGTTGCTCTTTAGTTTGATTGCTAGGAAATTGATTGGATTTTGCTACTAGGGTTTCAAACCCCCTTTTTAGCTCGAATATGCAACTTTATTTCTTAGTTTAAAGAGGTGAGCAAGAATTGTGTAGTGTTCAACTCGAATTCGTTTCCTTAAGGCCTTAAAGAGAGCTTGAAAATGCAAATTTATTTATTTAGTTTAAAGAGCTGAGCAAGAATATTGTAGTGTTCGACTTTGAGTTCGTTTTCTTGAGGCCTAAAAGAGAGCTCCAACATTCAACTTTATTTCTTTAGTTTAAAGAGCTGAGCAAGAATATTCAACTTTATTTTTTATTTTTGCCAAATATAATCTTAAAATTAGTTAGAAATATAGTAGTGGTGGCATGATAGGACTCAAGTAACTTGGAATATTTAAGGAAAATTTTGTCACAAGTCTAAAATTAGAAACGTCTCTAATTTTAAAACAGATACAAAAGAAAAATGTATTTATAATTGTTGAGTGGAGGGGAGTAATTAATTAATTTTTCTCATTTTTATAAAAAATACTTCTTAGGTTTCAAATTATAAGATACATTTGAGACATTTTAAAATTTAAAATTAAAATACTTCATTAAATATTAAAACAATAGATCTTTCTATGTGTAATTACGTTTTACATTGACGATATTTATCACTATCTTGACTAAAATTAAAATAATTCATGTCAATTTTGATTTTAAAAATGTCTAAAATTAGTTTTAAAAAATAAATAATTATCTTATATTTTGGGATGAAGTATGCTATAAGAATATGCGTTTACATGAAAATGTTTTAACATTTCATAGTCAATTGTAATAGGAGTCATGCTTTGTATTACGATAAAGTTTTTCTATGCGGACATGATAATTGAACATGAAAATTGGATACGAGTTGTGACGGTCCCAAATCCGAGTCCTCTGACCCCGGTTCGGTCATCACGATAAACTACAAATATCCACCTTTAAACAACATACGATAACTAAAATGCGGAATATAATAAACGTACGTCGTTCATTCAAAAGGTGTTACTAGTCCCAAGATTCGATAACCTTAAAATATTCTTACAAACATACCCAAATTAAATATTAGGGTTCATATTACATAACAGTAATTTAAACTAAGCACAAGGTAAAATCTGTTTCTTGCCACTAGTCTACATCTTCCCTTTACCCTTGTCCTTCCCTGAGGTCTCGGGCTTAGCTGCAATATATTCATGATATAGCAAGGATGAGCAACAAGTTTGCTCAACAAGTTTAAATACAACAATTAGGATATATCATGATGAATGGAAAATATCTGGCAATGGATTCAACAATATGAATATCGCAAGCAAGGACAATGTTTACTTTTAGAATAACTGCTAGTCAAATAGACTTTGAACTATAACACTCCAATGGAATCAATAGTTAATTGACCCTTTGGTTACTGGCTATAGAATAAGTACTTGAGGGGATCAGCCTTGCGTACACTATGTATATGCATAACATTTAAATATGTTCTTTGTATCTTATATTAGATACCTGGGGTACTCCCCTATTATAAGAGGGGTGTTCTTTCAGTCTAAGAATTCTTACCATCAATTGGTTTGGATAGCTTTTATAAAACTTCATAGGCTTGTCTGACCGGACAAAAGTTCAGACTCTATTTACCACAGTTCAAGAATTATTGAACTTTAAATGATGTACAAGTGCAAGACTGTACGAGCTCAAGTGTACTAAGTGCGAATATCAATAATATCGATGTGGAATAATTGTAAGGTAATTAAACCACTTAATAGCATACTTGGAAATAAGATTCAAGCTTAAATGAATAACTTTCAATTCAACAATATCCTGCTCAATGTAATATGAGAAGGATGGGAAAACTTTCACAAACTCAAAGTTGTGTAAGTTAGGAAATTTGCAACATAATAATTCGGATACTTGCTCAATATAATTTAGGGTAAGTTTAGGGAAACTTGCTTAACAAAAGTAGAGTTCAAGGAACTTTCATAAACATATACCTATTTGCACAAAATAAAGGTAGTGCGCAAGGTTTAGATACTTGCCTGTTTGCTCAGCTATAATAAAATACTAGCTTTAATTACTTGCGTCAAAACGACGTAACGTTATCAAGTCGATCAATTCAATTAGTATGTGTAAAATAATATGTGTTTACACTTACAACAATCAAGTCTTCACATAACATGCTTCTTAACATATTACATGGCACATTGGTCACATATTACAAGATAAAGAGATCATGTAAGCATGCCTTAAATTTCAGAACCAAAAACAAAGTCTGGCAAAACTGCAGAATCCACAGAGTCAAGGCCGGGTCAGTTTAGCTTAGTGACAATAAGAACTGCAACCGCCCTTGGCTGCACCAAAGTTGAGTCGCCGCTTCTTCCGAATTCAACCCAACTCTAACATACCAATTACACATATATTTTAACATACACACAAGCTAGAGTTTTACATATAACACATGACCATACTTGATTCTATTATTTCAAGTTTAACTTATAAGTTATATGTCATTAAAACATAAAAATCATGTAATCATCATGCTTAATACATATGAATCATGTTTAGGAGTAATATAGCTATAACATGACATCTTATTACTTTAGTATCTAAACACTTAATTTTTTTTTATCTCACTCAATTTTTGACCCCACTTAGATTTTTTTTTAATTAGAGATACCCAAGCGGTCAAGCCTCAGTCCTAAATCTCATACATCAATATATGTTCAAAGCACGCCGCAAAATAGAGAGAGAAGGGGCAAAGCCAAATCGCAAAAGGAAAAAGCCAAACCGTGAACCATCAAAGCCTTTCGCGAGTAGTCGGAGTGGGTACTGATGACTAGCGAGTCGCGAGTGTGGAGCTTGGAGTGCGACTCTATTCTACTGTGACTCTTTTACAGCCTTGCAGAAATGACTCTTTCTTCAATTTCTCTAACCTCAGTTTTATTTTCAGAAATCAATTATAATTTCTCCCTTTTGTTAGTATTATTAAATTGGATATTTGGATGCATTTGTCTAACCTGAAAGTATAAAGTATTAAAAAAAATTGGCTCAGGGGCGCTGCCCCCGAACCCCTGCCAATTTTTTTTTATAACTTACTAATAATTTTGACCCCACTGGTATACCTTTTTGGATTCACCACTACTCACATAATATGCAACTTATGTTTGAAAACATGTCCAAGGTTGTCTTTGAAATCATTTTAGCATGAATGATGTAAGATAGCACATATAAGACAACTTCAAAACTCTTATCATAAGGAGTTAAGTCATGTTAACCTCCTTTCAAGATCAGAATCTAAATCTTTTAGCGTTCATGTTCATTAGTCTTAACTAAGCTTTTCTTTTCAAACCAAGTTCTAGCACAAAGCTTGTCAAGTTGGTCATGGATACAATATCTATGGATCACATATCATGCTCATTTAGGTTCCAAATCAGTCATGTATATGGTCTTGTAAGTTCAGAACTCGTGAACACAAGTTTTCTACAAAGTTAATTTTGAAAACTTTAAGTTTTGCTACAACTTTCTTATTAATCTAAGTTGATTACTTCATATCACATACAAAGCTTTACATAACATGTTATACTTTTCTATAGGTATATATCTAAGTCATAACATCAATTTAGTAACATATATCACAAACAGAAACTAGCAATCGGTTCTCGAGGTATTTGCCTAAGTACTATTGCGCACCTAAGACAAATAAGAATGAATCAATGTCGCCGAGACAGAACTAATTTTTAGTTGCATTTATGCATTTATCGCACCCTAGTACAAATAGGGCGATTCTGGCTGCGTTACTGCGATTAGAGATAGTAGCTTTGCTCTGTTCGACAGTTCATCAACCCATCAAGTAAAATCCTTAAAAACATTGCTTCTAACATAACTCAACACACTTATAAGCATGTATAACACTAAGAAACATAACCCAAATCAACTATCAACCAATTCATGCTTAATTAAAAGAATCAACCCATTAAACAATTTATCAAAAATGAAGAATGGAAATGGAAGTTATACCTTTGTGACTCAATTCAGCTGCTATCTATCAATCTACTCACTTTTAGCAAACTAATTCTCAGCAAATTGTAACAAGGAAGATGAGGGTCTTATTTATAGAAGATTGATTATCTAGCTAATGCCATTACCTCACAAATCAAACCAAAGGATTTCAAGAATGCATAAGGGTTAAGAAAGAGTTGGTGATTCCACTCATGAATCCCACTCCCCATCCACTAATTGCTCTATGTTTGAAGAATTTGAGATGAAGCTAGGCTAGGCTTGCTAGGATTTCACGTGGGAAGAACAGAATGGGCTCTTATTATGGGACAAGGAGATAATTCTCAACATTTTGCAAAAGGAATGAAATGCTACCATTTGCTTACACTATATATACACATAATTAATCAAAATGTTCAACTCTTGCTACTATATTCAAATAAATTGAATATTTAATCAATAAGAATCCTATCAATTTCTTGATATTAAAACTCTTAGGGTTAGTCCACTAATTTAAATAATCAATTAGTGACTCCCTTTAATCATTTCATAAAATCACATAACCACATAAGGTTTAAATAAACTCACAAAACTAACTCGTTAAAAATTAAATCACATATTTAATTAATAAGGAGTTTAAAATTCATGGTCGTTACATCCCCCGCCCCCCCTTATAAAAATTCCATAATCGGAAATGTGAAAATAAGGTTACTCAAATAAAAACGGATAATTTGCTCTCATTTTCTCTTCTAGCTCCCACGTAGCTTCTTCGACTGCGTGATTCCTCCAGAGAATCTTAACAGAATGGATAATCTTATTCCTCGACCTTTCCGCTCCTTCCTATCTAGTATCCGGACAGAACTTCCTCGCATTGCGATATAAGTCTTTCTCGACTTGAATTGGTTCATAGGAGATAACGTCTTTATAGTCCGGTTTATCTACAAGCAACATCGACACACATGAAACACGTTGTGAATGTGCTCAAGTTCAGGAGGTAATGCTACCTTGTACGCCACTTCACCGACTCGCCTCAAAATCTCGAATGGTCCTATGAACTTAGGGCTCAGCTTTCCCTTCTTCCCAAAACGAATCTTCCCTTTCCAGGGAGATACTTTCAGAAAAGCATAACTTCATACTTCAAAATCTCTCTTCTTGCGATGTAAATCCGCATACTTCTTCTGGCGATCTTGAGCGGCTTTTAATCATGCTCTTATCACCTTGATGATTTCTACCGTCTGTTGTACCAACCCTGGTCCCAACAGTCGACGTTCTCCAACTTCGTCCCAGCATAAGGGAGTTCTATATTTCCTCCCATACAGTGCTTCGTACGGTGGCATTCTAATACTGGCGTGATAACTATTGTTATACGCGAACTCTACTAATGGAAGGTGATCCTCCCAACTACCCTTGAAGTCCATCACACAAGCTCGGAGCATGTCTTCAAGTGTTTGAATTGTTCTTTCGCTTTTCCCATCGGTCTGCGGATGATACGCGGTACTCATTCGTAATTGTGTCCCCATTCTTTCTTGAAGACTCTTCCAAAAGTTTGACGTGAAATGCGGATCTCTATCTGATACAATAGATATCGACACCCCATGTCTCGAGATAATTTCCTTGACATACAATTTGGCTAATTGGTCCAAACTATACTTAATCTTAATCGGCAAAAAGTGAGCTAACTTAGTAAGATGATCTACAATCACCCATATGGCGTCGTGCCCTTTCTACGTTGTCGGAAGTCCCACCACAAAGTCCATTGTGATGTGCTCCTATTTCTATTCTGGAATTTCCAATGGTTGTAATAACCCGCTTGGTCGTTGGTGTTCTGCCTTGACTCTCTGACAAGTTAGGCATCTACTTACGCATTCTGCAACCTTTATCTTCATGTTTGGCCACCAGAAGTGGTGACGCAAATCTTGGTACATCTTCGTGCTTCCTGGGTGTATCGAGTATCTCGTACTATGCGCTTCTTGCAAAATCTCTTCTCTCTGTTCTGGTACTAATGGTACCCAAATTCTTCCTTCAAATCTTAGCAGTCCAGTGCTATCAATCTTAAATTTTAACTCATCACCTTCAGTCAATCGCTTCTTGATGTTAATGCAATCTTCATCATTTTCTTGTGCCTCTTTAACCTTATTTAATAAAGTCAGACTCGCTGATACTGTAAATAATTGCTCGTCAGTCTCCATCGGATACATAATTTCCAAATCTAGTCATTCAAAATCTTTCACCAATTCTTCTTGAATGGTCAACTTTAATAACCTCTCTCTGCCTTTTCTACTCAAGGCATCTGCCACTACATTTGCTTTACCTGGATGGTACATAATTTTACAATCATAATCTTTGATCAATTCTAACCATCGGCGCTGCCTCATGTTTAACTCTCTCTGCGTGAAGATATACTTCAGACTCTTGTGATCCGTATATATCTCACACTTCTCGCTATACAAATAATGCCTCCAGATCTTCAAGGCAAAAACTACTGCTGCTAACTCCAGGTCATGAGTCGGATATCCCTTCTCATAATTTTTCAACTGACGTGAAGCGTACGAAATGACCCGTAGTGTTGCATCAAGATACGTGACCAAGACCCTTGTGTGACGCATCACTATACACTATAAACCCTCCCGTGTTGTCTGGTAAGGCCAACACAGGTGCTTGACTAAGCCTCTTATTTAATTCTAGGAAGCTTTCCTCACACTTCTCCGTCCAAATGAACTTAACTGTCTTTCTGGTAAGATTGGTCAACGGTGATGCTAATTTCGAAAAAATCCCGAATAAATCTTCGATAGTATCCCGCCAATCCTAAGAAACTCTGGATTTCTGTCGGCGTCTTCGGCTGCTCCCAATTGATAACCGTTTTTACCTTTGCTAGATCTACTGAAACACCATTCTTGTTGATAACGTGCCCTAAAAACTGCACTCTCTGCAACCAAAACTCACGCTTGGAAAAATTTTCATACAGCCTCTCCCTTCTTAATGTTGCCAACACTATTCGAAGATGCTTGGCGTGTTCTTCCTCCGTCTCTGAATACACTAGGATGTCATCTATGAATACGATAACAAACTTATCCAAATACTGTTTGAATACTCTGTTCATCAAATCCATAAATACTGCTGGCGCATTCGTCAATCCAAATGACATTACCAAAAACTTAAAGTGTCTATACCGAGTTCGGAATGCCGTCTTTGGAATATTTCGAGTCTGACCTCTCTTTCTTTGTCAAGGCTCTCCGGAAGTGGATCTCATCTCGTCAATACATACTCTTCAGAATCTCTTTGATAATTTCTCTTAGCCTCTTTGTAAGCTCAGTATTCATAGTGCCAGGGAAATTATTTGCAGCTGTGATCATTTGATTCAGCCGGATATTGATGAGATCAGAGTGAGTTTCCAAACTTGCTTCTATAGACTTGACCATTTTCTCAGAGGTGTTTTTCAAGTCATCCTTGGTAGGCAGGTTTGGGAGAGTATCATTTGCTCGAGGATTGTTCATTGGAGAGGTTCTCGATTGAGATTGATCTTGCAAATTATAAAATGCGAGATCAAGACTGAAGTGGTCATGTGATGAGGAGGATGGTATATCAGCTGGAGGGGCTTGGGTTTGGATGTCTGAGATAGGTGACTCTACGATTTCAATGTTGGATTCTATGATGTGGTTAGAGTCTTGAATCGTAGAGTTGGTGATTTGTGGAAGCAGGGTAAGGTTGACTTCTTTTGGTTCTTCAGGTACAAAATTTTGAGATTCTGTAACTGGAAACTGATTGAGTGGGTGAAGAATCACTTCCATCCATCGAGGAAATTCATAGAATTGATTGAATGAGGATGATGGCAAGTGATTAACTTTAAAGAGATCAGGAATAGTCAATACCTCAAGTTTATCCTTGGATGAGGAATGGTTGGTAAGCAACTTCTTGGCAAAGATGACTTTCCCTGGAAATCCATTAGCATAATCGAGATCATTTGGATATTCCTTGAAGCTCCAGAACATGTGATCCCATGAGTTCAAGATTTGAGCTTGATGGTATGCCATCATGGGTAGGTAGGAAAACAGTTGAGTGTATATATAGCTCCTAAATCCATCTTTCCCTACACCAGTGATTTCAAGCTCATCATTATCATTTTCTTCCTCTTCTTTGGTCTCTTCTGAAGATTCCATTACCTCAATGGTCTCTGGAAAGTTTGGCATTGATTCAACTTTATCTTGGGTAGGAACCTCTTCTTCTGCCATTGGGATATCATGAGGCTTCCCCTCAGCATGAACATCTTCTTGAGAGATCAGAAACTCCCCCTCAGCTGGAACATCTTCTTGAGCTGTAGACTTCTCCCCTCAGCCGGTGTGTACTCAATCATGAGAATTTCAGGGATCTCCCCCTCAGCTGGAGCACTGTCCTCTTTATTTGCTTGGGGCTATTCCTCTTTTGCATCCACACTCTTGGCTTCCTTTTTCAGCACCTTTTCATTCTCAAGAATATACTTCTTGACCAGCTTTCTTTTTGCTTTGCTGGGTTTAGCCACAACTTCTGGACTCCCTTGAGTCTTAGCTTTGTCATGTTGAACATCCACTCTTTTTGAAGCAGTTTCTTCCATTTCTGCCACACTTGGCCTGGTTTTAGAGAACAGCAGAGACTCTATGATTGAAGAAATTGTTGGTCTTTTGGACTTATGACCAGTTTTGTTCTTCTTTAGGATCTGTGATATGGTGGCTTGATCCTCTTGACTTCTTTTTTTTTGTTGCTTTCTTTCTTAGCCTCCTTAGAGTCTCTATATCAGAGGACTCTACAGGAATGTCAGTTGTAGATCCTTGAGGCTCTTCGATTTGTCTTGCCCTTAGCTTTCTCTTGCCCTTACTTTTTCTGACAAGAGAAGAGGGTTCTCCCTTGTCTGCTTCTCCTTCTTTTTCAATTTCCCTGACAACAGACATGTCTCCTGGAAAGCCTGCCTCCTTTAGTTCCCCAGTTCTCCCACTGGACTCTGCCATCATTCGAACATACTCAACAAGGTTTCTCTTCCAGTTCTCAAACAACTGCTGGGTCATTCTTCGATTTAGGTTGATGGCTTCTCCTTTATCATCCCCAATTTTGTCACCCAGTGCAGATTGCAGAATGATGCTTATGAATCTCCCATACAACATCTTCGGAGTGCTCTTTGATTTCTTCGAGTTGACGATCCACTTGCCGATCCACTCTCGAGCAATCTGATTTATAGTTGAGTTGTGTACCATAAATCATGGCCGTCATGAGCTTAAGCTGAGTCTCATTTACCGAGTCATGACCTGAGCTCTTACAGCAGATGCATTTCCCAATAATATCAGCCAAGAATTCATACCTTTGAGGGAACTCCTTCTTTTTGTAACCTTTCACAGAGGGATTCTTCTTGTGGTGCATTTTCTTCAATCCCTCTTGGAAGCTTATGCTGTCTAGAAATGAGTGCCCTTCATTCTTGAAACCTAGGGCCAGATTGAAGTCCTCTTCCCTTAGTCTCATTTCTACTCCCTTTACTCGAGTAGTGATGGTGTTGTGTTCGAACACACCATTCTTATAGAATTCATTCACTAGCTTGGGATAGATGAGTGTATCGGTGCTCAATGCCTCTTCGAGACCCGCCTTCTTAAGTAAGGCCAGCGTCTTGTGAAATTTTGGTGGAGCATTCTTGAACTCGTCAAAGCAGAGTCTGTAGCCTGAAATTACATTTGAAGTGGCCATTGATTCTGTAGTTGAGAAGTGAGATACGACTGAGCTTTCTACTAATTTAGGGTTTTTCTTTGAGAGAGAGAGAGAATGGGAGAGATAATCTTTTGAACTTCAGATTTCAAAAACACGATTTCAATTTGTACTTGTAACTTCCCTCTCTCTTTTTGACTTAGTGGGACAGGTGTTGCCTTTTGCTTGGCTCTACGATTTTGACTGAGTAGGAATGTACTGATTTGTCCTTTGTGTCTTCAGAGTTGAGGTGACTTTGGAATGACTACGATCGTAGAGGTAGTCTTCTGTTCGTTGAGTCTGTCCTGCGATCGTCGAGTCTGTCTGGCAGTCGTTGAGTCTGATCAGCATTCGTTGAGTCTATCCTACGATCGTCGAGTATGTTTGAATCCTTGTAATAAGTTTTTGATAAAGCATTCTTTTAAGGTAGCTCGGGAAGGGCCAACCTCTTGGAGAGATTCAAGGGTTAGGTTTGTTCCTGAGCCACCTCTTAGAGAGATTGCCTTGTTATGAAGCTTGTCATCACAGGATGAGCTTTTGTCATCGTTGAGTCTGCACTAGGATGGTTGAGTTCTCGCTACGATCGTTTAGGTAGTTGTCTGTTCAGCTCTACGATCGTGAACTTCCCTTAATCATGTCTACAATTTTGAGTTCAGCTTTTGTATCTGTCATGGTTAGCCCAATCTAGAGCATATATTTCATGGTTATAGATTTAGCATTCCTAGCTCACTTATTAACTTATTAAATCTGGATTCATCTAGTGGTTTTGTGAAAACATCAGCAAGTTGATTTTCAGTAAGGATATATTGTAAAGATATAGTTCCATTTTACACATGATCCCTAATGAAGTGATACCTTCTATATGCTTGGTCCTAGAATGCATGACAGGATTATGAGTTATTGCTATGGCACTTGTGTTATCACGGTGTATGGGAATAGATTTGAAATCGAACCCATAGTCATTAAATTGATTTCTCATCTATAGGATTCGAAAGACAAAGAATTGCCAATGAAAGAATATATTCAAATTTCTCAGGTTGAAGTGAGACTTCGAGTTTTGCTTTTTGCTAAACCAGGGACAAGTCTGCTTTCAAGAAGTTGACAAAAGTGCCATCGGTACTTTTTCTATCTATTTTCATCCTGCAAAATCAAAGATCTGTGTATCCTATTAGTTCAAATGAGGATTCCTTGGGATACCATGTAGCCCCAAGTAGGGTGTACCTTGAGATACCAAGATCCTCTTTACTGTTGAGACAAGTGTGACTCTTTAGGGTTAGCTCGAAATCTAGCACATATATATGTTGCAAACATTATATCCTGGTCTCATTGGCGATTAGGTATAAAAGAGACCCTATCATACCTCTGTATTGAGTGATATCAATACTTTTACCTTTCTCATCCTTGTCAAGCTTGGTTGTAGGAGCAATTGGTGTTTTCATGGGAGAGGCTGATTCCATGCTATACTTCTTTAGTAGGTCTTTGATGTACTTGGCTTGGTTTATGAAAATTCCTTCTTCAGTCTGCTTTACTTGCAGTCCAAGGAAGAAGTTTAGCTCACCCATCATGCTCATTTCTAACTTGCTCTGCATTAGCTTAGAGAATCTCTTGCATAACTTTTCGTCAGTAGAACCAAAGATAATGTCATCAACATAGATTTGAACTAGTAAGACTTTGTCTTTATTCTTTCTAAGAAACAGTGTGGTATCTACTCTACCTCTAGTGAACCCATTTTCGATTAAGAAGTTAGTCAGTGTTTCATACCATGCTCTAGGTGCTTGTTTAAGACCATATACGGCTTTATCTAATCTATAGACATAATTGGAAAGAGATGGATTGATGAAACCTGGAGGTTGCTCTACATAGACTTCTTCTTGGAGTTCTCCATTTAAAAATAAACTCTTGACATCCATCTGGAAGACTTTGAACTTCATATGAGCCGTAAAGGCAAGAAAGATTCTGATGGCTTCTAGTCTGGCAACAGGTGCAAATGTCTCATCGTAGTTGATACCTTCTTCTTGAGAATAACCTTTTGCCACTAATCTTGCCTTGTTTCTGGTTATGACCCCATCTTCATCCATTTTATTTCTGAAAACCCACTTAGTTCCTATCACAGGATGGCTCTTTGGTCTTGGTACCAATCTCCATACTTTACTTCGTTCAAATTGGTTGAGCTCTTCCTGCATTGCTTCTATCCAGCTGGAGTCTTCCATAGCATCCTCTATCTTATTTGGCTCTATTTGTGATGGGGAAGCTTAGATAAAACATTCATTCCGAGTAGCGACTCTTGTTTTGACTCGCACTTTCGGATCTCCAATGATTAGATCCTAAGTGTGATCTCTTGCCCATCCGCTACAACCGGTGGGACGGCCTTGATGCCTTCCGCCTTAAATCTTCAAGGTCTATTTCTTCTTCTTGGAGTGGAGGCTTCTTTGTCTTGGATGGACCCTCTACGATTTCATTATCATACTCTACGATTTCCTTTATCGGCATTATGATCGTAGTCTTTGAGCTCGACGATTTCATTCATAAGGTCTCGCACCATGTCGGTCAGTAGTGTCTTGAGGCAACCGCTTTGTCTAAGTCAGTTTCATCAAAGATGATGTGTATTGCGACTTCTACATTCAGTGTCTTCTTGTTAAACACCCGTAAGCTTTCTGTCATGTCGTGGCATATCCAAGAAAATCCCCTTCACCGACTTCAATGGAATTTTGTCGATCATCGCTTTCCATTGTTGAGAATATAGCATGCACTGCCAAAGACATGGAAATAGATGACACTCATCTTCCTTCCTTTCCACAGTTCGTAGGGTGTCTTCTTGATTGTAGAGTGAATTAATGATCTGCTACGTAGTAGCATGCGGTGTTGACGGCTTCCGCCTGTAAGTATTCAGCAGACGAGTCAGCTGCTAGTAGAGTCCTTCCAAACCTCTATCGGGGTTACGTTTCTTTCTTTCAAAGAACTCCATTTTGTTGAGGAGTTCGTGGAGTCGAGAAGTTAGCGGTGATGGCATTGTTCGAAAGGTAACTTGTCTATATCTGAGAAATCAAATTCTCTTCCATGATCACTCCTTATGGCCTTGATTTTCTCTCCTTTCTCGTTCATCACCAGTCTGAACATCTTGATTAATTCAGAGCTTGTCTCATCCTTCGAGGTTAAGAAAAATACCCATGTGAATCTGGTGTAGTCGTTGACTATGACTAGAGAGTATCTTTTTCCTCTGAGATTAGTTGTTGGGATTGGCCGAAAGAGATCCATGTGGAGCAGATGCAGGGGTTTGTAAATGGAGTTGGCAGTCTTGCTCTTGAATGAGCTTCTAGTTTGCTTTCCAAGCTGGTAGGCATTGCATGGCCTTTCCTTCACAAAGTTGAACTTGGGTAGACCAGCTACGAGGTCTTTTGATGCCAGTTTGGACATGCTTTTGAAGTTTAAGTGAGACAGCCTTCTATGCCATAGCCAGCTCATTTCCTCGGACGCTTTTGCCAGAAAACATATTGTCTCATCAGAGCTTAGTTGACCAAGATCTACTTTGTAGACATTTCCTTCTCTTGTTTCGGTCAGCTTTATGGCAGATGTCTTCAAATCTCTGACTAGACATTGGTTATTGAGAAATGTTACTTGGTGACCCTTGTCGTAGAGTTGGCTGATACTTAGAAGGTTGTGTTGGAGTCCTTCCACATAAGCTACTTTATTTGAAAGATATTGCACCATTGCAGAGAGCCAAATCCTCTTATCTCTGCTTGCGAGCCGTTATCTCCAAAGATGACTGAGGGACCCTCCTTTTCTACATAGTTAGATAGTAGAGCTTTGTTCCTTGTCATATGCCTTGAGCATCCACTGTCCAGATACCATGTTGAGGTCGTGGAGCTCTTTTCCTGTCAAAACATTTGAACCTTCATTTTGGTTCCCATATTTGCATGGGTCCTTCATTGTTAGTGCCTTTGGGGACCCAAATTTGTCTAATCTTGGGTCTCACATGCTTGGAGTTATAATAACACTTTGTAGCCCTGTGACCATATTTATTGCATATGAAACATCTATTATGATGCATGCCTGTGTGTGTGTGGTGATTCATCTTCCACTTGGACTTGTGTGGTTCCTTAGTTAACCTTCTGTTAAACTGATTCTCTTTCTTCCACGTGTCCTTAGGTTTCATAAATAGTGATGAGTGTGCCTTACCTCTACTGTACCTTCCCAGTTGATTCGTAGAGTTGGTTTTGCTTGACTCTACGATTCTTCGAGGTTGGTGAGTAGAGGTTGGGTTACTTTTCTCCTTTATGAAACCCAGACTAGCGTGTGATCCTTTACTTCTCTGAATATAACTAAAAACAGTAGAACAAGGTTGAAATGGCTCTTCCAACTGTGAGGATTTTACAAAGGTAATGCCTCTACCAAAACTTGAGGCATTACTAGTGCTAGTTTCCATTGTCTTTTCCACACAAGGTTCTGAGATGAATTCCCCAAAGCCTAGACCTGTTCTGTCAAATATGCTTCTCTGACTAGAGAGCAGGCACTCCATGGATGATGAGGATTTGTTCCATGCAGAGATAGTCTTCTCTAGATCCTCAATTTTAGAGGTTAACTTAGACTCTCTTTGTGCATTGAGTGTGTTTATCTGTTTTAAAGTTTCATTCTCAGCCTCAAGCTTCGACAAAAGATTGGTACTTAGAAGGGCTGTTTCAAGCTCTTCTTGAACTCTCTTCTTTTCCTCTTGAAGAAGTGAATGATCTTTAGACAAGACTCTGAACCACTTCATGTATTGATGTAGATCAGTGTTTATGCTATGCAAAGCAGTGCTTAAGTCACTTATATCTACATCAGGAGAATTAAAATCAAATACCTCATCGAGACTTACATCATGTATGTTTAGGCTTTGTTTGTCCTTTCCATGTTGGCCATTAAGCACAGATTGGCCATGTGTGGTTCTTCCTCATCTCCGGAGTTTGCATTTGAGTCATTATCTGAATCACTCCACGATCCTCCGACAACCAGGCCTTTGTCTCTTTTCTGAGGCCTCTTGGTTCCTTTGTATTCTTTCTTTGCATGAGATTTCTTTTTTGATAGGCTTGTTGCAGTTTGCAATGAAATGACCAGGTTTCTTGCAGTTGTAGCATAAATCATTCATTTGTTCCTGGCTGACGTAGTTGCTGACTTTCTTTGGCTTGCCGGTTCTGCCTTGTCGCATGAACCTTCTTAGTCTCTTTACTAGCATAGCAAAGTCATCGTCATCGTCTTCGTCTTCATCATCATCAGAGTCAATCTCAGTGATGAATTTTGATACACCTTCATTTGCCTTGAGAGCAACACCCTTATCCTTTCTTCTTCCTTCTGATAAGGTTTCGGCGCGTTAGGTCAGCTCCAATTCGTAGGTCAAGAGATTTCCATACAGTTGTTGAACTGTCATCTCATTAAGATTCTTTAATTCTCTTATTGCTGTGGTTTTTGCATCCCACCTGCTCGGTAGGGCTCTCATGAACTTTATGGTTAGATCCTTGTTAGGATAGATCTTCCCATACGCTCGTAGAGAGTTGAGCAGAACGTTGAATCTTTCATAGGTTGCAGTCATGTTTTCTCCTTGCACATGAGCGTAACATTTCATACTCATCGTGTCGAGAGACTATTTGTTCTCTCTCGGCTTCTTCTGGGTTCCTTCGTGCATGATCAAGAAGCAGTTGCTTCCCAAACTTCCTTAGTTGCTTTTCTTTGCATAACATTTTCAAACAGATCATCCTCTAAGGATTGGAACAGGATGTTCTTAGCCTTCTTATCAAGTTGGACAACTCTCTTCTCGTTGTCTGTCCACTCTTCTTTAACTTTGATCTGTATACGGTTTGGATCGTCAGTGGTTGGTGCAAGCTTGGTTGGAATGTAGGGCCCATTTTGAACGGTCTCAAATAGATCTTCATCTATTGAGTCCATGTATGCTTGCATCCTGACTTTCCAGTTAGCAAATTTATCCTTGTTGCACATTGGTGGCTTGCTGCCTCCCCCGGTCCTGGATTCGCTTGGTACGAGTGCCATTGGATCTACTAAAGCTTGTAAGCTGTAAAATAGAACCTGTTGTGATACCAATTGTTAGTTCCTAGTTGGCACAATAGTTATCTAGTAGGGGGGGGGGTTTGAATAGATATTTAAAAATCTTTTCTTTTTAAACTAGTTCTTTGAAAGTAAGTAAAACTTAGCGGAATTAATATTAGTTTTAATCTTCTTTACCAAGCACTGGAGTAATGAGGGTGAGGTAGTTATAACAGTTATAGCAGTTATGATGTGAATGTAAATGACACAGTCGTTTTAAGTGGTTCAGAGCACTTAAAGCTCCTAGTCCACTCTTCTACTCAACGAGTAGGATATCCACTAAGGATGTCTGTTACAACTTCCGAATCACATGATTCATTCTGACCAAATAGCCTAGGAACTTCTTAGTTCATTCTTGAACTCTTCAAGTCCAGCAGACTTGGTAATCTTCTTCAGTTGATTGATGATGTTGTGTTCTTGATGCTTGCTACTCAGTCGCTGTGTAAGCACTTGTTCTAAAGAACTGAGTAGCTGAGCAAGCTTTGCAGTATCTCAGATCGTAGAGTTGAGCTTGAGAGAGATGTTTATGTTGTTTGTTTAATGCTTGTTTAATTCTCTCTCATCTGTCTGATCTGTATATATGTGATGTTGAAAACTATCCGTTGGATCCATCCGTTGTGGCATTAAATGCGTCTGAACTTTCTGTACTGTGATGGAGACATTTCTGCACATCTTCTGAATTCTGCATTCTGGCCCACTGACACTGCAGGCTGCTTTCTTACCTACCACCTGAAAAGGTGTTTTGTCCCTCTTACCCATGGTACTATCCTTAGCTTCTTCAATACGCTTCTTTGTTGCATACTAAGGATATTTCATATATTCTGGGACTGATGAGCACTGCAGCATCTGCGATCCATTCCTTACTTATTGAAAACATAGATCATGAGGCTCGACGTTTTCTGACATGAGACAGATGATGCTCTACGATTTGGATCGTGGTGTTCTACGATTTAGATCGTAGTGTCTTGACATCTTTGCATACTACGAAGCTGAGAGCACTACGATTTCCCTTAAACCTTTGCATACTACGATCTTCTCTTGCTCGTGTTGTTGACTCTACATTCCCGAGAGCACACTACGATCGTTGACTTGTAAACTTCATGTTTCCTTCAGCATACTGTGATCGTGGAGTTGGCTCGGCAAACATTGGGACCACTCTACGATTTCTGAAGAGTCCCCTTCAAGGCAGGCACACTACGATCTTCAGGCTCTACGTTTTCTGCCTTGACTCCTGCAATGTTGATCAGATTGATGCACTACAATTTCTTCAAGACTAATCTATTACATCTTAAGATCAACCTAACAGTTTTTATCTTTCTATCTATACATTCTTTATCAGAATGGTACATGTTGAAAGATTAGATCAACCTAACAATTTTGATCTATCACTAAGTCCTTGTACATATATTCATTTAAGGACCTCACAAATAATCATAAACATATACATTAAAACATCAAATCATAATATGCATTCTCCCAACAAATATCACAATAAAACTCGATGGATTTCCCCAACCCATCACTTACATACTTTACTTGAGTTTTCTACTAAGTTTATAACCTAGGTTTCACATTTCTAACGTTTATAACCTAGGCTCTGATACCAACCTGTGATGGCCCCAAATCTGGGTCCTCTGACACCGGTTCGGTCATCACGATAAACTACAAACATCCACCTCCAAACAATATACGATAACTAAAATGCGGAATATAATAAACATACGTCGTTCATTCAAAAGTTGTTACTAGTCCCAAGATTCGATAACCTTAAAATATTCTTACAAACAAACCCTAAAGTAAATATTAGGGTTCATATTACATAATAGTAATTTAAACTAAGCACAAGGTAAAATCTGCTTCTTGCCACTAGTCTACATCTTTCCTTTACCCTTGTCCTTCCCTGAGGTCTCGGGCTTAGCTACAATATATTCATGATATAGCAAGGATGAGCAACAAGTTTGCTCAACAAGTTTAAATACAACAATTAGGATATATCATGATGAATGGAAAATATCTGACAATGGATTCAACAATATGAATATCGCAAGCAAGGACAATGTTTACTTTAAGAATAACTGCTAGTCAAATAGACTTTGAACTATAACACTCCATCGGATACATAATTTCCAAATCTAGTCGTTCAAAATCTTTCACCAATTCTTCTTGAATGGTCAACTTTAATAACTTCTCTCTGCCTTTTCTACTCAAGGCATCTGCCACTACATTTGCTTTACCTGGATGGTACAGAATTTCACAATCATAATCTTTGATCAATTCTAACCATCGGCGCTGCCTCATGTTTAACTCTCTCTGCGTGAAGATATACTTCAGACTCTTGTGATCCGTATATATCTCACACTTCTCGTCATACAAATAATGCCTCTAGATCTTCAAGGCAAAAACTACTGCTGCTAACTCCAGGTCATGAGTTGGATATTCCTTCTCATAATCTTTCAACTGACGTGAAGCGTGAGCGAATGATGACCTCCTGTAGTGTTGCATCAAGATACGACCAAGAACCTTGTGTGACGCATCACTATACACTATAAACCCTCTCGTGTTGTCTGGTAAGGCCAACACAGGTGCTTGACTAAGCCTCTTCTTCAATTCTAGGAAGCTTTCCTCGCACTTCTCCGTCCAAACGAACTTAACTGTCTTTCTGATAAGATTGGTCAACGGCGATGCTAATTTCAAAAAATCCCGAATAAATCTTCGATTGTATCTCGCCAATCCTAAGAAACTTCGGATTTCTGTCGGTATCTTCGGCTGCTCCCAATTGATAACCGTTTCTACCTTCGCTGGATCTACTGAAACACCATTCTTGTCAATAACGTGCCTTAAAAATTGCACTCTCTGCAACCAAAACTCACACTTGGAGAATTTTTCATACAACCTCTCCCTTCTTAATGTCTCCAACACTATCCGAAGATGCTCAGCGTGTTCTTCCTCTGTCTCTGAATACACTAGGATGTCATCTATGAATACGACAACAAACTTATCCAAATACTGTTTGAATACTCTATTCATCAAATCCATAAATGCTGCTGGCGCATTCGTCAATCCAAATGACATTACCAAAAACTCAAAGTGTCCATACCGAGTTCGGAATGCCATCTTTGGAATATCTTCCGGCCTTACTTTTAGCTGGTGATAACCGATCCTCAAGTCAATCTTTGAAAAGTACTTTGCCCCCTTCAACTGATCAAACAAATCGTCTATCCTGGGCAGCGGGTACTTGTTCTGAATGGTGACCTTGTTCAACTCTTGGTAGTCGATACAAAGTCTTTGCGACCCTTCTTTCTTCTTTACGAATAAGACTGGTGCTCCCCACGGTGATACGCTCGGTCGAATGTATCCCTTATCTAACAACTCTTGTAATTGAGCCATCAGTTCTTTTATCTCTATAGGTGCAATACGATACGGCGCTTTATATACCGGTGCTGTCCCTGATGCCAAATCAATGACAAACTCAATCTCTCTATCTGGTGGCAATCCCAGAATCTCGTCTGGGAAGACATCAACGAAATCCCTTACTATAGGTATCTAACTCAGTTCACCCTTGACTCGTCGAGTATTAATTATGTGAGCCAAATAACCTATACAACCCTTCCTAAGCAATCTCTGAGCTTGCACCATCGTCATGAGATTGTCTCGGCGATTTACTACCGTAAAACACCACCTTTGACTTATTCGGAGTCTTAAGGTGTACACACTTCTTCTTACAATCTATAACTTCTCTGTGAACTGATAACCAATCCATTCCAAGGATTACATCGAACTCCCCCAAACGAATCGGTATCAAATCCACTTTGAGCTTAAATCCTCATAATTCGGCATAACAATTCCTATGAATGTATTCTACGAGAATAATTTCCTTGTTTGCTACTTGTACATTTATAGGGTGTTCTAATCTCTCACGGGGTAAGTCTAATTGTTTAACAAATTCTTCAGAAACAAAAGAGCAGGTAGAACCCGAATCAAATAACACGTATGCATCTATATCATTGATCGGAATGATACCTGACACCACGTCCTTAGATTCCACCGCATCCTGTACGGTCATGTTGAACGTTCGTGCCATTGGTCTGTTAGCTTGACTGGATGGCCCTCCACTATTTAGTCCATTGTTGTTGTTGTTGCGATTGCCGCTAGCTGCATCGTCCTTTTTCTTCGGGCAGTCCTTGATTTGATGGTTTGTGGCTCCACACGAGAAATATCCTCCCTTCTGCTTATTCGAACACTGAGGAGGCATGTGCCCCAGTTGTCCACAACGATAGAAAACACTCTTTCCCTTTATACACTCCCCCGAGTGACTCCTCCCACAGTTGTTGCACTTCATACTTTTCTTAGCCTCCCCTCCGAACTTATTTCCTCCAGAGGATTGGCTCTCCATCCATTTACGCTTGTTGGGGTTGCTGCCTCCACTGCTTCCCCCTTTCTGACCATCCTGACCAGTCTTCTTCTCTTGTTTGAATCGAGCGATGGCTTTATTGCCTCCTTTAGCAATGATAGCTCTTTCCAAAAGATCAGAGTAAGTCTTAATCTGAAACACCGCCACTGCCTTCTGCACCCATGGTTTCAGTCCTAATTCGAACCTCCTTACCTTCCTAGCCTCTGTGTCAAATTGATGTGACGCGAATCAAAGCCATCTCATTAAATCTTGCAGCGTCTTTCTGCAGGATCATACTACCTTGCTTCAGCCTGTAAACTTAACTTCCATATCTCGTCGTGATTCTCGAGAAGTAATTCTCGAGGAATAGCTCCTTAAATCTCTCCCGATGAATAACTCCTTCGCTCATTTCTACCCTATTGGCTTTCCACCAATAGTTAGCTTTGCCCTTCATCATAAAAGTGGAAAAACTCGTCTTCTGTGCTTCGGCCACTCGTGAGACCTCAAACACCTTCTCCATTTCTTCAATCCATGTATGGGCTTCAATTGGATCCAAGGTTCCCTGGAACTCCGGTGGTCCTACCAATTTAAAGTCCTTAAAGCTAGCCAAGTGTCTTGTCTGGGCCGCCTCAACAAGTGGCGGGGTTTGTTTTGCATTGCCTCAGTTAACAGGTTAACGAAGTTCTGCATTGGATCAACATTTTGCCCTCCACCATTGTTAACGGATCCTTCCTCCTTCTGATTCCGCTGAAGTCTCCTAGGCGGCATGATCTGAGGAAAGGAAGAAACAATTAGGCTTTATGTGATATGTTATCCATGTTAGCATTAAGAAGTTTAAGACGACTATCAATCATTTTGATTTAAATAAACCACTTCAATATCACAATAAAACTCGATGGATTTCCCTAACCCATCACTTACATATCCTACTTGAGTTTTCTACTAAGGTTATAACCTAGGTTTCGCATTTCTAACATTTATAACCTAGGCTCTGATACCAACTTGTGACGGTCCCAAATCTGGGTCCTCTGACCCCGGTTCGGTCATCACGATAAACTACAAACATCCACCTCCAAACAATATACGATAACTAAAATACGGAATATAATAAACGTACGTCGTTCATTCAAAAGTTGTTACTAGTCCCAAGATTCGATAACCTTAAAATATTCTTACAAATATACCCTAAAGTAAATATTAGGGTTCATATTACATAACAGTAATTTAAACTAAGCACAAGGTAAAATCTGTTTCTTGCCACTAGTCTACATCTTCCCTTTACCCTTTTCCTTCCCTGAGGTCTCGGGCTTAGCTACAATATATTCATGATATAGCAAGGATGAGCAACAAGTTTGCTCAACAAGTTTAAATACAACAATTAGGATATATCATGATGAATGGAAAATATTTGGCAATGGATTCAACAATATGAATATCTCAAGCAAGGACAATGTTTACTTTTAGAATAACTGCTAGTCAAATAGACTTTGAACTATAACACTCCAATGGAATCAATAGTTAATTGACCATTTGGTTACTGGCTACAGAATAAGTACTTGAGGGGATCAGCCTTGCATACACTATGTATATGCATAACATTTAAATCTGTTCTTTGTATCTTATATTAGATACCTGGGGTACTCCCCTATTATAAGAGGGGTGTTCTTTCAGTCTAAGAATCCTTACCATCAATTGGTTTGGATAGCTTTTATAAAACTTCATAGGCTTGTCTGACCGGACAAGGTTCAGACTCTATTTACCACAGTTCAAGAATTATTGAACTTTAAATGATGTACAAGTGCAATGTGAGGATCCAGAATTTTATGAATAAATTTTTTTAATTTTTTTTATTTTTATATTGATTACCAATATTGTGCTAAGTATCTATGATACAAGTCTAGAGAAGTGGTCAAATTGTGTATTAACTAAGGAAATATGAGTATAGTGCTTGCTTAATGAGAATAGAAACCCTAAACTTAAGTGGGATAGGATTCTAGAGAAAATACGGTTATAAAAATTGTATTGATGAATATGTGTTTATACGATATAGAAGTGATAATCAATGATTGATCAGATAGGGTATAAACTTAGTAAACCCTAATATGGGATTAGAAATCTTAATCGAATGTTGGATAACCCTAGTTTCCATTTTAGAAACCCTAAACCCTGATAAACAAACCCTAATCCTAATTAGGGGTAACACTAAGAGTTTGGGATATTAAATATTATCACAAGTATGTAGATGTAAATTATGTATAAAATTATCAGTGAAATCAAGTGAGAAATAGCAAACCTTAATTGGTAAACCCTAATTTTAGTTTCCGAGAGTCCGAAACCCTAATTCGGATATTCAAAACCCCAATTGGGGAATTTAAAAGTTAAGTTTATTTGGCTAAGTGTAAAATGTATGGGATAAATGAGAAATGTCCAAATTGCCCTTCAAATTATAGGGGAAAAGACCAAATTGACTTTAATAGGTGTGAAATGACCAAAATGCCCTTTTTCTTTAAACCTAAGTAAAAGATATACCAAATCTTTGGTGACTCATCAATCTTGGATATCAACATGTGTTATATATTTTAACAAATCTGATCTTGTGGACACCTTGCAAACCTTAGATACAATGAATCAAAAATCTAAGTTTATAAGTAAAAACTTTACTTTACTTTTCATTTTGTCCAAACCTTTCTCTCTCTTCATTTTTGAAATTCTAGAGTGAGAAAGAGTTTAAATTTGAGCCATGACCAAGTCTTAGCAAGCCAATAACAGAAAACAAAGATCAGAAATCAAGATCAAAGCATAAAAGGTATAAAAACCCTAAATTTGTAAATCTATGTGTTTGATGTTAGAGTATGTTATTTGTTTGTTAAAGTTGTGTTAAGAGATGTTATTTAGTGATCCAAGATGTAACATCAAGGATCCATAACATCTGGAAGCCAAAAAATCAATTTTCCAAACTGACTTAGAACCCTAATATTGTTGTCTGACAATCCAATGTCAGAGCTCATAGATCTCAACCTGTTAATGATTTGTTGTATTTTAAGTTATAGACTTGTTCTTTGCCATAAGGAGAGTATACTGGAAGTGGAATCACATCCGTACCATGTCTAGATCTCAAGATATTAGCAGTCAAACCTCATTGACCGATCATGGAAAACTGCCTTCTGGGCAGCCCAGAATTCCCCATATGGTCTGACAGTCATTTTCAAGGCTTTAGATCATGCTGTTGTTTGCTAGTTTGACCAATTTGTTGTTGTTATGTTGTAGACTGGTATGGGAAATACACATACAAGTCATTATAATACCCATATCATGTATAGGATCCAAGATATTGTGGGTCAAACCTGCGTTGACCACCTGTTTTTGTGAAATCTGGAAAACCTAGAAAGTTGTAGAGCAAGTTTTCTGACGTGGTTTGACCATGTCAGATCTTTCTCATGGGATGATGTTATAATGTTATGATGCTATGTAGTTGTACCCTGTCATGTGGTCTACACCATGGAACCATTGGATTGCACAAAGAAAACACAGAACTCAACTTATAAGAAACCAAATTAGGTAACTAACAATCTGTTCTTCATTTCGGAAAACCGTAAATGAAGAACTATCACGACAAGAATTGGGAGGCTTAGATCTTATAGATTTGATATGTTTTAGCCATAAAACGTGCTGGAGATTATAGTATTACAATAATACTACAATTCTAGTACACTAGACTTCCCATAAACACAATGAACAAGAAATTAAAACCGGTCAAACTAGTTACCTCGAACTCTGACAAGGTTTCTGGGTTTATGTTCAAGAACACCTATCGCGACGGTTCTATCGCTATAGGACCCTTTAGCGACAGTTTATTTTCCAAAATTAATATTTTTAATAAATAATTAGTATTAAATGGTTTTTAATTATTAAAAATACATAATAAATTCCGAAAAATTAATTTCAAGTCTGAAAAATAGTTTTTAATTATTTAGAGTATATTTCATAAATATTTAATATTTTTGGAATATAAATGGTATTTAATTTATTTAATTATAATATTAAATAAATTATTTAAAAATGATTTTAATACATGAAAATCATGAAAAATTATATTATGGTATTAGAAAATATTTGAAGTTATTTTTAGTGACTTTAAATATTTTGTGATGAATTTCATTAATTAATCAATATAAATGATAATTAGTTTATTTAATAAATATATTAAATAAATTATGGAAAATAAAATTAATGATTTATAAATCATATAAAAATTATTTAAGGGTTATAAAAATATTTTGAGTTATAAAATATAACTTTTGATATTTTGTCATGAAAATATTAATATTTTAATATTAATGTCAATTATTGGATTATGGATTTAATCATATAAATGTGATTTTAAGGTATTAAAATACTTTGAAATATTATAAATATATTATAATACTATGGTATGATTTTCATTAATATTTAATAATAAATAAATATTAATGATAAGGGAATAAAGTGGTATTTAATTTATATAAATAAGTTATAAGTGATTGAATTTTTTTGATAAATAGTAATAATTATTTATAAATTGTTATAAGCTAGGGAAAAATAGTTTTAACTAATAATTAAATTATCTAATAGAATTGTGAAGTATTTAGGCAGAGTCTTTTTAGGATTAAGCTCAATAATTATCCGATTAGGCAATCAGGCTGTCAAAATAGTATCAAACTCAACTCAAACTGTAATAGTTTGACTTGAGGTTAGGTCTTATATGTCTTATAGACCGATAGGATTATGTGATAATGTGTTTAGGTTATTTTATAACAGTAATTCACAGTAATACATTGTGATGATATTATTATAACTTGGAGATCAATATTATTAATATTAGGTCTTCAGACGAAGTTAAATAGACTGTATAACAATAGTCGACAATACAGGCAAGTTTTTCCGTACTTTGTGAAACTTTATAATTTCAATGCAAGTTCTTCTTTACTTTGTGCAAACCTCATATTGCCAATGCCAGCTTCATTTAAATTATTTTATTAAATGAAAGTTTTATATCTATTAGTTATGATCTGGTGATATACAGTGTATATGATTTTTGTTATTTATAGGTTATGATTTCTTGTTCAAACATAACCAAGTCATGTGAGTTATTATCATGGAAAAATGTGTTTGATTTGATATCAAAATATAGTTAGTGAGAAACCAATTTTGTTTGGTACCGATATATATACTGACACTATTATGATCGGCAGCAATAGATTGACCGGGTTCCATATGTCGGCATTTATAGCAATGACCGGAGGTTATTTAGATAGGATGATATGCATACTCCTAGTTTGTTTGGTTGAGCAGATTAACCCGGGTTACTAAGTCTATAGGACTGACAGTAATTCGTAATGTCCGGGGTTTGGCAAATAAACCTCAGTATATGTTTATGACACTACTTTAAACTTTATGTTCATTTATTTTAGAATTGATATATGTATAATATTCATTTATTGTTCAAAACTTGCTGAGCTTTCTGTAGCTCATCCCTGCAAATATTTTTTTTTCATTTGCAGATAGAAAGAATATATTCCAGAAGTTTCGGTATTGTGGATAAAAGGCTTAAGACATGGATATTTGTTGAAAACTATAATGTAATAGTAATAAAGATATTATTTGTTTAATGTAATATTAGTTTATAGATTTAGTTGTCATTCTAATGGAATTAGAAAAAGTGTATACGATGTCATGGGAATTATATATATCGAATGATAGCATTAACAGACATTGGTCTCTGATGCACTGAGGTAGCGCTTCACTCAGTTCCAAGAACTCTAACATTAATACTGTTGGGTAAAATCTAATTACGCACAACACGCAAGTATACGTGGTCAACAAGTAATAAAGTGATAAGTTGAGTATCGTTCCCATAAAGACTTATTAGCAAAAAAAATCTTAACTTACAATTACCAATCTTCTCTTAACCCTAATTTTATTAAACAAATCAAATTCAATGATTAAAAATAACTATTCTAAATTCAAAAGTAATTAAACTATCACAAACCAATCACAAATATCAAAATCTGGAATTTCAAATAATTAATGGAGAATTAGACTTATGATTTCACCCTAAGATTCACTCT
This sequence comes from Panax ginseng, assembly GCA_020205605.1. Lineage (NCBI taxonomy): Eukaryota > Viridiplantae > Streptophyta > Magnoliopsida > Apiales > Araliaceae > Panax > Panax ginseng. The sequence continues at coordinate 80,206,375 of CM035127.1, read as the reverse complement.
GATTTTAACACTTTTATTCCAATTCAATTCACTATCCCAGTTTATTAATCAAGAACACGAACGTAGTATTAACCACCTCTCGATGCACTAATACCGTATTAACGTTAATCCACAATTAAGATAGAAATTCGTTAAACACCTTAAGCAACTAATTCACTATATCTCTATGTGAATTACAATTGAAGAAGGTTGAAGAATAAGTTCTCTATCCGACTACATGCGATGTCAAGCATATCTCTACCTTAACATACATCAAGTTTAAGCTATTAACAAAATCCTGAACACATGCTATATCAACTAGGTCTAGATTTGAATATCCTCTCTCGATTCCATCAAACTCCACAAAGAATTGTTGATCAGGCAATTCATAGATTCAAGCACAAATCAATATAGATAAACTAGAAATAGCTTATTAAATTGGAAATCAAAGTTTACAAAACCATAGATTCACTCAAAGATCCATCATAAGCCTAAAAAGATAATTAATTCATAATAAATAAATAAATTACTGAATAAATAAAAGGAGACATCATCCTAATTACAAATAATAAAAATTAAATAAGAATAATAGAACACCACCCTTCTCTTAATTTGATTCCTGCAATTTTCGTGAAGTGATTCCTTCTTCTCTAGACCTCCAAGCTTGAATTCTCCAATGTCGTATTTTTTTCCAAGTTGTCTATCTTTTTTTCTCCCTCCTAGTTCTACTTGTAGACCATCTCTTGTCTAGATACTCTGCTAGCTTGCCTCCACCTCCTATCCAAAACAACTCAAAACAATCCTAATTCTCCCCAACTACTTCCATTTAACTCCTCTTTGACAAAGCATTCTCACTTTGTAGCATCATCATACCATCTTCTCTGCTTGTTGTCATGATCGGTATTTTTCGTGATATGTTGCTCATTCCAACGCGATCGACTTTTCGCCCATTATTTGCCGAAGGTTGTGTACAAGAACTTCCTCGCACAATCTCTTATGCTTTCAAAACGCAATACACCTCTGCTTTTCCTACATTAAACGAAAAACCCATCAACAGTAACATAAAAATGCATAAAAACAAACACAAAAACAGCCCAACTAAACACCATTCATGGTTTAAAAACCTACTCATCAAAAATCCCCCAAACTTAAACGTTGCTTGTCCTCAAGTAAACACAATGTCATGAAATGCAATGCAAATAATCCTAAAATGTTGAATCCAGTATCCAATTAGTAATACCACATCGCTGACAAGGCCTCAGAGAAATCATGTAAATATAACAATACCTCATAATGAAACCAATCCACAATTTCTAGCCAACCATTGAATCTCAAACTGATATCACTACTATAGTGTGTGTGTGTACCAACAACATAAATTGACATTCTATCAAATTTAAAACATAACACACCTCTTCTAAGGCTTAACAAAATAAATATAAGAAATCCAACAATAAGCTCGATTCAACCAAAGCTAGATACAAACCATCATAAAGGGGCAACTTGGGATATTTATACCTCGCTTAACATTCACGGGGGCATTTTGCACTTTTCCCGTATTATTCACTCTTTTTTTTTCTTTTTTTTTCTATGGCTGTGCAATGTCTCATTCCATTAGGCTATAGTGATACCCCTTAGCGAGCTTTCGACCAACGACTCCCAGACCATATAAGACCTTAGGGCGCTAGGTTTTAAGATACCCCTTCGGGCGTACTTGCTCAAGTAACAAAGGCCCCGAAACAAAACTAGCCACGATATATGTATATATCTATATATATATATATATTTTAAACAGGCTTATATACCCCACATATCCCCCAAACTTAAGTTCTTGTCTAACACTAGTCTTCACTACTCATTCTTATCATTCTTATATTTAAACTAGTGATGCCTTTTAGAGCTTTATTATGAATCAATTTAACGCAATCAATCTACCAGTTAGTATGTTCGTGCAATCCTTTTATAATAGTTTCAAACAGTAGAAAGATTCAACTTATAACCCAAATTTATTTCAAAGTTCCCTTACTAAGTATCGCACAATTTCACCAAATTCCAACCTCGTCATTGGCCCTGAAAAACAGCAACATATCCCAACTATCCACTGGATTCATGCAAATTTATATATGTATATATATATTTTTTAATTATTAAAACTACTATGCAAACTATAAACTATCATGCAAATGAAAATAAAATAAATGCAAATGCAAATAAAATAAATGCAACTAAAATAAATAAAAACAAATCCCCCAAACTTAAATTAAGGAATGCCCTCATTACTTCATATATGCTCAAAAACAGAAAATTTGAGGACTTCCCTGAAACCGCATTATTGCGCGTCATCGTCGGAAGGAGGATATGTTGGCAGGATAGGAGGAGTAGGCATAACGACTGGTTGAGCATTTGGATTACAACGAGCAAATGCCTTAGTAAGCTTGTTGAATGCGTTTGCATTGTACTGATGCATTAAATCTTGCCGCTCAGCCAACCACATGAATTGATTCCTTGGGACCTGTGCTTGTTCCTTGCGAACGGGTTCTTCTTTCTCCGGTCCTTCACTAGCCGAGGATGATGGTTGGCGGATCATGATGTAACCTTCACCACGCGGGTGAGACTGTGCTCCATCCCAAGCAACGTATCTCTGAATAGTTGCATGGTTGATTATGGATAATGGTTGTTGAATTGGTTCATTAGGTTGCCACTGCACCCCAGCTTTTCGGCATAAATCGGTAATTAGGAACCCATGCAGTAACCCGCCTGTGGTACTCCCCCGTAGTGCTCGATCAATAAATTCTTGAATACAATCCCCCACATCAACATTATAAAAAGCAATAAAATTATTCACAAGATAGTGATGGTGAACGATTCCATACAATAATCGGGCCCGTGCTTTAGTAACCTCAGTTAGATGGCTCGTGGGCATTAATCTAGCACAAATGAATGCATGCCATGCCTTTCCATATCGACTCAGTGCTGCGTGAGGAAAACTTATCTTTTCGTTCGTTCCCGCTTTAATCAACCATTTTGTTCCTGGTTTGCATAACCGGGTAATCAACTCATCTAGCTCGGGCAATCCATCTTCATACCGGTCTTCCTGTGGCGCTTCCAACCCAAAATATTCATTGATAGCTTCAGCATAAAACACTACCGGTTTTCCCCGAACCATCACAACATGATTAACATGTTCAATTGCATTCGCGTAAAACTCCTTAACAATGTTGATTGCCGCTGGCAGTGGTTGCTCTACTAGTTGAAACCAATTGCGTTCTACAATTTGTAATGCCATATCACCATCCAAATTCGCATTCGGTTTCAATCCCCTTTCTAGCACCAAGTTTTTCTTGCCAATTGCTGTGTGGAATCTCTCTGCAGCCCTCTCGCTCACAAACTTTGTATGGTCATATGTTGGGCGAGTCGAAGAGGTCGATGCCCTTTGTCTTTTGTGCGACAACATGTTGCTTCCAATTTGGTGATTAACGAATCTGGTTCTTGCTTTTTCTCAAACGGTTGGTGGGCGGAGTGTAAAATTCCCCCAAACTTGTTTTGTTAATGAAGCTTTGTTACCCAAACAACTCAAAATTCTTCACCTTCTTCTTGCTTGCACAATTCTCAGCTTTACCACTCACTCTTGGATGTACTAATTAGAAATTTTGTGAGGGATGAAGAGAATTATCATACCTTTTATAAGTTGGGTTTACCTCTTTGAAGAGAAGCCCTAATTTGTATCACTTTGTGCAAGGCTAGTGTTAGATTTAGGATTGGGTTGTGATTCTTGAGTGTTGTAGTGTCAAGATGTTTAGAATGAAGGAACTTCATATATAATCAATGGAAAAGTAACGTGGGTGGTAGTTGGGACTTGGAAGGGTTAGTGGTTTTGGAATTTGGAACGGAGAAGGAGTTTAATGGTAAGTTAATGTGGAGTTATGGGAAAGAGGAAGTGCAATAGAATTAGGAGAAGTGGAGAAGTGGTATTGATGGAATAGAGAGGTGGAGAGGTGGAATTCTATTCACCCATGACTCTTTAATTGCTGAGTTTCCATGCGCTGTGATCAGTGCCTGCTGCTCTGGCCTTGATTAAGCGCCGTCCGCCTTCGTTGGCCGATCGCCATCGATCATATAGCGCTTGATCGACTTGGCTTTGGCGCTTGATCGGTCTTTGGTATGCAGATATATATTAGCTCGGTCGGTATCATCGCAAGGCTTGATCTACGTTAGGTTTCGACATTGATGGCGCGGTCCTGCTCTTTTATGTATTTGTCGTGCCACGGTGGTCTGGAGAAATTGCTTGGGTAATATGATGGGGTGTGGCTGGCTTGATCGCCAGCCTTTTGTTCTTGTGCTCTATAATGTCATTGCCTTATGCACTTGCTTGGGGTTCTTGCAATTATGGAGATTTTTTTTTTATTACTCTCCAAATATATATTCTACCTACGAAGCTATAACTAAAAATTTAAAAGTAAATAAAAGATGGAATTTAGAGCTTGAGTTGCCTCCCAAGTAGCGCTTGGTTTAATGTCGCTAGCCCGACAGTCCCTTATGTTTTATTGCGTGTCTGAGAGGGTAATGTTGATGGTGTCCACATTTGCATCCTCGCCCCAATAATGCTTCAATCTTTGACCGTTGACCTTGAAGGTCTCCAATGGGTTTCTACTATACAGCTCCACGGCACCATGTGGGAAAACCGTTTTTATTGTGAATGGTCCTGACCATCGAGATTTAAGTTTCCCTGGAAACAATCTTAGTTTTGAATTGAACAGCAGCACAGCTTGCCCTGGCATGAACGTTCGGTGATTGATTTTTTGATCGTGCCATTTTTTCACCTTTTCTTTGTATAATTGTACATTCTCGTAAGCTTGGAATCTGAATTCGTCAAGCTCATTTAGTTGTAGTAATCTCTTTTCCCCCACTGCTGCTTGATCGAAATTCAGTTTTTGAATAGCCCAATACGCCTTGTGTTGTAGCTCAACCAGAAGATGACAAGCCTTTCCATACAACAACTGGTAGGGTGACATGCCAATTGGAGTTTTGTATGCAGTCCGGTATGCCCAAAGTGCATCATCTAATCGAATCGACCAATCCTTACGATTTGGGTTGACTACTTTCTCCAATATTTTCTTGACCTCCCTGTTTGAAACCTCTGTTTGTCCATTGGTTTGGGGATGATAAGCTGTCGCTATTTTGTGGTTGACCCCATATTTTGCCAGCAGGGCTGTAAATGCTTTGTTGCAAAAATGACTTCCCTCGTCACTTATTATGGCCTCGGTGTTCCAAACCTTGTAAAGATATTTTTCCGTAAAAATCTTAGGACCACTTTGGCATCGTTCGACGGTAGTGCTGCGGCTTCTACCCATTTTGAGATGTAGTCCACCGCAAGCAGAATATATTAATTGCTGAGAGATGAGGGGAACGGACCCATAAAGTCAATGCCCCATACGTCGAAGATTTCAACGTCTAATATTACTTGTAACGACATCTCATTTATTTTTGATATGTTACCCACTCTTTGACAGCGATCACATGTTTTGACAAATTGGTGAGCGTCTTTAAACAAGGTTGGCCAATAAAACCTCGATCGATTAACAAGCACTTTCTTCATTCTTGTACTACCATAATGCCCGCTTATATGCGGATGAGTGACATGCGTGCAAGATGTTCTTCACTTCGCTGTAAGGCACACATCTTCTGATCATCTTGTCAGCACACTGTTTGAACAAGTATGGCTCGTCCCACATATACCATTTGACATTGTGCAGAAACTTCTTTTTCTACTGTCGTGTAAGATCCGGAGGTAGTATGTTACTGACGAGATAATTGACGAAGTCTGCATACCATGGCACTTTTGTTTGAACCCCGAATAAATGTTCATCTGGGAAGGTTTCGTTGATGACACACTTATCCTCTTTATCTTTATCAAAATTTTCCAGCCTTGACAGATGATCAGCAACTTGGTTCTCTGTCCCCTTTCTGTCCTTGATCTCTAAGTCAAATTCTTGTAAGAGGAGGATCCATCGGATAAGACGTGGTTTTACGTCTTTCTTAGCTATCAAATACCGAATGGCTGCATGATCCGTATAAACTATTACCCTTGTTCCGATCAAGTAGGCCCGAAATTTATCAAACGCGTACACCACTGCAAGTAATTCTTTTTCTGTTGTTGTGTAGTTCAATTGGGTCTCTGTGAGTGTTTTGCTTGCATAGTAAATGGCATGGAATATCTTGTTTCGGTGTTGGCCCAACACAGCCCCGATTGCATAATCACTTGCAGCACACATTAATTCAAACGGCATACTCCAATCTGGGGCGATGATAACGGGGGCTATAGTTAGCTTTTTCTTCAACAACTCGAAAGCCAACTTGCACTCCTCATCGAAATTGAATACAGAATCCTTCTCCAGGAGGTTACACAATGGTTTTGCTATTTTTGAAAAGTCCTAAATGAACCTCCTGTAGAACCCTGCGTGTCCTAGAAAGCTTCTAATACCCTTGATTGAACTTGGCGGAGGCAATTTCTCGATTGTTTCCAGCTTGGATTTATCGACCTCCAATCCTTGCATCGAGACTTTGTGTCCCAAAATTATGCCTTCTTCCACCATAAAGTGGCATTTCTCCCAATTAAGTACCAGATTTGTGCCAGTGCATCTTTGTAAGACCATTACCAGATTTTCCAAGCACGCGTCAAAATTATCCCCATAGACAGAGAAATCGTCCATGAAGATTTCCACATTCTTTTCCACCATATCTGAGAAGATGGCCATCATGCACCGCTGGAAGGTGGCAGGTGCATTACACAGTCCGAATGACATTCTCCTGAATGCGAACGTACCATACGGACACGTAAATGTTGTCTTTTCTTGATCCTCCGGTGATGACAATTTGATTGTACCACAGTATCCATCCAATAAATAATAATATGCATGACCCGCCAAATCATCTCAACATTTGATCGATGAAGGCAATAGGAAATCCTTGCGCGAGTTACTTTATTCAATTTTACGTAGTCCATGCAAACTCTCCAACCGCATAATCGTTCTTGTTGGAATCGACTCATTGTTTTCGTTTTGAACCACGACCATACCTCCTTTTTGCAGACATTGCCTTTGGGCTAACCCACTTGCTATCCGAAATTGGGTAGATGATACCTGCTCAACCACTTCGAATTTCCTTCGACTACTTCTTTCATGATCGGATTGAGCCATCTCTGTTGTTCCACGACCGGTTTAGCATCATCCTCCATCAAGATTTTGTGCATGCAAAAGGATGGACTGATTCCTTTGATGTCCGCTATTGTCCATCCTATTGCCGATTTATGTTTCAAGCACTTTCTAGCATAGCCTTTTTCTTCCCCGCAATTCATTAAATGCAGCAGAAATAATAACAGGTAAAGAATTTGAATTGCCTAAATACGCATACATGAGGTGTTTAGGGAGTGGCTTAAGTTCCAGCTTTGGTGGCTCTTCCAATGATGGTTTTAGTTTTTCTGCGGCTACTTCTTCCGCATGGAATGGTTCAAACGGTGTTCTAAATCTGGAAACTCGTGGCAATGAGTCTAGTATTTGTAAGTACTCCACCAATTCTGGATCATCGACCTCTTCATCCCCCAATAACATTGTTTCTAACGGATCGTGAGCTAATCCCTTGCTTATATCTTCACCGACGATTTGCTTAATTAAATCCATTCGAAAGCATTCTTCCTCATCCGCGGGAAATTTCATGGCCTTAAACACATTGAATTTTACTTCTTGATCTTGGACCCTCATAGTGAGTTCTCCCTTTTGTACGTCTATGAGTGACCTGCCCGTGGCCAAAAATGGTCTCCCTAGGATAATTGGGATGTTCTTATCTTCCTCGTAGTCTAAGATAATGAAGTCCGCAGGGAATATGAATTTGTCCACCTTCACTAAGATGTCTTCCACAATGCCCCTTGGATATGTTACTGACCTATCTGCCAATTGCAAAGAAATGTTTGTAGGCTTGGGTGCAGGCAAACCCAACTCTGTGTAGACCGACAACGACATAAGATTCACACTTGCTCCCAAGTCACACAGACATTTGTTGAACGCTGTATTCCCAATTGTGCATGGAATGGTGAAGCTACCTGGGTCTTTCAACTTTGGTGGCAATTTTCGTTGTAACACCGCACTACACTCTTTTGTTAAAGCTACTGTCTCATAGTCTCCTAACTTCTTCTTTCTCGATAAAATCCCTTTCATGAATTTGGCATAACTAGGCATCTGCTCCAGGGCTTCTGCGAACGGGATATTGATTTGAAGTTTTTTAAAAACTTCCAAAAATTTTGCGAATTGTTTATCTTCTTTCTGCTTTTGTATTCTGTGCTGGAATGGAGGGGGAGGATAGCTAACTGGTTCGCTCACTGGGGTGCTCGTTTTTGCAGGTTTATCGGCCCCCTGTTCCGTCTCGATCTCTGCATTCTCTTTATCTGTCTCAACTTCCTTTACACCCGCTGATTTTGTTTCATGCCCCTCAAGCTGTCTCCCACTCCTCAACATAATAGCTTGACATTGCTCGTGATTACCTTTCGAGTTTCTTTCGGTATCACTGGGTAGTGTTCCTTGTGGTCTATTATTCAATGCTAATGCAATTTGTCGTAATTGATTCTCCAAATTCTTGATTGCAGTTTCTTGTGATTTCATGGCCATTTCTTGTGCTTTCATAGCCATTGCTTGATTTTTCATGGCTGCTTCATTGCTCGTTATGTACTTTGTCACCAACTCCTCCAGATCTGATTTCCTTTCTTGGTATTGGGTTGGTTGTTGATGTGTCTGAAATCCTGGGGGATACGATGGCCTTGGAGCTTGTTGTTGCTGGTTATTACTCCACGATAAATTTGGATGGTTCCTATTCCCTTGGTTGTATGTATTTTGATAAGTGTTCTGCGGAATTCTATTGTAGCTACCCATAAATTGCACAGAGGCTGGATTAATTGCACATTGGTCCGTAGAATGTTCTCCCGCGTACAACTCACAAATACTTGCCACTTTTGTATCATCTGTTGTGCTTGTTGCAATTGTACCCCCGCCATAGAATCAAATTTCTTTGAGAGAGCTGAAATTTGTGCTTGTATTGCCGTCATTCCATCAACTTCTAACACTCTTGCGACCTTTGCTTGATTCATTCTCATCGTGGGCCACTGGTAATTGTTAGCTTCCATAGTCTCTATCAACTCATACGCCTCCTCATAGCTCTTTGCCATAAATTCTCCACCTGAAGCTGCATCAATGCTCGTTCTGATGTTTCCACTCAATCCATTATAAAATGTGTTCAATTGCAACCATTTCGGCAACCCATGATGTGGACATTTTCGAAGTAATTCTTTATATCGTTCCCATGCCTCATACAATGACTCCCCGTGTTGCTGTTCGAACATCGTTATCTCGTTCCTCATTTTTGCCGTTTTTGCAGGTGGGAAAAATTTGGCGAGGAATTTCTGAGCTAGGTCTTCCCACGTGGTTATCGATCCGGAAGGTAGGGAGTGTAGCCAACTCTTCGCCTTGTCCCGTAAAGTGAATGGGAATAAGCGAAGTCGTACTGCATCATCCGACACTCCATTATACCGAAAAGTATCGCATATCTCAAGGAAACTGACCAGATGCTCGTTTGGATCGTCATTCGCCAACCCCCCAAACTGAACCGAATTTTGAATCATTTGAATCGTTCCCGGCTTAATTTCAAATGTATTTGCAGCTATTGCGGACCTCGTGATGCTTGACTGCAATTCAGTCACCTAATTTTATTAAACAAATCAAATTCAATGATTAAAAATAACTATTCTAAATTCAAAAGTAATTAAACTATCACAAACCAATCACAAATATCAAAATCTGGAATTTCAAACAATTAATGGAGAATTAGACTTATGATTTCACCCTAAGCTTCACTCTGATTTTAACACTTTTATTCCAATTCAATTCACTATCCCAGTTTATTAATCAAGAACACGAACGTAGTATTAACCACCTCTCGATGCACTAATACCGTATTAACGTTAATCCACAATTAAGATAGAAATTCGTTAAACACCTTAAGCAACTAATTCACTATATCTCTATGTGAATTACAATTGAAGAAGGTTGAAGAATAAGTTCTCTATCCGATTACATGCGATGTCAAGCATATCTCTACCTTAACATACATCAAGTTTAAGCTATTAACAAAATCCTGAACACATGCTATATCAACTAGGTCTAGATTTGAATATCCTCTCTCGATTCCATCCAACTCCACAAAGAATTGTTGATCAGGCAATTCATAGATTCAAGCACAAATCAATATAGATAAACTAGAAATAACTTATTAAATTGGAAATCAAAGTTTACAAAACCATAGATTCACTCAAAGATTCATCATAAGCCTAAAAAGATAATTAATTCATAATAAATAAATAAATTACTGAATAAATAAAAGGAGACATCATCCTAATTACAAATAATAAAAATTAAAGAAGAATAATAGAACACCACCCTTCTCTTAATTTGATTCTTGCAATTTTCGTGAAGTGATTCCTTCTTCTCTAGACCTCCAAGCTTGAATTCTCCAATGTCGTATTTTTTTCCAAGTTGTCTATCTTTTTCTCTCCCTCCTAGTTCTACTTGTAGACCATCTCTTGTCTAGATATTCTCCTAGCTTGCCTCCACCTCCTATCCAAAATAACTCAAAACAATCCTAATTCTCCCCAACTACTTCCATTTAACTCCTCTTTGACAAAGCATTCTGGCCCAGTATAGCGATCGTGTGCCTTCTCTTCTCTTCAAGTGATAGCCAACATTGCTTTCGGCGATATGTTGCTCATTCCAACACAGACAATTTTTTTACCGCCGTATTGCCAAATACCATGCCATCAAAGAACTTCCTCAAGACAATCTCTTATGCTTTCAAAACGCAATACACCTTTGCTTTTCCTACATTAAACGAAAAACCCATCAACAAGATAACATAAAATGCATAAAACAAACACAAAACAAAAATTTAACTAAACACCATTCATGGTTTAAAAACCTACTCATCAAATACTATGGAGGTCAGATATATATAAGAATTGTAGATATGGAAGAAATATCTATAAGATACTGAACCTGTACATCCAAGTGAGGGTACTCAGTTACAATGATTGTTTTGACGAGAATTACTATTTACTATGAGTACTGTGAATCTTGGATTTATAGGAATTATTATCTTATAGAATATTTAAGTGAGCACCAAATTGGCTACAGTGAATGTAGAGAATTTGGGGGTGTCACATGCAAGACTGTATGAGCTCAAGTGCACTAAGTGCGAATATCAATAATATCGATGTGGAATAATTGTAAGGTAATTAAACCACTTAATAACATGCTTGAAAATAAGATTCAAGCTTAAATGAATAAATTTCAATTCAAAAATATCCTGCTCAATGCAATATGAGAAGGATAGGAAAACTTTCACAAACTCAAAGTTGTGTATGTTAGGAAACTTGCAACATAATAATTTTGGATACTTGCTCAATATAATTTAGGGTAAGTTTAGGGAAACTTGCTTAACAAAAGTAGAGTTCAAGGAACTTTCATAAACATATACCTATTTGCACAAAATAAAGGTAGTGCGCAAGGTTTAGATACTTGCCTGTTTGCTCAGCTACAATAAAATACAAGCTTTAATTACTTGCGTCGAAACGACCTAACGTTATCAAGTCGATCAATTCAATTAGTATGTGTAAAATAATATGTGTTTACACTTACAACAATCAAGTCTTCACATAACATGCTTCTTAACACATTACATGGCACATTGGTCACATATTACATGATAAAGAGATCATGTAAGCATGCCTTAAATTTCAATTACTAAAAACAAAGTCCTGCAAAATCAGAGAAGAGCACAAGAATCTTTGTGGCGCCCCAAAATAGGTATACATTACCTATTCTGAGTCGCTAAATACATGGTATAGAACATAAATACAATCTTAATTATACAACAAGAGAGCTATGAGTTTAAATAAAAATACTGTCTTCTAGACAATATCCACTCTCAGAATGAGTCCTCATTACATTTATTGTCACACTATTTAACAGAATAGTGAGGACTACCAGCTAATACTATCATCCGGACCATCACTCCGTTCCTCGACTCATCCCAGCTACGTTTTCATTTCCTGAAAAGAACAGTGAAAGAAAGGGTGAGCTCAACTAGCCCAGTAAGAAATATTATGACTAAGATAATGCAGAATAAATTATCATTAGCCTTAAATAAAGTGTTAAACCGATACAATATAACAAACATCAAGTTTAAGCAGAAGCGGAAACAAGCAATCCATTAGAAGAGTCAAGTAGAGAATAAAATCTACTATCTTCTATGATTTAAAAGGTTTTTCATGACTTTTATCATTTGAGACTCGACAATAAATAATCCACATCATTGAATCACCCCGCACTACTACCAAGGATATTCTTTTAGTATCACGACCACAATTATCCATACCACTATGGGCCAAGAATATTTGTGTATTCATTAATGGTCATGATTATGCCAACAACTGTCCATCAATGCACTACGGGCCAATGAGGACTTTTAACACATCATTTGTAACATTACGGTCATGATCACACCGAATAATCCCTGGTCATAATCATACCAAGTCCATCTATGCACTACAGGCCACATATGACTTTCAAAAAATATAAATATGAAGATGATGACAATGATATAAGAATTCAATAAAACAAGTTCAAGAATTAATTTGTCCAAGAACCAAAAATCATGTAATCATCATGCTTAATACATATGAATCATGTTTAGGAGTAATATAGTTATAACACGACATCTTATTACTTTAGTATCTAAGTACTCACATAATATGCAACTTATGTTTGAAAACATGTCCAAGGTTGTCTTTGAAATCATTGTAGCATGAATGATGTAAGATAGCACATATAAGACAACTTCAAAACTCTTATCATAAGGAGTTAAGTCATGTTAACCTCCTTTCAAGATCAGAATCTATTCTTTTAGCGTTCATGTTCATTAGTCTTAACTAAGCTTTTCTTTTCAAACCAAGTTCTAGCACAAAGCTTGTCAAGTTGGTCATGGATACAATATCTATGGATCACATATCATGCTCATTTAGGTTCCAAATCAGTCATGTATATGGTCTCGTAAGTTCAGAACTCGTGAACACAAGTTTTCTATAAAGTTAGTTTTGAAAACTTTAAGTTTTGCTACAACTTTCTTATTAATCTAAGTTGATTACTTCATATCACATACAAAGCTTTACATAACATGTTATACTCCTCTATAGGTATATATCTAAGTCACAACATCAATTTAGTAACATATATCACAAGCGAAACCAAAGAATTGGTTTCGAGAGTCTGTAGTGATTCTGTTTGCACCCAGCTCTAAATAAAGTAGAACAATTGCATGTCTTTGAGAAAGAACTAATTTTGGGTTCTAGGTAAGTAGCAATTCTTTCATACGCTCAAGCATTAGAGACAAGTAGCTTTGCTGCTGTTGTTGATTCAAAGAACCCATCAACTAAATTCCTTAAAAACATTGCTTCTAACATAACTCAACACACTTATAAGTATGTATAACACTAAGAAACATAACCCAAATCAACTAACAACCAATTCATGCTTAATTAAAAGAATCAACCCATTAAACAATTTATCAAAAATGAAGAATGGAAATGGAAGTTATACCTTTGTGACTCAATTCAGCTGCTATCTATCAATCTACTCACTCTTAGCAAACTAATTCTCAGCAAATTGTAACAAGGAAGATGAGGGTCTTATTTATAGAAGATTGATTATCTAGCTAATGCCATTACCTCACAAATCAAACCAAAGGATTTTAAGAATGCATAAGGGTTAAGAGAGAGTTGGTGAGAGTTAGTGATTCCACTCATAAATCCCACTCCCCATCCACTAATTGCTCTATGTTTGAAGAATTTGAGATGAAGCTAGGCTAGGCTTGCTAGCATTTCACGTGGGAAGAAAAGAATGGGCTCTTATTATGGGACAAGGAGATAATTCTCAACATTTTGCAAAAGGAATGAAATGCTACCATTGGTTTACATTATATATACACATAATATAAACTTTGGTTATAAAATATGTCTACACAATTTATTTCATATAACATAGGGTATAATAATTTAAAAGGGCACACAATGTGTTTCCCAATTACAAGGTATCTAGTAGTGCACATACATACAACAATATTATTATGCAACTAACTCTTACTATATAGTCTATATATATAATATAGACATATTAATGTATCACCTTGTACTATATAAAATATACAATTAACTACCACATAATAAAGGTTTACTATATTGCATGCTTGCACAAATAAATCAAGTAAACATATAATTATTTTATAAACTATTAATCTATTACACATTAATTATTATTTATCCACTAATAATTATTAATTAACACATTATCAATTAATTACTCATAATTGCAATTAATCAAAATGTTCAACTCTTGCTACTATATTCAAATAAATTGAATTTATCCTATCAATTTCTTAATATTAAAACTCTTAGGGTTAGTCCACTAATTTAAATAATCTATTAGTGACTCCCTTTAATCATTTCATAAAATCACATAACCACATAAGGTTTAAATAAACTCACAAAACTAACTCGTTAAAAATTAAATCACATATTTAATTAATAAGGAGTTTAAAATTCATGGTCGCTACACGAGTAGTTTATAATTTTCATGTCCAATTATTATGTTTGCATAGAGTTTTTCATTATGATAACTTTATGTTGAATTAAAACTACAAAAACTCTATGTAGATATGAAAATTGGACATGAGTGTATTTGAATTTCACTTATTTGTATTTTGACCGTCAATAGTGGGTAAAAATATAAATAGGTGAAATTCAAATACACTCATGTCCAATTTTCATATCCACCTAGAAGAGCTCTTAAAACTATGAAACATATCAATATATGAGATTGGATAAAAATATAAAAAGATCTAATTTATTACACATCTATCCAAAAGGATTATCACTAATAATTATTTCACGTGACTAGTAATCAAAAAATCGACGTAAATATTCATAATATATATACCCTAGTTTTTCCACTCAACATAATGCATGATTCAGGTAAGGAAGTGTTTGGTGGAAATTTAGATTATTATTTTAAAAAAAGTTTTAAATATGGAAAAATGAATAAGATTTAAACGGGTAAAGATTAAGACTTGGCTAACGGGACAAGATTAATGGGCTGTTTGATAAAATTGAATGAAATGGTTCTGAATGTTTAACTAATTTGAATGAGCTGAATAATGAATGAACAAAGTTGTTTGATAATTAATACGTCCGAAACATCTGAATAACAGTCTTTTACTATTTTACCCCTCTAAGCTATGCTGAACAAGTATATAATTTTGTTTGAATGTATTAAAAAAATTTAAATACAACATTCATTATACAACAAATAAAAACAAATAATTAAAACAAATTATTGAATAATTCAAACAATTTTAATCCAAGTTTCATAGAAAATAAAAAATGTAATGAGTTAAACAAATATGTCAACATAATAATAAAATTACTAAAATTACAGTAATTTCAATGAGTCGCTTTGTAGTTCACGAGCAATTTGGTCACGCAGATTCACCAGTACAAAGTACCTAATAGACAACACTTAAACCACAACGTTTTTATAAAAAAACATTGTGGTTTTTTTTTCCACAACATTTTTAAAAAAAAACGTTGTAGATATATATGCAAAAAATGTTATCTATTTAAAAGGACATTTTTTTGTTTTAACTAGATAACGTTTTTTTTTTAAAAAAACGTTGTCTATGAAGAAAAACACGGAGCTAAAAATCTTTATCAATTTAAAGAGTTTGCTTTTTTTTTTCTTTTTCTCGCTCTATCAGCCCTCGCCTCTCTTCCTTCTTTCTCATCCCTCCATCCTGTCTCACAAATTCCAGATTCAAAATCATTCTCTCCCCCTTCATTTTCATGGCGGATTTTACAGCTCCGTCGTTCTGTTTAGGGCTCAATTTTGACCTAGATTCGGAACCCCAAATCACTGTTAGAAAAGATTCATCACCTAAACCAGCTCGACAACCTTCAACCTCCACAAATCTGCTCCCTACATTCGACGAATTCGGCGACGATGATTTTGAATCACCCACGGTAGGTCCGGGTCCAGAAGTTTCGGACCCTCCTCGGACACTCAAGCGCCTTCGCCGGGGGCCCACACCGGTTGCCCAGAAGCCAGAGCCAGTGGTGTCTTGGTGTAAGGTAGATGATGAGATTGAAGAGTTCTCTTCTCAGGAGGATAAGTGTAGAGGTAAATTTTAGTGGGAACTTGTTATTGTTTTGTTTTTGTGCTCTAAATTTGGTCTTGTTGTTTGTTTGGTCCCAAGATTTCGATGAAGAAGAAGAACCAGTCACCGAAGAGTCGAGAATACGTGACGAAAAAGTGAAAATAGAGAACCTACTCCGTCGACTCACGTCAGAGAGAGTTCCGCTGCGAGTCCACGACATTTTAATTAAGGGAAACACCAAGACGAAGGACCAACTCATCGAAGCCCTAAAAACTGATCGCTGCGAGTCCGCTCCTAGGTATGTTTTAATTGATTTGTATTTCTCTATTGTAAATTTTTTAATTTTGTTTGTTTGTCATTTCCTTCCTGTATGCTGCTCGATCACTAAATTGAAAACTTCTTTTTTTTCATTAGGAATTTAAACATCAACTTGTTCAAGAGCTCTTCTTCAGAGAACAACTTGTGAGTTTCTTTTTCGAATTGCTTCTCTGAAATTTTTGTGTTTAAATTTTGTTGCTGAAATATGAGGGAGAATTTTTCTTCAACAGAAAGGGAATTCTTCCTTGTGAGAAAGATTTCATCTGTCCTAAATGTAAGTTTGTTCATGAACTTTGAAAGTCTTTACATGATCAATCAGTCTATTAATTTGTATCATGTGGCGGCAGATGGGTGTTCTTTACACGTTAATAGCGGGGGAGACGATTTAAAGACGAAAGAAATTAGTAATGGAAATGTTGTAGTGTATGAAGGAGATGGAAAAATTGAAGGTGGTGCAGCAACATATTACAGAAGTAAGAATTACTGGGGATTTAGTAGCACTAGAGACTTCATGGACGATAGAAATCATGAAAACAAATATTTTACAGAAACTTTATCTAATTCATCATCAAACATCCCTCAAATGTATACAACGGCACGCCTCTCTCCACTCTCTCTTACTTATTTCTATTATTGTTTGCAAAACGGGAGTTATGTTGTAAATCTGCATTTCGCCGAAATACAATATACAAATGGCAATACATTTAGCAGTCTTGGGAGGCGGGTATTTGATATTTATATTCAGGTAATTAATTATTTAGTTATGTTGTGAGTAGTAGTTTTTCAAATTACATGAAACTGATCCTCCTCTATGCATGCATGTTTCAGGAAGAATTAGTTCGAAAGGATTTTAATATTCTAGACGAGGCTCGTGGGGCGCAACGGCCAGTGGTCATACCATTTAATGCAAGTGTGACAAATAATATCTTAGAGATACGATTTTATTGGGCTGGTAAAGGGACTACACACATTCTTAAAAGAAAACTTTATGGTCCAATTATATCGGCTATTTCAGTTACTTCCAGTAAGTATTTTCTTTTTCTCCATATAGAAATCAAAGGAAATTTCTTTTAATATGTTTTCAGGTATATATATGACATCAGTCACTACTACAAAACAATAAATAGACAACACATATCTTTTAATGTGTTTTTAATGGAAATGCAGTTAATAATTTCTTGGGGATTTCGTAAGCATCCTCTGTTCTTGGTGGTTTCTTAGCTGACGCATATCTTGGTCGGTATTGGACTATTGCTATTTTTACCACTATCTATCTTGCGATGAGTACAGAGTAGACTAATTATTTCTGTTATGAATTAATTACTTACTAATACATGTGGACTGTTTGTTACTGTAGTACGTAAATTTTTATAGTAGTACAATCCACAAGTATTTAATCTTCTCAAGGGTTTGACAGGAGTAACCTTATGTTCTACGATGAACATTTTAGTGCCAAATCAAGATCATTGTGATCAGTTTGTGCTACTTTTATGAAATTGTGAACCTGCAAAACCATGGCAAATGTTTTACCTCTATACATTCCTCTACACAGCTTACCTGGGGGAAGCCCTGTCACCCATGTTGCACAAGTCCTGGTTGTTGCCTTTCGGAAGAGAAATGTCTCCTTTAATACCAGTGAATTAATAGGCCTATACGAGCTTATGGGGAAAAGGTTTGCAATAAAGGGCAGAGGGCCAAGGATACGGACACCACATCAGCAGCAGATGCAATAAAGTAATACTTCTCTCTATCTGTTTGTGTCCATATATTTGCATCTAATGCTTCATATTCTTATTATTGGTGTAAGCTAGTATAACAAATAGCTGTAATTTGAAGCCATGACAATTCTTCATTGTTGACTGCTTATTTTAATCGCGATGTTTCACTACTTAACGGATCACTTTCAAAGGACTATGGTTAAAATGCTACGTGGCACTCTAATGTGCTCGACTGCTTGGTTAAGATCTGATATCATTTGTCGTTCTCAAAATTGGTTTGAGTGCTTATCATAAGTAGTACTGTAATTCATTTTTAACTAATCAATACTAGTGTTTTGACATGCTATATGGTCATCTATTGTGTTCTGGATATCTGCAAATGGGTCTCCCAATTTTCTCTCTCTCTCTGAGATTTTTAACAACCACTTAAGTTTCATATTTTATGTTGTTATATAGGAAGGAACTTCTGAGAGCCATTGATGTTAGGCTTGCTGCAGTTAAGCAGTGTAGTAGAAGCAACAGAAGCAAGTTAACCTTCTCTCAAGAATCTATTAGTGCTAGAGCAAAAGTTACTGCCATCCATGGTTAGTGCTAGAGCAAAAGTTACTGGCGTATTTTGGGAGAACCTAGGCTTTTTTGCACATGCTTAGGTAGTAGCTTAATTTTATGAATAGTTTGGTTTATTGTGGTTTATTTTGTGGATTGAAAAGTGAATTTGAGATGTATATATGGACATTTTGGTATATATTTTGTGAATGTAGTAATTTGAAACTGTAAACGAATGGTATTATTGGGATGTATTTTGAATGGTTGATATATTTTAGCTATATATCATGGCGTTGGCATATTGCAGATGTATTGGTAATATAGGTGGACCACATCCATTTTTTTTCTTTTTTTTATCTACAACATTTAAAAAACGTTGTCTGATATACTAAACAACAACATTTTTATCCAAAAAAACGTTGTGGAATCATACCTTCAACAATATTTTTAAGCATCTGCTAATTTTTGGAAAACAAATCTACAACGTTTTTTCTTAAAAAACGTTGTGTATTGTGCTTAACTACAACATTTTAAAAACGTTGTGTAAAGGTGTCAAATAGATAACACCCTTAACCACGACATTTTTCTGACTGAAACCACAACATTTTTTTCGCGTTGTCTATTTACTGTTTTGTAGTAGTGATTGTTCATATATTGTAAGCCTTGAGGGCCCCATTGCACTGCATCTCGCTCTCCTTCATGATTTTCTTCATATTGTTCATCATCTCCATCAACTATGGCAGCTTGATCATACTGAGCAAATAACTCATCCTCAATATTCGCATTTCTTATAAAATTATGAACAACAAAGCAAGCAATAACTACATCTCTTTGCACTAAAAAAGGATAAGGAGTCATCTGCTTCGATATTGGGAATCTTGCTTTTAATACACCATAGGCACGCTCAATAATATTTTTGAGTTGGGTATGAGCATGGTTAAACTTTTCTTCTCTAGTTAAGGCACGTCGACGTCGAAAATATGCTAGCTAGTACTTTGTGTTGCGATATGGAGATAAAAAGCCTCGAGTGTTTGTATATGCATCATCACAAAAGATAATATTTATCTACAATTATAAAAACAAAATTTAACCCAAGTTATTAGAATAAATAAGAAAATATGATAATAAAAAATTGTAATACATACTTTCACTACAAGAAAAGCCCTAATTCTGACGGAATTTTCTCTCGAACATAAGACTATTTCGTCGGAACTAGCTTATTTCTGAGGACTATTCCGTTGGAAATTCGGTCGTATATATACACGTCAGAGATAAATTCCATCGTAAAGTCCGTCGAACTTATGTTATCTTCGACTGACATATTACTGATGGATTTCCATCGGATATATCATATCTTCGACTGATTAATTACGAGGGACCACTTCCATCGATGCTAACACCAAATTATTTCCGACAGAATCTTCTCTCGGTTATAGCTTATCTTCGACGAAAAAATAAAATACACGAAATATATTTAACCTCTATTCTCGACAGAATATTCCGTCGAAACTAAGGTATTTTCGGCGGAAAAATAAAAATAATAAATTATTTGGAAATTAATCTAGGCTTATAAATCCGACGGAATATCAATCGAAAATAGCTTATTCCGTCGAAATTAAGGAAATTTTTTTATAATAAATTTTCTAAAAATGCAATTTCCAGGTATTTAAACCCATTTAAGTACATGTAACCTGTTTTATCCCAATACAGACAGACAATAATATATTTCACATTCGAATATTTTCAACGTAGTGCTAAAAACCTGTACCATATCGCAACAACAATGTAATCGACTAACTAATAACAAATAACATCACCAACGATAACAAATATAAGCTAATGTATCATCACATCAACAACGATATTTACAAATGTTCTACAAATGAATGAATACAACGAAATCTCAGTATACAGACTCAACTAAGGCTGTAAAATGAGTAAACGATTCAGACTCGATTTGTACTCACTCGACTAAAAGTTCGATTCGAGCTCGACTCAAAATATAAATGAGTCAAATATGAGCACATTTTAAAGTTCGATAAATTACTCGAACCTCCTCAAATTATAATTTACTATTGATACTCGGATCATATTCGTTAAAAAGTCCAAAGCGCTTCAAGGCTCGATTCAAATCGTGCTCTTTCGACTTGCAGTATGTAAATGAGCCTCAATCAAATCTTATTTTATACTCGATAAATTTTGTTAACCAAATCTGAGCAACTCAATACTCGGATCGACTCTGTTCGTTGACACCCTTTCACACAACTATATAAATTACAATATGTTCAAATGTTCTACAAATGAATAACATAAATACGTACTAATGAACTAGAATGAATAACATAAATACTAATGAATTATAATCTAGTAATAGTATCATCATCATCAAGTGAGGTGGGACGGCGCTTAAATGCAGTCTGGTGTCTGAAAATCTCGGCCATCCTCCTGGTCGTCATTGTCAGTCCGCTCGTCATCGCCAGTCCGCTCGTCATCGTCACCCTGTTGATAGAATTATAAATAAAAATCATTAGTCCGTATATATGTGAGAATTAACAAGCTAGCCTTAATTGAAAAAAACCTAAACAATAAGAATACATGAGTAGGCTGAGCGGTCGAAAAGCCTCCTCCAAGAGGGTAATCACCATCCAGAGCATCTCTCCGCTGAAAGCATCGAACTGTTCCCACAGTAATCTAGTACTCTCTGTAGAGGCCCCTACTATAATATCCTGAATAAACTGGTGAAGACGAGAACTGCTAGGCAACTGCTGACGCCGAAAGACCTGGATCAAGACTGGAACCTATTCGATCATCGCCTCTATCACCTCTAGAAGATCTAAATCATCCAAGCCCGGCCAGATAAGATGGTCCGACATGTGCTCTCGGACGCTGGCTGGAGCCTACAAAAGAGACAAATTTGATTACTAATAATAATTTATATAATGTGATAAATTCTGATAATTTTGTGAAACATAAAAAATATTACCTCTAGGAAGTGTATATGCAGGTATCCTCGGCAGACCCAACACTCGATATCTGCTGGTAATGCTAGTAGGGGGATCTTGAGATGAGACCCATAGTATCAGCTCCTCATCCTGATCTAATACAATATTGGGAAGGGGGTGGAGGAATCTAATGGCTCAGAACCCCTCCTAATAGCCTCTAGCTCAGTTATACGCTGGTCCCAAAGCCTCTGAAATTGGTCCTGTAATTTATTTTGTATAAGTATGTTAATTATATCATTTTATTTACGATTGAATATTACTAAAAACTAAATAGTAAGATGAGTTTTACCCGTATAGCTAAAGCTGCATGAGACAAAGCACGCTCGTCCTTAGACGTGTGGGCTTGATCCCAAAACTCTAAAATGGTGGGATCTTGGCCCAAGGTCCTCCTCAAGGCCTAATAAAAACATTCATAAAATAGGTATTAAGTATTTGTGTGAGAACTTGATAACTAAACAACTAAATATAGCGCACTATGCGGACAACTAAGAACCAGTGGTGTGTACTCGCCTCCTCGAACGACTAAGAACCAGTGGTGTGTACTATGCGGAGCTGACCAAGGTTCTTCTTCGCCTGCTCAGACTTTTTCTTGAAGTCATCAAGATCCAGTTAGCGCATACACAGCCTAGCCTCTGTGCTAAATCGGAGACTATCATCGAAGTCGGTGATCTTTGATGGTGGTCCATTTGGTCCTCAATCGCCAAGCTTCCTATTGCATCTCATACCGCCAGCCTGAGTAATTCTTAGCGACATATGAAATAATCACATCGTCGCCAGCTGTCTGAGAGATGCTCGGGTCAAATTTATAATAAACCTATAACAAAAGTTTAAAAACTAGGAACAATTGATTTCGTCATCCTTATACAACTATATAGTAATTAATATAATATGCTTAACTTACGTGAAACTCCCATAAAGAAGATATCAGTATAAAGGTGGCATCATCTGCGCAGATATCGGTTGAACCGCATGCACCCTCTCGGGAGGTGCATCAAACAGATCGCGTGTAAGGTGTGCTTAGCCACCGGGTCTAGTATACTACAGAAAAAATATAACTATGTGTTATGTGAATTGTATGTTGTAATAACTGACAGAAATATTAACAATATATTAACACTTACTGTCCAAAAGCGACATCCATCGGTACTGTAAGTGGAATTACCGGCGGACGACCAAAGATACTGAGGTTCATCCCTCGGTGTCGTCGATCAGGTGCATCTATAATAATTGTATTTAACTGGGTCAATAAATATAAACTAATGCAGTTTGAGATATATTTAAATCCTAGTTAAGACAACTTACTAGCTCTTGAAGACGAGCCTCCATCGTGGCTACCGTCTCCCGTACCGGATCACCCACCACCTTGGCGACCTCCACCGCTATGTTTAGCCATGAATATCCTACCGCAATAACCAAGATGGTAGATTATGAATATGTAAGGTTTAACAATATGTCGTATTTACTAATACAAATGCTCATTTTCACTTACGTACGTCATCAAACCCATCAGAATCAACATGTATATCATTCTCAGATTCAGTTGTTAGAGTTTATGCCCTAGAGGCCAATTATTTGATATAATTGTTTAACATTTTGATATTATATTTGATTGAATAAATGAATGATTTTATTATGGTTTTATTTACTGAGTTATATAAATGTTAACATAATAAAATTCCTTAGAATAGTGATACAAATTATATAGTTTCAAGTATGTGACTTGAACATGAGATTATATAATTACAATTAGTATCATTGCTCTTAAATGTCCCTAGTCGAGTATCATTGTTGATAGGACAACAATGATGCATTGAGACTAGTATGTGGATTGACTGATGACCAAATCTCATTGATCATAATTATGAGATATTAAGTCAATTCATAGGTATGTGTTAGAGAACGATGTACTGGACAGACCCACCATGAGAATTTTATGTGGAGCATTGAAGTGTCATTAGCGATTCTCATAGTGACAATGACGTAATGGTCCTCCGACCTAAAATCATTATATTACTACACGAGAATTTATGTACTTTGATATCATCAAAGGTCACCTTTAATAGGGTGGACTATAAAGGTGATTATTGGGTACATCATGAATCGTGTGAGAAATATGAGTGATCTAGATGGAATTTAACCCTCCTATTTATTAGGGGTGATATCCATAGGCCTCTTGATTGAGTAGGACTATGAAATGCATAGTCATGCTCAAATAGTGATTTGTTTCATATAGTCTACTCATTGATCAAGAAAACTCAGAATAAATTATGAAGAGTATGACACATTCCATGACTTGAGTTTAATCTAGGATGTCAATGTTAAAAGGATTAAATTACATTGAAACATTGGTCACGGAAAGGTTGTATCGAATCATCAATTTTATTATTACTTGGGTAGCAGTGATGCATTACTAGATGCCGCTCACTGTTTATAATTTTATAATATGATTTTAAAATTATTACCAACGTAATAATAACCTATAGGATCACACACATAGAACTTAATTAAAAAGGGAATTAATTTAAATTGTAAAGATTAAATATGTCAATATGATTGATAGTATTTAAATTAATAGGATTATTTATATAAAGATATATTAATTAAGTAAGACTTAATTAAGATATACATATATATATATATATATATATATTTGGATTTTAAAAGGGTATTGATTAATCCCTTTTAACCGTTATATATATGATATGTAGCAGTCATTTTAGGGTTAACGAATCATAACCGAAAAAAACCCTAGCCGCTCTTAGAGAGAGACTAGAGAGATTTCGAAAATTCATTCCTTTGGTGGCTAGTACCGCATCACCCTTTTATTGCAGAATCATGAGACGGTTCGCGGACGTTCGTGTGGATACCGTAGAGACGTAGTTTATTCGGATTGCGTTGGAGATTCGATCGCATCAATTCCAGCTTCATAATCGGTATAATCTCTTACACACTGAATTAATTTCTGTTTCGCATGGATCCTGTTTGGGTTTCGGATTTTGTTTTGTTCAATTTATTTTTCCGCTGTGCATTTCTTTGATGTGTCAAAAACCCTACATCAGTATCTTCCTCATCCTCAGTTTCGAGATCAGATTGTCATCGTTATCATCCTCAACGACTACATAATCATTCACGACGACGTTTTCATAGACATCCTCATCGTCATGTACGTCAATGACATCAGTACTCATCACATCTTCAACATTTAACACTACGACCATAGGGTTGCTAACATCTTCTTATAATGCCTCATCTATACTAAACATGTTCTCAGCATCAAATGAACGTGTTTTAGTTGTGACTACTGTCTACCAGGGGCTTCGGGTATTTACAACATTAGGAGCGTAATACACTTGAGTCGCTTGACTTGCTAACACGAACACGTACCAGGGGCTTTTTCTTGTAGTGTTTGAGGAGGAAATGAAAAGCCGGAACTAGGATCAAAGACAACTTCTGTTAATACTCTTGAATCATGTACTATTCCTTCCCATCCAGCCCAAACAAATGTGAATATCTTATTGAAGTCACAAATTCCTAATACATTTTGATAAAATTCACCCCTTCCTCGTCCTCTATAGCGAGCTTGTTGATTGACAAGAATAATTGCATGTACAAGCGTGTCATTTAGTGCAGCAACCGCTCCCTACATTGAACGATTATATTTATATTATCAACATATTCACAAATATATATATTTGTGCCAATTATATTTACCAAATTTAAAATTACATACCAAAAATATTTTTCGTAAGTTTTTATGGTTCCCCGGAACAATTGGATTTGGATCAATTTCTTTTGCAAATTCTATCATTCCATTCAGCACCACGGAAAAATTTATGAACTATTTGTGTAGAGTGTTGAAATCTTCGTTTCATTACTCTAAATCGTTCGTTGTGACTTATTATAGTCAAGAACATAAATTTTTTTCCTCAACAGTTACATACATACTATCTTGTGCCCATTATTTTTGCCTAAAATGATTGCATAAATGCACATATTCAACACGTGAAAGTCGCATTATTTCTTGACATTGCGTACTTAATCCATGTAATAACTCCAATGTATAAGCATGTCCACTCAAGAATGAAGTGTTATCTCTAATTCTTGGTATGTTTGTTGAACGAATTTGTTTCAAGTAAAAATACATAATGATTAAGCATAAAAGTTGATCTTCAATATTTATGCTTGACCTATTTCCAAAAATAGTTAATATCACTAAATAAATACAACAACTATAATGATATAAAGTAATATCATAAAAAATATGTTGGTGCTATAATTTTTTTTCTTTTTCCTATAATGAAACTCACATAATGACCATATGCCAAGTTCAACAAATCATGATCTATCAAAATAATAAGCATATATTTGATGCTATTATGTAACCATGGCAACAGTTAGACCTGACAAAAAATAGGTTTGAGTTGGTTTTAGGTTACATAAAATAGGTTTGGGTTAGTTTTGAAACCAAACCCATATTACCTATATTTAATATGGGTTATGTGGTTTAGATTTAAATGGTTATGTGTCGAATCTAGGTCGACCTATTTTTGAAATTATAGTTTCACTAAAATCTTAATTTCTGTTATACTAAAAGAGTCTTATTTTAATTTTTAAGACCCAAATTTGAAACTGATTTTTTTAATTGATGTGACTAATTTGAGTATTAAAAATATTAATTTTGTGATTATAGGCACTTTAAATTTGTTTTTACATTAATAATTATTATGTTAATTAAAATTAATGAAATTATTGAGAATTTTATTACAATAATCAGTAAATATTATTTTGAAATGAAAGCCATACACATAGACTATAGAAGACAAATCAAAGTAGAAACAACAAGAAACATAGTTTGAACAGATAAAAAGATAGAAATTACTAAATAAATATATACCAAAAGTAACAAGTTTATACAAAAGTTATGGCCAAATATCAAAAAATTAACCATTTGCACCCAAAATAATAAGTTTTGGCCATTGATCCATGGTTAAAATCATCCAACAATAAATATTTAAGGGACAATTACATATTCTATTACATTTTTAAAAATAATTACAACAATAGTGTACTCATAAAATATTTACTCAATTAATACACTTTTATATTTATTTACAATATATATTAGTGCAATTAGGATTCCTTAATTTAGGTAATTAGTATGCAATTAGGAGTACTTAATTTAGGGGATTAGTATTGATTTACTTATTAAATTAAGTAATTAATAAGTAAATTATATAGCACACCTTCTCTTTCCTTAATAAAAATCACGCCTCCTCCGCCCTTGTCAGTCTTCTCTTCCGCCCTCCTCCACCATTAACGCCCTCCTCCACCATTAACCTAGACAGTCCCAACTTGTTAACCATTAACCTAGACACAATATTTTCAGTGTTGCCACTATCAAAAATTGAATCACATACCTTCCCATGAATAGTGCATCGGGTTTTGAAGATATTATTCCTTTGAGGATACTCATCCTGTTTCGAGGCCATAAGTATCTTTCTCACAACAAGAGAAAGCCTATCGCCATCATCACTCCAACATTATCATACCATGAGAAGTTTCTCTTTGTTCATCTTCTTGCAGTTCACATTCTTTATTCTCTGCCTCCATCAAATTCACGCCGCCTCTTTTAGAACATTGATTAAAGTTGTGCCCAGGTTGTCCACACCTAAAACATTTATCCAAGCTGGGCCACGCATAAGGGCTTGTCATGTTATGTTTTCTATTGCAATTTATGGCTTTTCAATTTATTTTTTATGAATATTTTGTTACCCACAAAAATTAAAATTGTTACCTTTGTACGAAGGTTTGGCTACCAACTGCACCATATTCATAATAATTTTATTTTTAAAATGTTATTCATAATTTGGTAGCCAAACCTTCATAAAAAAGTAACCAATTCAGTTTTATTGGGTTACCAATTAATAATAAAAAAATTTAAGAACAATTTGCAAATGTTACGTGTAGATGGTATCTGAAATGCCATGTCTAAGTTTCCATTTATGTAGCTATTAGTTACATTTAAATAAACTTTTAAAAATAAAATTATTTTGAATATGGTGCAGTTGGTAGCCAAACTTTCATACAAAGGTAACCATTTTAGTTTTTTTGGGTAAACAAATATTCATAAAAAAAATTTGTTCGTGATTTTCTCTTTGTTCGGCTACTCCGAATTCGTTTTGGATTTGTTCTTGCTGGTTTGGTAACTCCGACTTCTTCTTCTTTGATTTGTTTTGGTAACTCCGACTTCTTCTTCTTCTTCTTCTATTTGTTTTGTTTTGGTTGTTCATGTTTTGTCTGGCTATTTAGCATATGGTGATTGCGAATAGTTGCTAATTTTGTTACATTGGTTGCAGAATGTGAAAAAATCTTTCATATATCAATACAAAAATCAAGTATTGGAGAGAAATCTGAAGTTATTTTAGAGAATGAAAGATGCAGATTCAGATCTGCTACACATACACCATGAACGAGCTAGATGGAATTTCTTAGTTACAAAGGAGAGAAAATATGGAAAGGGAGATGAAGATTTGAATTTGAATATTTGAATTATTATTTTGAATTTGAATTTATTTTTATTGTTAGATCCCAAATATTTGAATTTGAATTATTAATTATGACAGTTATTTCTCCTTGATTTTAGGTTTCCTTATTAATGTGAATTGTACTATTTTTGTAATATGGGTCCTAATTACACTCTTTTTGTAATTATTTTGTTGATGCACTAATAGTGTAATTACTTTCTAATTATTGTATATTTCTGAACCCAATATTTAACTAGATTACAAATCCCAACTTACGTGAAACAATTTCAATCCAAGCTTCATTCTCATCGATCGTCCTCTAGGAGCATCCATTGTTTGCAATAACTTGCACTCACAAAATATCCCAAGTGCCATTTTGTGCAATGGATTTTGCGATCCCCCTCCCCCCACCCACGGCGATTTAATTTATCTTTGCACTCCTTCAAGGAAGGTCCACTATTATTATTCACAATTAATGAGCTTTAAGGCCTTGCACATCTCTTCCTCTATTTCGAAGTTATTAGATTTCTTTGTTGAATTCTTTGCTTTTTTCTTTGGCCTTTGTCCTTCAAAGTTGGGAGTAGAAGCATGTGATTGGGTACCCAAAGTTGATTGATTATGAGGTGGGTTCGAGGACTCTTGAGCTCGAGTACTAAAAGGAATATCTTCGATACAAAGAATTTTTAAATCCTTATTAGGTTTAACGGTCCTATTTTTAGAGCTAGGTCCCAACTATCAATCCCTGTAGCAGCTCCACCATAGAGTTGAGTGCAAATATCAGGAAAACTCAAAGGTTTCAACATGTTTATGTATCCAAAAATCATACCCAACATGTTATTCACATGTTTAATAATTTAAAAATTTTTATGGTTAACTTAAAAAAGTAGTTGTAACCTTTGACTCTAGCTCCCATTCCTCATCCGTGAAGTTGATCGTGTTAGTTGTGGGATCATAATGATTTCCGGGCTTTCTTTTGAGTTGACACCATGCGGTATATTTTTCCTTTATATAATCATAATTTCATTTGCTTATAATCTACAATAAAATTTTGGGAGCTTTTAAGTATTTCTCCCACTTTTGGCCATGAGTATGACTTAAGACTACCGCCTTGCCTACCATTTTTCGTAACCTCGCCAATACATGCTTCAACAAAAGTTTTCATTACACTTTCATTTCTCTAACTCCCTCTTGATTTCCTAATTTTGAGTTTCACCCGATTGTTCCATGCCTAACACAAATAAAAGGATGAATTTAGAGATTCTAATCCTAACAATAAACAAATCTACTATAAACAAACATACTTTTTGGGTCAATTGTCTCAATTCTATCATCAGTAAAATAATTCAAATTGTATCAACATTGGACAGTAGCTTGTCAGGAATATCATCTTTAGTTGCAATTCTCTTCAATAGGGAATTCACTTTCATTTTAGAATTTTCTTGGGCTGCAGTTATCAGTTATTGCACTGGTGGTTCATTTAATGCAGAAGCAGTAGATGATATAGTATGTTTTTCCTTTCTAGAACAGTACCCACAACTAGCACTAAAACAATACCCACAAAAGCCCTGATCAAAATAGATATAGGTTGCTTATGCAGTATGAAGTAGTCTACGACATCTCAAAAAGGCTCACACAAAAGTTATGAGAACTCCATCCATCAATTTCAATCCTTTACATTATATTAAAATAAAATTGATCAAATCTATCCAAACCAACCCATATTCACCATTTCATACTATCACTTCACTATCAGTTAAGCGCTATGCAAACAACACAATAAAAAGCTTATTTACAGTTAAAATCTCAGAAGATTACAATAAAATCAGTAAACTTCCAGCAAGGCCTATGAAAAGCCCATAAAATACAGCTAAACTTGAATTAAATTTTCAGTTGTTACAACAAAGCTACCAACCCAAATCTTAAAATCGTTGGAAAAATAATTTGGGTTGTTCTTTTTGCTAAATAGCAGCAACAACAAATTGCTAACATTCAGTAACCCTTGTTCCCAATATTAAAATTCAAGATACATGAAGAAACAAATGAAAACTAATAGCATTTTCATAACTATTAATCTGAATCACATACCCACCATATACAGGAAGAAACAGAGATCAAATTAGGGCGATGGAGCAGTGATACAGAGAGGCGTTGGAGATCGAAACGAGAACAGCGAGGCTATTTGGGTAAAACAACATTATTCAATTGATTCAACCAAATTTTTTTAAAAGAATCGCACAAATGTATTCATCCCAATTCAGATTTCAAAATTTGTAAACAAACACTCTTAATGGATGATTCGATTTTAGGTCATTCAGACCCATTAAGCTCTAAATAAACACCCTTGTTTACTAAATGGTAATTTTAGGGAATTGTTAGCTACTTACTATTTATAAAAAGTTAACTTTTATACCCTTATAATAAATATTCAACGATTACTCTTTTGAATTGACCAATACAATATCGATTCTCAATGAAAGAATGTCTTTTAATTGATTAACTTATCATTGTACCAACAATCAATGAAGTTTAATTTCTTGATAACCAGATCTGTAATTTTTTATTATTAAATGTATTTCTAATTTTGGAATGTAGGGAGTAATATTTCTTTGTACTATTTTCTGTCAGTTGAAAATAACATCATTTTCAATGTAAATTACAAGAAGGTAAAAAATCTTGAGCTTCAAAAACTCATAGTAATAATTCATTTGCCTAAGAATGCCATTTGCCATGAGTATCCATTTCTATAAGACACAATAATCAAAGAAGTAAAAAAGGGGAAAAAATAGACAAATACAGCATGCCTATTAAACAACAATCTCCTTTAATCCTTCTTCCCCACCAGAGAGTTGCACCTAAAAGCTATGGAGTAGGCTTGTATAACTTCTCCACCATCTTCCTGTATTCTGCACAACACAAAAAAAGAACAGCGTTTCAGAAACTAATCTTAACTTGGCAGAAGGACGAAAAGTAAAGGAAAAGAAGGAAAAATAACTAATAAAATTTTTACCTTCTTGATTTTCCCAAAGTGCTGCTGCTTGGTTGTTCAAAGGTGAGCTTGTGTTTGGTTCTAAATTATATAGCAGAAAAAAACGTCATCATCCAACGGTAAGAATCCAAATATTAAGAAAATGCTGCTATTCTCAAACAATGTTGAACAATCCAAAAATTATAAACAAAATTAAGCAAAAAGAAAACACATACCTCCGAGAAGACTCTGGATAGAAATCAGTATAGTCCTCACATCATAAGCAGATGACCATTTATCCTACAAGTTTAAACAAGTAAGTTATCCTTTTAGATTACACCAGCTAAAAATGAAAAAAAACAATGCAAGTATACCAAAAGTGTTGTAATCAGCATTATAATCACCTGAAGAATGTCCAAGCATATATTCCCATACAAATCTACATTGGGATGGAAGCAACCTGTCTCGAATTTCACCTTTGGAGGCTTGAATGGATAATCCGTTGGAAAGGAAAGGAATAGCTTATATTCTGTTCCTTCAAACACCGTATCTTTGCTTCCAGTAATCGTTCCTTTCCAGCAAAATATGTTATCTTCCTCAGGGAAGGCAGAAATCCCAGAATCACCACTCATCTAAACAGTCATACACGCAAAATTAAGGAACCAAAAATACTTCAAAATTAAGTTTAGTAAACAATTGACATATTACAAATTAAATAAAATAAAATTTGAGAATATAGTTCTAGTTCTTACCATTAGAGCCATCAGTTCAGATTGCAGCCTGTTGTATAGAAACAGAGAAAAAAAAGTCAAATTAGAAACCAAACTATCTGAAAATTACTTGTATAGAAAAAATGAAATTCCACGTCTTCACAAGTGAAATTAATAATACATCAAATAAGCTGAAGCAGATTTTAAACTTTCAATACTTAATTGAAAGATGCTACTCCTAATATCAAGAGAGAATCAATGAAAAAAATAGCAACAATAAGCACTAGAAACTCTGAACCATTATTAAAGATCTAAAGTCACAGACTTTATCTATAGTTAAAATAAAAATAATCACAAATTCTCATCAAATCGGATCTAGAGATTGATTAAAGGAAAAATTGGCCAATTGAAAAGACCCCAGATCAATAAATCAAAAATTCAACCTATAAACTAAGAACCCCCAATTAAATCAAACAAAAAACGCAAAATAAAAATATAAACTTTTAAGAACAGATCGAATATCAGAAACCAACCCAAGATAATCAAATTGGATCTAGAGATTGATAAAAGAAAAATTGGCCAATTCAAAAGAACCCCGATCAAAAAAAGTAACAATTCAACCAATAAACTAAAAACAAGCGAATTAATTTTTTTTTTAAAAATCGCAAAATCTACCTTTTAAGGACAGATTGGGTATCCACACTCTTGGCTATTTGGAGAGGCTGCTTTGCGGCTGTCACCGGAGCAACATTCACCGGCCGGTTGTTATTATCTTGGTTGTTGCTGTTATTAATCGTTGCCATAATCTTGTATCTAAAGAGCCAGAAACTCAAGATTTTCTGTTCAGAAAGAGATCGCAGAGCATAAAAGAGAGAAGAAGAGAGACAGCAATTGTGGGTTTCTTCTTCTTCCTCTTTCAGAAATGGATTCTAGAGAGAAAATAAGAAGGGGATAAGAGTTTCTGTTTCTAGGGGCGATAATGAATTGAAGCAAATGGGATGTATCGAGTGGGTTTACATAGGAATCTGGAAAAAGGGATTTCGAACGTTAGGCCGACTGCGTTTTACTTCAACGGCTAGTTTGTCTAGGGTTTATATTTTGAGTAGGTGGGCAATTTTGACCCTTCGACCCAAAATGGGGAGGACAGGTGCTATATTCTTCGAAAAAATATTAGTATAATTTTTATTACTATCAAATTTAATTATAGAGGATGTAAATAAGTAGGGAGATGGTCCAAAATTGCCCCTAACGTTTATCACGATGTCTAATGAGCACCCTATACTTTTTTTTGTCCAAAAATACCCTTAACGTTACACTTTTTGGGTGATCCGTGCCCCTGTCATTAACAAAAGACAAACGGGGTTAAAATTTCGCTGACGTGGCAGAAACATAGAGGTTTTAAGGGAGAAGGTTCAAAAATGCCCCTGACACATGTAAATATGTCATTTAATCAAAAAAAATAAAAAAAATTCAAAATAAAAAGCATAACATATTTACATCATTTAATCAAAATTCTAAAATTTAAATTATTTTGTTAACTAATCAAAACAACCAAAATTAATTTTTTTTAAAAAACGTTAATTTTTTGATATTAAAAAACATTAATATTTTTAATATTAATAAGCGTTAATATTTTATTAATATTTTTGATATTAAAAAACGTTAATATTTTTTAATATTAGTTGATATGTTAAAAACGTTAATATTTTTGATGATGTAATTAGTTGAATTTTAAAAATATTATTTAGTTGAATTTTAAAATATTCAAAAATTCAACTAATTCAAAATAATTAACGTTATTTAGTAAAATAATATTAATGTCAATTAATTTTGAAGATTTTAGTTGAATTAACGTTAATTATTTTGAAATTTTGAATTAGTTGAAATTTTGAATTTTAAAAATATTAACGTTAACCATCAAAATACTAAAAATATTAGTTGAATTTTCAAAACACTAAAAATATTAACGTTAATTTTGTAATATTCAACGTTAATTTCGATAACGTTATTTAATAATATTAAAAATATTAGCGTTAAAAAAAATTGATAACATTATTTAGTATTTTGAATATTAAAATATTATTTAGTTATTTAGTATTTTGAATTTAAAAATATTATTTAGTATTATGATTTTATTAATTTAAAAATTTTATATCAATTAGTATTTAGTATTATGATTTTAGTATTTTTAATGATGTAATTTGAATTTTTGTTGTTTTGATTAATTAACAAAATAATTTGAATTTTAGTCTTTATTATTTTTTAATTTGATTTTTTTATGTATTTTAGTATTTTTTAATTAGTATTTTAGTTTTTTTAATTAGTATTTGATGTAAATATGTTATGTTTTGAATTTTAGTATTTTGATTAAATGATGTAAATATGTTATATAACTTGTTTTATTTAATTAGTTGTTTTGATTAGTTAAAAAAATAATTTGAATTGTAGTATTTTGATTAAATGATGTAAATATGTTATGCTTTTTTTTATTTTTTGTTTTGATTAAATGACATATTTACATGTGTTAGGGGCATTTTTGAACCTTCTCCCTTTAAGCCTCCATGTTTCTGCCACGTCAGCGAAATTTTAACCCCGTTTGTCTTTTGTTAACGACAGGGGCACGAATGACCCAAAAAGTGTAAAGTTAATGGTATTTTTGAACAAAAAAAAGTATAGGGTGCTCGGTAGACATCGTGATAAACGTCAGGGGCAATTTTGGACCTTCTCCCTAAATAAGTATAGTTAAATGAATAATATATTTATTTATGTGTCTACCCCTTAATAAAGAGATAATGATAAAATTGCACTTCTTCGTTTTTATTCGTTTTTAACTTATATGTTTAGAAATCAACCCACCCCAAGGACAATGTATGAATTTTTCCTAGCAGGGGTGAATTTTAATTATTTTTTTTATTCAATTTAAATAAATAAAATTTGAACTAATTATAATTTTAAGTAATTATAATAATATTTACAAATTGTAATAAATATTCATATATAATTCAAATTAAAAAAGAAATTTCAAATAAAAAATATTTAGATGTAATTTAGAAACTTATTTCGGTTACTTGTCATAGTTCAATTTAAATAATTCTCTAAACGCTTAAAGTCTCAAACCAAATTTGCTTTCTATATTCAAACAAAACCATGAATTAATTTCAAACCATAAACTAATTTTGATATCTTTTTATACTCCCTCCGTCCCATATTTATATGTTGATTTTCCATTTTGAGATGTCCCAATATATAGGCTACTTACTATTTATAAAATTTAGTTGGTTCATTGTTTTACTTTTATGACCTTATAATAAATATTCAACCATTATTCATTTTTTGAAGAAATAACATTCAATGTCATTATTTTTATCACCACATTTAATGTTGTTGTATTCTCTTTGGTTAAAGTTCTATGGTTATGGACTTTAATGGTCAGTATACATCAATCAATGAAGTTGAGAGTTCTGGTGTGATAAGTAAGGAGTAATTAACTTATTCATTAATTCCATATTAAGGGGTATATGTGGAAATTTTTCGTTAAAAATTGTCATTTAAATTGATTTTCTTAAACTATGTGCCAAAAAAAATCAGCCTATAACTATAGGACGGAGGGAGTAAGTTTTACTTGAAATAAAGGAAACAAACTATCCAAATTTTATACTCAAAACACCAAAAATTATACAGAGTCCATTAGTTAGATGCATGAAAATAAAGTAATTATAACAACAAGAAATGAGAGGTTGCTAAAGGCTCATAATCATTTTCCATTTTCCATTTCTCAATATAAAATAAGACAAAATCATTATAAGATATCACAATAAAAGACATAAACTACTCAACCAAAATGATTCCATTTTCTATCGAAGATCAAACAACCCAAAAATAAAAACTCAATCAGACCAAACAAATAGTTACCACAGTCAACCAAATCAATAACCAAAAAAAAATAAATCAAACTAGAATCAAACAATCCTTCACAGTTCATACGTTGATAAACATTCAAAACCAAAAATTATACAAAAATACTTTTAAGATTTTACCAAGTTTTAAAACAAAGAAGATTTTTGTACTTGTATTTAGAATTGATTTATGAATTTTTTTTGTTCGCTCCAAATTTAACTCTTCTGTTAGTTTTGTTTTTGCTAAATTTAAAATGTATTAAAGAGAAACAAAATTACATTTGCAAAGGGGCATACCCCATCTACTATATGCTGAACATCAAGCAGGGGCAAATTTATTAATTTACATATTTATCCTGCCCTTATACTTAAAAAAAATATTAATTCCAGCAGGGGCAGCTGCTTATGCTGCCCTTCAAGTAGACCCGCCACTGAATTCAACCCCTTAAACAATTTTTTAAATACAATGTTATACCTTTTCGCCGGTTTCGACCATTTAGTGACTTGAGATAAACATATTCTGACAACATATGACTAGAAGAACATATTTATAAATAAGTATGAAATGTTTTATACTTATACTATTATAATTAGATCACACACACGCACACGACAATAAAGAAATAACATAGAGATTTACGTGGTTCCCCAATTTGGGTAGTCCACGGGAGCGGTGTTTCTTTTGTTATTCACTAAGTTATCTAGGATTTTACAATAGAGAGTATATATATATATGATGACTACTTTTATTCCAACCCTAATTCATATTATAGCCTAATACCCATAATGCCCTTATAACACCATACTCTCTTGTCAGCTCCGTCCGACGCACCTCGCGCCTCTTTTAGGTTGTCACTGGCTCCCCCGCTCCAATACTGCAGAACCTTTATCGAAGAGTGTGGCGTGTCCCTGCTGCTACCCATAATAAGCTATCTGCATGGCAAGGCTACTCCTACAAAAACTTGGTACTGTACCGCACCCCTAACCTTTGGTTCACAACCTGATGGGCTAGTGCTTCGCTTCGCTTCGCTTCGCTCCATCCAGTCGCTTCGCTCCCTCACTCCACTCCGCTTCGCTCTGCTTTGCACTTAGCCTTTTTCATGTACTTTCCAGTTATGAGCCACAAGTTTCAACAAACTCCACCTTGGAGAATAACCTCGCCCATTCAGAAGTTAAGCCACTTGTTTTAATCGATTTGGGGGAATCCTTCTTACTAACATTTGGATACATTAACCAAGTCCAAGCACTGCTTGAACTTGTCTGCGGTCACAGTCTTTGTCAATATGTCAGCTGCATTCTCAAAAATGTGCACCTTTTCCAATATCACATCACCCATATCAATCAAATCTCTCACTTTGTGAAACCTTACGTCAATATGCTTGGTCCTTGCATGATACACTTGATGCTTTACCAAATAAAGGGCACCCTGACTATCACAATACAACTATACTTCACCTTGATCTATGCCCAACTCATTCACAAAACCCTTTAAGTACAGTGCTTCTTTCCCAGCCTCAACCAATGCCATATACTCAGTTTTAGTAATATATAGAGCCACTAGAGATTGTTCCATGGATCTCTAACAAATCGGTTCACCTACTAGTGTAAACACATACCCTGTTGTAGATCTCAAATCATCCAACCATCCAGCATAATCCGTGTAGACACTCGAAATTTTGCTTTCCTGTTACTAACTATGTAGGAGAGCATAAACGTCTTTCATCTTCCATAGACAACCTTGGAAGTCAAAATCATCAAACCAGTTCCCCGAAGACAACCCCGGGAGATCATCAGACCAGTCCTCCAGAGACAACACCGAGAAATCATCAAACCATACCCTCGAAGACAGCCCCATGGGATATCAAATCAACTTCAGAGATAACCCTTAGGATAGACAGAAGTCAACAACCGACAAACTCCGAAGACAACCCTGAGAAATCATCAGACTCCAGAGAGCGACCAGGTGGAGATCAAATCAACTTCGAGAGACAACCACGAGGATGCATGAAGTTAACAGCTGTGACAACCCAAAAATTTAGAAGATCTTGAATGATTAAATTAAAAGTTAAAGTTTAAAACCTAAAATGGAAATGGAGAATTTATTACAAATTTTAAGAAAAACCTATACGGTTTAAAAATTTAGTGAATATAAAGAAAATAAGAGTTATGAAAATTCAAAACCTAGAGAGGAATTATACTTGGAAGTATGTTAAAAATAAGGTATTATGTTACTTTTAACTTTATATAAATTAATGAAACAAATTATGAAATGAGATATATGGAAAAGATTTAAAAAGGGAATGCAGTTTGAATCTAGCTTGCTGAATTATTATATTCGGCTTGCTGAATTAATGTGTTCGGCTAGCTGAAGTAATGTGTTTGGCTTGCTGAATTAATGTATTCGGTTTGCTGAATTAGTTATTCAGATTTCAGAATTAGTGAATTTGGTTTGCTGAATTTGTGAACAGTTTGTTGAGTTGTATTTAGCTGCTGTATTAGTTATGCTAGCTTGTTGTGTTGGGAAACAACAAGTTGTTTGAATAATCTAGGTTTTTGAATTAGCTATTCGGTCTAATGGATTATATATAAGAACTTATAAAATAAAAGATTAAGAGTTATATCATAATATGCATGATAAAGAGATGTGATAAGGATAAGAGAATGAGTATATATATAATATATATATATATATATATATATATATATATACACATATATTTAGAGAGGTTAAATAAATTAATCATGCAAGATTAATGGAAAACTTAACTTTAATAATCTTATAAAAATTGAACCTGAATGGTAATATGAGAACCCAAAGATATTGAATTGGAAAAAGATTTTTAATAAGACATGAATCAAATGTCTAGCTTAATAAATGAATTTAATAATTATTTATCAATAAGGATAAATACATTATGACTTATGTGAAGCATGTGTGTGATTAAATAAATACATATTGTAAATATGTATATATTTATTTATTATATGTAAAGTGAAATAAAAAGAAAACTATTTAGTCTAATATTATATATATTAGGAATGAGAATTAAATAACCTAAGGGTTATGGTAATTGAAGAATGCTAGTATTTAAATTATGTACTATTAAATCAATGAAATGAATAATAATCAATAGATGATTAGTTGATATGATCAATAATAATAATAATAAAAAAAGGAGTAAGTTAAAACTCAAAATTTGAGTTAGAGATAGAATTTTGTAGCACGGACAACTCGGTTGAACCCGGAGCGTCAAGATTAATCAAATAAGGTTGTAAACACAAAATGTATCAAGGTTGGTTTTTTGGTCAAAGTCAACAGTTAAATTTTTATGGAGAAAATTCAAAATCAGAGTTAGGAGTGGAATTTGAAGACGTGGACAAGATATTTGAGTCCGAAACGTCAAAATTAGTAAGAATGGACTCTAAAAACAAAATGAGTCGAGGTTGACTTTTTGGTCAAAGTCAATAATTGAATTTTTTTTAGAGAAAAGTCAAACTTGATATTCGGAGATGAATTTGAAGAAATGGATGTGTCCACGACGTAGGGGGCGTCGAATTTAGTAGGAATTGATTATAAACTAAAAAATTTGAGTTTTCGGGTCCGAAATATAAATACGAGATTTAATACGCAAAACGAGGAAATAAAAGTAGGACCTACAGGACTTAAAGTGACTGGGATTTCCAGCACATGGGTGACACCTAACCCTCACCTAATCTTATCTACTCCTAAGCACTCCCATTAATGCTTACCTACTCTATATCTCCTAAATTATTTAGCTAAGGAAAGGAAAGAAAAAGAAGCATTTCTCTTTATTTCTCTCACCCACACCCAACCATGAAGGAGAAGAGGAGAGAGAGATCATCCATTAGAGAATAGGAAGGAGAGAAGAAAAGAAAAAGTGAAAGAAGAGGAAGAAGAGAAAGAAGAAACCATGGGTTTTCTCCCTCACTCTCACCCAAAAATCATAGAGAAAACTTGAGAGCTGATAAGTGGGTTTTATACCTACTTATGGAGTACCAATTCATGCGAACTATGCCCATCTCAAGTACATTTTTGTATGTTTTAGATGCATTTCATGTTAGTTTGCATTGCATATACTTAAAACTCCATTTGGTGAATAAGTGTAGGAATCGGCCTAATTTGGTGGTATTATAGGGCACGAGGCTAATGGACGCATGAGGAGAGGCAAAAGCTGGGATATGCATGGCTGAGGATTGAGTGGAGCATGAATGAACAAGCATGGATGGACATAGGACACTTCAGTAGCAGCATCAATAATGTAGAACCAAACTCAGGAGCAAAACCAGAATTCATCAACTGCAAGCCGCGCGACAGGATGAGCTTAGAGACTGCGTGCTGCCATGAAAGTACCCAACCTGCATAATGTTACTTCATCGCAAGTTGAGCCCATGAGCATGATAAGCTTAGGGACGACGCCTGCCATGAGAGCCCAACTGGACATCATGACTTATTGCAAGTCTCGCGCCCGCGTGAGGAGTGTGTTGGAGGAGAGCGCGGCCGCGCGCGAGGTCTGAAGCTGCTAATTTGTTTTGTTTTATTTTTAATTAAAATGGTTGTGATTGATTAAAAACGATATCTGACGGGTGTCAGAGGAGGATCTTGATCTTTTGTCGTATCTTCATCAGAGTAACTAGGGTTTACTCTCTGGGAGAGATTCTAACGCAGAAGGAGGCCAAAACTCTACTTTTCCACTTCTTCTTGGGATTTTCTACCAGAGTGGATTATTATTAATATTTGCTGGATTCATATGAGGATTTGAATATTGAATTATATTCAGCAATTGGGTTTGATTGTTCTATCTTTCATCTTTCAATTATTTATTTATTAATCATGTTTAGATTTGATCCCATAATGGCTTTTGGTTCAATCATGAACTAAACTCCATTATAGGATTCTCTAACAGATTTTAATATGTAGTTTAATTGCATGCTTGATTGCTTGAGCTGTTTTACATATCATATAGGATGTCTATTGTGGTTGTTTTGCATGTATGAATGCTTGATCACCATTCGTTTCAGTACTTGTATGGAATTGACAATGAACATACAAGTATGGATCAGAACCATGATAGTATACCTATATAAATGCTTTATATGGCTTATGTATTTCGTGAACTGGATAGATATATCTTTGTTTCACCGTATGAGTTAGAATAAGGGCTTGTACTTAAATTCAATATAGTTGCAATTTCACATAGACATATAGTGATTTTGGTTATATTGATGATTACATAGAGTCTATCATCTATGGATGCTGTGTAAGTAGGTCTTAGTGCATTGAAAAATGGCTATGACTCTTTTAGTGCTCTTGGCTACTTTCCTGTGATATGTAAACAGGTCATGCAGGATAGTGGTGATTAAATGAAATATTAAATGAAGTTAGGATCCCATTATTTCCAGATTTGATTTATTACGTCGTTATTATTGTTTTAGTTATTATTTGCGATTCGAGTAACAAACCAATCTTAGTTATTAGTTTGAGCATATTTATATAGTGATTTAATTAATGCATAGTGATTTAAATTAAACAACTTTCTCTGTGGGATCGATACTTTACTTGCTCTGTATTGCTTGTTGACACATGTATGCTTGCATGAGTTAGAGCTCTTTTGTTAAGACTAAAAAAGAGGCAACAAGTTTTTGGCGCCATTGCCGGGGAAAGGCGTTTAATTTAGTATTATTATCATTAGTTTTAAGCTATTTGTATGACTTAGACAATTCTAGTCTTATCTCATTTTAGTTTTTGTTTTTTGTTTCAGGAATTTGGATAAATTTTTATGCGCACGCGGTCATCCAACCCCGACTTAACACCTGTTCAAGACAACATAAACGGGAGAGGTTGAAAAGCGAGTGTTCGTAGAAATTTACAAGCACAGTTAGAAAGTACGACAGCTAACATGGCAGCCGAGGCACAAGGAGAAGACCAAAGAGAGGAACATAGGGCTCTGAAGGAATATTCCATGCCCAATATTAATGGACTACTGATAGCATCGTCGCATCAATGATAACAGCCAATACATTCGAGATAAAAATGGGCACTATTCAGGTGGTACAAAATTCGGTGCAGTTTGGGGGTGCCGCTACAGATGATCCGAATGAACACCTGTTGAGTTTCATCAAAATCTGTGATACATTCAGATACAACGGTGTGACAGAGGATGCTATCAGACTTAGGTTATTCCCATTTTCATTGAGGGATAAAGCAAGAAGTTGGCTTCATTCTTTGCCAGCAGGATCTATAACTACATGGGAGGACTTAGCACAGAAGTTCTTAGCTAAGTTCTTCCCAATGGCTAAGACTGCAAAGATGAGGACAGTTATCCCTTAGTTTGAGCAACAACAGGGTGAGTCCTTATATGAAGCATGGGAGAGATACAAAGAAATGCTGAGGAAGTGTCCACATCACGGTATGCCAGATTGGATGGTAATCAACACATTTTACAATGGATTGGGATGGCAGTCGAGACCAATTGTAGATGCAGCTGCAGGAGGGGCATTATGGGCAAAAAGCTACGAAGAAGCCTATAACCTTATCGAGACAATGGCATCAAACGATTTTCAAAATCCTACATCTTGGATGCCACAACCCAAAGTTGCAAGTGTGTTGGAGGTAGATGCTATTACTCAGTTGTCAGCACAGATGGCAGCCATGGCAAAAAAGATAGATACTTTGGCAGAAGGTAAACCAAAGACAGTTGCATTCGTATGTGAGATTTGTGCGGGGTCACACTCGACGGATCAATGTGCTTATCACCAGTCGAAGTCATGCAAGATGTGAACAACTACTGTGAAAAAAGACCAAGGTCGGGATTTGAACACATACCACCCCAACAACCGAAATCATCCAAACTTCAGTTGGTCAAATAACCAAGGGAATCAGCAGAATCAGTTTCAACCAAATAATCGGGCCAGGACACAACCAAAGACAAACCACGGTTTAATCCTAGACCACCTTTTCCGCCGGGATTTTCTCAACAACAACAACAACATCACACTCCAGCTGCACCTTAGCAAGAAAAGAAATCAGAAATTGAGGAGATGATGATGAAATACATGGCAAATAAAGAAGTTATGATCAAAAGCCAAGCAGTGGCTATTAAGAATCTGGAAACTCAGATGGAGCAGATGGCGAACATGCTTATAAACAGGCCCTAGGGTGCACTGCCAAGTAACACAGAGACAAATCTTAGAAGAGACGGGAAGGAACAATGTCAAGCGATCACATTGAGATATGCGAAAGATTTGTCAGTATCTTAAGTCGCATACCACGCCTAATATCTAAAGGAAGTCATAGTGGCACATGAAAGGCGGAGGAGCCACCACCCAAGAAGAAGGAAAATCTGGAAAAGTCTGAGGAACAACAGGAAGAGAAAGACAAAAAAAAAATTAGAGGAGAAGGTCAAGAGTCCAGAACCACCAAGTCACCCTCAAGTGCCGTATCTACAAAGGTTAATCAAACAGAAGGAAGACAAACCGTTCAACAAATTCTTGGAGGTATTCAAAAAGCTGCAGATCAACATACCGTTCGCCGAGGCATTGGAATAAATGCCAAGCTATGCAAAGTTTATGAAGGGTATATTGTCAAGGAAGAGAATATTAGAGGAATTTGAGACAGTAGACTTGATAGAAG
This sequence comes from Panax ginseng, assembly GCA_020205605.1. Lineage (NCBI taxonomy): Eukaryota > Viridiplantae > Streptophyta > Magnoliopsida > Apiales > Araliaceae > Panax > Panax ginseng. The sequence goes on along the minus strand of CM035127.1, from coordinate 80,162,767 downwards.
AATGCAAAGGCAAAGACTTCAAAGAGAAGTTACCTCCGGTTGAAGGATCCAGGCGGCAGCCAATCCGTGCACAATCGGGAAGATGAATTTTGAAAAATGTTTGTGTGATCTCGGAGCGAGAATAAATTTGATGCCTTTATCATTGTTCAATCAATTGGGATTACCGGATCCAAGGCCAACAAACATTTCTTTGCAGGTAGCTGATAGATCCATCACGTATCCACGGGGAATTGTTGAAGATGTATTAGTGAAGGTGGACAAATTTATCTTTCCGGCTGACTTCATCATTCTGGATTACGAGGAAGATAAAAGTATACCAATTATACTGGGGAGACCATTCTTAGCCACATGCAGGACTTTGATAGATGTGCAAAAAGGGGAACTCACGATGTGTGTACATGATCAGGAGGTGGCCTTTAACGTCTTTAAGGCAATGAAGTTCCCAACAGATGCAGAAGAATGCTTCCGGGTTGATGTGGTGAACCGGGTCGTAAATGATGAAGTGCAGAGTATAATGGTTTGTGAACCATTGAAAAGTATCGTTGCTGAAAATTCAAATGTGAAGGATGAGGAAGTAGATAAAGTCGTTCAATATCTGGATACCACTCCACAGTATGGAACTATTGCAGTATGTGATAAGTGTCCTGTGACGCCCCCAAAATAGGTATATATCACCTATTCTGAGTCGCCAAATACATGGTACAGAATACAATCTTTAATATACAACAAGAGAGCTGTGAATTTTAATACAAATACTGTCTTCTAGACAATATCCATTCTCATAATAAGTCCTCATTACATTTATTGTCACACTATTTAATGTAATAGTGAGGACTACTAGCTAATACTATCATCCAGGACCATCACTCCGCTCCCGACTCGTCCAAAGCCCACGTTATCATTTCCAAGTGAATAAGTGAAAGAAAGTGTGAGCTCAACTAGCCCAAGAAGAAATATTATGACTAAGATAATGCGAATAAATTATCATTAGCCTTCAATGAGTGTTAAAGCGATAAAATATAACAAACATCAAGTTTAAGCTGCGGTGAACAAGCAATCCATTAGAAGAGTCAAGTAGAGAATAAAATCTACTATCTTCTATGATTTAAAAGGTTTTTCATGACTTTTCTCATTTGAGACTCAAATTTTAATAAATAATTCACATCATCGAATCACCCCTTGACTACTACCAATGATATTCTTTAGTATCACGACCATAATTATCCATGCACTACGGACCAAGAATATTTGTGTAATCATTAATGGTCATGATCATGCCAACAATCGTCCATCAATGCACTACGGGCCAATGAGGACTTTTACCACATCATTTTGTAACATTACGGCCATGATTACAATCAATAATCCTCGGTCATAATCATACCAAGTCCATCTATGCACTATAGGCCACGAGATGACTTTCAAAAAAAATATAAACATGAGGATGATGACAATGATATAAGAATTCAATCAAACAAGTTCAAGAATTAATTTATCCGAGGAACTAATAATGTCCAAATTGTCAACATGATAATCGCTTTGTAGAGTAAAATTCAAGAATGCTCGGAAGAATATTTCCATGAAAAAGATTTGGATGAAGCGCAAATATCAAGGATATTCCACTAATTTCATGGAGTATGAAGTCAAAACTTTAACCAATTGGGTATAATAAAGAATGGAATAACAAAAGAAATCACCATGCATGCGAAGATTTACATGTATAAAAGTTATTCCAATAGAATACTAAATAACGGAACTGTGTCAAAGTAAATTAGCATTCAAGCAGGATGTTCCAATGAATAATAAAGAATGGAATAACAATGTAAATCACCATGCATGAGGTACTTCAAGACAGGCAGTTATTCCAATGTAATACTAATAAGACGGAATCAGTCCCACGTAAAAACGCATGCATGTGGGATATTCTAATGAATAATAATAATAAAGACGGAACCAGTGCGGCGTGAAAACGCATGCATGTGATATTCCAATGTAATAATAAAGACGGAATCAGTCCCACAGAAACGCAGATAGACAAAATATTCCAACAGAATAATAAAGACGGAATAATAGAAGAATGTCACCAAGTATAGGGTAGCCCGCGTATACAGGTTATTCCAATAGAATAATAAAGAATGGAATAACATAAGTTCTCTTCATGAATACAAAAGAATAACACCCCTTACGAGTACAACAAATAATATTCCCTACCTTAAGAAGAAGAGTACTGGATATATAAGTAGTGAAGTAGCAGAATACTTTCTTCTTTCTTTTTATAGTTTATCTCTAGAGTTTCAGTTAATTCGTAAGAAAATAATGAAGGAATGAGCTTCTATTTATAGAAAAATGGACTGCATAGTAACTAACTCATAAACGGTCCAGATTAATTTACTTTAATCTGACGGTCCATATTTAAAGCAAAATCTTTTAAATAAAATAAAATATATTCTATTTATAATCTAATAAAACGAATAACTTTATAAAAGATTTTACTATTCAAACATTATACAGGCACATGCAAACACTATGCATAATAAAATATAATATATTCTAATTATTGTCTAATAAAACAGATAACTTTATAAAAGTATTTTGTTTTATATAAAAAGATTTTACTATGCAAAACACTATGTAGACACTATGCAACACTATGCATAATAGAATATAATATATTCTATTTATAGAATAACTTTATAAAAGTATTCTGTTTTATATAAAAATATTTTACGTATTATTACATTAATAATACCAACAAAACCGAGTGACTTATCACGTAAGCATCAATAATTAATATCGGTATTGCTACTATGCAACCACACGTACATCGCATTTTTTAATAGGGTGTTTCAACAGCTTAACAGTAAAACTTCCGCCGATTATTTTCATAAAGTATTTTTGTCATTTTCTTAATCCAAACAATAATTCCGTTGTAGGGGTCCACCAATGATTGTGTTGCACGAATATTCCCTGTTAAAAGCGAATATTCCCCACCAATCGAATATTATATAACAACTTCATGTACTTTGAAAAATTTATAAATATTACCCACAACTATAACATTATATCAATTTCACTCCATAATATTCAAAAATAATATTTATAGAAAATTCATCTTTATTCAAAAGTTGGGGTTTTACAATCTCCCCTTCTTATGAAATTTCGCCCTCGAAATTAGGGTACGATACTGGTATGTCAAGAGGTAAGGATACCTTGATTTCATTTGATTCTAACTCCCAAGTCATTTCCTCAACATCGTGGTTTCTCCACAAAACTTTGACTTGAGGTATAATCGGTCGCGTAGAATATGTTCCTTCTTATCCAAGATTTGAATAGAACCTCTTCATACGTTAAATCTTCCGCTATTTCGTCCGGTTTAACTCAATAATGTGGTTTGGTCTTCCACATATTTACGTAGCATGGATATGTGAATAACGTTATGAACACGAGACATACTTGGCGGTAAAAGCGAGTCTATATAGCCACAGTTCCTACTCGATCGAGGATTAAAATAGGGCCGATGAATCGAGGATTGAGCTTTCCTCTCTTTCCAAATCTCGTAACTCCTTTCCATGGAGCAACACGTAATAACAACACATGATCTCCTATATCGAATTCCACATCCTTTCGATGAAGATCAACATAACTCTTTGTCGATCTTGTGAGGTTTTTATACGTTCTTGGGATCGTTTGAATCTTTTTTGTAGTCATACGTACCAACTCCGGTCCCAACAACGTTTCTTCTCCCACCTCATCCCAGCATACTGGAGAACGACACTTTCTTCTATACAACGCTTAGAATGGAGCCATGCCAATACTTGCTTGATAACTGTTGTTGTAGGAAAACTCCACCAATGGTAAGAACTTGTCCCACCTTCCCTTGAAATCAAGGACACAGAGTCTTAATAGATCTTCAAGAGTTTGAATAGTCCTCTCCGACTGTCCGTCTGTCTGAGGATGATATGCCGAGCTAAATCGTAAATCTGTGCCCATAGCTTTCTACAAACTAACCCAAAATCGTGAAGTGAATCTTGGATCTCGATCAGAAACTATGGATACTGGCATACCATGCAGTCTTACAATCTCGTTTATGTACATACGAGCAAGACGTTCAAGTGTATAAGTTTCTCGTATCGGTAAGAAATGAGAAGACTTGGTCAATCTATCAACAATGACCCAAATCGCATCTATACCTTGAGAAACCTTAGGAAGACCGGTAACGAAATCCATGGTAATGTGCTCCCACTTCCATTTTGAAATTTCAAGTGGTTGCAATGGACCTTTTGGTACTTGATGCTCCGCCTTGACTCGTTGACATGCTAGACACCTTGAGATAAACAACGCTATCTATCTCTTCATATTGCCCCACCAAAATGTATGTCGAAGATCATGATACATTTTGGTACTCCTAGGATGGATTGCAAACGGTGTGTTGTGCGCCTCCATCATGATTTTATACTTTAAATCAGGGTCGTTAGGAACACAAAGTCTGGAGTTGACTCGATGTATTCCTTCTTCATCGATTCTTGCTTCCAGCATAGCACCTTCTTGCACTTTCTTTCTCATACGCATTAGCTCCAGGTCTGTAGCTTGAGCAGCTTTAACTTTATCAATTAAAGTCGGTTCTACTCGTATATTCGCCATCATCATATGGGTCCCTGGAGTCTTTAACTCTACCTCCATCCTTTGCAAGTCACACAAAATGGGCCTTTGTGTTGACAATATCATACTCGTACTTGCATATGATCTTCTACTCAATACGTCAGCTACCACGTTCGCTTTTCCAGGATGGTATTAGATGGTATGATCATAATCTTTCAACAGTTCAAGCCAACGTCGTTGTCGCATATTGAGTTCCTTTTGAGTGAAGAAATATTTGAGGCTTTTATGATCCGTAAAGATCTCCACCTTCTCCCCATACAAGTAATGCCTCCAAATTTTAAGTGCGAAGACAACAACTGCTAACTCTAGGTCATGAGTAAGATAATTCCTCTCATATTCTTTGAGTTGTCGTGAGGCATAGGCTATGACTTTCCCATGTTGCATGAGAACACATCCTAACCCTTTGCCCGAAGCATCACCGGTAGATGACAAATCCTCCGAACCAGATGGTATTGTCAGAATAGGTGCTGAAATGAGTCTCCTCTTGAGTTCTTGAAAACTCTTCTCACATTCCTCGCTCCAATATGGAACTTTGTATCTTTCCGAGTCATTTGAGTTAGTGGAGTAGCGATTCGAGAAAACCCTTCTACGAATCTCCGATAATAACCAATGTTCTAAGAAAGCTACGATTTCGATCATCGATTTAGGTTGCTCTAGCTTTGAATAGCTTCAATCTTTCTTTGGGTCAGCAGATATTCCATGACTTGATACCACGTGCCTAAGGAATGTTACTTCTCTCGCCGTAACTCGCATTTCTTCAACTTGGCATAAAGCTTGTATTCACGAAGCTTTTGGAGTATCGACCTCAAGTGTTTTCATGATCTTCACGGCTTTTGGAATAAATATGGATGTCATCAATAAAGAGGCGACCACAAAGTGATCCAAATATTCCTTGAATACTCGGTTCATCATATCCATGAAAGGCGAGAGGAGCATTAGTCAATCCAAAGGACATGACTAGGAATTCATAATACCAATCATCGAGTTCGAAAGTCGCCTTTGAATGTCATCGGTTCTAACTTCAATTGGTGATATCCGGAACGAAGATCAATCTTTGAAAAGAATTTGGCTCCTTGCAATCGGGTCAAACAGGTCATCAATATGTGGCAATGGGTACCTATTTTTGATGGTGACATGATTCAACTCCCGATAATCAATACAAAGTCGCATACTCCCATCTTTTTCTTCTTCACGTAATAGTAATGGGAGCACCCCAAGGAGAAGTACTAGGACGAATAAAGCCAATGTCTAACAATTCCCTACGATTAGTCTTTAACTCCTAAAGTTCAATAGAGCCATTCGATATGGGGCTTTGCAAATGGTTTTTTGTAGGGTTCAAGGTCGATATAAAATTCAATTTCACGCCCGGGGTAGGCCAGAAGTTCTTTCGTGGAATACGTCGGGAAATTCATTAACAATAGAAATATCATTCAAAACTGACGTATTTTTGTTTAGATCTGTGACGTGGGCTAAGAAAGCTTGACATCCATTTTTCAATAAACGAATAGCTTTATGGCTTTAGATTACCGTGATTGATTTTAATGGTTTGGTCGCTTGAATTCGCATAATAGGTTGATTAGAAATATGAAAGCTAACAACCTTACAAAAATAATCAATTTTAGCATGATGAGTAGTTAACCAATCAATCTCTAGAATCACATCAAATGCAAGTATTTTTAATGAAATAAGATCGACAGGTAATGTGAGGGTACCGATTTGAACCAAACAAGACTTATAAACAGTGGATGTAATGAAGGTTTCTCTCAATGGAGTTTCTACAGATAAGTCAAAGTCTAATTTCTCCGGAGTCAAATTTAATCGTTGAGCGCAAGTAGGAGAAATAAAAGAATGGGTAGAACTGGTATCAAATAAAGTGTAGACTTCGCTAGAGTTTATGATAAGCTTACCCATGATGACCTCATTTGGGTTCTTTACTTTCTGGGAGGTCACAACAAACGCTCTCCCTTGCACTACCGGCTTTGACTTTTTTGGGACAGCCTTTGGTGCCTCCATCCTGGCTGAACTTGTCTTCGGTGAACAACAAAATCGGGCTAAGTGACCTTCTCTTCCACAATTATAACATGCTTTGGACGACATCACGCAATTTAGACTGATGTGTCCCTCCCCTCTGCATTTGAAACATATGATAGGTGGTCGTTCTCCTTCCTTAACAACAGGTGCTGGTGCTGACGTCCTTCCATCATTATTGAATCTCCTTTTCTTGAAATGTCCATTTTCTTGTCTTGGCCATGATTACCCACCAAGTGGTTACCATTTTTGGCATGTTGATTCCTCCACGTTTGTTGTCACCGTTTCGATGATCGATACCACCGGTATTTTCATGTTTTTTTACCTTTCTCTAGGTCAAGCGTTGACTGCTATCTGCGGCCTCCAATAATCGAGCCCTATTTACAACATCCGAGTACAAACACGCTTTATGAGAAATAAGATATTGACGTATCTCCGGTTTCAAACCTCTTAAAAACATTCGCGTCATTCGCTCCTCATTATCGACCAAATGGGATGCAAACCGGGATAACTCCCCAAATTTAGCCTCGTATTGCGACACGGTTATATTGTTTTGTTCTAATTTGATAAACTCCACTTCTTTCATGTGACGAATACTCTCGGGAAAGTACTTGTCGTTGAATAGCTCTTGGAACTTCTCCCAAGACATCTTGAGTCGCGGCCAGCTTGGTACGCTTTTACTGATTCCCACCAAGAATCGCCTCTTCACGCAACATGAAGGTGGCGAAGGAACCTTTGCTTCTCGGAGCATCCCAAGACATCAAATATCTTGGTGATCGGCTTTATGCATGCTTCCGCCTTAAGTGGTTTTGGCTCTCCAATAAACTCCGGTGGTCCCAGCTCCTTGAATCTGCTTAATGGTGACCGTCCGAGAGTTTCGAGTGTTTCCACCTACATTTTGGATGGGTGAGCCGCTCTACTTTGATGTTGCATGAATTGCATAAAGCCTCCGAACAATCCATCATTCATCATTTGGTCAGTGTTGTTGTTTGGATGAGGATTGTCGCCTTCCTGATGCACATTCTCCTGATTATTGATATGTGGAGACTCAACGGTCTCTTGTGCTCCATTACTATTCTCAACATTCTCGGATGTCATTTTCAGATACTGTCACAAAACAAAGGTTAATTAACATATAACATATTATCCATATACTTTTGACCGACCAATTAAATACCAAATAAACTTATGTAGGTCATACTAGCGAAGGAATTTCTGCCTCTCTCCCTCCTAGTTCTAGTCTCACATCTTAGCCAAGGATCATATCCTAAGCTTTGATATTAATCTGTGGACGCCCCCAAAATAGGTATACATCACCTATTCTCGAGTGCCAAATACATGGTACAAAATACAAATACAATCTTTAATATACAACAAGAGAGTTGTGAGTTTTAATACAAATATCGTCTTCTAGACAATATCCACTCTCGAATAAGTCCTCATTACATTTATTGTCACGCTATTTAATGAGAATAGTGAGGACTACTAGCTAATACTATCATCAGGACCATCACTCCGCTCCTCGACTCGTCCCCCCACGCTCTCATCTCATTTCAAGAGAACAAAGTGAAAGAAAGGGTGAGCTCAACTAGCCCAAGAAGAAATATTATGACTAAGATAATGCGAGAATAAATTATCATTAGCCTTCAACAAAGTGTTAAACCGATAAAATATAACAAACATCAAGTTTAATCTGCATGTGAACAAGCAATCCATTAGAAGAGTCAGTAGAGAATAAAATCTACTATCTTCTATGATTTAAAAGGTTTTTCATGACTTTTATCACGAGACTCGACTTAATAAATAATTCACATCATCGAATCACCCCTGCACTACGGCCAAGGATATTCTTTAGTATCACGACCATAATTATCCATGCACTACGGGCCAAGAATATTTGTGTATTCATTAATGGTCATGATCATGCCAACAACTATCCATGGATGCACTATGGGCCAGTGAGGACTTTTACCACATCATTTGTAACATTACGGTCATGATTACACCGAATAATCCCTAATCATAATCATACCAAGTCCATCTATGCACTACAGGCCACAGATGACTTTCAAAAAAAATATAAACATGAGGATGATGACAATGATATAAGAATTCAATAAAACAAGTTCAAGAATTAATTTATCCAGGAACTAATAATGTCCAAATTGTCAACATGATACTGTTTTGTAGAGTAAAATTCAAGAATGCTCAGAAGAATATTTCCATGAAAAGATACTGGATGAAGCGCAAATATCAAGGATATTCCACTAATTTCATGGAGTATAGAAGTAAAAACTTTAACCAACTGGGTATAATAAAGAATGGAATAATAAAAGAAATCACCATGTATGCGGTACTTCACATAGACAGGTTATTCCAACATAATACTAAATAACGGAATCGTGTCAAAGAAATTGCACCGACGGGATGTTCCAATGTAATAATAAAGAATGGAATAACAATGAAATCACCATGCATGCGGATTGTGATAGATAGGTTATTCCAACAGAATACTAATAAGGACGGAATCAGTCCCACAGAAACGCATCTGATGGGATATTCCAATGTAATAATAATAAAGCGGAACCGTGTCCCGCCGTAAAACGCATGCATGTGCAGGATATTCCAAACATAATAATAAAGACTTAAATAATAGAAGAATGTCACCAAGTATAGGTAGCTCACAGATACAAAAGTTATTCCAATGTAATAATAAAGAATGGAATAACATAAGTTCTCTTCATGAATACAAAAGAATAACACCCCTTACGAAAGTACAACAAATAATATTCCCTACCTTAAGAAGAAGAGTAATTGGATATATAAGTAGTGAAAAGTAAGAGAATACTTTTTCTTCTTTTCTCTCTATAGTTTATCTCTAGAGTTTCAAATTGAATTCGTAAGAAAATAATAAAGGAATGATCTTCTATTTATAGAAAAATCGATCGCATAGTAACTAACTTATGAACGGTCCAGATTGATTTACTTTAATCTGACGGTCCATATTTAAAGCAAAATCTTTTAAATAAAATATAATATATTCTATTTATAATCTAATAAAATGAATAACTTTATAAAAGATTTTACTATACAAACACTATGCATGCACTATGCAAACACTATGCATAATAAAATATAATATATTCTAATTATTGTCTAATAAAGCAGTATAACTTTATATAAGTATTCATGCTTTATATAAAAAGATTTTACTATGCAAAACACTATGCGCATAATTATGCAACACTATGCATAATAGAATATAATATATTCTATTTATAGAATAACTTTATAAAAGTATTTTCATTTTATATAAAATATTTTATGTATTATTACATTAGTAATACCAACAAAACTGAGTGACTTATCACGTAAGCATCAATAATTAATACCGCAGTGTGCTACTATGCAACCACGCCAGATTCATTTCTTTTAATACCGTGTGTTTCAACAGTTAACGGTAAAACTTCCGTCGTTATTTTCATAAAGTATTTTTGTTGTTTTCTCAATCCGACAATAATTCCGTTGTGGGGTCCACCAATGATTGTGTCATTTGTTGAATATTCCTGTTAAAACGAATATTCTCCGACCAATCGAATATTATATAACAACTTGCGTACTTTGAAAAATTTATAAATATTACCCACAACTATAACATTATATCAATTTTACTCCATAATATTCAAAAATAATATTTATAGAAAATTCATCTTTATTCAAAAAGTTGGGGTTTTACATGTCCAGACAAGCATCTTGAAGTGAATAGCCAGAGTTTCAAGAGTGATTCTGATGGTGAGGTGGACAGAAAGAAAGTCACCTTGATTCTATCTTTGACATGAAACTCAGAGACAGTCAAGCTAATTGACTATAAATTAGCGCTGGATGGGAGGCAACCCATTGTTTCCATCTCTACTTAGAATTTATTTAGTTCAAGTTGTTTGGTTTAGCTTAGTCTAATTACGTGTTAGGATAGTATGAGTACATTTATCTGCTTAGACATCGTAATCGAATCACAAAAGAGCATGTGCATGCATTACATTGAAATGAGGGTGATACAATAGACATTCATGTTTATTTATTAAACCATGCTTTGATAAGGTCTATTGATGAATTGTAGGTGTATTGGAGAGCACACATTTACATCTTTGCAGAAGTAAAAATAAACACAAAGAAGGTAGAAGCGAGGATTGCTGCCACCTTGAATGAACACAAAGACACGACCAATGCGCCCCAAGGCCACACATATCGACTAAGAATACCACTTCTGGCGCCACAAGATAAAAACACATTGAATGCTCAGCGCTTGCTGCATGTATAATGCCGGATTAAGACAGATCTAAAAATTTTAAAAATGTGTTGTGGACCATTTGGACTCTCATTTGAAATAATAACAGACGCGCAATCCTAGAGTCTCTCCATAACTCACGTCTCTATCTCTCTATCAGTTACAAATTGAAGCCGTACATCTCTCAATCACATCTCCACGATTCTCTCCACGTTCAAAGCTCAACCCACGTTCTCATCCATTATATAAAGCTTGGGTTCCTGATTTGGGTTGCAGACACGAGTATTGGGGGTTATCAATTCTTCCGCTTTTCTTCATTCTCAATCATATAATCTGTGCAATCTCTATCAACTCCAAATGGGACCTAAACGAGCATGATCTATGGCATCTTCCTCGTCATCTTCCCCGGGCAGTCAAGGGGCAGATGTCATTGATCACACCAAGTTTCTCAACTTGGAAGCCCAGCAAGAGTATTACCGAATTGTGGCGAAGACGTTTGTCAAGGAGCACGGTTTCAAGCCGGGAGGGCAGGACGGTCAGTTGTGCGCCATGATTCGAGAGAGAGGCTGGGGTGGACTGACTGCTACTCCAACGCCCATTCCAATGAGCATAGTCCGCGAGTTTTATGCCAAGGTCACTATGAGCGGTATATCTCTGGTTCGTGGTATCGAGATAGATTACAGACCCCGTGCCATACGATTAATTTTCAAAATTACTGATGCACCGCCAACGGGGGCGGCTAATTGGGTCACCGGTGCACATTTGGAGACAAACATGGAGTTGGTTATTGCGGAATTGTGCGTGTCTGGCACGAAATGGACCTATAAAGTAGGCACGACTCAACCTCGTATATTCCCAGCTGCAGCCCTGAACCACTATGCAAAGGCATGGAATCTGTTCATATGTGCCAAGCTCATGCCGTCTTCTCATCAGCACGAAATCACAGCGGAGAGGGAAATTATTCTATGGGGCATAATCACCGGGAAATACATTGACGTTGGCCATCTCATCCATCAGAATATGTTGTGCTATCTACGAGGAGGCACCATTGGGAGCATTCCACACGCATCAGTGGTTGCCATGCTTTGTGCTAATTAGGGATGCAACTGGGGCAATGAGCAAATGCAATACCCAAGCCAGGACATAACTCATGCAACAATTGAAAATTTTGAGGACTGGGCAGGAGGTGTACCACACCCACGCGGACTAGGATTCATCCTTCTGCCCACTTCTCCAAAGTCGTCACAGCAACCCCCTCAGATAGATGAGGCAGGCCCGTCCACGCACACACGTGCCACCCATGGTAATCGCCAGCTCCGAAGGTTGGAGCGAAAAGTCGATGCCATGTACGATAATTTGGGCACATTTGCGATGGGACTCACAAGGGCCTTGGCCGAAGCTTTTGCACAGCAAGGAACGACGCTAGAGTGGCCTCAATTCGGAACAACATCGCCATATCCACCACCAGATTCAACACCCGAGGAGGGTGGTGTAAGACCCCAACTTTTTATAAATGAAATTGATTTTCCTCTATTTATTATTTTGAAATAGTAAGGGTTGAATTGATTAATGTGGTTAGTTATGGGTAAAATGCGCAAATATTTCAAATAAGCAAGTGGTTATAAAATATTCATTGTTGTCGGGGAATATTCGTTTGGTCGTGGAATATTCTTCTTTGTCGGGGAATATTAAATGCTGAATGCAAGATGACCTTTTGTGTGGGCCCCATGCTGAGAAAGCGATTGGATGAAGAAAGCAGCAAGTATGAGTTTTTATAAATAACTTGGCGTAGTTGTTACCATTAACACTCTTGTTGGAATACCGGTGGTTAAAACACGATGTCTGGCGTTGTTGCGCGATAGTACGCAGTATTGCACCAATTATTGATTCTTACGTAAAGAAGACACTACTCAATAATTGTTACAGTAATTACTATTCAATATTTTATTGATTCAATAATTGCTACGTTGATATTTTATATTATTGTTGTTTTAATAATTGTCACTACACAGTATTTCCCATTATCAGATCAATGATTCATATTATTTTAATAATATTGCTAGATAACATTATTGGCAATGTCTAGAAAGTTCTGTCTAAGGAGAGGTTTGGTCACCTAATTACGCGCCAGTAAGGAGAAATTCTTATTGGAAAGCCCCATCTTTCCTGGGAACGGCTTGGTTGTCATTATTGTGATTATGTAATATTATTTGTAAATAATTAATTATTGATTTATATGATAAGAAAAATATTCATTTTATGTGGATATAAAAGGAGAAAATTTTTAATGTGACAATTGTTGAAAATTGATATTTTATCTTTTCTGATAAAAAAATTTATTATTATAATAATATAATAATGGTGATATTTTTACAATGAATGTGTGATATATGAGTAAATGAGGAGGAGGAGTATTTTTGTTACTAAAAATATTTAAAACATGTTTTTCATGTTTGTGGACCCCATTTCTTGACTGAATTTCGATTATAGATTGTAAAATCGTCTGTTTGTGGATTTTGGTCAATTTACATTTGGAATTTGGAAAAACTTAAACTTACAAAGTTGTAGAGAATTGAATTTCCTATAGAAGGACATGAGATTCAAATTTTTTTCGATAAAAGGGTTATTTATTATGAATTATTGAAGTTCAAGTTCAAATAATTGATTTTTGGAAGTTTTAATTATGTTTATTAAGAAAAACGTTTTTTTTTTTGTTTTGTAGGCTACACTAGCATGTGCAAAATAAGTTTGAGATCAGTTGTCTCAAGGTGGTGAAAGTTATATGAAAGTATATATATATATATATATATATATATTTTAAATTTTTTTAAATTTTTGGTGTTCTAAGCATTTTTCTATAAATAGGGTACTTAGGTTAGAATTGAAAATCACACCAGAAACTGAAATCTTCTCTCTCTATATTATCGAGCATATTCTTGTGAGTATTTTGATACTTTAAGTGTTGTTCTACGGTGCAAGTTTCTTTCAGCGTTATATCCGATATTAAGTCAGAAGTACTATTCTTTTTGAGGTAAGGGATGTTGTTTTCTTCTTAAATATTATTATTTTTTTCAATATCATTATGCCGAAATATTGGTCTAAACTTTTTATCAAATTTGGAACTTTTTTGTGATGGGTTACTATTCACGTATACGACACTATTCACCGAAAAAAAATGAAATTTTCTTCTTTTTGTCCAAGATGTCTATTATGGTTACTATCTTTGATTGTATCCATGTTTTGATCTTTATTTTTGAATTCTGGTTCAAAATTGGTTATTATGGAGTATTACAAATCCCTGATATTTATTCTTTTGTCTAACTGGATTCGTTTTCTTTAAAATATTTTTCATCATCCTCAGTCCTAAAAGATGATATTACTGAATATCTTTGGCCTGTAGTGCAAAGATGAATGATTTCTGATGAATATCTTTGGCCCGTAGTGCAAAGATGAACAGGTGTTTAGATGAACATGACCAACTGATGAATATCTTTGGCCTGTAGTGTAAAGATGAATATTTGATTCTAGCTATATATATTGATTGATGTTACAGGTATAAAATATTGACGATGAACTTTCAAATTCATATATAGAAGATAGTTGATTTCATTCTCTACTTAACTCTTCTAATGAATTATTATTTCCGCTGCGAATACTGATTTAAAACTGGTTGTTTATTGTATTCTATTAGATTTTTCCCTGTTGAGGACTAACGATAATTTGTTCTATATTATCTTAGTCATAATGTTCTTTACTGGGCTAGTTGAGCTCACCCTTTTCCTTTTTGTTCCATTTTTCTTCTCAAGAAGCGAGAATGTAGCAACTACTAGTCGGGGTGTGGAATGATGGTTCTAGAAGTTGTTTTAGTAGTCCTCACTATTTTGTAAAATAGTGTATCAATAATTGTAATGAGGACTTATTTGAGTGTGGATATTATGCAGATGACAATATTTGTATTTAAACTCATGATTTTAAGTGTTGTGTATTTTTTACTGACAGTTGTATTAATAAAGTTATAGTTTTTTACATGCACCATGTATTTGACAACTCGAATGGGTGATGTATACCTATTTTGGGGGTGTCACAGTTGGTATCGAGCTTAGGGATATGGTCTTTGGCGGAGATCAGGGAATAGAACTAGGAGGGATAGGCGAGTAATCCTTCGCTAGTGTGTCATACCTAAGCTTATTTGTTTGGTTGGTCATAATATAAGGATATTATATGGCATTTAATTTCTTTAATTAACCCTTGTTTTATGGCAGTATTTGAGAATGACAGCTGAGAATATTAACAGTGGAGTGAATGAGACCGTGGAGACACCTTTAATCACCACCTGGGGAACGTGCAACGGTGAAGGCAATATTCCTCTGTAAACAACACTACTAGAACAAATGATGAATGATGGGATGTTTAGAAGCTTTTTGTAGTTCATGCAAAACCAGACGAGGGAGACTCGTGTACAAAATTCGGGTGGAAATGATAGCAACGCGCGGCTTGTCACGACCAAGAAGTTCAAAGAGTTGGGACCACCAGAATTTATTGGAAAGCCGGATCCGATCAAGGAAAAGACGTGGGTTAAACAAATTACCAAGATATTCGATGTCTTGGGATGCACGGAGGAACAGAAGGTTCCATTCGCCACCTTTATGTTTCGTGGTGAGGCAGACTACTGGTGGGAGTCTGTGAAACGTACCCAGCCTGCCACACTCAGCATGTCTTGGGAAACGTTTTAGAAACTTTTCAATGACAAGTACTTTCCTGAAAGTATTCGCCATATGAAGGAGGTAGAGTTTATTAGACTAGAACAAAACAACATGACGGTGTCCCAATACGAGGCGAAGTTTGCAGAGTTATCTAGGTTTGCACCTCATTTGGTAGAGAATGAGGAACGAATAACGAGGATGTTTCTGAGAGGTTTAAAACCTGAGATTTGGCAATATCTTATCTCTCATAAATTTTCTTTATATTCAGATGTTGTAAATAGGGATCAATTATTAGAGTGAGATAATGAGTATGTTCAACCGAGGGACCACAACCAGGGTCATACCGGTGGCAGCAGTCATCGGAGCAATGAAAACCAACGGGGAGGAAAACATTCGGACAAAAGCGGTAACCACTCTGGTGGTAATCGTGGCCATGATAATAGAAGAAGCGAGTCGGGGGGAGATTTTAAAAAGAGAAGATACAACAATGACAACGTGAAGATGTCAGCACCAACTGTTTCTAAGGGAGGAGAACGACCACCGGTCGTATGCTATAAATGTGGAAAAGAGGGACACATCAGCCCAAACTGTCCGCAACAGTTCAAGGTATGTTATAGTTGTGGAAAGGAAGGACATATCGCTCAAGATTGTCTTCAGAGCGAAACCAAGTCCAAAGAGGATGGTGACTCAAAAGGCTGTCCTAGAAAAGTCAAAGTCAACGGTTCCTGGAAGAGCGTTTGTTGTGACTGGTCAAAATGCGAGGAACCAAAACGAGGTGATCATGGGTAAGCTAATCATAAATTCTTGCGAAGTTTATACCTTACTAGATACTGGTGCTACCCATTCATTTATCTCTCCTGCTTGTGCTCAACGTTTAAACTTGACTCCGGAGAAATTAGACTTTGACTTATATGTGCAGACTCCATTAGGAGAAACTTTCATTGCATCCACTGTTTATAAATCTTGTTTGATCCAAGTTGGTACCATCACATTACCCGTTGATCTTATTTCTTTGAATATACTTGCATTTGATGTGATTTTAGGGATTGATTGGTTAACCACTCATCATGCTAAAATTGATTGTTTTCGTAAGGTTGTTAGTTTTCATATTCTTAACCAACCTGTTATACGAATCCAAACAACCAAACCACTAAAGTCAATCATTGTCATATCAAGCCATAAAGCTATTCGTTTATTGAAAAATGGATGTCAAGCTTTCTTAGCCCATGTCACGGACTTGAACAAAAACACGTCAGATGTGAATAATATTTCTATTGTTAGTGAATTTTTCGACGTATTTCACGAAGAAACTTCGGTCTACCCCGAACGTGAAGTTGAATTCTTTATTGACCTTGAAACTGGTACAAAGTCCATTTCTAAAACCCCATATCGAATGACTCCTATTGAACTTCAGAGTTCAAGGTCCAACCTACAGAGTTGTTGGACATCGGTTTCATAAATCTAAGTACATCTCCTTGGGGTGCTCTGTTTTATTTGTAAAGACGAAAAGACGTGAGTATGCGACTTTGTATTGACTATCGAGAATTGAACCATGTCACCATCAAGAATAGGTATCCACTACCTCGTATTGATGACTGTTTGACCGATTGCAAAGAGCACAATTCTTTTCAAAAATCGATCTAGATTACGGATATCATCAATTTGAAGGTTAAAGCGAGGATATTCCAAAGAGCGCCTTCGTAACTTCGATGACGGGCATTATGAATTCTTAGTCATGTCTTTTGGATTGATTAATGCTCCTGCTGCTTTCATGGATATGATGAACCGAGTATTCAAGGAAAATTTGGATCAGTTTGTTGTTATCTTTATTGATGACGTCTTCATATATTCCAAAAGCCGTGAAGATCATGAGCGCCATTTGAAGTTGGTACTGCAAAGGCTTCATGATAACAAGATATATGCCAAGCTGAAGAAATGCGAGTTCTGGCTTGAGGAAGTAGCATTCCTTGGGCACATGGTATCAAAAAAACATGGAGTATCACATTGACCCGTGAAGATTGAAGCAATACAAAGTTAGAGCAACAGAAAGTCGGTGGATCAAGTACGTAGCTTTCTGGGATTAGCTGGTTATTATCGAATATTCGTGGAAGGATTTTCTCAAATCACTACTCCATTAACTCAGCTGACTCGTAAAGATACAAAATTCGTATGGAGCGAGGAATGCGAGAAGAGTTGCCAAGAACTCAAGAGGAGACTCATTTCGGCACCTGTTCTGACAATACCGTTTGGTTTGGATGGATTTGTTATCTACAGCGATGTTTCAGGCAAAGGGTTAGGATGTGTTCTCATGCAACATGGGAAGGTCATAGCCTATGCCTCGCGACAACTCAAAGAATATAAGAGGAATTATCCTACTCATGATCTAGAGTTGGCAACAGTTGTTTTTGCGTTGAAGATCTGGAGACACTACCTATATGGGGAGAAAGTGGAGATCTATACAGATCATAAAAGCCTCAAATATTTCTTCACTCAAAAGGAACTCAACATGCGGCAATGACGTTGGCTCGAGTTTTTGAAAGATTACGACCATACCATCCAATACCATCCTGGAAAAGCAAACGTGGTAGCTGACGCATTGAGTAGAAGATCATATACGGGTACAAGTGCAATATTGTTAACACAAAGTCCCATTTTGTATGACTTGTAAAGGATGGAGATAGAGATAAAGGCTCCAAGTACCCACGTGATGATATCAAGTATACGAGTAGAACCGACTTTAATCGATAAAGTTAAAGTTTCTCAAGTTACGGACATGGAGTTAATGCGTATGAAGAAGAAAGTGCAAGAAGGTGCTATTTCGGAAGCAAGAATCGATGAAGAAGGAATACTTCGAGTCAATTCCAGACTTTGTGTTCCTAACGATTCTGACTTGAAGCATAGAATCATGATGGAGGCACACAACACACCGTTTGCAATCTATCCTGGGAGTACCAAAATGTATCATGATCTTCGACATACATTTTGGTGGAACAATATGAAGAGAGAGATCGCGAAGTTTATCTCGAGGTGTTTAACTTGTCAACGTGTAAAGGCGGAGCATCAAGTGCCAAAGGGTCCATTGCAACCACTTGAGATTCCGAAATGGAAGTGGGACACATTACTATGGATTTCGTTACAGGTCTTCCCAAGGTTTCTCAAGGCATAGATGCGATTTGGGTTATTGTTGATAGATTAACCAAGCCTGCTCATTTCTTGCCTATACAGGAGACTTATTCCCTTGAATGTCTTGCTAGTATGTACGTAAATGAGAGTGTGAGACTACATGGCATGCCAGTATCCATAGTTTCGAATCGTGACCCAAGATTCACTTCACGATTTTGGGTTAGCTTGCAGAAAGCTATGGGCGCAGATTTACGATTCAGTTCGACATACCATCCTCAAACGGACGGATAATCAGAGAGGACTATTCAAACTCTTGAAGATCTAGTAAGACTTTATGTCCTAGATTTCAAAATGAGTTGGGATAAGTACCTACCATTGGTGGAATTCTCCTACAACAACAGTTATCAGGCAAGTATAGGTGTGGCTCCATTCGAGGCATTATATGGATGAAAGTGTCGCTCTCCAGTATGTTGGGATGAGGTGGGAGAAGCAACATTGTTAGGACCAGAGTTGGTACGAATGATTACAGAGAAGATCCAAATGATTCGACAACGTATACAAACGATACAGGATAGACAAAAGAGTTATGCGGATCTTCATCAAAAGGACGTGGAATTTGACATTGGGGATCATGTATTGTTACGTATTGCTCCATGGAAGGGAGTTACAAGATTCGGGAAGAGAGGAAAGCTCAATCCACGATTTATTGGTCCATTTCAGATTCTTGACCAAGTAAAAAATGTGGCCTATAGACTCGCGTTACCTCCAAGCATGTCTCGTGTTCATAACATTTTTCATATATCTGTGCTTCGTAAATATGTGAAGGACCCGAACCACATTATTGAGTTAGAACCAGACGAGATAGCTGAAGATTTAACGTACGAGGAGGTACCTGTCAATATCTTGGATAGAAAGGAGCATGTACTAATGCACCAAGGTTATACCACAAGTTAAGGTTTTGTGGAGGAACCATGCTATTGAAGAAATGACTTGGGAGTTGGAATCAGAAATAAAAAAGAGGTATCCTCACCTTTTCGAAACACCAGGTACATACGTCAATTTCGAGGACAAAATTTCATAAGAAGGGAAGGTTGTAAGACCCCAACTTTTTATAAATAAAATTGAATTTCCTCTATTTATTATTTTGAAATAGTAAGGGTTGAATTGATTAATGTAGTTAGTTATGGGTAAAATGCGCAAATATTTTAAATAAACAAGTGGTTATAAAATATTCATTGTTGTCGGGGAATATTCGTTTGGTCGTGGAATATTCTTCTTGTCGGGAATATCAAATGACGATTTGACGCAACCTTGTGTGGGCCCCATAACGGAAAGCGATTGGATGAAGAAAATGACAAGTATGAGTTTTTATAATTAACGACGTAGTTGTTACCGTTAACACTGTTGGAATATCTGATGGTTAAAACACGAGAATACGTTGTTGTCACAGACAAGAAGACACGGTATTGCACCAATTATTGATTCTTACGTAAGAAGGCACTACTCAATAATTGTTACAGTAATTACTATTCAATATTTTATTGATTCAATAATTGCTACGTTGATATTTTATATTATTGTTGTTTTAATAATTGTCAATACACAGTATTTTCCATTATCAGATCAATGATTCATATTATTTTAATAATATTTCTAGATAACATTATTGGCAATGTCTAAAAAGTTCTGTCTAAGGAGAGGTTTGGTTACCTATTGCGCGCCAGTAAGGAGAAATTCTTATTGGAAAGCCCCCTCTTTCCTAGGAACGGCCTGGTTGTCATTATTGTGATTCTGTAATATTATTTGTAAATAATTAATTATTGATTTATATGATAAGAAAAATATTCATTTTATGTGGATATAAAAGGAGAAAATTTTTAATGTGACAATTGTTGAAAATTGATATTTTATCTTTTCTGATAAAATAATTTATTATTATAATAATATAATAATGGTGATATTTTTACAATGAATGTGTGATATATGAGTAAATGAGGAGGAGTATTTTTGTTACTAAAAATATTTAAAGCATATTTTTCATGTTTGTGGACCCCATTTCTAGACTGAAATTTGATTATAGCCTATAAAATCGTCCGTTTGTGAATTTCGGTTAATTTTTGTTTGGAATTTGGAGAAACTTAAACTTACAAAGTTGTAGAGAATTGAATTTCCTATAGAAGGACATGAGATTCAAATTTTTCTGATAAAAGAGCTATTTATTATGAATTATTGAAGTTCCGAAATTCTGAAATAATTGATTTTTGGAAGTTTTAATTATGTTTATTAAGAAAAACGTTTTTTTTGTGGGCTACACTAGCATGTGCAAAATAAGCTGAGATCAGTTGTCTAAGGTGGGCGTAAAAGTTATATATATATATATATATATATATATATATATATATATATATATATATATATATATATTTAAATTTTCTCGCTTTTGTAATCTAAGCATTTTCCTATAAATAGGGTGCTTAGGTTAGAATTAAAAATCACACACGTAAACTCAAATCTTCTCTCTATATTATCGAGCGTATTCTTGTGAGTATTTTGATACTTTGAGTGTTGCTTTATCTGGTGCAAGTTTCTTTTCAAAGCGTTATATATCCAGATATTAAGTTAGAAGTACTATTCTTTTGAATTAAGGGATGTTGTTTTCTTCTTAAATGATATTATTTTCTTCAATATCATTATGCCGAAATATTGGTCCGAATTTTTTATCAAATTTGACTTTTTGTGTCTGGGTTCTTATTCACGATACGGCTTTATTCACGATATAAGACTATTCAATAGAAAAAAATAAAATTTTCTTCTTTTTGTCCAAGATATCTATTATGGTTACTATCTTTGATTGTATCCATGTTTTGATCTTTATTTTTGAATTCTGCTTCAAAATTGGTTATTATGGAGTATTATTGAACTTAGATAAAACTGTAATACGAATCCCTGATATTTGTTCTTTTGTCTCACTAGATTCGTTTTCTTTAAAATATTTTTCATCATCCTTAGTCCTAAATGTTGATATTACTGAATATTTTTGGCCTGTAGTGCAAAGATGAATGATTTTCGATGAATATCTTTGGCCCGTAGTACAAAAAGATGAGCAGTGTTTAGATGAACATGATTAATCGATGAATATCTTTTGGCCTCAGAGTGCAAAGATAAATATTTGATTCTAGCTATATATATTGATTGATGTTACAGGTATAAAATATTGACGATGAACTTTCAAATTCATATATAGAAGATAGTAGATTTCATTCTCTACTTAACTCTTCTAATGAATTATTATTTCCGCTGCGAATATTGATTTAAAATTGGTTGTCTATTGTATTCTATTAGATTTTTTCCTGTTGAGGACTAACGATAATTTGTTCTATATTATCTTAGTCATAATGTTCTTTACTGGGCTAGTTGAGCTCACCCTTTTCATTTTTGTTCCATTTTTCTTCTCAGGAGGTG
Source organism: Panax ginseng (assembly GCA_020205605.1). NCBI lineage: Eukaryota > Viridiplantae > Streptophyta > Magnoliopsida > Apiales > Araliaceae > Panax > Panax ginseng. Next base: position 80,140,507 of record CM035127.1, on the reverse strand, counting down.
AGAATGTAGCAAGTACTAGTCAGGGTGTGGAATGATATTTCTAGAAGTTGTTTTAGTAGTCCTCACTATTTTGTAAAATAGTGTATCAATAATTGTAATGAGGACTTATTTGAGTGTGGATATTGTCTAGATGACACTATTTGTTTAAAGGTGTGACAAATAAACTATAGGATAAATGAATTATTAAAATAAACTAAAAAAGGATATTTGAGACTAGTCAAACATGGCCTTGTGTCTCTCGGTATTTGTAACATCTGAACCCATTGGGTTTTTTTACCTGAAAACTTAAGTTGCGTATTATATTATATGTTATATCAGTTTTGTTTTCTTTACGTGTTATCACTTGGTTAAACCTAAGTCTAAAGGAAGTGGAGAAAACACAAGGAAGAGAGAATAGAGAGTTTTGTGAATTTGTAAGTTAAATTGGAGAGCCAAGAAGGAGGTGAAAGCTTAACAAAGAAATTTTACATCTTCTAACAAAGTTAAACAAGAATCAAGAGGTAAATAACCTAGTTTTTTTTTCTTATTGGTTTGTGTGTTCTTGAGTTTTCCTTTAAAATTGGAAATTCGGTTGGATGATTTGCTAAATAGATGATATATATGTTGGTATAAGTTTATAAACTGATATGTATTGTTTATAGATGATTTTGTTTAGAGAATCAATTCATGTATACATGATTTAGTTTAAAGAATTTGTGTTCTTTATAGTTCTTCATTACAAATAGGTTTTACATCCTTTGTAATTGGATTTTGGTTGTCTAATTTGATGAGTTGTGGTTTATATATGTTGATTAATGATTATAATCTGATAATTCATGTCTAAAAATAATTTTGGTTGGATCAATGAAAGTATGTTTTAAAAAAAACTTGAGTTTATAGTAAAATATGTACAATATGGTCAATTTTGAGTCAAAAATTGAAGTTCAATTCATGTAAGAACTTGTTATTTGATAATTGTTATTGTTATTATATTGAAATACGAAAATAATACATGTGGAATGAATTAATTTGGTGGATTAACGAAGTCGTAGTGATATGATTCGCTAAACATGTCAAAATTTGAGTTATAATCATGAACATGGTTTTAATCCCTTAAATTTGATTGTTTATGTTGCTTTAGGTATTATAATGATTAAGTGTATATGTTATGTGGTTTGGTAAGGTTTATAGTGTATGTGTTTTTTCATGTTGCTGTGGAAATTAGAGGAATTGGAGTTTTGGATCGCATTAAGATCGGAAGCATTTGTAGTGTTCTTGTTCATGCAATGCGGTCAAATTGCCACTACGATATCAAGAACAAGAATAACGCAGATTCTAGGCTTTGGTTCAAGGTTTGGGGTAGCGCAACTACACCCTCCCCTGAGCAGAAATAGTTTATTTTTTTTAGTTTTCAGTCCATGACATGCTGACCTAACCTAGTCTAAGATGCATGATAATGTGTTAAACATGTAATGAGGTTCTATAATAGATTGTAAACATGTATCCAACGATTTTAAATTGTAAAGTTAATAAGTTGTGAAAACCTTAACTTGTTATTTGTTTAAGTCTTAAGATGTGGTTTAAGAGTCACGTCGCTATGTTAAACTTATGATTTAAGATTTGTAACATGATGTTAATCTAAAAAGTTAAAATTTGAATTGTGTTAACAAGTTTGATTTGAATAAGAACTAAACATATAGGGTTAATGTTAGTGTAACTAATCGGTATTGCGATTCTAATGGTATATGTAGGGATTTTGACGAACGTGTGTTATAGTTGTATACATTACGCATGAGGCAAGTTCCTAAACCTTATTTCTTTATGTAAAACAAGATCTTTATCCTATCTTGTTTATCATTGTTGTGTAAGTTTCTAAATTTTACTTTTCGTTAAACAAGTTTCCTAATCTTGAACTTGATATTGTTTGATTAAGATGACTCAAATTGTTTGTTCATGTTGAGCGAGTTTCTAATCATTATTTCTTATTAATTCAAAGCTTGAGATGTTCATTAATTCGAACGAGACTTTCTAATTCCTTTGAAGATAATCTATTGAATATACAATGTTTTATTCAACTATATATTGTTGTGATTCCATTCTTATCTTAAATATTGTTACTCAATACCTAGTTATTGTATCGAACTTCGAATGGCTAGTGAACCTCTATTGAATTGACTAGTCCATAGTTGATGAGCATTCTAAAATTCTAGAACCATTGTTAAAGCTAATCCAAACTAAACTTTCTTTAGTGCGGAAATCCTAAGTCAAACTGAGATGAACAACCTTATTATAGGGGAATATTTACGCGTTAGCGTTAAGATGTTTGTGCACAATACATGGTACGAAGGGCTGATCCCCAAAAGTACGAGAAGAAAGGTCCATATAGTCTAACGACTGTTAAAGGTTGAAGTAGAAATACTTAATGACCCGGGACATTGTGACACCCCCAAAATAGGTATACAACACCCATTCTGAGTTGTCAAAATATATGGTACAGAAATAACTACAACTTTATTAATACAACATAAAAACTGTGAGTTTAAAATACAAATATTGTCATCTAAACAATATCCACACTCAAATAAGTCCTCATTACAATTATTGATACACTATTTTACAAAATAATGAGGACTACTAAAACAACTTCTAGAACCATCATTCCACACACCAACTAGTACTCGCTACATTCTCGTCTCCTGAGAAGAAAAATGGAACAAAAAGGAAAAGGGTGAGCTCAACTAGCCCATTAAAGAACATTATGACTAAGATAATATAGAACAAATTATCGTTAGTCTTCAACAGGAAAAAATCTAATAGAATACAATAGACAACAAGTTTCAGATCAATATTCGCAGCGGAAATAATAATTCATTAGAAGAGTTAAGTAGAGAATGAAATCTACTATCTTCTATATATGAATTTAAAAGTTTATCGTTGATATTTTATCCCTGTAACATCAATCAATATATATCATAAATCAAATATTCATGTTTGCACTACAGGCCAAAGATATTCACCAGTTGGTCATGTTCATCTAAACACCTGCTAATCTTTGCACTACGGGCCAAATATATTCATCAGAAATCATTCATCTTTGCACTACAGGCCAAAGATATTCAGTAATATCATCATTTAGGACTGAGGATGGTGAAAATATTTTAAAGAAAAGGAATCCAGTGAAGCAAATGAATAAATATTAAGGATTCGTATTTTAGCTATTCCATGTCCAAAAATACCTCATAAATAATTATAGTGGAGTAAAATTCAAGAATAATCAAAACATGAATACAATCAAAGCTAGTATCCATAATAGATATTTTGGAAGAAAAACGAAAATTTAATTTTTACGTGAATAAGTCTCAGATTTGTGAATAATTGTCGATATGTGAATAGTGCCGTATACGTAAATAGTAACTCCGACACTAAAAGACAAGAATTTCACAAGAAAAATACTCACAATATTTTGGCATAATGATATTGAAAGAAATAATATCATTTTTAAAAAAATAATATCCCTTACCTCGAAAGAATAATACTTACATTTGGAATCTTGAATATAGTCAAGGAACTTGCACCAGACATAACACTCAAAGTATCAAAATACTCAAAAGAATACGCTCAATATATCGAGAGAGAAAGAGAGAAGATTTCAGTTTCTGGTGTGATTTTCAATTCTAACCTAAGCACCATATTTATAGGAAAATGCTTAGAACACCAAAGCAAAAAATTTAATATAATATTAATATATTATATATAAATTCCTATATACACCAAGAATCTGAATTCAACAACTTAATACATGTTTAATGAGGCCCAAAAATGTAAAAAACGTTTTTCTTAAAAAAAAAATAATTAAAACTTTCAAAAATCAATTATTTCGGAACTTCAGAACTTCAATAATTCATAATAAATGGCCCTTTTGTCATTAAAATTCGAACCTTATGTCTTTTCCAAAGAAAATTCCATTATCTACAACTTTGCAGAAGAAAGTTTTTCCAAATTCCAAACAGAAATTGACCGAAATCCACAAACGGACGATTTTATAGGCTATAATCAAATTTCAGTCAAGAAATGGGCCCACAGACATGTTTAACATGTATTAAACAACTTTTACAACAAAAATACTCTTCCTCCTCAAATATTCATTTATCCCACATTCATTGTAAAAATATCATCATTATTATATTATAATAATATAATAAAATATTATTTTATCAGAAAAGATAAAATATCGATTTTCAACAATTGTCACTTTAAAAATTTTCTCCCTCTATATCCACATAAAATGAATATTTTTCTCATCATATAAATTAATAATTAATTATTCACAAATAATATTACAGAATCACAATCATCGACAGGCCAGCAGCCTTGAAAGAGGGGCTTTCAATAAGAATTTCTCCTTACTAATAGCTTAATTAATTAGGTGACCAAACCTCTCCCAGATGAGAACTTTCTAGACATTGCCAATAATATTATCTAATAATATTATTAGGATAATATGAATTATTGCTTCAGATAATGGAAAATCTTGTGTAGTGATAATTATTGAAACAACGGTAATATAAAATATCAACGCAACAATTATTGAATCAATAAAATAAAATAATCGAATAAAGAATTATCAGAACAATTATTGAGTAGTGCCTTCTTATGTAAGAATCAATAATTGGTGCAATACTGAGTATCTGCACATGCATGAACAACGCATATTCTTTGTGTTTTAACCATCGAAGTATTCCAAGAGTATTAACTTGGTGAATAACTACTGTTATTTATAAACAACTTATACTTGTCGTTTATTTCATCCAATCGCTTTCCATTATGGGGCCCACACAAGGTCGCTACCGTCGCATTTAATATTCCCCGACAAAGAAGAATATTCCACGACCAAACGAATATTCTCCGATAAAAATGAATATTTTATAACCACTTGCTTATTTAAAATATTTACGCATTTTACCCATAACTAACCACATTAATCAAATCAAACTTTACTATTTCAAAATAATAAATAGAGGAAATTTAATTTCATTAATAATAAGTTGGGGTCTTACAACCTCCCCTCCTTATGAAATTTCGTCCTCGAAATTGACGACGTACCTAGTGTTTGAAAAGGTGAGGATACCTTGCTTTCATTTAGTTTCCAACTCCGGTCATTTCCTCGATAGCATGGTTCCTCCACAAAACTTTAACCACGTGGTATGACCTTCAGGCGTAGGACATGCTCTTTCTATCTAAGATCTTGTGAGTGTACCTCCTCAGACGTTAAGTCTTGGCTATCTCGTCCTGGTTCTAACTAAATGGCGTGGTTTGGGTCTTTCACATATTTACTGCACGAATATGTGAAAACATTATGAACACGAGACGCGTCTTAGAGATAACGCGAGTCTATAGGCCACATTTCCTACTCGGTCAAGAATTTGAAATGGACCAATAAATCGTGGATTGAGCTTTCCTCTCTTCCTAAATCTTGTAACTCCCTTCCATGGAGCAACACGCAATAATACATGATCCCCAATACTAAATTCCACATCCTTTCGATGAAGATCCGCATAACTCTTTTGTTGATCCTGTGCCGTTTGTATACGTTGTTGAATCATTTCGATCTTTTCCGTAGTCATACATACCAACTCTGGTCCCAACAACGTTGCTTCTCCCACCTCATCCCAACATACTGGAGAGCGACACTTTCGTCCATACAATGCTTCAAATGGAGCCACACCTATACTAGCCTGATAACTATTGTTGTAGGAGAATTCCACCAATGGTAGGTACTTATCCCAACTCCCTTTGAAATCTAGGACACAAAGTCTTAATAGATCTTCAAGAGTTTGAATAGTCCTCTCTGATTACCTGTCCGTTTGCGGATGGTATGCCGAACTGAATCGTAAATCCGTGCCCATAGCTTTTTGCAAGCTAACCCAAAATCTTGAAGTGAATCTTGGGTCACGATCCGAAACTATGGATACTGGCATGCCATGCAATCTCACAATCTCATTTACATACATATGAGCAAGACGTTCAAAGGAATAAGTCTCCCGTATTGGCAAGAAATGAGCAGACTTGGTTAATCTATCAACACTAACCCAAATAGCATTTATGCCTTGACAAACCGTGGGAAGACCCGTAATGAAATCCATGGTAATATGTTCCCACTTCCATTTCGGAATCTCAAGTGGTTGCAATGGACCCTTAGGCACTTGATGCTCTGCCTTTACACGTTGACAAGTTAAACACATCGAGATAAACTTTGCAATCTCTCTCTTCATATTATTCCACCAAAATGTATGTCGAAGATCATGATACATTTTGGTACTTCCAGGATGGATTGCAAATGGTGTATTGTGTTGTGCTCCATCATGATCTCAGACTTCAAATCAAAATCGTTGGGAACACAAAGTCCGAGTGGACTCAAGTATTCCTTCTTTATCAATTCTTGCCTCACAGAATAACACCTTCTTGTACTTTCTTCTTTATACGATCATTTCAAGATTGCGTGACTTGAGAAACTTTAACTTTTTCGATTAAAGTTGGTTCTATACGTATACTTGACATCATTCCATGGGTCCCCGGAGTCTTGAATTCTATCTTCATCTTTTGTAAATCACACAAATGGGCTTCAGTGTTGACAACATCGCACTCGCTCCCGCTGTATGATCTTCTACTTAATGTCGCGCGGCTACCACGTTAAACTTTTCGAGGATGGTATTGAATGGTATGGTCGTAGTCTTTCAACAACTCGAGCCAACATTGTTGCCGCATGTTGAGTTCTTTTTGGGTGAAGAAATATTTGAGGCTTTTATGGTTTGAATATATCTCCACTTTCTCCCCATATAGATAGTGCCTCCAGATCTTTAGCGCAAAAATGACTGCTGCTAACTCTAGATCATGAGTAGGATAATTCCTCTCATATTCTTTAAGTTATCGCGAGCCATAGGCTATAACTTTCCCACGTTTCATGAGAACGCATCCTAACCCTTTGCCTGAAGCATCGCTGTAGATAACAAATCCATCCGAACCAGATGGTATTGTCAAAACAGGTGCCGAAATGAGTCTTCTCTTGAGATCTTAGAAACTCTTCTCGCATTCCTCGTTCCATACGAATTTTGTATCTTTACGAGTCAGCTGAGTTAACGGAGTAGCGATTCGAGAAAATCCTTCCACAAATCTCCGATAATAATCAGCTAAGCCCAAAAAGCTACGTACTTTTGTCATCGATTTCGGTTGCTCCCAACTTTGTATTGCTTCAATATTCGCCGGGTCAACAGATACTCCATGTTTTGACACCACCTGACCAAGGAATGCTACTTCCTCAAGCCAGAACTCGCATTTATTCAAACATAGCATATAGCTTATTATCACAAAGCCTTGCAAGATCGACTTCAAATGGGTGCTCATGATCTTCACGGCTTTTGGAATATATGAGGATGTCATCAATAAAGACAACAACGAACTGATCCAAATAATCTTTGAATACTCGGTTCATCATATCCATGAAAGCCGCAGGAGCATTAGTCAATCCAAAATACATGACTAGGAATTCATAATGCCCGTACGGAGTTCTAAAGGCAGTCTTCGGAATATCCTCAGTTTTAACCTTCAGCTGATGATATCCGTAAGCTAAGATCAATTTTGAAAAGAATTGTGCTCCTTGCAAATCGGGTCAAACAGTCATCAATGCGAAGCTTAGCGGATACTATTCTTGATAGTGACATGGTTTAATTCGAAGAGTCAATACAAAGTCAGATACTCCCATCTTTCTTCTTTACAAATAAAACAGAGCACCCCAAGGAGATGTACTAGGATCTAATGAAACCGATGTCTAACAACTCCTCGTAGTTGGACCTTTAACTCCTCGAAGTTCAATAGAGCCATTTGATATGGGGTTTTAGAAATGGGCTTTGTACCAGTTCAAGATCAATAAAGAATTCAACTTCACGTTTTGGGGGTAGGCAGGGAAGTTCTTCGTGAAATACGTTAGGAAAGTCAATAACAACGGGAATATTATTCAAATCGGCGTGTCTTTATTCAAATCCATAACATGGGCTAAGAAAGCTTGACATCCGCTTTTCAATAAACGAATAGCTTTATGACTTGATATAATGATGATTGATTTTAATGGTTTAGTTGCTTGAATTCGAACAACAGGTTGTTTAGGAATATGAAAACTAACTGTAGCGCCCCCAAATTCGGGTATCTTCCAACCCGACAGATGGTGCTATACTATACAACATTCATACATCCATCCAATTGAAAAGTCTTAAAGAACGAACATAACTTCTATATATTTAAAGTAATATTTATATTTCCCAAGTTCTAAACCCATTACAAAAGGTTCTTTGTCATAATATCAGTTAAATTACAATAATAGACCTATCTTATTATAAAATGACTTAGTAATCATGCTTAGCTATTCCATTATCCTTTTCGATCCTTGGGACATTCGATCTTAATTTGCATTCATATGGTTCAAGCAAGAGTGAACATAACTAGCTCAGCAAGTATAACAATTTAATAACAACATGCTTAACACATACAAATCGTATATCTTCGATAACTGAACAATAGTTATGAAGTACTATTGATAATTCAAAATAGCACTTCATCTTTTCTTTCAAAATGTTTTACAATAACAACATGATTTAGTAAAACATTCACTCGTCGAGAGACCTCGAGTATTCTTTCTTTATTGGAAAGGACAACAACTAGAAAGCAAGTCCGCAAGTCCGTAAGTTCGATATCACTTACGAGCACTTCTAGGTGATCACCTATATGTACTCTATGTTGATCAACACTACATCCATTAAACGTATGCATGTTTAAGCATTTGGCAACCTCACGTGCTTGTCGTTTTACCGACAAAATATTTGTTTAACATTCCAGTCTTCTTTTGAAAACCATATCAAGTAGTTGACAAAAGATAGCAACATTTGATAATACATGAATAGATTATCAATACATCTAGTCTAGCCAAAGGAATTGGCTTCAACTTCAACATATCTCAATTCATGCGAAAGAATACATGAACCACAAAAACTTGTTCAGATTGAACTGAAACAAGAGTTAGAATACTTGCCATTAGCGTCTGCTATGGTAAATTAATTTTATGTTCAAGTCGTTCAAGTCTCTACAATACATGATCACATAATGCCTTACATTAGGTCACATATAATCAAGTATGTGTATGACTATATCATACCCTTTATTTCAATCTAATTGTGTATTAGATTCATTTGATATTCGTTCCGGTTTATCATTATGCTTGCATTATATTTGACTAGGTTATCTCCACCTTTATACATCATACTTAAGGTTTAACAAAGTTTAATCAATGTTACATTACCTTCCTTAAGTTATGTTTACTTCCATTTCTTTTCTTTATACTTAGAAAATTACATTACTATCTTTGTTCTTAGACTGGTCTTGGTTTTGACTTTATACTTACATCTCGTGTTTGCCATGAGTTCTTATTCTCATTGTCCGGACTTGGGGCATGGCATGAGTCCTTACTTAATGGGTGAACTAAGGTGCAGTACACTCTGAAAATTTTGATCTGTTCATGGCGTCATGGCCGACTCTTCTTGATGAGACTCGATTCTTATCGTTTCAGGCCATGGCCGTGGGTCTTTGCCTAGTTTGGGGCAGCTTGCGGGCCAACTCTGTGCATCGAATAATAATTTCATTTTGAAATTTTGTGAACTTCCGGACGCATAACTTCTTCGTTATAAGTCCGAATTGGCTCGTTCAAAAGCCTACGGTTCACAATTTCACGTACTCTACATAATGACCATTTAATAATTTTATCTATTTGACTTTGTTTGCTAAAAATTCACCTATTGGTTCATTTTAACGTAAGCGATAAGCGTTTCGTGAACGTTCAACGCTTTCGTTTCTTCGTTTCTAAGTCGGAATCCGATCATTTTTGAGTCCGCAACTCTTAAATGCCAATTATGACTTGTCTCTATTGTAAAAATAATGGTTTCATGATCAAACACAAAATTTGACTTCCATTAGAGAATTTTACGTATTCGACGTTTATCGTCAATCGTGCAAATTAAGCAATTCTTCCTCCTTATGATTTGTTCAACATTACAAATGAACTTCATTCATCATGTGAACATCTTAACATACTTAATACAACAACTTATAATCATTGTTGGATTTTAGACTTATTCTCCATGAATTTATATCTTGTCAACTATAAACTACTTATGATTTCATGGTTAATGACTTATGACAAGTTAAAGTTTCTTAAACATCATTTCTTATATGTTCTTAACATATAACTTAACTTAGGTATACATGATACATATGATCATTTAAGTTCTCAATTCACTTCTCTTGATAACTCATTTCATGATCATATTTTCATACTTAACATTCAAGGTTATCTTACAATAAGTTTATAACTTTTATAAGTTCAAATGACTTATTGCCAACTTATGTAGCTTAAGTTCATTACTTACTCATTCATGTTGCTTAATCCAACTTTTCTTATCATCCTATCATGATAGAGATAGAAGATATTTGGAGAAGAAGTCTTACTTTAGAAGTCTTTGATAAGTAGCTTCTTTTTTTCTTGGCTTATGGACGTGACTTATTTGCAACTTAATCTCTCTAACACTTAAGCACTTTGTGATGTCTAGATTATTTGAACAACCAACAAATGGCTTGCAAGCTTCTTCTATTTATAGAATTTCCAAGGTTAGGGTAGTTTAGTCTTTAAAACATCCCACCTCCTTAAACCACCTCCTTACTATTCATTACTTGCAAGGCACAACTTTTATCCTACACTTGGTCATTACTTAAAAGTCTTGGGCATTACTCCCAAGTCTTGGTCACCACACATACTTGGTCACCACTTATCTTGGTCATCACACATTACTTGGTCACCACATTCAACCATATCAATATGGTTTGCCCCATGGGTCATACCACTCATGGATTCTAGCTTGGGCTTGGATTACTAAATCCTTTGGGCTTTGCATTAATAACACTCATTGGTTTATTAATTTATGATTGGGCCTTAACCCTTTAATTCACTTGGTCTTGCATATAATGGTTAACCAATCCTCCAAGTCCATTAACATCTCATAATACATACACATGTAGTTTATGCATTATTCTTATATTCTAATTCCTTCATACAAACTCGTATAATACTTCGTATTATACTCATTTTCATTACTTCGTACAACACCAAGTATCATACAATTATTACTTATTCTTTAACACTTCGCTTTACTTAACGTTTATAAATTAAGTCCATGGCGAAATATCGTATTTTCCATAACTAGATTATTATTACATAATCCATCTTACTTTGTTATTCCATCATTGTGTATTTCTCGAAAACTCAAAATTATATACTGAGCAAATACCGATGAATAGTGTTTTTCGGAAAATTTCTCGAAAAACTTTTATTTTCGTCTTGGAAATTCAAACACTTTAATTCATCGACGTAGCTCAAATACTACGATATTCTAACATCAATAGGTTATACAATGACAACCATCTTGATAACACATAGAATATGATTTTATTATTATCTAATTTAATAAAATCATTTTATAATAAGATCCGAATTTCTCGGTCGTTACATTCTTCCCCCCTTATAAAGATTCTGTCCCCAGAATCTCGTCTTATTTTAATCAAATAGATGAGGAAAATTTTTCTTCATCTTTTCTTCTAGTTCCCACGTTGCTTCTTCAGCGTCGTAGTTCTTCCATAATACTTTTACTGATGGTATTACCTTGTTCCTCAGAACTTGTTCCCTTCTATCAATGATCTGCATCGGCGACTCTTCATATGATAAGTCTTTCTCGATATGAATCGGCTCATACTCGATTATATGCTTATAATCGACTTATATGGACGTAATCTGTATCGTGAAACACGTTATGTATTAAATCCTAGAGTCCCGAGGTAATGCTATCATATCATTTACCTCTCCCACCCGTTTTAATACTTCAAAAGGTCCTATAAACCTTGGACTTAACTTTTCCTTCTTTCCAAAGCGTATCTTTCCTTTCCAGGGAGATTAACACATACGAGCCCACCTCAAACTCTCGACTTAGTCTATGTGAGTCGCATACTTCTTATACATCATCACGAAATTATGACGAGGCGCATCCAAATTAACTTTACTACATCCGTTGTTCTTTGCAATTTACGTCCTAGCATCCGGCGTTCTCCCACCTCATCCCAACACAAAGGTGTTCTGCACTTTCTCCCATACAGAGCTTCATATGGCGGTATGCCTATGCTTGCATGATAATAGTTGTTATATGCAAACTCTACTAGTGGTAGGTGATCATCCCAACTACCCTTGAAATCCATGACGCAAGACCTCAACATGTCTTCTAACGTCTGAATTGTCCTTTCGCTCTGCCCATCAGTTTGTGGATGATAAGTCGTGCTTAACCTCAGCTGTGTTCCCAACCGCTCTTGTAAACTCCTCCAAAAGTTCGATGTGAATCGTGGATCACGATCTGACACAATCGATACCAGTACTCCATGTCTGGAAATGATTTCCTTGACATAAAGTTTAGCTAACTGGTCTAAGTTATACTTGACCCTAATTGGCAAAAGTGAGCCGACTTCGTCAATGGGTCCACTATTACCCAAATTGAATCGTACCTTTTTCGCATCGTCGGAAGTACCACCCATGAAGTCCATAGTGATATGCTCCCACTTCCATTTACGGAATCTCCAATGGCGTAATAAACCTTTGGGTCGTTGATGTTGGCCTTAACTTTTGACAAGTTAAGCACCTACTCACATACTCTGCTATTTCTCTTTTCATATTTGGTCACCAAAAACTCTGTCGAAGGTCTTGATACATCTTAGTGCTACCAGGATGTATCGAGTACCTCAAACTATAAGCTTCTTGTAACACTTGCTCCTTTAATTCCGTCTCATTCGGAACCCAAATTCTTCCCTCAAATCTTAATAATCCCTCATTATCAAGACTATACTTAACCTCTTCCTTCTCGGATAACCGCTTCTTCATTTGGTTACACTCATCCGTCTTGAGTTGTACCTCCTTGACTCTTTCTACGATGGTAGATTGCATCTCCGTCGCAAAGAGTAACTGCCCCGAATCACTCGGCATCTTTACTTCTATTTCCATCATAGCCATCTCTGTTATTAACTCATTTTGAGCCGTTAACATAGACAACTTTTCCCGACCCTTCCTACTTAAGGCGTCGGCAACTACATTGGCCTTTCCAGGGTAATACAGGATTTCACAATCATAATCCTTTATCAACTCCAGCCATCTTCTCTGTCTCATATTCAACTCCTTACGGTGAAAATATACTTTAGACTTTTTATGGTCCAGTATATATCTCACATTTTCCCCATAAAGATAATGTCTCCATATCTCTAGGGCAAAAACACTCATGGCTAGTTCCGGATCATGAGTAGGGTAAACTTTCTCATAATCCTTCAAGCTGCCTTAGAGATGCATACGCAATCACTTTGCCATGCTGCATAAGCACACAACCAAGTCCTTTATGCGAAGCATCACTATACACTACAAAATTTCCCGTGTCATCTGGCAATGACAAAACAGGAGCTTTACTTAATCTCTTCTTCAGTTCTTGAAAACTGTCTTCACATTTATCCGTCCATACGTATTTCATCGTCTTCCTTGTTAAGTTAGTCGGCGAGGTAGCTATCTTGAAAAATCTTGGATAAATCTTCGATAGTACCTGCTAACCCTAGGAAACTACGCACCTCGATCGGCGTTTTCGGTTGTTCCCAATTCATTCTTTGCTTCCACTTGTTGGATCCTTTGAAATCCCCTCTTGGTCGATGACATGACCTAAAAGCGCACCTTTTCACCAAAATTCACATTTGGTGAATTTAGCATATAACTTCTCCTTTCTTAGTGTCTCCAACACTAATCTTAAGTGTTCGGCATGATCTTACGGCGTCTTAGAATGAACTAGAATATCATCGATAAACCTTCTGACGAACTTGTCCAAATATAATTTGAACACTCTGTTCATCATATCCATAAATGCAGCAGGTGCATTCGTCAACCCAAATGACATCACCAGAAACTCGTAATGACCATAACGAGTCCTGAATGCAGTCTTTGGTATATCTTCCTTCCTAACCTTCAACTGATGATACCCCGTTCGCAAATCTATTTTAGAAAAATACTTTGCCCCTTTCAATTGATCAAAGAGATCATCGATCACGGCAATGGGTATTTATTCTTTATCGTTAACTTGTTCAACTCCAGATAGTCGATACAAAGCCTTAACGATCCGTCTTTCTTTGACAAACAACAACGGGTACTCCCCATGGCGAAACACTTGGTTGAATGTACTTCTTGTCCAATAGTTCACGTGTGGTGAACCATTAGTTCTTTCATTTCCACAGGCGCCATATGCAGATGCGGTGCCTTCGAGAGGCCGGTGTCAGTTCACACATGCGGTCTATCACAAATTCGATCTCCCTATCCGTGATAAACACGGTAACTCACTTAGAAATACATCCATGAATTCGTTTACTATAGGTATTTGTTCCATGGTTGCTCCCACTCTCGGGTATCAACAACATGGCATAGGTAACCTACACAACCCTTTCTTAAAAAAGTTTTCTAGTTTGTGTCATCGTAAGGCAACACGGACGTCTCCGGTAATTTACTACTAGTAAAATACTACAGGAGGTTGCTTCAACGTCACGATGCTCACACATTTCTTTTGGCAATCTATAATTGCTCCATGGTTAATCAACCAATCCATTAGAGAATTACGTGAATTCTCCTAACTTTATCGGTATTAAATCTACCGATAACTTACAACCACGATACCTCTCACGCAATAACTCCTATGAATATCTTCAGCGAGAATTATCTCTTCGTTTGCTTTACCTTAATGTTCAAAGGTATAGGCAATTTTTAGGAAATAATTCTAATCGTCTAGCAAAATCACATGCTATAAACGAACAAGTAGCACCCGAATCAAATAGCACGTATGCATTTATATTGTTGATCGGAATGATACTTGCAACTACATCCCCTGATGCCACCGCATCTTGGACCGTCATATTAAAAGTACGGGCCATTGATTTCCTCGGCTGAGTTGGACCACTAATAGCTAACTTCCCGCTATTAGGTCCCTTATTTCCTTCTATCCCCTTCTTCGGGCAGTTCTTTGCTATGTGGTCAGTTGATCCACATACAAAGCATCCGTGATTTTTCTTTGGATTAGGACAGTTAGGCGAAATGTGACATTCCTGTCCACAATTATAACATCTGTGCTTACCTTTGAGGCAGACTCTAAATGAGTCTTCCCTTGAGTTTCTGAGGCCTCCATCCTCCTCTTGGAGTCCCCTTTTTTCACTCCGGTATTCCCAGAGTTAAAGCCCTTTCTCTTCTGATCGTCGCCACTTCCACTGGCTCCCTCGGTCTTGGTTCCTCCATCAACCCTGCCTTTGGTCTTCTTATCTTTGTGGTACTGGCTAAGAGCCTCATTCCCACCTTCGACAATTATTGCCTTTTCTAGTATGGTTCCAAAGGAAGTACTTTGGAACACAGAGATTCGGCTATAGAGCCAGGGTTTCAAGCCCTGCTCAAACCTTCTAACCTTTCTCACTTCAGTGTCCACTTAGTGTGGAGCGAATCGTGCCAGTTCATTAAACTTGGCAGCATACTGGGGAACTGTCATATCCCCTTGTCTCAATTCCAGAAACCTCATCTCCATCCTCCCTTGCATACTCGTGGGAAAATAGTTCTCGAAGAAAATCTCCTTGAACCTCTCCCACGTTAGGTTTCCTATATCGCCCCTAGCCTGGTTTGCCACCCACCAGAAGTTGGCCTCTCCTTTCATCAAAAAGGTTACAAAGGTAACCTTTTGACCCTCCTCAACATTTGCTATTACAAATGCTTTCTCAATATCTTTTACCCATGTCTGGGCTTCTATAGGGTCCGTAGTTCCTTTGAACTCCGGCGGACCTACACTTTTGAAATCCTTAAAAGTAGTAGCTCGTACTACTCCAGGAATTACGGGTACATTAGCCCCCGTTCTATTAAATGCAGCCGTTAACAGATTAACGAACTCCTGCATTGGATTAACTGGACCACCCTCCGGTTGGTTAACATTAGCGCCCTGATCTCGTTGTCTCCTTCTTGGCGGCATTTTGCTGTTAAGAAAACAACACATCATTATTACTTTATTCTTGTTGGTTTGTTATTATTTGTAATAAAACAACAACTCATACTCATTACTCAACATATTCCATAAAAAGATTTATATTGATTCATAACTTGTAGTATAATACTACCTTGTTTACATTACTCAGCCTTAGCTGATTACATTTCCATCCATGATTACTTTCCAAAATTGGGATTTACAAAAGACTACCCTTTGTTATACAAAGAGGGTTTTACGTCACTACTAGATACATAATATTTACATATCTATTCTACTCTAGCTATTGCTAGATTACATCTATTTGTAAGGCATTCTCAAAAATCTGCTCCGCCAAACCCAAGATAACATCTCTCTTGATGGTATGGCGAGGTGCATCGCTTCACACGATATCCGACTACTGCTCTTTGAAATCTACATGAGAACTCCTATGAATATAGGACATCCTCTCCAACTTCCGCTTTTTTAGTCTTTAGCTCTTGCTTGAGCTCAAAGACTTCTCCCTCAAATCTCGGACTTTGTCCATAGCTAGAGACTCTATCATCGTGCTGCTCCTCTTCCCACATTCCTTCCATACTAGTCTTGTCCTCACGGACAGCTCGGAGTTCCTCTTTCAACTCCTTAACCCCTTGGCAGTAATGGACATTCCTATCCAATACTAACATAAACAGTGCCTTCATTGATTCCCCCGTAGACATTTCCTCTGTAGGTGGAACCTGGGTCTCTGTAGGTGGAACCTAGTCAAAGGACATCACGTCCACCTCCTCCTCTAACATGCCATCAAATATAGACATGTAGTCTAAGTCGTCTGAGTCTCCCGACTCGATGGTCACCAATTCTGGTTCTACGGCTACGGGATTTGGTAGTATCTCTACCCGATTAACTGAATCCTCGCTTACTACATGTATATCTCTATACATATCATTTTCTCCTGACATCTACAATAAAACAATATAGTTTGATTAGTACACGTCAGTAAAATAATAGAAATACATAACATAATATAATGCATTTTTATAAGGTTACTTTCCATCTTTTACTTCTTTATTCTTTCATAAGGTTAAGACTTAAGGTTCTACTTTCCCCCTTAAGTTTTATAACCTAGGCTTTGATACCAACTTGCAGCGCCCCCAAATCCGGGTATCTTCCAACCCGACAGGTGGTGCTATACTATACAACATTGATACATCCATTCAATTGAAAAGTCTCACAGAACGAACATAACTTCTATATATTTAAAGTAATATTTACATTTCCCAAGTTCTAAACCCATTACAAAAGGATCTTTGTCATAATATCAGTTAAATTACAACAATAGACCTATACCATTATTACAAGATGACTTAGTAATGCTTAGCTTTTCCCTTATCCTTTTCGATCCTTGGGACGTTCAAATCTTAATTTGCATTCATATGGTTCAAGCAAGAGTGAGCATCACTAGCTCAAACACAAGTATAACAATTTAATAACAACATGCTTGACACATACAAATCATTATATCTTCGATAACTAAATAATAGTTATGAAGTACTATTGATAATTCAAAATAGCACTTCATCTTTTCTTTCAAAATGTTTTACAATAACAACCATATTTAGTAAAACATTCACTCGATCGAGACCTCGAGTATTCATTCTTTATTGGAAAAGGACAACGGGAAGCAACCGTAAGTGGCCGATATCACTTACGAGCACTTCTAGGTGATTACCTTTTGTACTCTATGTTGATCAACACTACATCCATTAAGCGTATATACGTTTAAGCATTTGGTAACCTCACGTGCGCTGTCGTTTTTATCGACAAAACATTTGTTTAATATTCCAGTCTTCTTTTGAAAACCATATCAAGTAGTTGACAAAAGATAGCAACATTTGATAATACATAAATAGATTATCAATACATCCAGTCTAGCCAAAGGAATTGGCTTCAACTTCAACATATCTCAATTCATGCGAAAGAATACATGAACCTCAAAAACTTGTTCAGATTGAACTGAAATAAGAGTTAGAATACTTGCATTTAGCGTCTGCTATGGTAAATTAACTTTATGTTCAAGTCGTTCAAGTCTCTACAATACATGATCACATAATGCCTTACATTAGGTCACATATAATCAAATATGTGTATGACTATATCATACTCTTTATTTCAATCTAATTGTGTATTAGATTCATTTAATATTTGTTCCGGTTTATCATTATGCTTGCATTATATTTGACTAGGTTATCTCCACCTTTATACATCATCCTTAAGGTTTAATAAAGTTTAATCAATGTTACATTACCTTCCTTAAGTTATGTTTACTTCCATTTCTTTTCTTTATACTTAGAAAATTTCATTACTATCTTTGTTCTGAGACTGGCGCTATGGCGCGAGCTCTTAATACCATTGTCCCGAACTTCGTGGCTCATGGAATGAGTCCTCTTAATGGTCATCTCGACCACACTCTCGAAAAATTTTGATATCGTTTAATGGCGCCACTTATTGAACTTATGAACCAAGGTTCGCTTTGTGGTGAACTCTTGCAGTATGATTTCGACATCGTTTCCGCGCCACATGTGTGAGTTTTTCCTAGGGTTGGCGCATGGCATTAACTCTGTGCACCGAATAATAATTTCGATTTTGAAATTTTTATGAACTTCTCGGACGATAACTTCTTCGTTATAAGTCCGAATTAGCTCGTTCAAAAGCCTACGGTTCACAATTTACACATACTCTACAAGACCATTCAAGAATTTTATCTATTTGACTTTTTTTGCTAAAAATTCACCTATTGGTTCATTTTTAACGTAAACAATAAACGTTCGTGAATGTTCAACGCTCATTTCTTCGTTCTAAGTCGGAATCCGGTCATTTTCAAGTCCGCAACTCTTAAATGCCAATTATGACTTGTCTCTATTATAAAACAATGGTTTCATGATCAAACACAAAATTTGACTTCTATTCCGAGAATTTTACGTATTCGACATTTATCGTCCAATCGTGCAAATTCCGGCAATTCTTCCTCCTTATGATTTGTTCAACATTACAAATGAACTTCATTCATCATGTGAACATCTTAACATACTTAATACAACAACTTATAATCATTTTTGGATTTTAGACTTATTCTCCATGAATTTATATCTTGTCAACTATAAACTACTTAAGATTTCATGGTTAATGACTTATGACAAGTTAAAGTTTCTTAAACATCATTTCTTATATGTTCTTAACATATAACTTAACTTAGGTATACATGATACATATGATCATTTAAGTGCTCAATTCACTTCTCTTGATAACTCATTTCATGATCATATTTTCATACTTAACATTCAAGGTTATCTTACAATAAGTTTATAACTTTTATAAGTTCAAATGACTTATTGCCAACTTATGTGGCTTAAGTTCATTACTTACTCATTCATGTTGCTTAATCAACTTTTCTTATCATCCTATCATGATAGAGATAGAAGATATTTGGAGAAGAAGTCTTACTTTAGAAGTCTTTGATAAGTAGCTTCTTTTTTTTCTTGGCTTATGGATTTTGACTTATTTGCAACTTAATCTCTCTAACACTTAAGCACTTTGTGATGTCTAGATTATTTGAACAACCAACAAATGGCTTGCAAGCTTCTTCTATTTATAGAATTTCCAAGGTTAGGGTAGTTTAGTCTTTAAAACATCCCACCTCCTTAAACCACCTCCTTACTATTCATTACTTGCAAGGCACAACTTTTATCCTACACTTGGTCATTACTTAAAAGTCTTGGGCATTACTCCTAAGTCTTGGTCACCACACATACTTGGTCACCACTTATCTTGGTCATCACACATTACTTTCTCATCACATTCAACCATATCAATATGGTTTGCCCCATGGGTCATACCACTCATGGATTCTAGCTTGGGCTTGGATTACTAAATCCTTTGGGCTTTGCATTAATAACACTCATTGGTTTATTAATTTATGATTGGGCCTTAACCCTTTAATTCACTTGGTCTTGCATATAATGGTTAACCAATCCTCCAAGTCCATTAACATCTCATAATACATACACATGTAGTTTATGCATTATTCTTATATTCTAATTCATATAGAATTTGTATCTAGTATTTCATCCTTCATATACAAACTAGTATAATACTTCGTATTATACTCATTTTCATTACTTCGTACAACACCAAGTATCATACAATTATTACTTATTCTTTAACACTTCGCTTTACTTAACGTTTATAAATTAAGTCCACAAGCGAAATATCGTATTTTCCATAACTAGATTATTATTACATAATCCATCTTACTTTGTTATTCCATCATTGTGTATTTCTCGAAAACTCAAAATTATATCCCGAGCAAATACCGATGAATAGTGTTTTTTGGAAAATTTCTCGGAAAACTTTTATTTTCGTCTTGGAAATTCAAACACTTTAATTCATCCACGTAGCTCAAATACTACGATATTCTAACATCAATAGGTTATACAATGACAACCATCTTGATAACACATAGAATATGATTTTATTATTATTTAATTTAATAAAATCATTTTACAATAAGATCCGAATTTCTCGGTCGTTACACTAACAACCTTACGAAAACAATCAATTTTGGCATGATGAGTAGTTAACCAAGTTAACCTTTCAATCCCCAAAATCACATCAAAAGCAAGTATCTTTAAAGAGATAAGGTCAACAGGTAATGTGATAGTGCCAACTTGGATCAAACAAGATTTATAAACAGTGGATGTGATGAAAGTTTCTCCTAACGGAGTTTCCACAGATAGGTCAAAGTCTAATTTCTTCGGAGTCGAATTTAAACGTTGAGCACAAGTAGTAGAGATAAATGAATGGGTAGCACCGGTATCTAGTAAGGTATAAAATTCACAAGAATTTATGATTAGCTTACCCGTGATCACCTCATTTGGGTTCCTCGCATTTTGACTACGATCACGAAAAACGCTCTTCCAGAACCGTTAACTTTGATTTTCTAGGATGACCTTTTGAGTCACCATCCCGTTGGACTTGGTTTTGCTACAAAGGCAATCTCGAGCGATATGTCCTTCCTTTCCACAATTATAATATACCTTAAACTGCTGTGGGCGGTTTAATGATATGTCCTTTTCCAAGACTTATAACATATGAATGGGTGGTCGTTCTCCTCCTGGAACTAGTTCTTCATCGGGCGCCGACGTCTTTCAGATTGTCATTGTTGAATCTCTCTTTTAAAATCTCACCCCACTCGCTTCTTCTATTCTTATGGCCATGATTAC
Organism: Panax ginseng; assembly: GCA_020205605.1. Classification (NCBI taxonomy): domain Eukaryota; kingdom Viridiplantae; phylum Streptophyta; class Magnoliopsida; order Apiales; family Araliaceae; genus Panax; species Panax ginseng. Next base: position 80,119,101 of record CM035127.1, on the reverse strand, counting down.
CACTAGAGTGGTTGCCTCTTCTCTCAGATTCTTCTTTCTCCATTTGGTTATCGTTGTTCGATGATCGCCATTGCCACCGAGTATGATCTGGTTGTGGTCCTTGGTTGACTGTAGTACTCGTTAGCTCGCTTCTAATAATTGAGCCCTGTTGACAACATCTGAATATAGAGAAAATTTATGAGAAATGAGATATTGACGTATGCCAGGTTTCAAACATCTCAGAAACATCCGCGTCATACTTTCCTCATTCTCCACCAAATGAGGTGCAAACCTGGATAACTCCGCGAACTTCGCCTCATACTGGGACACCGTCATGTTGTTTTGTTCCAATCTAATAAACTTTACCTCCTTCATATGACGAACACTTTCAGGAAAGTATTTGTCATTGAATAGTTTCTGAAATGTCTCCCAAGACATGCTGAGCGCGGCTTGATGGGTACGCTTCACAGATTCCCACCAGTAATCTGCCTCATTACGGAACATAAAAGTGGCGAATGGAACTTTCTGTTCCTCCGTGCATCCCAAGACATCGAATATCTTGGTAATTTGCTTAACCCACGTCTCGCTTTTAATCGGATCCAATTTTCCCCGTAATTCTAGTGGTCCCAACTCTTTGAAGCGGCGTTGGTTGTGACCGGTTTGTCGCGTTGCCGCCATTGTTTCTTCCTATATTTTGAGCAGAATCTCCTTCGTCTGCGGGTTTTGCATGAATCGCAAAAAGCTTCCGAACATCTCATCGCTCATCATCCTTTCCGGTGGTGTTGTTTATGGGAGGAACATTGTCACTGTTGCACGTTTCTCCTCGTTGGTGAGCAAAAGGTGACTCCACGGCCTCATTTACTCCATCGTTAACATTCTCATCGACATTCTCAAATCGTCATAAAACAAGGGTTAATTTAACAAATTAACATACCACATAATATCCCTATATTACGACCGATAAACAAATAAGCTAGTAGTAGGACACACTAGCGAAGGATTTACTCGTCTCTCCCTCCTAGTTCTATTCCCGATCTTCGCCAGAGATCATATCCCTAAGCTCGATACCAACTGTGACACCCCAAAATAGGTATACAACACTCATTCCGAGTTGTCAAAATACATACATACGAAACAACTACAACTTTATTAATACAACATAAAAATCGTGAGTTTAAAATACAAATATTATCATCAGACAATATCCACACTCAAATAAGTCCTCATTACAATTATTGATACACTATTTTACAAAATAGTGAGGACTACTAAAACAACTTCTAGAACCATCATTCCACACCCCGACTAAGACTCGCTTACATTCTCGCCTCCCGAGAAGAAAAATGGAACAAAAAGAAAAAGGTGAGCTCAACTAGCCCAAAGAAAGAACATTATGACTAAGATAATATAAAACAAATTATCGTTAGTTTTCAACAGAAAAATCTAATAGAATACAATAGACAACAAGTTTCTAGATCAATATTCCGCAGCGGAAATAATAATTCATTAGAAGAGTTAAGTAGAGAATGAAATCTACTATCTTCTATATATGAATTTAAAAGTTTATCATTGATATTTTATCCTTGTAACATCAATCAATATATATCATAAATCAAATATTCATCTTTGCACTACAGGCCAAAGATATTCACCAGTTGGTCATGTTCATCTAAACACATGTTAATCTTTGCACTACGGGCCAAAGATATTCATCATAAATCATTCATCTTTGCACTGACCACGGTGCCAAAGATATTCAAAGAATATCATCATTTAGGGTGAGGATGATGAAAAATATTTTAAAGAAAAGCGAATCCAAGTGAAGCAAAAGAATAAATATTAAGGATTCAGTATTTTACCTATTCCATGTCCAAAAATACCTCATAAATAATCATAGTGGAGTAAAATTCAAAATGATCAAAACATGGATACAATCAAAGCTAGTATCCATAATAGATATTTTGGACGAAAAATGAAAATTTAATTTTTCTGTGAATAGTGCCGTATTTGTGAATAGTGTCGTATACGTGAATAGTGCCGTATACGTAAATAGTAACTTTGACACTAAAAGACAAGAATTTCACAAGAAAAATACTCCCAATATTTTGGCATAATGATATTGAAAGAAATAATATCATTTTAAAAAAAAAAATATCCCTTACCTCGAAAGAATAATACTTCTGGCTTGAATACTGAATATAGTGCTGAAGAGAACTTGCACCGTATTACAACACTCAAAGTATCAAAATACTCACAAGAATACGCTCAATATATCGAGAGAGAAAGAGAGAGAAGATTTCAGTTTCTAGTGTGATTTTCAATTCTAACCTAAACACCCTATTTATAGGAAAATGCTTAGAATACCAAAGCAAAAAATTTAATATAATATTAATATATTATATATAAATTCCTATGTACACCAAGAACCTGAATTCAGCAACATAACACATGTTTAATGAGGCCCAAAAATGTAAAAAATGTTTTTCTTAAAAAAAATAATTAAAACTTCCAAAAATCAATTATTTCAGAACTTCGGAACTTCAATAATTCATAATAAATGGCCTTTTTGTCAGAAAAATTCGAACCTTACGTCTTTTCCATAGGAAATTCCATTATCTACAACTTTGCAAAAAAAGGTTTTTCCAAATTCCAAACAGAAATTGACCAAAATCCACAAACGGACGATTTTATAGGCTATAATCAAATTTCAGTCAAGAAATGGACCCACAGACATGTTTAACATGTTTTAAACAACTTTTGAAACAAAAATATTCTTCCTCCTCAAATACTCATATATCCCACATTCATTGTAAAAATATCATCATTATTATATTATAATAATATAATAAAATATTATTTTATCAGAAAAGATAAAATATCGATTTTCAACAATTGTCACTTTAAAAATTTTCTCCCTCTATATCCACATAAAATGAATATTTTTCTCATCATATAAATCAATAATTAATTATTCACAAATAATATTACAGAATCACAATACCGATAACTTGGCGGCCTCAGAAAGAGAGGGCTTTCCAATAAGGATTTCTCCTTCATGGTAGCCGCAATTAGGTGACCAAACCTCTCCTTGTATGAACTTTCTAGACATTGCCAATAATGTTATCTAATAATTTTTTTCGATAATATGAATTATTGCTCCGATAATGGAAAATACTATGTAGTGACAATTATGAAACAACGAAGAATATAAAATATCAACGCAACAATTATTGAATCAATAAAATAAAATGTTTGAGCAAGAATTAATCGTAACAATTATTGAGTAGTGCCTTTCTTATGTAAGAATCAATAATTGTGCAATACTGTGCCATCTTGCAACAACGCCAGACATCGTGTTTTAACCAATGGGTATTCCAATAGTATTAATCTGTGAATAACTACACGCTGTTATTTATAAACAACTTATACTTGTCGTTTATTTCATCCAATCGCTTTCCATTATGGGGTCCACACAAGGTCAAGGTCGTCGCATTTAATATTCCCCAACAAAGAAGAATATTCCACGACCAAACGAATATTCTCCGATAAAAATGAATATTTTATAACCACTTGCTTATTTAAAATATTTGCGCATTTTACCCATAACTAACCACATTAATCAAATCAACCCTTACTATTTCAAAATAATAAATAGAGGAAATTTAATTTCATTAATAATAAGTTGGGGTCTTACAGACATAGTTCATGGTCTAGAGACCCTCAGATATATAACTCGATCTAACCTTCTAGTCTTGATTCAAAGGTTGAGTTCTTCATTATTCAATACTCATTTTTAATTCTATGATGTTATTACTTTCATCACTATATTTGTGAGCATTTGTTTGCTCACTCTTGCATATAACCCTGGAGCTAAAGTTGAGAAAGTTGACTAGCCGTCTTCTAGCAAGGGCAATAGCAAGATGTTCTAATGATGAAGACTTGTTCGATTTTATTTAATAAAATTCATGTGTTATGAGACTTATTTATTTTTATGATGTATTTCGCAAACTTATGTAATAATTTAAGGTTAGATTACCTGGGATTTGTTTTAAGTTGATGTAACCCTTTAATGGGGAGGATTATTGTTTAAGTTATTTAACATATGTCTTTATCCTTGATTATGGGTAGTTAGATGTAATTGTTTTGGATAGTGAGCACCAAATCCTGTGGGAATGAAGTACTTGGGTTTGGGGGTGTCACAACTTAGTATTAGAGCTTTAGGTTATGAACCTTAAGTGAGGGAAACCTTATGAAGTAACCTTTAAGGAGATCGAAAATATAGTGGTGATAACTCTTATCGAGTTTTAAGGAATGAATTAAGGAATTCCTTAAATATAAATAATAAAAGACTTTATGTGTTTATGTGTTGATAACTTATGTGCTTGCGAGTATCGAAGAGTGTCACGTAGTAAATAAAACTGAAGGTATTTTGTTATCAGAATGTCTAATGTTGAAGGATCCAGTCAAGCTAGGGAAGAGATACCTCAAGTTCCTAGAGATGAGGAGCCCCGAGATGTCCATGTTGTTCGGGAGCAGTTGGTTCAGAGGGAGCCATCTCTGTTGGTCATTGTTGAAGGGCAAGGGAATGAGCTTGTGTCTGATCCAGAAGAGGAGGACTCCGAGGAGATAGAGGTGGAGGATAAGGAAGATGATCCTGTGGAGTTTCCACCAAAATCCATTGCAGTTGGGATGTATGATGAATTATATAATCGTAATATAGAATTACAGGCTAAGGTTGAGGAGAGTCGAAGGAGTGGTGACGATACGCACAAAGCTCTTATAAAGCGTAAGGATGTGGAGATTCAGGATCTCGACATACATCTTGGGAACGCGGAATGGAACCTAGTTCACACAGAGGGTCATCAAGAACAGCTATTGGCTGAGAATGAAAAGATGAAGACTGAAGTTGAGAAGCTAAAAGATGATTTGAAGGAGGAGTCAGCTAAACGTGTGAGTGTAGAAGACGGTTGGATGAAGGCTACTTAGCGTGCAGATCGTGCTGAAGACAACGTTCAGATGAAGAAGGCCAAGATGAATGAAATAGATTATGCTTTTCATTCTGCGATTGATTGGGCCCAGGACCGAGTCTTTTATTACCCAGCTCAGTTTGAAGACTTACTATAGTATATGATGGATCGTAGAACGATGTTTTGTATCATGGAAGAAGAGTGTAGAGAAGCTTCTCGAAGTCTTAATATGCCAAAATAGGAAGAGTAATAAGTTATGTGATTAAATATGTGTTAAATAAATTGTAAATCCCATATTTTGAGATAAATAATGGGGTAAGATGAGCATGTAATCCTGAAAAAATTTTAAGTTCAGGAAAGTTGATGTTGGTAGCAGAGATGTTATCCTTACTATGTTTTGGAAGTTATGAATGAATGAAATATCAGAATTATCCAAATGTTATGTGTTAAGCTTTAATCTTAGAATGTTTATGTTAAACCTAAAATATTTAAGAAATTGAGTAGTGATCTAATATGCGTGTATCTCAAACAGAAAAATGCCTCCTAGAAGAAGACAACCACGCCAACAACCACCCCTTGAGGGGTTTACTAACAACAAAAATAACGAGGCCAACGCTAACTTTGGTTCAGTGATTGGTGACCTAGACTAATAGTGCAACTTCATGAATCACCGCAAGATCAAGTCAGGACTTTCAAGGACTTCAAAACGGTTGGACCGCCAGAGTTTCAAGGGTCTATGAATCCAGTTGAAGCCCAAGCCTGGATCATGGAAATGGAGAAGGTTTTTGACGTTGCCAAGGTCAATGAGGACAGAAAACCGCCTTAGCAACGTTTATGTTGAAATCTGAAGCTAGTTATTGGTGGCAGGAAAATAAGGTTCGTGGGGGACAGTGAATAATAGCGTGGGATAGGTTCAAATAAATGATTTTTGAGATGTAATTTTCGACGAGTTCCCGAAACCAGATGGAAGTTCAATTCTTGGAACTAAAGCAAGGAACTATGTCTGTGCCAGAGTATGCATGAGTTGGCAAGGTTTGCTTCGTATTAGGTCAATACAGATGAGCGTAAGGCGAAAAGGTTTGAACAAGGGTTGAAGCCCTGGCTATATAGCAAGGTTTAATGTTTCAGTTAAATACGTTTACAGCAGTCCTAGAAAAGGCGATTATCGTGGAAGGTGGGAGCGAAGCCTTAACCAAGTATAATCAAGAACAGAAGAGGAGGAAGAATGAGAATGAAAACAAGGCTGGTGGAAGCAATAGTGGAGGTAATAACCAGAAGAGGAAGTGGAATGAAAATCCAAATGCAGGAGGACAACAAGGAATTCAACGAAAGAAGAAGTTTGAAGCTTGTGCTACTTGTGGAAAGAATCACACTAATGTGTGTTTGAAGGGTAAGCGAATGTGTTTTAATTGTGTCCAGGAGGGTCACATTGCGCCAAATTATTTGCCCAAAGATGGGAGCTTGTTTCACTTGCGGTCGAAGGATCATATGGCTCGTGATTGCCCTAGAAAGACAACGGGAGGTGCAAGTGGAGGCAAGGGAAGCAACATCGGTGGTACATTGACTATCACTGGGCCAGTACAACCAAACCGACCCACTGCCAGAACTTTCAATATGATCGTACAAGATGTTGTGCAGTCAAAGGATGTGGTGTCAGGTATCATTCCGATTAATGGTATTAATGCTTATGTGTTATTTGATTCGGGTGCTACTTGTTCATTTATATCCGATGATTTTTCTAGGAACTTAGATTTTCCTTTAATCATAGAGATTGCAAATAGGGAAGTGATCCCTGTTAGGTTTATATACAAGAATTGTAAGGTGGATATAAAGGACCACGAGATGATGGTGGATTTGATACCGATTATTTGATGTTATACTGGAAATGGATTGGTTATTCAATTACAGGGTAGTAATTGATTGCCAAAAGAAATGTGTTAACCTTATGACTCCGTCAAATGTGGTGTTTTATGGCAGCAAGTCACCTAGACAAGCAAGTTGTCTGATGGTGATGCAAGCCAAGAAGTTACCGAGACAAGGATGTGTAGGATATTTAGCCTACATAGTCGATACTCAGAAAAAGACTGCAAAATTGGAAGAGATACCAGTCATTAGAGATTTTGCGGATGTATTTTCGGACAATTTGCCTGGACTACCGCTGGATAGAGAGGTTGAGTTTGTGATTGATTTAGCGTCAGGAACAACCCCAATATCTAAAACCTCATATAGAATGGCCCCAATAGAGATGAAAGAGGTGATGGTGCAATTGCAAGAATTACTAGAAAGAAGTATATCCAGCCGGGCGTTTCGCCGTGGGGAGCGCCGATGTTATTTTTTAAGAAGAAAGATGGATCAATGCAGCTCTGCATTGATTACAAGGAATTGAATAAGGTCACGATTAAAAATAAGTATCTGTTACCGAGAATCGATGACTTGTTCGATCAACTGAAGGAAGCTAGGTACTTTTCGAAGATAGATTTAAGAAGTGGATATCATCAGTTGAAGGTAAGGAAGATAGATTTAACTTTGTTTGGACGAAGAAGTGTGAGGAAGGTTTCCAAGAGTTAAAGAAGAGATTGAGTTCTGCACCTGTGTTGTCATTTCCTGATGATACAGGGAATTTTGTGGTATATAGTGACGCATCGTATAAAGGACTAGGCTTTGTGCTTATGCAGAATGGCAGAGTCAGTGCATATGCATCGCGTCAATTGAAGAATTACGAGAAAGGGTATCCGACTCATGATTTGGAGTTGGCTGCGGTGGTGTTTGCTCTGAAGATTTGGAGACACTATCTTTTTGGAGAGAGATGTGAGATATATACAGACCATAAAAGTCTGAAGTATATCTTTACACAGAAGGATTTGAATATGCGACAGAGAAGATGGCTGGAGCTGATTAAAGACTATGACTGCGAGATTCTTTATCATCCTGGAAAGACGAATGTTGTTGCCGATGGCTTAAGTAGAAAGGGTCGGGAGAAATTAATGATGTTAACTGCTCAGGAAAAGCTTATAGCAGAAATGACCAAGTTAGAATTGGAAATTAAGTATCCAACAGAATCAGATGAAAAATTGTTCCAGATAAAGACCAGTTCAATTTTGGTGGATAAGATAAAGAACGCACAACTTCAAGATGAAAACTGTGAAAAGATAAAAAGAAAAGTGTCTGAAGGTGAAGAAGACAAATTTAAAATTGATGCGGAAGGGTTGTTTAGATTTGAGGGAGATTAAAGAAGAAATTTTAAGTGAGGCTCATAACTTAAGATATTCGATTCACCCTGGAAGTACAAAAATGTACCAAGACCTCAGCTATCATTTCTGGTGCTCGAATATGAAAAAGGACGTTGCTGAATGTGTGGCAAAATGCTTAACGTGTCAGAAATTTAAAACTGAACATCAAAGGCCAAGAGGATTTTTGCAACCGTTAGAGATACCGGAATGAAAATGGGAGCATATCATAATGTATTTTGTGGTAGGTCTTCCAACGACTCAGCAAGGTTATGATGCGATCTGGGTTGTGACGCCACCAAAACAGGTATACGTCACCCATCTTGGGTCGCCAGATACAAGGTACTGAATACAAATACAACTTAATTATACAACAGTCGTGTAAAATACGACTAAACATATGATGTGAGTTTTAATACAATTATTGTCATCTAGACAATATACAAACTCAATGGGGTCCTCATTACATTTATTATCACACTATTTTACAGAATAGTGAGGACTACTAATGCACCATCTAGGACAATCACTCTGTTCCCTGACTAGTCACTGCTACGTTCTCATTTCCTGAAGAGAACAATGAAAGAAAGGGTGAGCTCAACTAGCCCAGTAAGAAATATTATGACTAAGATAATGTAGAATAAATTATCATTAGCCTTCAACAATGTTAAATTGATAGAATATAATAGACAACAAGTTTAACTGCATCGGATCAAGCAATCCATTAGAAGAGTCAAGTAAGGTATAAAATCTACTATTCTATGATTTAAAAAGTTTTTCATCAACTTTATCGCTGAGACTCAGCTTAATAAATAAAATCGAATCATCCCTGCTCCACGGCCAAGGATATTCATGTAATCATCAATGGTCATGACTATACTGAATAATCCCTGGTCATAAGCATACCAACAACTGTCCATCAATGAACTACAGGCCAATGAGGACTTTTACCACATCATTCGTCACATTACGGTCATGATTATACCGAATAATCCCTGGTCATAATCATACCAAGTCCATCTATGCACGTAAGCCAAAGATGACTTTCATCACAATATAAGCATGAAGATGATGACAATGACATAATAATTCAATAAAACAAGTTCAAGAATAAATTTTAAAGATTTATAAATTAATTTATCCAGGAACCAATAACGTCCAATTTGTCAACATGATACTGCTTTGTAGAGTAAAATTCAAGAATGCTCAGAAGAATATTTTCATGAAAAAGATACTGGATGAAGCGCAAATATCAAGGTTATTCCACAAATATCATGGAGTATAGAAGCCAAAGCTTTAACCAACTGAGTATAATAGAATATATGAAACTGCAAATGGATTTTCGCCCGCCATGCAGTAATCCACGTGAGTATGAGATCATTTCCACAATTTAATAAGAAATGAATACGAAGGATCATTCACCATGCATGTAGTAATCCACATGTGTAAAAGTTATTCCAACGTAGAATAATAAAGAATGGAATAATGAAGGATTCACCATACGTGCATGCGATAGTGCCTGAGCATGTGTTATTCCCAATGAATAATAAATAATGGAACCAGTCCCGATATAAACGCATTACACATGATATTCGGCGTAATAATAAATAATGGAACCAGTCCAACAGAACGCAGCATGTGATATTCGACGAATAATAAATAATGGAATCAGTCAGGCGTAAACGCATGCACATGATGTTCCAAATGTAATACTAAAGAATGGAATAATGAGAAGAATTTTACCATGTATGCGGTGCTTAATGCAGAAAGTTATTCCAACATAATGATAAAGAATGGAATAACAAAATAATTTTATCAAGTATAGGTAGCTTGTGACGCAGTTATTCCAATGAATAATAAAGAATGGAATAATGAAGTTCTCTTCATGAATAAGAAAGAAATAATACCCCTTACGAGTACAACAAATAATCTCCCTTACCTTAGAAGAAAGCTGGATATTCGAGTAGTGAAGTAGCGAGAATACTTTTCTTCTTTCTCTCTATAGTTTCTCTCTAGAGTTTCAAATTGAATTCGTAAGAAATAATGAAGGAATGAGCTTCTATTTATGAGAGAATGGACCTAATAGTAACTAATTCATGAACGGTCCAGATTGATTTATTTTTAAATGGACTGGTCCATATTGGTTTACTATTAAAACTTAAAGCATTCATTCATCTTGACGCATCGTTAAAACTTTGAACCAAATGATCCATATTGATTTACTATTATAACTTTCCACTAGTGGTCCATATTGATTTACTATTATATCTTCAACCAACTATTGAAAAAATTAAGACATCTCCTCATGGAATAATATTGTACCCAAAAATGATTTGGACCAAAAAGAAATATATTTTACGAAGTGAATAGTACCCGTGAATAAGTAACTCATGAATAGTAACTCATGAATATTAACTCGTGAATAGTAACTCGTGAATAGTACTCCGACACGAAAAGTGTCCCGAATACCCGATTGAACAATATATCCTCCAGGCATCAATTATTATCGAAACAAATATCGATTTCCACTAACACAATTAATTCCAACACAATGGAACTATAAAATTCATCTTTAATCAACACGAACTTATTCATCATTAATATTATAATTCACAATATTTAACAACCAAGTCGTTCCCAGGAAAGAGGGGGCTTTCCGATAAGGATTTCTCCTTATTGGCGTGCAATTAGGTGACCAAACCTCTCATTGACAAAACTTCTAGACATTGTCAATATTGCAAATAATAATATGAATAACTTTGTCGCCTCAATTATTGATTTAATAATATATCATATTATGCGAGATGATCATCGTAATAATAATTGAATCAATAATATGAGAGATATGATGCAAAGAATTATCTGTAGCAATAATTGAGTATAACCGAGTGACTTCTCACGTAAAGATCAATAATCAATACCTGAGTGCTTACTACGCAACCAGCGTAGACATCGTACTTTTACTAAGGGTAGTTCAAAAGTTTTAACGGTAACACCTCCGCCGTAGTTATTTTTATAGAAAGATAATTTTGTCCTTTTCTAACTACTAATAATACTTCCGTTGTGGGGTCCACCAATGATTGTGTTGTCGTAATATCCCCCCGTTAAAAGCGAATATTCCCCGAACCAATCAATATTATATAACCACTTGCTTACTTTGCAAAATTTGTAAATATTACCCACAACTATAACATTATATCAAATCCATACCATAATATTCAAAAATATATTTCGAGACAATTATTTTTTATTCATAAAAGTTGGGGTTTTACATGGGTGATTGTAGATCGATTGACGAAGTCGGAACACTTTTTACCAATCAAAATTAGATTTAACCTAGACCAGTTGGCAAAACTGTATATGAAGAAGATTGTATCAAGACACGGTGTCCCGGTGTCCATTGTATCAGATAAGGATCCACGTTTCACATCAAATTTCTGTAAACGACTGTCGGAGTGCTTGGGAACGCATTTGAGAATGAGCACAATGTATCATCCTCAAACCGACGGACAAAGTGAGAAGACAATCCAGACATTGGAGGATATGCTCAGAGCTTGTATTATGGTTTTCAAAGGGAATTAGGATGACCATCTACCGTTGGTTGGATTTCAGAGCAAGTATTGGTATGCCGCCTTACGATGCATTGTACGGCAGGAAGTGCAAAACCCCGTTATGCTGGGACGAAGTTAGTGTACGTCAGCTATTAGGTCCAGAATTGGTGCAGCAAACCGTCAAGATCGTCAAGGTGATTCGGGCAAGATTGATAGCTGCACAGGATAGGCAGAAGACATGTGTTGATCAACATCGACAGAATTGGGAATTTGATGTCGGTAGTTTTGTTTTCTTGAAAGTGTCTCCCTGGAAAAGGAAAATCTAATTTGGTAAAAAGGGATAACTAAGCCCTCAAGCAATAAACACAATTACGAATTAAGAAATGCAAACTACATGCTATGCAATAACACTATCATGCAAATGAGTCCCAAGATTTCCAGCCAGGCTAGAATTCCAACAAGATATGCCTCGGAGAAATATCTAGATCCAAGAACAAAGTATCGAACTAAGCTATAGGCATAATGACATACAATCAGATAATCCCAACTTGCTATAAAGATGTTGTGTATGTGATGTGTTTACAAACACGCTTGACAAAAGCACAAATTTCACATGCTATAATGCTTAAGAAAGAAAATTGAGGTTTAAATGAAGAAATATGCATCCAAATGAAACAATAACTGCTCCAACACATCAGTACAAGCTAAGGTTCAACAACAGGTTTATTTTGCTTTATTTTAACTCACGAGGGCGATTTTTGCACTTTCCCGCGGTGTTTATTAATTTTTTCTATTTCCCATGACTGTGCAATGTCTCATTCCATTAGGCTAACAGTGCTACCCCTTAGCGAGCTTTCAACCAACGACTCTCAGACTATAAAGACCTTAGGGCGCTAGGTGTAAAGATAATCCCCTCAGGCATACTTGCCCAAGTAACAAAGGCCTTGAAACAATACTAGCCACGATGTTTATTCATCATTTTTTTTTAGCAATTATACACATGCGTTCCCAAAGTTTGAGTTTCAGTGTTTTCATAGTCAATGTTCACTTCCTACACAATTCTATCTTTAAAATAGAGTTTTTCTCTCAGCAGATAAACAAGTTAATCTTAACCAACAAGCAAATATGAACACTGACATGCTACCCGGTAGCATCTAAACAACAGGCATAAGTCATATCATGTATAACATTATAACTCAGCTCAAGATATCAACCTAGTTCAAGAATATATCAAATTTCTTAATTCATCATTGGCCAAATTAGAATTCAACTAACTAGATACTTGGGATTATGCAATGTTATGCAACTAAACATATAAACTAAACAGATAATAAGCAACAAAAAGAAAAATTTTACTGCAAACTTAAACTAATACTACTAACATGCAATAACTATACTAAACATGAATAAATGATATGCAATTATACTACATGCTCTAAACTACTAATTAGACCCAATACCCCAAACTTATCATATTCATTGTCCCCAATGAATGAAGGTAAAGGGCAAAGAAAACTCCCCTAAGTGTCGGCATGGCCACCCTCCTCAGATGGTAAATCTGGCGGTGGGTAAGGCACGACTGAACCGAATATAGGCCACTCTACCATTGTCCCCTGTTGCGCGAAGGCTTCAGCCAAGGATCTAAACAGTCCATTTGCTAACGCCAAAAGGTTATCGTACAGGGCATACATTTTCCTCTCCAGTCGCCTTAGCTTGCGATCATCAACCTTTGGAGTGGCATAAGGAGAGGCGGTTGCCTCAGTCGGCTGCGGAGATGGCACTGAAGATGTAGCTGGCAAAATGAATCCTTTTCCCCTCAGGTGTGGTGTGCCTCGTACCCAGTCCTCAAACTTCGAAATAGTGGTGGGTCATGTCTTGGCTCGACATCTACAGCTGCTCATCTTCCCAAGTAACTCCAACTTTTGCACATAGATGGGCTACTACTAAGGCGTGTGGGATGCTGCCTATGGTGCTCCCCCTCATGTAACGGAGCATGTTTTGGTGGAGGAGGTGGCCCACGTCAATATACTTCCCCGTGATGATTCCCCATAGTATGATTGCTCGCTCAGATGGTATGTCATGCTGGTGCGAAGAAGGCATTAACTTAGCACAGATAAATAGGTTCCACGCCTTCGCATAGCGATTAAGTGCTGAACTTGGAAAATTGGTAGGCGTGTTCGTGCCTTGTTTGTAGTTCCACCTAGTGCCAGGCACACACAAGTCAGCAATGACCCTATCCAAATCCATTTCAAACCGTGCAGCCTCCACCCAATTGGGTTGACCAGTCGGCGAGTCTGGCAAATTAAAGACCTCCCTAATCGCCTGTGGGCGATAGTCCACATGTATGCCTCTAACAAAAGATATCCCGCTCATTGTTTCCTTAGCATTGACGTAGAACTCACGTACTATGGCCATTGGCGCAGGTATAGGGCTTAATACAACTCCCAGCCAGAATCTCTCCCTTATCATATTCCATAACTGTCCATCCTGTTTCCCAGGCTTGAAGCCTTTTTCCTTCACAAATGTTTTGGCGAATATTCGGTAGTACTCTGTTTGAGCCTCTAAACTGACAAACTTTGTGAGGTCAACTATGTCTTCACTTTGACTGCTGGAAGAAGAGGACTCGGGACTGTGGGAGCGTGCTCGTTTGGGTGCCATGAAAACTTGACATAGAAAACCCTAACTGATGTGAGAGAACCTTGAATGAACTGAACAATCTCTGATCACACTGAAAAGAACCCCCAAATTTGTGGCTTTCAAATACTCTGACGAACCCTAGGCAAATGTTCTGTGTTTGAATGGGTGAAGTGTTGAAGTCGAATATGGGGAGAGAGGGTGAGAGAGCTTGTAGTTGATTAGGAGTTTTATAGGAAAGAAACCGAATGAAGAAGGAGAATGAGAAGAGGTTTCAGTTTTGTAGAAGAGGAAATGAGTGGGCGCTTAAGTGAAGGAAGAGTTATGCAACGGATATGAGACGTGGGTTATGTTTTAAAGCACTTAAAACTGTCTGGATCCGGACTTGGGTGCGATCGTTACTTTGAAGTCTATGCTTAAATATAATATATGCATTGGGCTGGGCGCAATGTGCACACCTGGCTTTGTACTTTACACAAGGGCTCACGCCTACCGCCTGCCTCCCCTGACCAAACTGCTTTTGCAAATTAAGAAGTAACAAGCAACACTTGATGCTCTCTTTCTACCTGCATACAAAGCATTCACAAAAATGAGATATACATATTCCCAAATCAAAATTTGAATTGTATAACATGTATGTATGATTGTATATCCAAAAATGCTCTATATGCAATTTCTATAAAAAAAGATGTGTATTAAGCTCTAATCAAAATTTGGAATTAAACCAATACAAGAAACAAAGACATATGCAACTAAGAATTAAACAGAAGAGAGAGATAGACATGATGCAAATAGAATTAAACAGGAGGAGAGAAGAGAGATAATGGGGTGCCTCCCATCGAGCGCTAGTTTATAGTCCACTAGCTCGACTATCTCTGCTTTGATCAAGTTGTAAAAAGGATTGAGGCGGCCTTCTGCCTGTTAACCTCACCACCATAATAATGCTTCAGCCACTGTCCATTGACCTTGAAGGGCTTATCTAGGCACTTGTCAAAAATTTCTATTGCACCATATGGATATATAGTCTTCACAGTGAAAGGCCCTGACCACCTTGACTTGAGCTTTCTTGGGAAGTGTTTAAGTCTGGAATTAAATAACAGCACTGCTTGCCCAAGCTCAAATGTCCTTTCCATAACCCTGCGATCATGCCACCTTTTCACTTTTTCCTTGTACAATTTGGAATTTTCATAGTCCTGCAATCTAAATTCGTCCAACTCATTAAGTTGGAGTAGGTGTTTCTCCCCTACACCCTTTAAGTCGAAATTTAGCTTCTTGATTGCCCAATAGGCTTTGTGTTTGAGCTCCATGGGAAGGTGACAAGCCTTTCCATACACAAGCTGAAATGACGACATATCCAGCGGTGTTTTGTAGGCAGTCCTATAAGCCCATACCACATCATCGAACTTCAGCGACCAATCTTTCCTCGTGGGGTTCACAATCTTTTCCAGTATTTTCTTCACCTCACGATTTGATACTTCTGTTTGGCCATTTGTCTTGGGGTGGTAAGCTGTAACTATTCGATGATTCACCCCATATTTAGTGTAAGACCCCAACTTTTATGAATAAAATAGAATTTCCTCTATTTATTATTTTGAAATAGTAAGGGGTTGATTTGGTTAATGTGGTTAGTTATGGGTAAAATGCGCAAATATTTTAAATAAGCAAGTGGTTATAAAATATTCATTGTTGTCGGGAAATATTCGTTTGGTCGTGGAATATTCTTGTTGTCGGGGAATATTAAATGCAGCACAGTATAAACCATTATGGGCCCATGTGGAAAAGCTGTCGGATGAAGAAAAGCGACAAGTATGAAATCTGCGGTGTTCGCACGATGAAGACAATCGTATTGTACCAATTATTGATTCTTACGTAAGATGTCAGTACTCTATAATTGTTACAGTAATTACTGTTCAATATTTTATTTTATTGATTCAATAATGGCTACGTTGATATTTTATTTTATTGATTCAATAATTGTCACTGCACAATATTTCTCATTATCAGATCAATAATTCATATTATTTGAATAATATTATTAGATAAAATTATTGGCAATGTCTAAGGAAGTTCTGTCTAGGAAAGGGGTTTGGTCACCTAATTATGTGCCAATAAGGAGAAATCCTTATCGGAAAGCCCCCTATTTCTTGAGAACGACCTGATTGTCATTATTGTGATTATGTAGTATTATTTGTGAATAATTAATTATTGATTTATATGATAAAAAAATAATTATTTTATGTGGATATAAATGAAGGAATTAATGCAGAGGTGTTTTATCAGTATTTTATCAGAATGAAGGTGTTGAAAATCGTTCGTATGTGAATTTCGGTCATTTTTTGTTTGGAATTTGGAAAACATTTCTTCTAGAAAGTTGTAGAGAATTAAATTTCCTATGAAATAGACATAAGATCTGAATTTTTCTGATAAAATGGCTATTTATTATGAATTATTGAAGTTCCAAAATAATTAATTTTTAGAGTTATAAATATTTTTTAAAAGAAAAATGTTTTTAATGTAGGTGGGACCCACTTGTGTGTACTAAAGAAAATGATGTGGTGTGCATATGAATTTTTTTTGAAAATATTATTATTTTATTAAATTTTCTGCTTTGGCGTTCTAAGTATTTTCCTATAAATAGGGTGCTTAGGTTAGAATTGAAAATCACACCATAATCTAAAATTTCTCTATCTATTATATCGAGCGTATTTTTGTGACTATTTTGATATCTTGAGTGTTGCTATACAGTGCAAGTTTCCTTCAGCATTATATCCGATATTCTAGAAAGAAGTACTATATTGGGAGAATGCATATTATGATTTGATGTTTTAATGCATGTGTTCATGATTATTTGTAAGGTCCTTAAATGAATATATGTACAAGGACTTAGTGATAGATCAAAATTGTTAGGCTGATCTAAGCTTTAAACGTGTATCATTCTGTTAAAGAATGTATAGATAGAAAGATCAAAACTGTTAGGTTGATCTTAAGATGTAATAGATTAGTCTTGACGAAATCATAAAGGCATCGGTTTGATCAACATCGCGAAGTTAAGGCGCGTAAAACGTAGAAACTGAAGATCGTAGTGTGCTCGCCTTGAAAGAGACTCTTCGGACTTCGTAGAGAGTGGTCCCAACGATTGCCGAGCTAACTCCACGATCGTAGTGTCTTTCAAGGAAACATGAAGTTTACAAGTCACGACGATCGTAGTGTGCTCTCGACACGGAACGTAGAGTTAACAACACAACGAAAAAGAAGATCGTAGTGTAACGAAGGTTTTAAAGGAAAATCGTCGTAGTGCTCTCAACTAATAGCATCGAAGTGTGCAAAGATGTAAAAGACACTACGATCTAAATCGTAGAACACCACGATCCAAATCGTAGAGAGCATCATCTATCTCCCACGCCGAAAAGCGTCGAAGCCGAATGATCCGTGTTTTCAACAAGTGAGAATGGATCCCAGATCTTTGCAAAGACTCATCATCCCCAGATTGTATGAAATATCCTTAGTATGCAACAAAGAAGCGTATTAAAGAAGCTAAGGATAGTACTATGGGTAAGAGGGACAAAACACCTTTTTAGGTGGTAGGTGAGAAAGTAGCCTGCAGTGTCAGTGGGCCAGAATGCAGAATTCAGAAGATGTGCAGAAATGTCTCCATCACAGTACAGAAAGTTCATATGCATTTAATGCCACAACGGATGGATCCAACGGATAGTTTTCAACATCACATATATACAGATCAGATAGATGAGAGAGGATAAACAAGCATTAATCAAACAACGTGAACATCTCTCTCAAGCTCAACTCTACGATCTGAGATATTGTAAAGCTTGCTCAGCTACTCAGTTCTTAACGAACCAGTGCTTACACAGCAACTGAGTAGCAACCATCAAAAACTCAACAACTATCAATCAACTGAAGAAGTATACCAAGTCTGCTAGACTTGAAGAATTCGTAGTGAACTGTAAGAAAGCCAAGTCTGTTGGACTTGAAGAGTTAAAGAGTGAACTAGAGAAGTTCCTAGATCGGCGGGTGCAGAAGGAATCATGTGATTCAGAAGATTGTAAAAGACATCCTTAGTGGATATCCTACTCGTTGAGTAGAAGAGTGGACTAGGAGCTTTGAGTGCTTTGAACCACTTAAAAACAACTGTGTCGTTTACATTCATGCTATAACTGCTATAACTTCTATATCTGCTATAACTGCCTTACTCGCTCATAACTCCATTGCTTGGTAAAGAAGATTAAAACAAATACTAATTCCGCAAAGTTTTAATCATTATCTAAGAACAAGTTAAAACGAAAAGATTTTCAAATATCTATTCAACCCCCCCTTCAGATAACTTGTGCCTACTAGAACTAACAATTGGTATCAAAGCGATTCCATTTTACTGACTTACACGCTTTAGTAGATCCAAATGGTTTTCGCATCAAGCGAATCCAGACCTGGGGAGGCAAAGAAGCCACCAATGTGCAACAAAGATAAATTTGTTAACTGAAAAGTCAGGATGCAAGCTTACATAGACTCAATAGATGAAGATCTATTGGAGACTGTTCTTAATGGACCCTATATACCGACAAAGTTTGCACCAACCATTGACGATCCAAACAGAGTACAAATAAAAGTGAAAGAAGAATGGACAGACACAAAGAAGAGAGCTGTCCAACTTGATAAAAAGGCAAAGAACATCCTGTTCCAATCCTTAGAGGACAATCTGTTTGAAAATGTTGTAAACAGCAAAATAGCTAAGGAAGTTTGGGAAGCACTGCTGATTATGCACGAAGGAATGAAGAGTTCGAGAGAACAAGCGGCTCTCTCGACACGTGATATGAAATGTTATTTCGTATGCGGGGAGAAAATGTGGATCGCAACTTATGAAAGATTTAACGTTCTGCTCAACTCTCTACGAGCGTATAGGAAGATCTATCCTAACAAGGATCTAACCATAAAGTTCATGAGAGCCCTACCGAGCAGGGGGGATGCAAAGACCACAGCAATAAGAGAATCAAAGAATATTAATGAGATGACAGTTCAACAACTGTATGGAAATCTCCTGACGTACGAACTGGAGCTGACCCAACGCGCCGAAACCTTATCAGAAGGAAGAAGAAAGGATAAGGGTGTTGCTCTCAAGGCAAATGAAAGTGCATCGAAAGTCATCACCGAGATTGACTCTGATGATGATGAAGACGATGACGATGACTTTGCTATGCTGGTAAAGAGACTAAGAAGGTTCATGCGACAAGTCGAATCCCGTGAAGCCAAAGAAAGTCAAAGAATCAACGTACCAGAACAAATGAATGATTTATGCTACAACCGCTAAGAAACACGGTCATTTCATTGCCAACCGCAACAAGCCTATCAAAGAAGAGCTAAAGAAGAAATCTCGTGCAAAGAAAGAATACAAAGGAACCAAGAGGCCTCGAGAGAAAAGAGACAAAGGCACTGGTCTTGGGAGGATCGTGGAGTGATTCAGGATAATGACTCAAAATGCACTCAGGAGATGAGGAAGAACCACATATGGCCAATTTTTGCTTAATGGCCAAACACACGAAAGGACAAACAAAGCCTAAACATACAAGATGTAAAGTATCGATGAGGTATTTGACTTTAATTCTCCGATGTAGATATAAGTGACTTGAGAAGCGCTTTGCATGGCATAACCAGCGACTACATCAATACATGAAGTGGTTCGAGAGTCTTGTGTAAAGATCATTCACTTCTTCAAGAGGAGAAGAGGAAATTTCAAGAAGAGCTTGAAACAGCTCTTCTATGTACTAATCTTCTCTCCAAGCTTGAAGCTGAGAATGAAACTTTAAAACAGACAAACACACATCATGCACAAAGAGAGTCTAAGCTAACCTCTAAAATTGAGGATCTAGAGAAGACTATCTCAGCATGGAACAGATCCTCATCATCCATAGACTGCCTGCTCTCTAGTCAGAGAAGCACATTCGACAGAACAGGCTTAGGCTTTGGGGAATCCATCTCAGAGCTAAGTGTGGAAAAGACAATGGAAACTAGCACTAGTAATGTCTCAAGTTTTGGTAAAGGCATTGCTTTTGTGAAATCCTTACAGTTGGAAGAACTAGTTCAACCTTGTTCTACTGTCTCTAGTTATACTCAGAGAAGTAAAGGATCTCATTTCAGTGCCGGGTTTCATCAAGGAAAAGAGTAATCCAACCTCTACTTACCAACCTCGAAGAATCGTGAGAGTCAAACAAAATGAAATCTCTGAATCAACCTGGGAAGGTGCGATGAGAGGTAAGGCACACTCATCACTATGAAGGTCATCTCACTTAAACTTCAAAAACATGTCCAAACTAGCATCAAAAGATCTCGTAGTTGGCTACCCAAGTTCAACTTTGTGAAGGAAAGGCGTATGCAACGCCGCCACTGAAAGAAAACCGGAAGCTCATTCAAGAGCAAGACCGCCAACTCCATTGACAAACCCTTGCAATTTGCTCCATATGGATCTTTTTGGACCAATCCCAACAGCTAGTCTTGGAGGCAAAAGATACTCTCTAGTCATAGTAATTGACGCGACTTCACCAGATTCACATGGGTATTCTTCCTAACTTCAAAGGATGAAACAAGCTCGAATTAATCAAAATGTTGATGGTGATGAATGAGAAAGAGAGAAAATCAAGGCAATAAAGAGTGATCATGGAAGAGAATTGATTTCTTAGAAATAAACAAGTTACGCTTTCGAGACAATGGCATCATCATAACTTCTCAACTCCACGAACTCCTCAACAAAATGGAGTTCTTTGAAAGAAAGAAACGAACTCCGATAGAAGGTGGAAGGACCCTACTAGCAGCAGCAACTCAAATGCTCGAATACTTCAGGCGAAGTTGTCAACACTTTGCATGCTACACACGCGAGCAGATCATTAATTCACTCTACGATCAAGAGGACACCCTACTTAATCGTGGAAAGGAAGGAAGCCAAGTGTCGACTATTTCCATGTCTTTGGTCAGGCATGCTATATTCTCAACAATGGAAAGCGATGTCGACAAAATTCCAACCAAGTCGACGAAGGGATCTTTCTTGGATATGCCATGATACAACAAAGCTTCAGGTGTTCAACAAGAAGACACTGAATGTCGAAGTCTCAATACACATCATCTTTGATGAAACTGACACAGACAAAGCAGTGCCTCTAGACACTACGACCGATAGTGCAGACACTACGAATGCAATTGTCGAGCTCAACACTACGATCGTAGTACCAGACAGTGAAATCGTAGAGCATGATAATGAAATCGTAGAGAGGTCCATCCAAGACAGCGAGCCTCCACTCCAAGAAGAAGAGATAGACCTTGAAGACCTAAGACAGGAAGGGATCAGGACAGATGTCCCAACAGGGAACAGATGGGCAAGGGATCATACTCAGGATCTAATCATTAGAGATCCAAGTGCAAGAGTTAAAACAAGAGCTGCTACTCAGAATGAATGCTTCTATCTAAGCTTCCTGTCATAGATAGAGCCAAAGAAAATAGAGGATGTTATGGAAGACTCCAGTTGGATAGAAGCCATGCAGGAAGAACTCAACCAATTTGAACGAAGCAAAGTGTGGAGATTGGTACCAAGACCAAAGAGTCATCCTGTCATAAGAACCAAGTGGGTCTTCAGGAACAAAATGGATGAAGATGGGGTCATCACCAGAAACAAGGCAAGATTAGTGGAAAGGGCTATTCTCAAGAAGAAGGCATTGACTATGATGAGACATTTGCACCTGTTGCCAGACTAGAAGCCATCAGAATCTTTCTTGCCTTTGCTGCCCACATGAAGTTCAAAGTCTTCCAGATGGATGTCAAGAGTGCATTTCTAAATGGAGAGCTTCAAGAAGAAGTCTACGTAGAACAACCTCCAGGTTTTATCAATCCATCTCTTTCCAATTATGTCTATAGATTAGACAAAGCTTTATATGGTCTTAAACAAGCACCTAGAGCATGGTATGAAACACTGACTAACTTCTTAATAGAAAAAGGGTTCATTAGAGGTAGAGTAGATACCACACTATTTCTTAGAAAGCATAAAGACAAAGTCTTACTAGTTCAAATATATGTTGATGATATCATTTTTGGTTCTATTGACGAAAAGTTATGTAAGAGATTCTCTAAGCTAATGCAGAGCAAGTTTGAAATGAGCATGATGGGTGAGTGAATTTCTTCCTTGACCGCAAGTGAAGCAGATCGATGAAGGAATATTCATTAACCAACCCAAATACATCAAAGACTTACTAAAGAAGTATGACATGGAACCGACCTCTCCCATGAAAAAAACACCAATTGCTCCTCGCAACCAAGCTTCGACAAGGATGAGAAAGGTAAATGTATTGATATAACTCAATACAGAGGTATGATAGTTCTCTTTATACCTAAGCGCCATGAGACCGGATATAATGTTTGAAACATGCATATGTGCTAGATTTCGTGCTAACCCTAAAGAGTCACATTTGTCTCCGCAGAAAGAGGATCTTCGGTATCTCAAGGGTACACCCTACTTGGGGCTATGGTATCCCAAGGAATCCTCATTTGAACCGATAGGATACACAGATCTTTGATTTTGCAGGATGCAAAATAGGCGAGAAAAAAAGTACCGATGGCACTGTCAACTTCTTGAACAGACTTGTGTCTGGTTTAGCAAAAAGCAAAACTCAAAGGTGTCACTTCAACCGCAGGTTTGAATATATTACAACCGGTAGTCATCGTGCTCAGATCCTATGGATGAAAAATCAACTAGCTGACTATGGGTTCGATTTCAAATCTATTCCCATACACTGTGATAACACAAGTGCCATAACAATAACTCATAAATACATGCCATGCATTCTAGGACCAAGCATATAGAAATAAGGTATCACTTCATTAGGGATCATGTGCAAAATGGAACTATATCTTTACAATATATCCCTACTGAAAATCAACTTGCTGATGTTTTTACAAAACCACTAGATGAATCCAGATTTAACAAGTTAATAAGTGAACTAGGCTTGTTAAATCTTCAACCATGAACTGTATGCTCTAGATTGTGCTAACCATGACAGATATAAAAGTTGTACTTAAAATCGTAGACATGATCAAGGGAAGTTCACGATCGTAGAGCCGAACAGGATCGTAGCAAAGACTCAACTATCATAGTGCAGACTCGACGATGACCTAAAGCCCTTCCAACAAGCAAAGTGAATCATGTGATGACAAGCCTCATAACAATGCAATCTCTCTAAGAGGTGCCTCAGGGACAAACCTAACCCTTGAATCACCAAGAGGTTGGCCCTTCCTGAGTTACCTTAAAAAGAATGCTTAGTCAAAATTTCATCACAAGGATCCGCACAGACTCGACGATCGTAGGATGGACTCTCTGAACTCTCGGAATGGTGATCGACTCAACGATCACGGAGACTCGACGATCGCAGGACAATCTCAACGACCAGAAGACTATCTCTACGATCGTAGTTATCCTAAGGACATCTCAGCACTGAAGACTCAAAGGGAAAATCAGTACATTCATGCACAGTCAAAATCGTAGAGCCAAGCATAAGGCGACACCTGTCCCACTAAGCCAACAAAAGAGAGAGAGAGAGAGAGAGGGAAGCTACAAGTACAAATTGGAACCGTGTTTTTTTTGAAATCTGAAGTTCAAAAGATTATCTCTCTCTCTCTCTCTCTCAAAGCAAAACCCTAACTCAAGAGAAAGCTCAACAGATTCCACTTCTCAACTCTGTAATCATGGTCGCCAAATGTAATCTCGTGCTACAAACTCGCTTCGATGAGTTCAAGGATGCTCCACCAAAATTTCACAAGACCTTAGCACTACTAAAGAAGGCAGGGTCTCAAGAGGCGCTGAGCACCGACACACCTCATCTATCCCAAGCTAGTGAAGGAGTTTTACAAGAATGGAGTGTACTGAACACAACACCACCATCACTACACAGTAAGAGGAGTTGAAATGATGTTAAGGAAGAAAACTTCAATCGGCCCTAGGTTTCAAGAACGTGGGGCACCAATATCTAGACAAAGATAAGCTTCCAAGAGGGTTTGAAGAAAATGCACCATAAGAAGAATCCCTCCGTGAAAGGCTACAAAAAAGGAGTTCCCTCAAAGGTAATGTAATTTTTGGTCGACATTATCGGGAAATGCATCTGCTGTAAAGAGCTCAGTCATGACTTCAAGTAAATGAGACTTTCAAGCTCGTATGTCCGCTTTGGTTCATGGTACTCAACTCGATTATGGGGGTCAGATTACTCGAGTGGATCTAAGTGGATCGTCACTCGAAGAAATCAAAGAGTACTCTCAAGATCTGTGTATGGGAGATTCATTAGCATCATTCTGCAATCTGCATTGGGTGACAAAATTGGGGATGATGAAGGAGAAGCTATCAACCCAAATCAAAGAATGACACAGCAGTCGTTTAAGAACTGGGAAAGGAACCCTGCTGATTATGTAAGAATGATGACAGAGTCCAGTGGGAGAACTGGGGAACAAAAGGAAGCAGGCTTTCCAGAAGGAATGTCTATTGTCAAAGAAGTTGAAGAAGAAGAAGAAACAGACAAGGAGAACCTCTCGCTTCTTGCGAAAAAGCAAGGGCAAGAGAAAGCTAAGGGCAAGACAAGTCAAAGAGCCTCGAGGATCTACAACTAACATTCCTGTAGAGTCCTCTGACATAGAGACTCTAAGGAGGCTAAGGAACATGCAATGACAAAGAGAAGTCAAGAGGATCAAGCCACTATTTCACAGATCTTAAAGAAGAACAAGATCGGTCATAAGTCCAAAAGACCAATAAGTTGTCTTCGATCGTAGAGTCTCTATTTGTTTCTACGAGACCGAGCCAAGTGTGGCAGAAATGGAAGAAGTTGCTTCAAGAAGAGTGGCTGATCAACGTGGAAAAACAAAGACTCAAGAGAGTCCAGAAGTGGTGACTAAAACTAGCAAAGCAAGGAGAAAGCTGGTCAAGAAGTATATTCTTGAGAATGAAAAAATACTGAAGAAGGAAGCCAAGAGTGTGGCTGCAAAAGTAGAACTATCCCAAGTAAATTTAGAAGAAGATGCTCCAAATTGAGGGGAGATTCTGAAATTCTCATGATCGAGTATACATCTACCGAGGGGAGAAGCTTCATCGCTTTCAAGAAAAGGTTCCAGTTGGAAGGGACTCTCTGAACTTAAAAGAAGATTTACCAGCTGAGGGGGAGTTTCTAAACCTCCAAGAAGATGTTCATAGTGAGGGGAGAGCCTCATAATATCCCAATGGTCAAAAAAAGAGGTCCTCGCTTTCAAGATGGAGATGAACCAATGCCAAACCTTCCAGAGGCTATTGAGATAATGGATTCTTGAGAAGAAACCAAAGAAGAGGAAGAAAATGATGATGATGATGAGCTTGAAATTATCGGTGTAGGGAAAGATGGATCTGGAAGCTATCTCATACAACTAAATGTTTTCTTACTACCCATGATGGCATACCATCAAGCTCAAATCTCGAAATCATGGGATCACATGTTCGGAGCTTCAAGGAATATCCAAAGAATCTCGCTTATGGCTCATGGATTTCGAGGTGGAAAGTCATCTTCGCCAAAAAGTCGCTACCAACCATTCCTCATCAAAAGACAAACCCGAGGTATTGATTATCCCTACCAGTTTTAGAGTTAATCACATGCCATCATCTTCATTTAGCTATTTCTATGAATTTCCTAAATGGCTGGAAGTGATTCCCAATCTAATAAATCAGTTTCGATTACAGAATCCCAAAATTTCAGAATCAAGAACCGAAGAAGTCAACACCTTACCCTACTCCCTCGAATCACCAACTCTACGATTCCGCACTCAAGCCACATCGTAGAGTCCAATATTGAAATCGTAGAGTCACCTATCCCAGATATCCAAACCCAAACCCCTCCAGCTGATATACCATCCTCCTCATCACATGACTTTTTCAGTCTTGATCTTGCGTTGTACAATTTGCAAGATCAATCTCCACCAAGAACCCCTCAAATGGACAATCCCCAATCAAATAATGCTCTCCCAAGCCTGCCTACCAAGGATGACTTAAAAGAAACCTCTAAACAGATGATCAAGTCTATCGAAGCAAGTCTGGAATCCCACTCTGATCTCCTCAACATCCGCCTGAATCAAATGATAAAAGCTGCTAACAAATTCCCTAGTACAATGAATACTGAGCTCACTACGAGGCTAAGGGAAATTATCAAAGAGATTCTGAAGAGTATATCAGACAGAGATGAGATCCATTTCCAGGTTGCTGCCAAACAAAGAGAGGTTGTGCTTGAAATGCAGAAAAACCAAGATCGTCAACATCAAATTATGCTGGACAATATTCTCAACTTGAAAGCTTCGCTTATGACTTCCGTAAATCTTATGCCAATCGAGAGAAGCATAATGATATGATTCTCGATGATCCTCCAAAATAAAGAAGCTAGAAATGAAAAAACAGATCAAGGAGAATAGAGAGGACATTGCTTTCAAACCCAAAGCCAACCGAATGAGCTTGTTCAAGGAGTTAATCGGGGTTGTTCGCCGATATTCGAACCTCGATCTTCGACATAAAGGGGAGAATAATAAAAGGAAAGGAGATCATGGAGGTCAAGGTAGAGGAAGAGGTCATGAAACTCAAGAAAGGGGGAGAAGTCAATTTCATGCTCAGACATCACGAAGCCCTCCTGCAAGACATCATCAGACTCAACGATCTAGTCAGCAGGAAATTGTAACAGCTATTCCTACAGCTATTCCTCTGAGTCATAAGGAGCCAACTCCTAGCTCACAAGACGTGTCTACGGTACGCATAAGAATGCCAATTGGAGATCCTACATTCATGCGCAGACATGAAGAGAATCCAATTCTAAGTCTAAGCGAGCTGGAAGAGTTAGCAAGGAATGAGGAAGCTCAAAGGAAAAGAAGGGCTGAAGAGTATGTCAATCCTCATCCACAGAAGAGACCAAGAAAACAGAGATAAGTTGAGAGTTTAATGTTTTATTGATGTAATGCTATATTGTAATATCTTCTGATCATCAATAAATTCATGCTTATTCTCTAGAAATTTCAGCTGCTCACTGAAATACTAAGTCATGTTTAAATTTCCTGCAAATGCATCTAGTCACTAATAATCATGACAACAAATCTCCTTGGTTATGTCAACATCAAATAGGAGGAGATTGTTGGGAGAATGCATATTATGATTTGATGTTTTAATGCATGTGTTCATGATTATTTGTAAGGTCCTTAAATGAATATATGTACAAGGACTTAGTGATAGATCAAAATTGTTAGGCTGATCTAAGCTTTCAACGTGTATCATTCTGTTAAAGAATGTATAGATAGAAAGATCAAACTGTTAGAAGTTGATCTTAAGATGTAATAGATTAGTCTTGGAAGAAATCATAGTGCATCAATTTGATCAACATTGCGTAAGTCAAGGCGCGAAAATGTAGAGCCCGAAGATCGTAGTGTGCCCGCCAAGGAGACTCTTCGGACTTCAGTAGAAGTGGTCCCAACGATGCCGAGCTAACTCCACGATCGTAGTGTGCTAAAGAAAACATGAAGTTTACAAATCAACGATCGTAGTGTGCTCTCGGGAACGTAGAGTCAACAATACGAGAAAAGAAGATCGTAGTGTAGTGAAGGTTTTAAAGGAAAATCGAAGTGCTCTCAACTAATAAAGATCGTAGTGTGCAAAAATGTAAAAGACACTACGATCTAAATCGTAGAACACCACGATCCAAATCGTAGAGAGCATCATCATCTCACGTCGAAAACGCCGAGTAGAATGATCCGTGTTTTCAACAAGTGAGAATGGATCCGAGATCTTTGCAGTACTCATCACCCCAGATTGTATGAAATATCCTTAGTATGCAACAAAGAAGCGTATTAAAGAAGCTAAGGATAGTACTATGGGTAAGAGGGACAAAACACCTTTTTAGGTGGTAGGTGAGAAAGCGACTGCAGTGTCGGGTGGGCGTAATGCGTAATTCAGAAGATGTGCAGAAATGTCTCCATCACAGTACAGAAAGTTCATATGCATTTAATGCCACAACGGATGGATCCAACGGATAGTTTTCAACATCACATATATACAGATCAGATAGATGAGAGAGGATAAGCAAGCATTAATCAAACAACGTGAACATCTCTCTCAAGCTCAACTCTACGATCTGAGATATTGTAAAGCTTGCTTTCATTTACTCGGGTTCTTAACGAACCAAAGGCTTACACAAAGAATCGAGTAGCAACCATCAAAAACTCAACAACTATCAATCAATGAAGAAGTATACCAAGTCCTGGCTAGACTTGAAGAATTCAGAAGTGAATCAGAAGAAAGCCAAGTCTCTTTGGACTTGAAGAGTTCAAGAGTGAACTAGAGAAGTTCTAGATCATTGGTCAGAAGGAATCTGTGTGATTAGGAAGATTGTAAAAGACATCCTTAGTGGATATCCTACTGCTGAGTAGAAGAGTGGACTAGAGCTTTGAGTGCTTTGAACCACTTAAAAACAATCGTGTCGTTTACATTCATGCTATAATCGCTATAACTTCTATATCTCGCTATAAGCGCTTTACTCGCTTCATAACTCCATTGCTTGGTAAAGAAGATTAAAACAAATACTAATTCCGCAAAGTTTTAATCATTATCTAAGAACAAGTTAAAACGAAAAGATTTTCAAATATCTATTCAACCCCCCTCTTCTAGATAACTTGTGCCTACTAGAACTAACAATTGGTATCAAAGCAGATTCCATTTTACAGCTTACACGCTTTAGTAGATCCAAATGGCACTCGTACCAAGCGAATCCAAGACCGGGGGAGGCAGCAAGCCACCAATGTGCAACAAAGATAAATTTGTTAACTGAAAAGTCAGGATGCAAGCTTACATAGACTCAATAGATGAAGATCTATTGGAGACTGTTCTTAATGGACCCTATATACCGACAAAGTTTGCACCAACCATTAACGATCCAAACAGAGTACAAATAAAAGTGAAAGAAGAATGGACAGACACAAAGAAGAGAGCTGTCCAACTTGATAAAAAGGCAAAGAACATCCTGTTCCAATCCTTAGAGGACAATCTGTTTGAAAATGTTGTAAACAGCAAAACAGCTAAGGAAGTTTGGGAAGCTAACTGCGATTATGCACGAAGGAGGCTGAAGAAGTCGAGAGAACAAGCGATCTCCCGACATGCGAAGATGAAATGTTCGCTCGTATGCGAGGGAGAAAGCGTGGATCGCAACTTATGAAAGATTTAACGTTTCGCTTCGACTCTCTACGAAGCGTATGGGAAGATCTATCCTAACAAGGATCTAACCATAAAGTTCATGAGAGCCCTACCGAAAGCGGTGGGATGCAAAGACCACAAACAATAATAAGAGAATCAAAGAATCTTAATGAGATGATAGTTCAACAAGCTGTATGGAAATCTCTGACGCATTTAACCGGAGGTGACCCAACGCTACCAAACCTTATCGGAAGGAAGAAGAAAGGATAAGGGTGTCGCTTCTCAAGGCAAATGAAAGTGCATCGAAAGTCATCACCGAGATTGACTCGATGATGATGAAGACGATGACGATGACTTTTCTTATCTTTGGTAAAAAGAGACTAAGAAGGTTCATGCGACAAGGCGTAATCCGTGAACCAAAGAAAGTCAAAGAACTACGTCGACCAGAACAAATGAATGATTTATGCTACAATTTAAGAAAACACGGTCATTTCATTGCCAATCGCAACAAGCCTATCAAAGAAGAGCTAAAGAAGAAATCTCGAGCAAAGAAAGAATACAAAGGAACCAAGAGGCCTCGGAAAAGAGACAAAGGCACTGGTTCTTGGGAGGATCGTGGAGTGATTCGGATAATGACTCAAATGCGGACTCAGGAGATGAGGAAGAACCACATATGGCCAATCTGTGCTTAATGGCCAAACATGCAAAGGACAAACAAAGCCTAAACATACAAGATGTAAGTATCGATGAGGTATTTGACTTTAATTCTCCTGATGTAGATATAAGTGACTTGAGAAGCGCTTTGCATGGCATAACCATCGACTACATCAATACATGAAGTGGTTCGAGTCTTGTCTAAAGATCATTCACTTCTTGAGAGGAGAAGAAGAAATTTCAAGAAGAGCTTGAAACGGACTCTTACAAGTACTAATCTTCTCTCCAAGCTTGAAGGCGAGAATGAAACTTTAAAACAGACAAACACATCATCACGCATAAAGAGAGTCTAAGCTAACCTCTAAAATTGAGGATCTAGAGAAGACTATCTCTGCATGGAACAGATCCTCATCATCCATGGATTGCCGCTTTCTATGCAGTCGAGAAGCACATTCAATGAAACGAGCTTAGGCTTTGGGGAATCCATCTCGAGCTAAGTGTGGAAAAAGATGATGGAAACTAGCACTAGTAATGTCTCAAGTTTTGGTAGAAGCATTGCTTTTGTGAAATCCTCACAGATTGAAAAAGAACCGGTTCAACCTTGTTCTACTGTCTCTAGTTATACTCGAGAAGTAAAGGATCTCACGTTGAGTGCGGGTTTCATCAAGGAAAAGAGTAATCCAACCTCTCTTTACCAACCTCGAAGAATCGTGAAGTCAAACAAAATCAACTCTCTGAATCGGCCGGGAAGAAGCAGTAGAGGTAAAACACACTCATCACTATTTAAGAAACCTAAGGACACGTGGAAGAAAGAGAATCGGTTTAACGAGAAGGTTAACTAAGGAACCCACAAGTCCAAGTGGAAGATGAATCACCACACACACACGGGCATGCATTATAATAGATGCTTCATATGCACGATAAAAAGGTCATAGGGCTACAAAGTGTTATTATAATTCCATGCATGTGAGACCCAGATTAGACAAATTTGGGTCCCCAAAGGCACTAACTAAAAGAAGGACCCATGCAAATATGGGTACCAAAATGAAGGTTCAAATGTTTTGATAGGAAAAGAGCTCCACGACCTCAACATGGTATACGGGCGGTGGTTGCTCGAGCCATATGACAGGAACAAAGCTCTCTTATCCAACTATGTAGAAAATGAGGGTCCTCGATCAAATCTTTGGAGATAACGACTTCGAGACAAGACAAGAGAGGATATGGCTCTGCTTACTTGATGGTGCGATATCTTTCAACAAAGTAGCTTATGTGGAAGGACTCTAACACAACCTTCTAAATGTATCGACCCAACTCTGCGATAAGGGTCACCAAGTAACATTTCTCAACAACCGATGTCTAGTCGAGAGATTTGAAGACATCCGCCATAAAGTCGCCGGAACAAGAAAAGGAAATGTCTACATAGTAGATCTTGGTCAACTAAGCTCTTTGAGACAATATGTTTTCGGCAAAAGCATCGAGGAAATGAAAGTGGCTATGGCATGAAAGACATCTCACTTAAACTTCAAAAACATGTCAAACGGCATCAAAGATCTAAATGGCCTACCCAAGTTCAACTTTGTGAAGGAAAGGCCATGCAATGCCTACCAACTTGGAAAGCAAACCAGAAGCTCATTCAAGAGTTAGATATTTGTTGGTGAACATGTGTTGAGATGAACATGACCAACTGGGGATACGAATGAATATCTTTGGCCCGTAGTGCAAAGATGAATATTTGATCCATGATGTATATTTATTGATGCTACAGGGATAAAATATCGATGATGAACTTTTAAATCATAGAAGATAATAGACTTCATTCCCTACTTAATTCTTCTAATGAATTGTTATTTCCGCTGCGAATATTGATCTAAAACTTGTTGACCATTATATTTTATATGTTGTACTTGTATTGAAGGCTAACGATAATTTATTTTTCATTATCTTAGTCATAATATTCTTTACTAGGCTAGTTGAGCTCACCCTTTTCCTTTTTGTTCCATTTTTCTTTCAGGAGGCGAGAATATAGTGGGAACTAGTCGGGGTATGAAATGATTGTTCTAGACAGTTGTTTAGCAGTCCTCATTATTTTGTAAAATAGTGTATCAATTGTTGTAATGAGGACTTATTTAAGTGTGCATATTATCTAGAAGACAATATTTGTATTTAAACTCACATTATATGTGTTGTCATATTTTGCACGATAATTGTAATAATGAAGGTTGTAGTTGTTTCTGTACCATGTATTTAGCAACTCAGAATGGGTTGTGTGGACCTATTTTTGGGGCGTCACAGTTGGTATCAGAGCTTAGGGATATGGTCTCTGGTGGAGATCGGGGAATAGAACTAGGAGGGGAGAGACGAGTAAATCATTCGCTAGTGTGTCCTACCTAAGCTTATTTGTTGGTGATCAGAATACAGGGATATTATGTGGCATGTCAATTTATTTAATTAACCCTTGTTTTGTGGCAGTATTTGAAAATGACATCTAAAAATGTTGAGATGAGCAATGGAGCACATGCGACCATTGAGACACAGACAATCAACAACCAGGATAATGTGCATCAAGAAGGCAATATTCCTCCCGTAAACAACACCACCGATCAAACGATGAATGATGGGATGTTTAGAAGCATTTTCCAGTTTATGCAAAACCATGCGAGAGAGACTCCTATTCAAAATGCAGGTGGAAACGATGGCAACTCACGACTGGTCACTGCTAAGCAATTCAAAGAGTTGGGACCGCCAGAGTTTTTAGGAAAGCTGGATCCGATCAAGGCGAAAATGTGGGTTAAGCAAATTACCAAGATATTTGATGTCTTGGGATGCATGGAGGAACATAAGGTTCCATTCACCACCTTTATGTTCCATGGTGAGACAGATTACTGGTGGGAATTTGTGAAGCGTACCCAGCCTGCCGCACTCAAGATGTCTTGGGAAGCGTTACAGAAACTGTTCAATGACAAGGACTTTCCTGAAAATATTCATCATATGAAGGAGGTAAAGTTTATCAGACTGGAATAGAACAACATGACTGTGTCCCAGTACGATGCTAAGTTCGCGGAGTTATCCAGGTTTGCACCTCATTTAGTAAAGAATGAGGAACGTATGACGCGGATGTTTCCGAGAAGTTTGAAACCCGAAATTCGTCAATATCTCATTTTTCACAAATTTTCTCTATATTCAGATGTTGTGAACAGGGCTTAATTATTAGAGCGAGATAATGAGTCTGTTCAACCGGGGGACCACAACCAGGGTCGTACCGGTGCCATCAGTCATCGGAGCAATGACAACCAACGAGGAAGAAAACATCCGGACAGAAGCGGTAACCACTCTGGTGGTAATCGTGGCCATGATAGGAGAAAATACGAGTTGGGGGGAGATTTCAAAAGGAGAAGGTACAATAATGACAACGTGAAGACGTCAGCACCAGCATCAACTGTTTCTAAGAGAGGAGAACAACCACCAGTCGTATGTTATAAATACGGGAAAGAGGGACACATCAGTCCAAACTGCCTACAACAATTCAAGGTGTTATAACTGTGGAAAGGAATGTCATATAGCTCGAGATTGTTCTGTAGCGAAACCAAGTCCAGGGGGGATGGTGACTCCAAAGGCTGTCCTGGACAAGTCAAAGTCAGCGGTTCTTAAAAGAGCGTTTATCGTGACTGCCGAAAATGCGAGGAACCCAAACGAGGTGATCACGGGTAAGCTAATCATAAACTCTTGCAAAGTTTATACCTTATTAGATACCGGTTCTACCCATTCTTTTATCTCTCCTGCTTGTACTCAACGTTTGAACTTGACTATTGAGAAATTAAACTTTGACTTATCTGTTGAAACTCTGTTAAGAGAAACTTTCATTACATCCACTATTTATAAATCTTGTTTGATTCAAGTTGGGACCCTCACATTACCTATTGATTTCATCTCTTTGAAAATACTTGCATTTGATGTGATTTTAGGGATTGATTGGTTAACCACTCATCATGCTAAAATTGATTGTTTTCGTAAGGTTGTTAGTTTTCATATTCCTAACCAACCTGTTATACGAATTCAAGCAACCAAACCATTAAAGTAAATCATTGTCATATCAAGCCATAAAGCCCTTCGTTTATTAAAAAATGGGTGTCAAACTTTCTTAGCCCATGTCATGGACTTGAACAAAAATACGTCAGATTTGAATAATATTTCTATTGTTAGTGAATTTCCTGGCATATTTCCTGAAGAACTTCCTGGCCTACCACCAGAGCGTGATATCGAATTTTGTATCGACCTTGAACCCGGTACAAACCCATTTTCAAAGCCCCATATCGAATGGCTCTCATTGAACTTTAGGAGTTAAAAACCCAACTACAGGAGTTGTTGGATATTGGTTTCATTCGTTCTAGTACATCTCCTTGGGATGCTCCTGTTTTATTAGTAAAGAAGAAAGATGGGAGTATGCGATTTTGCATTGACTATCAGGAGTTGAACTATGTCACCATCAAAAATAGGTACCCACTACCTCGCATTAATAACCTATTTAACCAGTTGCAAGGTGCTAAATTCTTCTCAAAAATTGATCTTCGTTCCAGATATCATCAGCTAAAGATTAAAACTGAGGATATTCCGAAGACTGCCTTCAGAACTCGTTACGGGCATTACGAATTCCTAGTCATGTCTTTTGGATTGACTAATGCTCATGCGGCTTTCATGGATATGATGAACCGAGTATTCAAGAAATATTTAGATCGTTTTGTGGTTGTCTTTATTGATGACATCCTCATCTATTCCAAAAGTCATGAAGATCATGAGCAACACTTGAGGCTGATACTCTAAAAGCTTCGTGAAAATAAGTTATATGCCAAGTTGAAGAAATACGAGTTCTGGCTTGAAGAAGTAGCATTCCTTGGGCATGTGGTATCAAAGTACGGAATATCAGTTGACCTGGCAAAGATTGACGCAATACAAAGTTGGGAGCAACCTAAGACAGTAACCGAAGTATGTAGCTTTCTGGGTTTAGCTAATTATTATCGATTCGTTGAAAGATTTTCTCGAATTGCTACTCCATTAACTCAGCTAACTCGAAAAGATATAAAACTCGAATGGAGCGAGGAATGTGAGAAGAGTTTCCAAGAACTCAAGAGGAGACTTATTTCGGCACCTGTTCTGACAATACCATCAGGTTCGGAGGGATTTGTCATCTATAGCGATGCTTCAAGCAAAGGTTTAGAATGTGTTCTCATGCAACATGAGAAAGTCATAGCCTATGTCTCGCGACAACTTAAAGAATATGAGATGAATTATCCTACTCATGATCTAGAGTTAGCGTGATTTTTCGCGTTAAAAATTTGGAGCGACTACGTATGGGGAGAAAATGGAGATATATTCAGATCATAAAAGTCTCAAATATTTCTTCACCCAAAAAGAACTCAACATGCGGCAACGACGTTGGCTCGAGCTATTGAAAAATTACGATCATACCATTCAATACTATCCTGAAAAAGCGAACGTGGTAGATGACGCATTGAGTAGAAGACCATATGCGGGAACGAGTGCGATGTTGTCAACATAAAGGCTTATTTTGTGTGATTTACAAAAGATGAAGATAGAGTACAAGACTCCGAGGATCCATGTGATGATGTCAAGTATACGCATAGAACCAACTTTAATCGATAAAGTTAAAGCTGCTCAAGTCACAGATCCGGAACTGATGCGTATGAAGAAGAAAGTACAAGAAGGTGCTATTCCAGAAGTAAGAATCGATGAAGAATGAATACTTCAAGTCCACACCAGACTTTATGTTCCTAACGAATCTGATTTGAAGTACAAAATCATGATAGAGGCACACAACACACCGTCTACAATTCATCCTGGAAGTATCAAAATGTATTGTGATCTTCGACATACATTTTGGTGGAGCAATATGAAGAGAGAGATCGGGAAGTTTATTTCAAGAAGTTTAACTTATCAACGTGTCAAGGCGGAGCATCAAGTACCAAAAGGTCCATTGCAACCACTTGAGATTCCAGAATGGAAGTGGGAGCACATTAACATGGATTTCGTTACTGGTCTTCCCAAGGTTTCTCAAGGCATAGATGCAATTTGGGTTATTGTTGATAGGTTAACCAAGTCTACTCATTTTTTGTCGATATGGGACTTATTCCCTTGAACGTCTTGCTCGTATGTACGTGAATGAGATTATGAGGTTGCATGGCATGCCAGTATCCATAGTTTCGGATCGTGACCCAAGATTCACTTCACGATTTTGGGTTAGCTTGCAGAAAGCTATTAGCATGGATTTACGATTCAGTTCGGCATATCATCCTCAAACGGACGGGCAATCGAAAAGGACTATTCAAACTCTTGAATATCTATTGAGACTTTGTGTCCTAGACTTCAAAGGATGTTGGTATAAGTACTTACCATTGGTGAAACGTTCATATCTTGCAATCCAGAAATCTTATAAAGATGTGTCATACCATTCCGGAAAGTTTTTTCTGAGAGCTACGCAATGACATCGGGCTTGCGCTTTTTCAAATTCGGGAAGATGAGTCCATGATCAGAATAACATCTTCAAGTCTCCAAAGGTTGTCCGTTATTGTCTTGCATAGTTTGCACTCGGGATGGCTGCGGTGGCTATTATGACCTTATCCACAACTAGATGATTATTTGTTTATGTTGTGTTGTCAACATTAAATCTTTGCCCTCCCGGAGTTGCCATCGGAATTGATGTGACTTTTGGCTGTCCCACGGGGTTGTCTCTAGGGTTTGACTATTGTTGCTTCTGTATTTCCTCAAAGTTGTCTCCGAGGATTGATTTGATGTAACACTGGGCTATCTCCGAGATTTGACTGTTGTATTCCTCGGAGGTTGTATTCAGGGTGAAAAGAGACGCGTTTGCCCTCCTGCAAGGTTAGTAATAGGAAAACAAAATTTCGAGTGTATATAATTTCCTTATTTTTTTTTGTGTTGACACGTAGGAAAAAATTGAAGCAATTTAGCATACATTCAATTTTTGTAATGGAATGGTCCAATTTCACTATTTTAATTAGTTTACTAGGATAATTTAGAAAATTAAAAGTTCGATGATGTAGTAAAACATGTTAACTACCTTTGGATTTGGAAAGTTTTCTGCTGGGTTTATACTACTCTGAGTTGACTATGGGTTTGTATTGTTGTATGTATGGTTTCTTTGGTTCTGAAATGGTGGGGAGTGAGAAGTTTTTAGTGCAGGGCCAGGCCTTTGGGTGTGTTCATCTTTTGAGGACTTTTTACCTCTTATTACTTTCAATTTCTACCTACTCTGAGTTTAGCGAAAACAATGAAGCACTCGTCCTTGATATCAAATTTGATTTGAAGTCTATATGCCTTGCATTGATACCCTCAAAATTCCTTGGATGCCCCAAAAGTTTCGAACTGCAAAGGCTATTATACCCAATAGTTTGACAATAAGGAATCTTTCCAATAACTCCATAGTTTCTTGATTTAGTTATCAGGGGTCAGGGCAACTGGAATATATGAATGAAGATTTCATATTTCCCCATCCCTATAGTCAGAAATGTTATCTTCTTCCTCTTCTAGGAACTTGATTTTTTCATCAGAGATATTTTCGATGGATTCATCAAAATTTCTTCTTGCTTCTTTAGCTTTGGAGCTTTTTCTAAATGAAATTGTTTTTGGTCTTCCAACCCTACTAGTTGGCAGTTGTAGTCTATGCATCTAATGTAAACCAACTATAATGATCGTATTAATCACAGTTGAGTTAAATTCCCAATAAATGGACTATTTTTTACTCTCTTAGAACTTCTCCCTATTATTTGTTTCTTCCGATGATAGGATGAATTCAACAAAGGTCGAATCTCCGGTGGACCGCTGAAGACCATGTCAGTATTCCTCTCCAACTCAGATCGGTTTTAACTCTAATTAAGCCTTGAAAGGCGAACTTCTCCTAATTAAACGACTAGAGGATTAAGGGCGGGCCTAACTGATACAAAGATTCACCCAAAAGAGAAGTGTACTACTAGGCTATTGCAACTGCTAGGCAGAACAACCTTCAATAAACAACTAGTACTTACATGGAAAGATGCGACATTAAATTTAAGTTTAAGATAGTTGAGTTTTTTCTGGATAGAAGAAGTACAACTACGATACTTTTCAATTCTAATAGGTTGTGCTACTGGTTTATTGAATTCAATATGTTTCCATTTTAGGTTTATCCGACCAACTATTGGAAGCAATCCAGTAGTTCTCTGCGAATTCAATTTTCAATATTTTGGTCCAAACTTGGTGTATAACCTTCAAGAAGTTCCAGTATTATCATTTGATAACAATTGAAAAGCATATGATATGATTGATATCAATGTTCAACTGATATATAGAAGGAACACAATATTGTGTATATCTATAAAGATGAACATACCTGATTGGAAAACTAAAACATTATTCACTTTACGGCAGCAAAGTCCTCACCAAAGCCACCAGATAAGCAGCAGAGAAGGTATTGCCATCAGAGATATCAGATAAGGAATCCTTTGTCGTGCAGAGAAGGTATTCAATACCGACATCAGAGAGTCAGAATGTTGAAGGAAGGGAACATGACTCTGATAAGTGGTATGGTCAGAAGGGTTCCAATCAAACAGGATCAATGACATTTTGGTTCAACATAATTCACTGAACTCTTGCTGCTGGTTCTGCTCTTTCCACTCCATTTGTCCGCCTAATCCTGCTTCATCCTGGTACTGCTTAAATGAAATCTTATTGTTTTGAACACTACACTTTCATTTAGTTTGGAAACAATATTTCATATTTAATTTGTTACTTGATTACGCCATTAAAACTTGTAGTCAAAGGAACTGACGTCCACTGTTTCAAAAAAATAAAGATCACAATTGGACTATAAATCTAAGAGAAAACAAGGGCAGGTGTATCAGTTCTGTGGACTTTAGTATGCAAGACATACACCCCTAACAGCAGAGTTCAAACGTCAAAAAAATATATGAATCACAAGATTGCAGAGAGTGGAAAACTATTCTTCATTTTTCTTTTTGTTTCCCCCCCTCCCCCCTCCCCCCCCCCTCCCCCCTCCCCCCTTTTATCTGCATTCCATGTAGTTACCTAATCCAAATTGGTCAAGTCTAAGTAAAGTTTAATTTTCAAGGCCATTGCACGTAATTTCCATCGTATTGTCATACTTGTCACCAATAGTCACCACATGAACATTTCCCATCATCAAACCGATGAAATCGGTTGTTATCCCTCAAAATAATTACTCTCCCAGAGCATTTGGACATAATTTTTATAGCAGTGTGACAATCTCCACACACGCGCAAGTTCTTCATAACTCTGATTGGCCTTTCAGATGGAAAGGTTATTAGCGCAAACGCAATGGCAAGTCTCTCACTATGATACCTAATTGCAAGTTTTTTCTCTGAGCCATCTATTTCTTGAAGCACAAAACTAGTGTCGGCAACATAACCAGCTCGCTCCATTTCATCTTCTAATTCATCCAATTTCTTATAGATCTCCATCGATTTTGAGTGAGATCTATCCCCTGCCGTGAATGTGTGAACCCTATTTCCCTCCTCAACCCAACTCAGCCCAGTTTCCTTTTTCATCCCTCTGTCCCTCAGCATTTTCCGGGCTTTAGCGGCCTCTTCAAATCTTCCAGCAGAAGCATAGGCATTTGATAATAGCACATGAAGGCCAGGGCTCACAGAACCTAACTCAAAGACCCTATCGGCTGCATAAGCTGCCAATTCTGTGTTTCCATGAATTCGACACCCAGTTAATAAAGCTCCCCATACAGATTCTGTTGGCTGTATGGGCATTTCCCTGATAATTGTAACTGCTTCATGTAGTTTCCCAGCACGCCCAAGCAAGTCAACCACAGAAGCATAGTGCTGGTCCCCTGGCTCAATCCCGTATTTCTTCATTAGCTCAAAGTAATGCTTCCCTTCTTTAACAAGCCCCGCATGACTACATGCATAGAGCACACACAAAAAAGTGATGAAATTTGGTTTCATTCCACAATATTCCATCAGTTTGAACAAATGAAATGCTTTGTCAGTGTGTGCGTGCTGAGCGCAAGCAATTAGCATTGCATTCCACATGCCTAGATTTTTAACGTGTATCTCGTCAAACACTCGATACGCTCCTTCTATTAGTCCGCACTTAGAATATAAAGAAATCAATGAACTTCCAACAAAACTCGATGAATCATAGCTCATTTTCAAGCACAAACCATGTATTTGCTTCCCCAACTCAAGAAAGGTGGAGTTCCCACAAACCCGAATAACACTTGAAAATGTGAAATCATTTACATCTAGTTCCTTAATCAAAGCTAGTTTAAACAACCTCAAAGCCTCCTCATCTTCACCTAACTGAGCATACCCATATATCATGCCACTCCAAGAAACCACATTTCTCTCAGGCATATCATCAAACAGTTTCCGCGCCTGCCTAATATCCCCGCACTTTGCATACATATCAACCACCGAACTCCCCACAAACACATCAACATCATACCCAGTTTTCAGAGAAAGACAATGTATGGATTGGCCGACATCAACCCTCCAAAGAATTGCGCAAGCTTTCGTTGCGCTCGGGAATATATGATCATCAGGGCGAACCCCAAAGTAAAGCATTTGGCGAAAGAATTCCAAGGCCATGATAGGAAGCTCATTCTGGGCAAAAGAAGAGATGATTGAGCTCCAAGTGGTGGATGATTTTACTGGGGTTTCTTGGAAAACTTGGCCTGAGTCAAGGGGACGTTGGGATTTAGAATAGAAATTGATGAGGTGGTGGGAAATGAGTGGGATTGTTTGAATCCCTAACTTGATGATGTAGGCATGGAGTTGGAGGCCTTTGGAGAGAGATCTGGAGCGGGTTAGCGAAAGAAGGAGGGTGCATGTGTTTCTATAGTTTTGTTCAAAGCTGAATTTGTTCAATGGATGCTGAATCATTAGTGGGCACTTTGTCTCTCCTCAAGTTTTGACGCTGAAGTTTGTGGGTTACTTGATAGTAAATGGACATTTGACCTAGGGCTTGGAATAATATACCGGTCAAGTAAATTTTTACTCAACTCAGGCCGTTTTTACATTTGCATAATTGAAGTTCTTTTTCTTTTTTATTAGTCAACCCATTGAATTATTATTTTTTTCTAAAATATAAAATTTGTTCCAGTTAGTTGACTTTTTTAACTACAAAATTAAAAATTATTATATTTTATCTAATTATACACAGGCATGTTAGATGATAACCAAGTAATAGAGATGTCCCACAAATTTATTTATGTAGCTATCAAGGTAAAACAAATTGCATATTAAAATTAGTTAAAATTTTGTGGATTTTTAAAACTATATTAAAAATAAAAATAATGGTAGAAAAAATAAAAGTACAAACAAATAAAACAATTAAAGCACATATACACTATTCATCTTACTCCTTCAACCAACATCGGTAGTGAACTCGTTATTACCATTAGCCCACCAACACTGTCAAACTGGAGTACCACGACTAAAGGTGTAAACGAGTCGAGTCAATTTGAGTATTGAGTTGCTCAGATTTGGTTTATAAAATTTATCGAGTATAAAATAAGGTTTGATTGAGGCTCATTTAGCTACCGAATATAGCACGATTCTGAATCGAGTCCAAGTAGTTTGAACTTATCGAACAAATATGATCCGAGTATCAATAGAAAATTACAATTTGAGGAGGTTCGAGTAATTTATCGAACTTTAAAATTTTCTCATATTTGACTCATTTATATATCGAGTCGAGCTCGAATCGAACTTTTAGTCAAGCGAGTACGAATCGAGCCCAAACTGTTTTCTCATTTTACAACCTTAACCACAACTGATATTTCTCTACATCAAATCTCATTTATGGAAACAAAAGAACCGCCATACCCATTGTTTATATTTTTTAATGGGATAAATCAACTTTTGGTACCTGTATTGGGACACGACTTACAATTTGGTATCCGAAGTGAAAAAAATTATAAACTGATG
This sequence comes from Panax ginseng, assembly GCA_020205605.1. Taxonomy (NCBI): domain Eukaryota; kingdom Viridiplantae; phylum Streptophyta; class Magnoliopsida; order Apiales; family Araliaceae; genus Panax; species Panax ginseng. The sequence goes on along the minus strand of CM035127.1, from coordinate 80,076,885 downwards.
ATTGTACTCAAAAAATGTTACACTCCGTTAAATATTAGGGGCACGACTTACAATTTGGTATCCTAAGTGAAAAAAGTTACAAACTGGTGATTGTACTAAAAAAATATTGTAATATGGTGCTTGTACTTTCCAATTTTTAAATAATCGTTAAAATTGATCCAACGGAAGAGACAAACATACAGAGAGAGAATCGAAGTTGACGCGAAGAAGGTCCTCGATGTTTTGTTCCATCTTTTCTTGCCTCCCACATTCGCACCATTGCTCCACAGTGGAACTGACTTGGGAACTCTGGTGTAATCCATTCATTTTTGTTGCATGAACTACAATCTTCTTCCCCGATTTCATTTACGATTCTACTCCAAGACGAGCTCATCCTTTCAATTAAATATTGAAAACCCTTTAATAAATATATGGGAACCAATAATCAATGGAGAATCGAGACAAGAAGAATGAGAGAAGAAAAAGGATAGAAGAAGAGAACCCTAATTTTCAAACAGAATAAAGATGAAACCCTCTTTGTTTAGCTGAATTGTAATATTTTTCGATTTACAATCACCAGGTTAGTAACTTTTTCACTTTCGAAGTCTTTAAATTGTAAGTGTGTAAGGTCAATGACAAGGTCTTAAAAGTTGATTTATCCCATTTTTTAATTGGGCTAAACTCAATGAGCCCCGACAAAATACATGCTAGCTTCTCTTGAACATGGGCAGCCCAAAGATATTTTTGGTCTTGTCACCGCCTTGGAATTACTTTGTCAATTGTCATATCAACTAGTAATTTTCATTAATGATTCCATCTTTACATGAACATATCCTTTCCTACGAGGACTCAAAAGGACAATTCCTTAGTTGGCTTAATAAGTAATTTTTTTTTTTTTGTTAAATTTGTTTGTGTATTAAAGGTCAAAAGGTTCATTGGCAAAGGGGCATACATCAGGAGACATGCCTGATGATGACAGAACTATAGTGCAAACATATCAGTAGCAAAAGCTAACAACATAAAACAACAACAAAAAAACATATTAATTACAACCAATTGCAATAATTTTTGGAGGTAGCATGACATCCTTGTGTATCTTTGAATTCTTGGATTCCTATACTTAGTAAAAAGTAGTTGACAGGCAAAGCCTTAGAATATCTTTGGTCATCTTCCTACCTTTATACCGAGTGAGAAAAGGAATGAGTCTGTCCAATCTCTGGGTATCGTCTGCCAATGCCCATTTGAGAAAGTGATATGGATGACCTCTACAGCGTTTTCACAATTGAAGAAGAGATGCCCAAAAGTTTCACTTTGCTTTTGATAGAGAGGACAGTTTGAGGTTCCCATGTTCGAGTAATGTCTGGTAATATCATTAGAGAGTTATTGTAGGGGACATTTTTTTGCTGATATCCTAGCGATATTATTATTATTATTTTTTAGTTTTTTAGTTTTTTTTTTTGCAGTACCTCTCAAAAAATGTATAATATTTATTTATTTGAATTTTTTGTAAAAATAGTGTTTTTAGGTGTAATTTGGATACGTTGCATAAGAAAGCAAGAATTACATACGATTGCATACAACCCTGCATTTTCAGATGTATCCAAATTACACCTAAAATACTATTTTTTATAAAAATTTCAGTTGAAATAAATATTATATATTTTTTGAGAGGTACTACAAAAAAAACTATAAAAAAAAAATAATATCACTAGAATATCAATAAAAAAATATCCTCCTAGAATTATTGATCATTAGTTAGTAACTTTCGTAGAAGCCCAAGCCAAAGAATAAAGGAGTACCTTGGCACATAATGTTTATGCCAAAGTAGCTTGTGGCAGTTAACCTCTGTAGATCTACTTCTGACTGATTCCCAGTTAACACAAGAGGTGCAAGGTGTACACGATATATATAGCACTAACTCTTACATCTGAAGCTTTTCCATTGGTGTGTGTTGGTTATACTCTAAAATTAATAGTTTTGACATACTCTGTCTAAGATCTCAATTTTTATGAATAAAGAATACTTGCTTGATAAAATATTATACATTTTATCAATCAAGTGTTGACATGACTCCATTTGAGGCGTTGTATGAGAGAAAGTGTCGTTCTCCAGTATGTTGGGATGAGGTGGGTGAAGCAACGTTGTTGGGACCGGAGTTGGTACGTATGATTACAGAAAAGATTCAAACGATCCGACAACGTATAAAAACTTCACAAGATCGACAAAAGAGTTATGTTGATCTTCATCGAAAGGACGTAGAATTCGATATTGGAGATCATGTGTTGTTAGGTGTTGCTTCATGGAAAAGGAGTTACGAGATTTGGAAAGAGAGGAAAGCTCAATCCTCGATTCATTAGCCCATTTTTAATTCTCGAGCGAGTAGGAACTGTGGCTTATAGACTCGCCTTACCACCAAGTATGTCTCGTGTTCATAACGTTTTTCACATATCTATGTTACGTAAATATGTGAAAGACCCGAACCACATTATTGAGTTAGAACCAGACGAGATAGAGGAAGATTTAACGCATGAAGAGTTGCCTGTTAAAATCTTGGATAAGAAGGATCATGTTCTACGCTCCAAGATTATACCTCAAGTCAAAGTTTCGTGGAGAAACCGCGATGTGGAGGAAATGACTTGGGAGTTAGAATCTGAGATAAAGTCAAGGTATCCTCATCTCTTCGACATACCAGGTATGTACCCTAATTTTGAGGACGAAATTTCATAAGAAGGGGAGGTTGTAAGACCCCAACTTTTATGAATAAAGAATAATTTTCTCGAAATATATTTTTGAATATTATGGTGTGGATTTGATATAATGTTATAGTTGTGGGTAATATTTACAAATTTTGCAAAGTAAGCAAGTGATTATATAATATTCGATTGGTTGGGGAATATTCGTTTTAACAAGGAATATTCGTACGACGGCACAATCATTGGTGGACCCCACAATGGAAGTATTGTCGTAGTTAAAAAACGACAAAAATATCTTTCTATACAAATAACGGCGGAGGTGTTACCGTTAAAACTGTTGAACTACCGGTAGTAAAAATGCGAATACGTGTGGTTGCATAAGTGCTTTACAGTATTGATTATTGATGCTTACGTGAGAAGTCACTCGGTTATACTCAATTATTGCTACACGAGAATTCTTTGCATCATATCTCTCATATTATTGATTCAATTATTGTTACAGTATCATCTACATAATATGATATATTATTAAATCAATAATTGAGACAACAAAGTTATTCATATTATTATTTGTAATATTGACAATGTCAAGAAGTTCTGTCAAGGAGAGGTTTGGTCACCTAATTGCACGCCAATAAGGAGAAATCCTTATCGGAAAGCCCCCTCTTTCTTGGGAACGACCTGGTTGTTAAATATTGTGAATTATAATATTAATGATGAATAAGTTCATGTTGATTAAAGATGAATTTTATAGTTCCATTGTGTTGGACTTATTTGTGTTAGTATAATTGATGTCTGGAGGTTATATTATTCAATCGGGTATTCGGGACACTTTTCGTGTTGGAGTATTATTCATGAGTTACTATTCATGAGTTACTATTCATGAGTTACTATTCACGAGTTACTATTCATGAGTTACTATTCATGAGTTACTATTCACGAGTTACTATTTATGAGTTACTATTTACGAGTTACTATTCACGGGGTACTATTCACCCGTAAGATATATTTCTGTTCGGTCCAAATCTTTTTTGGGTACAATATTATTCCATGAGGAGATGTGCTAATTTTTCAGACCGTTGGTTGAAGATATAATAGTAAATCAATATGGACATTTGGTGGAAAGTATAATAGTAAATCAATATGGATCATTTGGTTTAAGGTTTTACTAGTAAATCGGTATGGACCGTTGCTTTAAGTTTTAATAGTAAACCAATATGGACATCCGTTTAAAAGTAAATCAACTGGACCGTTCATGAATTAGTTCTTATTAGGTCCATTCTCCTATAAATAGAAGCTCATTCCTTCATTATTTCTTACGAATTCACTTCGGAACTCTAGAGAGAAACTATAGAGAGAAAGAAGAAAAGTATTCGCTACTTCACTACTTGATATTAGATTTTTCTAAGTGGGGGATATTATTTGTTGTACTCGTAAAGGGGTATTCGGTATTGACTACTGAGAATTGAACCATGTCACCATCAAGAATAGGTATCCGTTACTACGCATTGATGACTGTTTGACCGATTCCGCAAGGAGCATAATTCTTTTCAAAGATCGATCTTCGTTCTAGATATCATCAGCTGAAGGTTAAAACTGAGGATATTCCAAAGACTGCCTTCAGAACTCGGTACGGGCATTATGAATTCTTGGTCATGTCTTTTGGATTAACTAATGCTCTTGCTGCCTTCAAGGATATGATGAGCCGAGTATTCAAGGAATATTTGGATCACTTTGTGGTTGACTTTATTGATGACATTCTCATATATTCCAAAAGCCGTGAAGATCATGAGCAACACTTGAGGCTGATACTCCAAAAGCTTCGTGAAAACAAGCTTTATGCCAAGTTGAAGAAATATGAGTTCTGGCTTGAGGAAGTTGCATTCCTTGGGCATGTGATATCAAATCATGGAATATCTATTGACCCAGCGAAGATTGAAGCAATTCAAAGCTGGGAGCAACCAAAGTTAGTGACCGAAGTACGTAGCTTTCTTGGCTTAGCTGGTTATTATCGGAGATTCGTGGAAGGATTTTCTCGAATCGCTAATCCATTAATGCAGCTGACTCGAAAAGATACAAAGTTCGGTTGGAGCGAGGAATGTGAGAAGAGTTTTCAAGAACTCAAGGGAAGACTCATTTCAGCACCTGTTCTGACAATACCATCTAACTCAGAGGGATTTGTCATCTATAGTGATGCTTCGGGCAAAGGGCTAGGATGTGTTCTCATGCAACATGGGAAAGTCATAACATATGCCTCTTGGCAACTCAAAGAATATGAGAGGAATTATCCTACTCATGATCTAGAGTTGGCAGCTATTGTCTTCGCGCTCAAGATTTGGAGGCATTACCTATATGGAGAGAAGGTGGAGATCTATACGGATCATAAAAGCCTCAAATATTTCTTCACCCAAAAGGAACTCAACATGCGGCAATGACGTTGGCTTGAACTGTTGAAAGATTATGATCATACCATTCAATACCATCCTGGTAAAGCGAATGTAGTAGCTGACGCATTGAGTAGAAGATCATATGCGGGTACGAGTGTAATATTGTCAACACAAAGGCCCATTTTGTATGACTTACAAAGGATGGAGATAGAGTTAAAGACTCCAGGGACCCATGTGATGATGGCGAATATACGAATAGAACCGACTTTAATCGATAAAGTTAAAGCTGCTCAAGCTACAGACTTGGAGCTGATACGTATGAGGAAGAAAGTGCAAGAAGGTGCTATTCCGGAAGCAAGAATCGATGAAGAAGGAATACTTCGAGTAAACTCCAGACTTTGTGTTCCTAATGACCCTGATTTAAAGTATAAAATCATGATGGAGTCGCACAACACACTGTTTCCAATCCATCCTGGGAGTACCAAAATGTATCATGATCTTCGACATACATTTTGGTGGAGCAATATGAAGAGAGAGATAGTGGAGTTTATCTCAAGGTGTTTAACTTGTCAAAGAGTCAAGGCGGAGCATCAAATACCAAAAGGTCCATTGCAACCACTTGAAATTCCAAAATAGAAGTGGAAGCACATTACCATGGATTTCGTTACTGGTCTTCCCAAGGTTTCTCAAGGCATAGATGCAATTTGGGTCATTGTTGATAGATTGACCAAGTCTACTCACTTCTTACCTATACGAGAAACTTATACAATTGAACGTCTTGTTCGTATGTACATAAATGAGATTGTAAGACTGCATGGTAAGCCAGTATCCATAGTTTTTGATCGAGACCCAAGATTCACTTCACGATTTTGGGTTAGTTTCACTGTAAAGCTATGAGCGGATTTCTGATTTAGCTCGACATATCATCCTCAGACAGATGGGCAGTCGGAGAGGACTATTCAAAATCTTGAAGATCTATTAAGACTTTGTGTCCTTGACTTCAAAGGAAGTTGGGACAAGTTCTTACCGTTAGTGGAGTTTTCCTACAACAACAGTTATCAATCAAGTATTGGCATGACTCCATTTGAGACGTTGTATGGGAGAAAGTGTCGTTCTACAGTATGCTGGGATGAGGTGGGTGAAGCAATGTTGTTGGGACCGGAGTTGGTACGTATGACTACAAAAAAAATTCAAACGATCCGACAATGTATAAAAACTTCACAAAATCGACAAAAGAGTTATACTGATCTTCATTGAAAGGACGTAGAATTCGATATTGGAGATCATGTGTTGTTACGTGTTGCTCCATGGAAAGGAGTTACGAGATTTAGAAAGAGAGGAAAGCTCAATCCTCTAGATTCATTGGCCCATTTTTAATTCTCGAGCGAGTAGGAACTATGGCTTATAGACTCGCCTTACCACCAAGTCAAGGTATCCTCATCTCTTCGACATACCAGGTATGCACCCTAATTTCAAGGACGAAATTTCATAAGATGGGGAGGTTGTAAGACCCCAAATTTTATGAATAAAGAATAATTTTCTCGAAATATATTTTTGAATATTATGGTGTGGATTTGATATAATGTTATAGTTGTGGGTAATATTTACAAATTTTGCAAAGTAAGCAAGTGGTTATATAATATTTGATTGGTGAGGAGAATATTCGTTTTAACAAGGAATATTCGTGATGCGACAGCACAATCATTAGTGGACCCCTAGCGAAGTATTTGTCGTAGTTAGAAAAGCGACAAAAATATCTTTCTATAAAAATAACTACGGAGGTGTTACCGTTAAAAGCTGTTGAACTACTCATTAGTAAAAAGTAAATACGATGTCTGGCGTGGTTGCATAGTAGCACACGGTATTGATTATTGATGCTTTACGTGAGAAGTCACTCGGTTATACTCAATTATTTGCTATGATAATTCTTTGCATCATATCTCTCATATTATTGATTCAATTATTGTTAAAGTATCATCTACATAATATGATATATTATTAAATCAATAATTGAGACGACAAAGTTACTCATATTATTATTTGCAATATTGACAATGTCTAGAAGTTCTGTCAAGGAGAGGTTTAGTCACCTAATTGCGCGCCAATAAGGAGAAATCCTTATCGGAAAGCCCCCTCTTTCCTGGGAACAACCTGGTTGTTAAATATTGTGAATTATAATATTAACGATGAATAAGTTCGTGTTGATTAAAGATGAATTTTATAGTTCCATTATGTTGGACTTATTTGTGTTAGTATAATTGATGTCTGGAGGTTATATTGTTCAATTGGGTATTCGGGACACTTTTCGTGTCGGAGTACTATTCACGAGTTACTATTCATGAGTTACTATTCACGAGTTACTATTCATAAGTTACTATTCATGAGTTATTATTCACGAGTTACTATTCATGAGTTACTATTCACGAGTTACTATTTGCGAGTTACTATTCATGGGGTACTATTCACCCGTAAGATATATTTCTGTTCGGTCCAAATCTTTTTTGGGTACAATATTATTCCATGAGGAGATGTGCTAATTTTTCGAATAGTTGGTTGAAGATATAATGATAAATCAATATGGACATTTGGTGGAAAGTATAATAATAAATCAATATGGATCATTTGGTTTAAAGTTTTAATAGTAAATCGGTATGGACCGTTGCTTTAAGTTTTAATAGTAAACCAATATGGACCGTCCAGTTTAAAAGTAAATCAATCTGGACCGTTCATGAATTAGTTACTATTGGTCCATTCTCCTATAAATAGAAGCTCATTCCTTCATTATTTCTTACGAATTCTTTGAAACTGAGAGAGAGAAACTATAGAGAGAGAAAGAAGAAAAGTATTCTCGCTACTTCACTACTTGATGATTCAGGTTTTTCTAAGGTAGGGGATATTATTTGTTGTACTCGTAAGGGGTATTCTTTCTTTCTTATTCATGAAGAGAACTTACATTATTCCATTCTTTATTATTACATTGGAATAACTTTGTATCATGGATACCTATACTTGGTGAAATTCGTTGTTATTCCATTCTTATTATTACATTGGAATAACTTTGTTTTATCAAGTACCGCATACATGGTGAAATTCTTCTAATATTCCGTTCTTTATTATTACGTCAAAATATCACATATGCATGCGTTTCTGTGGGACTGGTTCCATTATTTATTATTACATTAGGAATAACTTTTGTCGGTCTTGCATCTATCGCACGCATGGTGAATCCTTCTGTTATTCCATTCTTTATTATTCTGTTGGAATAACCTATCTATATGGATTACCACATGCATGATGAATGATCCTTCGTATTCATTCCTTATTAAATTGTGGAAATGATCTGTCTACGTGGATTACCGCATGGCGGGCAAAAATCCATTTGCAGTTTCATATATTCTATTATACTCATTTGGTTAAAGCTTTGGCTTCTATACTCCATGAAATTAGTGGAATATCCTTGATATTTGCGCTTCATCCAGTATTTTTTCATGGAAATATTCTTCTGAGCATTCTTGAATTTTACTGCACAAAGCAGTATCATGTTGACAATTTGGACGTTATTGAGTTCAGGATAAATTAACTTATAAATCTTTAAAATTTATTCTTGAACCTGTTTTATTGAATTGTCATCATCCTCATGCTTATATTATGTTGAAAGTCATCTTTGGCTTACGTGCATAGATGGACTTGGTATGATTATGACCAGGGATTATTCGGTATAATCATGACCGTAATGTGACGAATGATGTGGTAAAAGTCCTCATTGGCCTGTAGTTCATTGGTGGACAGTTGTTGGTATAATTATGACCAGGGATTATTCGGTATAGTCATGATCATTGATGATTATATGAATATCCTTGGCCGTGTAGCAGGGATGATTCGATTTTATTTATTAAGTTTAGTCTCAGCAATAAAGTTGATGAAAAACTTTTTAAATCATAGAAGACAGTAGATTTTATACTTTACTTGATTCTTATAATGGATTGCTTATTCTGCTGCAGTTTTTGATCTAAAACTTGTTGTCTATTATATTCTATCAGTTGTTATACTGGTGAAGGCTATTGATAATTTATTCTACATTATCTTAGTCATAATATTTCTTACTAGGCTAATTGAGCTCACCCTTTCTTTCACTGTTCTCTTCAGGAAATGAGAACGTAGCTGGGACTAGTCGGGGAACGGAGTGATGGTCCTAGATGGTGCATTAATAGTCCTCACTATTCTGTGAAATAATGTGATAATAAATGTAATGAGGACTCCATTGAGTGTGAATATTGTCTAGATGACAATATTTGTATTAAAACTCACATCCTATGTTTTGTTGTATTTCACACGACTGTTGTATAATTAAGTTGTATTTGTATTCAGTACATTGTATCTGGCGACTCAAGATGAGTGATGTATACCTGTTTTGGGGGCGTCACAGTTGGTATCAAAGCTTAGGGATATGATCCCTGGCTGAGATGTGAGATAAGAACTAGGAGGGGAGAGACGGGGAATTCCTTCACTAGTATGATCTACCTAAGTTTATTTGGTATTTAACTGGTTGGTCAGAGTATAGGGATAATATGTGATATATTAATTAACCCTTGTTTTATGGCAGTTTAAAAAATGGCATCCGAAAATGTTGAGATAAGTAATGAAGCACATGAGATCGTGGAGTCACCACAGATTAATACTCAGGATAATGTGCAACAGGAAGATAATAATCCTCAGGTGAACAACAACACCGACCAAATGGAGAACGACGGAATGTTTAGGAGCTTTCTGCAATTAATCACAACATCGAGCAAGAGAAACTCTGTCCAAAATGTAGGTGGAAACTCTTTGGAAACTCTCGGGACGGTCCACCGCTAAAGCAGTTCAAGGCTGGGACCACCGGAGTTTATTGGAGAGCCAAAACCACTTAAGGCGGATGCATGGATAAAGCAGATCACCAAGATATTTGATGTCTTGGGATGCTCCGAGGAGCAAAAGGTTCCCTTTTCCACCTTTATGTTGCGAGGGGAGGCAGATTACTGGTGGGAATCTGTAAAACGTACCCAGTCTGACGCACTTAAGATGTCTTGGGAGAAGTTCCAAGAGCTGTTCAATGATAAATACTTTTCCGAAAGTATTCGTCACATGAAGGAGGTGGAGCTTATCAAGTTGGAGCAAAACAATATGACCGTGTCGCAATACGAGGCTAAATTTGTGGAGTTATCCCAGTTTGCATCCCATTTGGTTGATAAGGAGGAGCGAATGATGCAAATGTTTTTAAGAGGTTTGAAACCGGAGATACGTCAATATCTTATTTCTCATAAACTGTGTTTGTATTCAGATGTTGTAAATAGGGCTCACTTATTGGAGCGCAATAATGGGTCAATGCAACCAAGAGAAAGCAGCCGGCAGAATGAAAATACCAGTGGTAACAGTCATCGAAGCGGTGACAACAAACATGGAGGGAATCAACATGCCAGAAATGGTAACCACTTCGGTGGTAATCATGTCCAAGACAATAAAAGTGGGAGTTTCAAGAAGAGGAGATTTAGTAATGATGGAAGGGCGTCGGCACCAATTTTGTTGTTAAGGAAGGAGAACGACGTAGTTGTTGGTATATGTTACAAATGCGGAGGGAGGGACACATCGGTCCAAACTGTATGTGACGATCAAAGCATGTTACAATTATGGAAGAGAAGGTCACTTAGCCCAATTTTGTCGTGCACCGAAGTCAAGTCCAGCTGGGATGGAGGCATCAAAGTCTGTCCCAGACAAGACAAAATAGGTAGTTCAAGGGAGAGCGTTTGTTGTAACCTCCCAGAAAGTAAGGAACCCAAACAAGGTCATCACGGGTAAGCTTATCATAAACTCTAGTGAAGTATATACCTTATTTGATACCGGCTCTACCCATTCTTTTATTTCTCCTACTTGCGCTCAACATTTAAATTTGACTCCGAAGAAATTGGACTTTGACTTATCGGTTGAAACTCCGTTGGGAGAAACCTTCATTACATCCACGGTTTATAAGTCTTGTTTGATTCAAATCGAGTATCGCACATTACCATCGATCTTATTTCTTTAAAAATACTTGCGTTTGGCGTAATTCTAAGGATTGATTGGTTAACTACTCATCATGCAAAAATTGATTATTTTTCGTAAGGTTGTTAGTTTTCATATTCCTAATCAACCTATTATGCGAATTCAAGCGACCAAACCATTAAAATCAATCACGGTCATTTCAAGCCATAAAGCTATTCGTTTATTGAAAAATGGATGTCAAGCTTTCTTAGCTCATATCATGATTTAAACAAAAATCGTCAATTTTGAATGATATTTCTATTGTTAATAAATTTCACGACGTATTCCACGAAGAACTTCTGGCCTACCCCAGAGCGTGAAATTGAATTTTATATCGACCTTGAACCTGGTACAAAACCCATTTCAAAAGCCCCGTATCGAATGGCTCCTATTGAACTTCAGGAGTTAAAGACCCAATTGCAGAAATTGTTAGACATTGGTTTCATTCGTCCTAGTACGTCTCCTTGGGGTGCTCCTGTTCTATTCGTGAAGAAGAAAGATAGGAGTATGCGACTTTATATTGACTACCGAGAATTGAACCATGTCACCATCAAGAATAGGTATCCCGTTACCTCACATTGATGGCCTGTTTGACCAGTTGCAAGGAGTACAATTCTTTTCAAAGATCGATCTTCGTTCTAGATATCATCAGTTGAAGGTTAAAACTGAGGATATTCCAAAGACTACCTTCAGAACTCGGTACGGGCATTATGAATTCTTGGTCATGTCTTTTGGATTGACTAATGCTCATCTTTGCCTTCATGGATATGATGGCGAGTATTCAAGGAATATTTGGATCACTTTGTGGTTTTCTTTATTGATGACATTCTCATATATTCCAAAAGCCGTGAAGATCATGAGCAACACTTGAGGTCGATACTCCAAAAGCCGTGAAAACAAGCTTTATGCCAAGTTGAAGAAATGTGAGTTACGGCGAGAAGTTGCATTCCTTGGGCATGTGATATCAAATCATGGAATATCTGTTGACCGGTGAAGATTGAAGCAATTTAAAATTTAGGAGCAACCAAAGTCGATGATCAAAATCGTAGCTTTCTCGGCTTATTTGGTTATTATCGGAGATTCGTGGAAGGATTTTCTCGAATCGCTACTCCATTAACTCGGTGACTCGAAAAGATACAAAGTTCTGATTGGAGCGAGAATATGAGAAGAGTTTTCAAGAACTCGAGGAAGACTCATTTGAGATTAGTTACGACAATACCATCCGCTCGAGGAGGATTTGTCATCTCTGATGATGCTTCGGGAAAAGGGCTAGGATGTGTTCTCATGCAACATGGGAAAGTTATAGCGTATGCCTCTTGGCAACTCAAAGAATATGAGAGGAATTATCCTACTCATGATCTAGAGTTGGCAGCTGTTGTCTTCGCACTCAAGATTTGGAGGCATTACCTATATGGAGAGAAGGTGGAGATCTATACGGATCATAAAAGCCTCAAATATTTCTTCACCCAAAAGGAACTTAACATGCGGCAACGACGTTGGCTTAAACTGTTGAAAGATTATGATCATACCATTCAATACCATCCTGGTAAAGAGAATGTAGTAGCTAACACATTGAGTAGAAGATCATATGCGGGTACGAGTGCAATATTGTCAACACAAAGGCCCATTTTGTATGACTTACAAAGGATGGAGATAGAGTTAAAGACTCCAGGGACCCATGTGATGATGGCAAATATACGAATAGAACCGACTTTAATCGATAAAGTTAAAGCTGCTCAAGCTACAGACCTGGAGAAATCCTTATTGGAAAGCCCCCTCTTTCTTAGAACGGCATGATTGTCAGTATTGTGATTAAGTAATATTATTTATGAATAATTAATTATTAATTTATATGATGAGAAAAATATTGATTTTATGTGGATATAGATGGAGAAAATTTTTAATGTGACAATTGTTGAAAATTAATATTTTATCTTTTTCTGATAAAATAATTCATTTAAATATATTATTATATTTTAATAATATAATAATGGTGATATTTTTACAATGAATGTGGGATATATGAGTATATGAGGAGAAAGAGTATTTTTGTTGCAATAAATATTTAAAACATGTTTTTCATGTTGGTGGACCCCATTTCTTGACTGAAATTTGATTATAGCCTGTAAAATCGCCCGTTTGTGGATTTCGGTTAATTTTTGTTTGGAATTTGGAAAGACTTTCTTCTGTAAAGTTGTAGAGAATGGAATTTCCTACGAAAAGGACATGAGGTTCGAATTTTTCTGATAAAAGGGCTATTTATTATGAATTATTGAAGTTCTGAAGTTCCGAAATAATTATTTTTTAAAAGTTTTAAATTTGTTTTAAAAGAAAAACGTTTTTGTGGTTGGTTGGTGGGCTCATGTGTTGTTAAGCATGCTAAAATCTGAATTCAAAGGTTGGCGTAGATACATTTTAATAATTATTATATTTTATTAAATTTTCTACTTTGATGTTTTAAGCAATTTCCTATAAATAGGGTGCTTAGGTTAGAATTGAAAATCATACCAGAAACTAAAGTTTTCTCTCTCTTTCTCTTTCGAAATATTGAGCGTATTCTTGTGAGTATTTTGATACTTTGAGTGTTCTTTATCTGGTCTGCAAGTTTTCTTCAACCTTATATTAAATATTCAATTTAAAAGTACTATTCTTTCGAGGTAAGAGATGTTGTTTTCTTCTTAAATGATATTATTTTCTTCAATATCATTATCTTAGAAATATTGGTCCGAACTTTTTATCAAATTTAGAACTTTTTTGTGTGGGGTTCTTTATTCACGATATCTGACCTTTATTCACGAATCTGACTTATTCATAGAAAAAATGAAATTTTTTCTTTTTGTCCAAGATGTCTATTATGGTTACTATCTTTGATTGTATCCATGTTTTGATTTTATTTTTGAATTCGCTTCAAAATTGGTTATTATGGAGTATTATTGAACTTGGATAAAAGCGTAATCTGAATCCCTAATATTTGTTCTTTTGCTTCACTAGATTCGTTTTTTCTTTAAAATAGTTTTCATCATCCTCGGTCCTAAATGATGATATTCTTTGAATATCTTTGGCACGTAGTCTGCAAAAGATGAATGATTTCGATGAATATCTTTGCCGTGTAGTGCAAAGATGAGCGGTGTTTAGATGAACATGACCAATCGATGAATATCTTTGCTTCTGTAGTGCAAAAAGATGAATATTTGATTCAGATATATATTGATTGATGTTCTGAGGATAAAATATCGACGATAAACTTTTAAATTCATATATAGAAGATAGTAGATTTCATTCTCTACTTAACTCTTCTAATGAATTATTATTTCCGCTACGAATATTGATTTAAAACTGGTTGTCTATTGTATTCTATTAGATTTTTCCCTGTTGATGACTAACGATAATTTGTTCAATGTTATCTTAGTCATAATGTTCTTTACTGGGCTAGTTGAGCTCACCCTTTTCCTTTTTATTCCATTTTTCTTCTCAGGAGGCGAGAATGTAGCGAGTACTAGTCGGGGTATGGAATGAAGGTTCTAAAAAGTCATTTTAGTAGTCCTCACCATTTTTGTAAAATAATGTATCATTAATTGTAATGAGGACTTATTTGGGTGTGGATATTGTCTAGAAGACAATATTTGTATTTAAACTCACAGTTCAAGTGTTGTCGTATTTTGCACGACAATTGTATTAATAAAGTTGTAGTTGTTTCTATACCATGTATTTGACAACTCAGAATGGGTGATGTATACCTATTCTGGGGGCGTCACAGTTGGTATCAGAGCTTAGGTATATGATCTCTGGCGGAGATCGGGGAATAGAACTAGGAGGGGAGAGACGAGTAAATCCTTCGCTAGTGTGTCCTACCTAAGCTTATTTGTTGGTCGGTCATAATATAGGGGTATTATGTGATTTATTAATTTGTTTAATTAACCCTTGTTTTATGGCAGTATTTAGGAATGGCAACTGAGAATGTTAACAGTGGAGTAAATGAAACCGTGGAGACGCCTGTACTCACCAACGAGGAGAAACGTCAATAAAGTGTGGCAATGTTCCTCCCGTGAACAACACCACCGAAGCGGATGATGAGCGATGGGATGTTTAGAAGCTTTTTGCGATTCATGCAAAATCGCATAAGGAGACTTGTGTTTAAAATATAAGAGGAAATGATAGCAATTCACGGTTTGTCACACCAAGCGATTCAAGGAGTTGGGACCACCGTAATTCTAGGAAAGCGGATCCGATTTAAGCGGAGACGTGGGTCAAACAAATTACCAAGATATTCGATGTCTTGGGATGCGGAGAACGAAGGTTCCATTCGCCACCTTTATGTTTAAGTAATGAGGTGACATTGGTGGAAATCATGAAGCGTACTCCATCCACCACACACTTAGCATGTCTTGGGAAGCGTTTGAAGCTGTTCAATGACAAGTACTTTTCTGAAAGTATTTGTCATATGAAGGAGGTAGAATTTATTAGACTGGAGCAGAATAACATGACGGTGTTCCAGTACGAGGCGAAGTTTGCAGAGTTGTCCAGGTTTGCACCTCATTTGGTGGAGAATGAGGAGCGTATGACGCGGATGTTTCTGAGAGGTTTGAAACCCGACATACGTCAATATCTAATTTCACATAATTTTATCTCTATTCAGATGTTGTCGAGGCTCAATTATTAGAGCAAGATAACGAAATACGTTCATTTGAGGACCACAAACCCGGGATCATACTAGTGACATCGACCATCGTGAACAACGATAACCAGCGGAGAAAGAAAAATACGGACAAGAGCGGCAACCACTCTGGAGGTAATCATGGCTATGAGAATAGAAGAAGCGAGTCGGGAGGAGATTTTAAAAAGAGGAGATTCAACAATGACAATACGAAACGCGTCGGACCAAGCTGGTTCCAAGAGGAAGAAAACGACCACCCGGTCATATCTTATAAGTGCGGAAAAGAAGGACATATCACCCAGCGCCCTACAACAGTTTAAGGTATGTTATAATTATGGAAAGGAAGGACATATCGCTCGAGATTACCTTTGTGAGCGAAACCAAGTCCAGTGAGGATGGTGACTCAAAAGGTCATCCCGAGAAAAGTCAAAGTCAAGCGGTTCTGGAAGAAGCGTTTGTCGTGATTTGAGTCAACATGCGAGGAACCCAAACGAGGTGATCACGGGTAAGCTAATCCTAAATTCATGTGAAGTTTATACCTTACTAGATACTGATGCTACCCATTCATTTATTTCTCCTGCTTGTGCTCAACGTTTAAACTTGACTCCGGAGAAATTAGACTTTGATTTATCTGTGGAGACTCCGTTGATTTATCTGTGGAGACTCCGTTAGGAGAAACTTTCATCACATCCACTGTTTATAAATATTGTTTGATCCAAGTTGGCACCATCACCTTACCTGTTGACCTTATCTCTTTAAAGATATTTGCATTTGACGTGATTTTAGGGATTGATTGGTTAGCTACTCATCATGCCAAAATTGATTATTTTTGTAAGGTTGTTAGTTTTCATTTTCCTAACCAACCTGTTGTGCGAATTCAAGCAACTAAGCCATTAAAATCAATCACTGTTATATCAAGTCATAAAGCTATTCGTTTATTAAAAAACGAATGTCAAGCTTTCTTAGCCCATGTTATGGATTTGAATAAAGACACGTCATATTTGAATAATATTCCTGTTGTTATTGACTTTCCTAACGTATTTCCTGAAGAACTTCCCGGTCTACCCCCAGAACGTGAAGTTGAATTCTTTATTGATCTTGAACCTGGTATAAAGCCCATTTCTAAAACCCCATATCGAATGGCTCCTATTAAACTTCAGGAGTTAAAGGTCCAATTACAGGAGTTGTTAGACATCAGTTTCATTCGTCCTAGTACATCTCCTTGGGGTGCTCCTATTTTATTTGTAAAGAAGAAAGACGGGAGTATGCGACTTTATATTGACTATCGAGAATTGAACCATATCACCATCAAGAATAGGTATCCGCTACCTCGCATTGATGACCTGTTTGACCAGTTACAAGGAGCACAATTCTTTTCAAAAATCGATCTTCGTTCTGGATATCATCAGCTGAAGATTAGAACTGAGGATATTCCAAAGACTGCCTTTAGAACTCGGTACGGGCATTATGAATTCTTAGTCATGTATTTTGGATTGACTAATGCTCCTGCGGCTTTCATGGATATGATGAACTAAGTATTAAAGGAATATTTGGATCAGTTCATTTTTGTCTTTATTGATGACATCCTCATATATTCCAAAAGTCGTGAAGATCATGAGCACCATTTGAAGCTGGTACTCTAAAGGCTTCGTGAAAACAAGTTATATGCCAAGTTGAAGAAATGTGAGTTATGGCTTGAGGAAGTATCATTCCTTGGGCACGTGGTGTCAAAACATGGAGTATCTGTTGACCCGGCGAAGATTGAAGCAATACAAAGTTGGGAACAACCGAAGTCGGTGATCGAAGTACGTAGCTTTCTGGGCTTAGCTGGTTATTATCGAAGATTCGTGGAAGGATTTTCTCAAATTGCTACTCCATTAACTCAACTGATTCGAAAAGATATAAAATTCGTATGGAGCGAGGAATGCGAGGAGAGTTTCCAAGAGCTTAAGAGGAGACTCATTTCGGCACCTGTTCTGGCAATACCATCTGGTTCGGATGGATTTGTTATCTACAGCAATGCTTCAGGTAAAGGGCTAGGATGTGTTCTCATGCAACGTGGGAAAGTTATAGCCTATGCCTCACGACAACTTAAAGAATATGAGAGGAATTGTCCTACTCATGATCTAGAGTTGGCAGCAGTCGTTTTTGCGCTAAAGATCTGGAGGCACTATCTATATGGGGAGAAAGTAGAGATATATTCAGACCATAAAAGCCTCAAATATTTCTTCACCCAAAAAGAACTCAACATGCGGCAATGACGTTAGCTCGAGCTGTTGAAAGACTATGACCATACCATTCAATACCATCCTGGAAAAACGAACGTGGTAGCCAACGCATTAAGTAGAAGATCATACGCAGGAACGAGTGCGATGTTGTCAACACAAAGGCCCATTTGGTGTGATTTACAAAAGATGAAGATAGAATTCAAGACTCCGGGGACCCATGCAATGATGTCAAGTATACATATAGAACCAACTTTAATCGAAAAAGTTAAAGTTGCTCAAGCCACAGACCCAGAGCTGATGCGTACGAAGAAGAAAGTGCAAGAAGGTGCTATTCCGGAAGCAAGAATCGATGAAAAAAGAATACTTCGAGTCCACTCCAGACTTTATGTTCCTAACGATTCTGATTTGAAGTATAAGATCATGACGGAGGCACATAATACACCATTTACAATCCATCGTGGAAGTACCAAAATGTATCGTGATCTTCGACATACATTTTGGTGGAACAATATGAAGAGAGAGATTGCAAAGTTTATCTCGAGGTGTTTAACCTGTCAACGTGTAAAGGCGGAGCATCAAGTGCCAAAGGGTCCATTGCAACCACTTGAGATTCCGAAATGGAAGTGGGAACACATTACCATGGATTTCGTTACGGGTCTTCCCATGGTTTCTCAAGGCATAAATGCAATTTGGGTTATTATTGATAGATTAACCAAGTCTGCCGATTTCTTGCCTATACGGGAGACTTATTCCCTTGAACGTCTTGCTAGTATGTACATAAAAGAGATTGTGAGATTGCATGGCATGCCAGTATCCATAGTTTCGGATCGTGACCCAAGATTCACTTCACGATTTTGGGTTAGCTTACAAATAGCTATGGGCATGGATTTACAATTTAGTTCGGCATACTATCCTCAAACGGACGGACAATCAGAGAGGACTATTCAAACTCTTGAAGATCTATTAAGACTCTGTGTCTTAGACTTCAAAGGGAGTTGGGATAAGTATTTACCATTGGTGAAATTCTCCTACAACAACATTTATCAAGCAAATATAGGTGTGGCTCCATTTGAAACATTATATGGACGAAAGTGTCGCTCTCCAATATGTTGGGATGAGGTGGGTGAAGCAAAATTGTTAGGACCCGATTTGGTACGTATGACTACGAAAAAGATCCAAATGATTAGACAACATATACAAATGGCAGAGGATCGACAAAAGAGTTATGCGTATCTTCATCGATAGGACGTGAAATTTAGTATTGGGGATCATGTATTGTTGCGTGTCGCTCCATGGAAAGGAGTTACAAGATTTGGGAAAAGAGAAAAACTCAATCCACGATTTATTGGTCCATTTCAGAATCTTGACCGAGTAGGAAATGTGGCTTATAGACTCGCATTACCTCCAAGTATGTCTCGTGTTCATAATGTTTTTCATATATCTGTGCTTCGTAACTATGTGAAAGACCCGAACCACGTTATTGAGTTAGAACCGGACGAGATAGCCGAAGACTTAACGTACGAGGAGGTACCTATCAAGATTTTGGATAAAAAGGAGCATGTCCTACGCACAAAGGTCATACCACAGGTTAAAGTTTTGTGGAGGAACCATGCTATTGAGGAAATGACCTGGGAGTTGAAAAAGGAAATGAAAGCGAGGTATCCTCATCTTTTTGAAACACCAGGTACGTACGTTAATTTCGAGGACAAAATTTTATAAGGAGGGGAGGTCGTAAGACCCCAAATTATTAATAAATGAAATTTAATTTCCTCTATTTATTATTTTGAAATAGTAAGGGTTGATTTGATTAATGTGGTTAGTTGTGGGTAAAATGCGCAAATATTTCAAATAAGCAAGTGGTTATAAAATATTCATTTTATCGGAGAATATTCGTTTGGTCATGGAATATTCTTACTGTTGGGAATATTAAATGCGGTAGTAGCGACCTTTGTGTGGGCCCCATAACGAAAAGATTGGATGAAGAAAATGACAAAAATAAGTTGTTTATAAATAACGGCGTTGTTATTACCGTTAATACTGTTGAAATACTCGGTGGTTAAAACACAATAATACGCGTTGTTGCACAGTAGCACATGGTATTGCACAAATTATTGATTCTTACGTAAGAAGACACTACTCAATAATTGTTACAGTAATTACTGTTCAATATTTTATTTTATTGATTCAATAATTGCTACGTTGATATTTTATATTACTGTTATTTCAATAATTGTCACTACATAGTATTTTTCCATTATTGGAGCAATAATTCATATTATCTGAATAATATTATTAGATAACATTATTGGCAATGTCTAGAAAGTTCTATCTAAGGAGATGTTTAGTTACCTAATTGCGCGCCAGTAAGGAAAAATCCTTTTTGGAAAGCCCCCTCTTTCCTGGGAACGGCCTGGTTATCAGTATTGTGATTCTGTAATATTATTTATGAATAATTAATTATTGATTTATATGATGAAAAAAATATTAATTTTATGTGGATATAGATGGAGAAAATTTTTAATGTGACAATTATTGAAAATTAATATTTTATCTTTTTCTGATAAAATAATTCATTTAAATATATTATTATATTTTAATAATATAATAATGGTGATATTTTTACAATTAATGTGGGATATATGAGTATATGAGCAGAAAGAGTATTTTTGTTGCAATAAAAATTTAAGACATGTTTTTCATGTTGGTGGACCCCATTTCTTGACTGAAATTTGATTATAGCCTGTAAAATCACTCGTTTGTGGATTTCGGTCAATTTCTATTTGGAATTTGGAAAAACTTTCTTCTGCAAAGTTGTAGAGAATGGAATTTCCTATGAAAAGGACATGAGGTTCAAATTTTTCTGATAAAAGGGCTATTTATTATGAATTATTGAAGTTCTAAAATTCTAAAATAATTATTTTTTAAAAGTTTTAAATTTTTTTTAAAAGAAAAACATTTTTGTGGTTGGTTGGTGGGCTCATGTGTTGTTAAGCATGCTGAAATCTGAATTCAAAGGTTGGCGTAGATAAATTTTAATAATTATTATATTTTATTAAATTTTCTACTTTGGTAGTCTAAGCAATTTCCTATAAATAGGGTGCTTAGGTTAGAATTGAAAATCACACCAGAAACTTAAGTTTTCTCTCTCTTTCTCTCTCGAAATATTGAGCGTATTCTTGTGAGTATTTTGATACTTTAAGTGTTGCTATACGGTGCAAGTCTTCTTCAGCACTATATTCAGTATTCCAGCTAGAAGTACTATTCTTTCGAGGTAAGAGATGTTGTTTTCTTCTTAAATGATATTATTTTCTTCAATATCATTATGCCGAAATATTGGTCTAAACTTTTTATCAAATTTGGAACTTTTTGTGTCGGGGTTACTATTAACGTATACGACACTATTCACGAATGCGATACTATTCACCGAAAAAATGAATTTTTTTCTTTTTGTCCAAGATGTCTATTATGGTTACTATCTTTGATTGTATCCATGTTTTGATTTTTATTTTTGAATTCTGTTTCAAAATTGGTTATTATGGAGTATTATTGAACTTAGATAAAAGTAATGTCTGAATCCCTAATATTTGTTCTTTTTGCTTTCATTGGATTCATTTCCTTTAAAATATTTTTCATCATCCTCGGTCCTAAATGATGATATTCTTTGAATATCTTTGGTGCGTAGTGAAAAAAGATGAATGATTTCGATGAATATCTTTGGCGAAGTAGTGCAAAGATGAGCAGTGTTTAAATGAACATGACCCGGTGATGAATATCTTTGAGTCCGTAGTGAAAAAGATGAATATTTGATTCCAGATATATATTGATTGATGCTACAGGGATAAAATATCGACGATGAACTTTTAAATTCATATATAGAAGATAGTAGATTTCATTCTCTACTTAACTCTTCTAATGAATTATTATTTTCGCTGCGAATATTGATTTAAAACTGGTTGTCTATTGTATTCTATTAGATTTTTCCCTATTGACGACTAATGATAATTTGTTCTATGTTATCTTAGTCATAATGTTCTTTACTGGGCTAGTTGAGCTCACCCTTTTCTTTTTTGTTCCATTTTTCTTCTCAGGATGCGAGAATGTAGCGAGTACTAGTCGGGGTATGGAATGAAGGTTCTAGAAAGTCGTTTTAGTAGTCCTCACCATTTTTGTAAAATAATGTATCATTAATTATAATGAGGACTTATTTGGGTGTGGATATTGTCTAGAAGACAATATTTGTATTTAAACTCACAGTTCAAGTGTTGTCGTATTTTGCACGACAATTGTACTAATAAAGTTGTAGTTGTTTCTGTACCATGTATTTGACAACACAGAATGGGTGATGTATACCTATTCTGGGGGCGTCACAATAAGGCTGAAGGAAACTTGCACTGATAAATAACAACTCACAATGTATCTAAATACTCATAAAATACGCTCGATAATATAGAGAGAGAAAGAGAGAAAACTTGTTTCTGGTATGATTTTCAATTCTAACTAAGCACTCTATTTATAGGAAAATATTTAGAACGCCATAGCAGACTAACCTGCTACCTGATGGCTTTTACCTGCTACTATTCAAGCCCACCACTTTTGAAAATAAATTTTAGCACATTTCATTACTCACCAATCAAAAGTGGGGCCCACCATATTTGAATAAAAATATTTATTTTTGAAACTTCAATAATTCATAATAAATAGCCCTTTTATCAGAAAAATTCGAATCTAATGTCTATTCCATAGGAAATTAAATTCTCTACAACTTTGTAAGTTTAAGTTTTTCTAAATTCCAAACGAAAAATGACCGAAATCCACATACGGACGATTTTCAAAACTTCCATTTCGACAAAATACTGATAAAACACCTCAGCACTAATTTCTTCATTTATAACCACAATAAATATATCCATCATTTATATCCACATAAAATAAATATTTTCTTATCATATAAATCAATAATTAATTATTCATAAATAATATTACAGAATCACAATTTTGACAACCAGGTCGTTCCCAGGAAAGAGGGGGTTTTCCGATAAGGATTTCTCCTTATTGGCGCGTAATTAGGTAACCAAACCCCTTTCCTAGACATAACTTTCTTAGACATTGCCAATAATGCTATCTAATAATATTATTCAAATAATATGAATTATTGATCTGATAATGGAAAATATTGTGCAGTGACAATTATTGAAACAACAATAATATAAAATATCAACGTAGCAATTATTGAATCAATAAAATAAAATATTGAACAGTAATTACTGTAACAATTATTGAGTAGTGCCTTCTTACGTAAGAATCAATAATTCAAAAATACTGTGCAAAATCGTGTGCTACTGTGCAACCATGCGTATCACTGTATTTTAACCACCGGGTATTCCAACAGTGTTTAACGGTAACAACTACGTTGTTATTTATAAAAACTCAAACTTGTCATTTTCTTCATCCGACTGTTTTCCGTTATGGGGCCCACAAATGGTTGCGCTGTCGTACGAATATTCCACGACCAAACGAATATTCCCCGACAAAAATGAATATTTTATAACCACTTGCTTATTTTGCAAAATTTGCATATTTCACCCATAACCAAAATATTATATCAATTTAACACCTTACTATTCACAATAATAAATAGAGGAAATTCGATTTTATTCATTAAAAAGTTGGGGTCATACAACCCTAGTGTTTTAGAAGGATATTGTGATGCTAATTGAGTATCTGATAATGATGAAACAAACTCCACTAGTGGTTATGTGTTTACTTTAGGTGGAGGAGATGTTTCTTGGAAATCTGCTAAACAAACTTGTACTGCTAGATCTACTATGTAATCTGAATTTATTGCTTTAGAATTGGCAGGTACAGAAGTAGAGTGGATAAGGAATTTATTGGCTGATATACCATTGTGGTATAAGCCAATTCCTTGTATTTCTTTGCATTGTGATTCTCAAGCAGCTATTTGCAGGGCAATGAACCATGCTTATAATGAAAAATAGAGACATATTCGCTTGAGGCACAATATTGTACTAGGACTGATCAATAACGGGGTTATTTCCATGGAATTTATGAGGTCTAAAAAGAACCTAGCGGATCCACTTACTAAGGGATTGTGTAAAAAGGTAGTCCAAGAAGCATCCAGAGGGATGGGACTATTGCCAATATTTTGAGTAAATAATATGTGATGGGTAACAACAATTCATGTAATTATTTAATTGGAGATCAGCCCATGTGATTGAGTTCAATGGGTAACAACAATTCATGTAATTATTTAATTAAAGCACTACAATTATTTATTTCTCCATGTGTGTATATGGTGCTTACTGACAAATGGTGATAGGATGAATCATTTAGATTCTTCATGAAACTCATAACCCTAAAGGGTGGTGTATGTCAGTATACACTTGATGTGTTCACCTATATAAAGGTGGAAGTGTAGGCCGCTTCCTATGAGAGTCTTTGGCAAACTCTCTAGAGTCTTTATGAAAATTTGGGATATGACGCATGGCCTAGAACGCGCCCAACCGCGGACTTGTGTGGATTCAGGATTTTTAGATATGTGTGCCAGTTTAATTGATTGTATCATAGATAATGGGTTCAAGAATATAGTTCACCTATAATCTACAATCATGAGCTTGTTCCACTAAGTGTCGATTCAAACCCACAAGGTATCGACGTTATGTATCTAAAATCGATTGCCTTTCTTACTTACTTTTAATTTTTCTATCTTTGATAATTTTTAATCATGTGGGGGATTGTTGGTTATGCTTCAAAATTGATAGTTTTGACATAGTCCCATATCATCTATTTTGAAAACCTTCTATGGGTATATTAGCACATGTTGGCTTAGCTTAGTAACTTGGTTGAGGAAATAAGGATGGGCTCGCGCACATGAGGACGACTAAGGAATTGGGCTAGGCCAAGCTTGGTCCTTGGACTTTCGGTCAGAAAACCTTAATATGTGTGTGCGCGCGATACGCTTGCGCAGGGGGGGTGCCGATCCGGTGGATTATGCCTTGCGGGTACACCCAGGCAGCTCACCGTTTGCTTAAATATTCCCCAACGTAAACATTATTTACTTTTAACGTTTCGCGTTATTTATTTCTCTCCCAACGTTCTGGTTATTTATTTCCCAACGTCTTCCAACGTTCTTCTTCTTCCTATATATATATATATATACCAATTTTGTTCTTCAGAGTACACAATACATATATACAGTTCTGTTCTTCCTTATATACTCTGTTCTATATATATACACTGTTATTTTGGACAATCCACATAGACAAGTCCAAAGTCTCATTCTGTGAGTATACACGATCGGAGGCTTCACCGTTGAATCCTGAAGGGTGATCGCCGGCAGCCCGTTTGTACTTGTGATTATTATCAGTGGGGGCGAAATCACTTTTTAGGACAGTAGCGTTGCTACGCCTCGGTTTCTAGCTAAGTTGTTCCAATTTACTGCTATGTTTCTCTTGTTAATACTGCTATTTTTTCCAACAGTGTGTTCCTTTTTTCATGTTAATTCCTCTTTTGAATCCAGCTACAAGTCTCGGATGAAATTGAGCGTTAACATTGACACTAGAAAAGAGATCATTCATTGAGCCAATATAGGCTTCTTAAGAAGTGAATTTGGCCCATGGAAGGTACAAGACCTCAACGACCTATTTATAAGTTCCTAGATATTAAACAAGATCCAATGTTAGTGGGTCTTCTAATTTAACCTCACAAGCTAACGTGCGAATGTGATGGGACTTCATATAGCTGTAAACAAGTCTCTTTAAAGCACGTGCCCACGTAACCGGAAATGCGTGTTAATTGATTCTTAGTTATTGAATCTGCAATAATAAGCTGTCAATTAGAAATATAAATACGAATGGAATAGAAATCTTTCCACTTTTCTGGCATTTCAAAGATCAGAGCGCTTACATGAGAGATAATCGAGCCCTAATTTTCTTCGGACAACATATTGAGCTTAAGGACTCCATCATTGTAATATGCTTGAAATTTATGAATAATATTAATAGTGGAAATAAAATGTTTGAATATTTATTTGAATATAAATATATATTTTAGTGGCATGAGATGTGATGATTCAATTAAATTGAATTGAGTATATGATAATTGAGAAATATAGTGAAAATGACAATGAAGCTTATTTAAGCTTATCTGATAGGCCTAGTGTGGCATAATGACAGACTAAGTAATTGATTAATTAAAACTAATGAGGAAATAATGTGATCCCTATTAGTATTAATTATTTGTTAATGTGCAATAACATGGATTTTGTGGTCATATAAAATAAAGTTGCTTCATGTATAAAATATGGTGAGGGATGTTAAGAGTAATATGATAATATATTAATAATTATTATATAATAAGACTATATGGTAAAAATAAGCTTAAGTTATGTAAATTACTAAACTTGTATAAATGAGCCTTGTGTGGCATAATGGTACATAGAGAATAAATAAAATGGTTATTTTGATTTATGGAAGGAAATAAATTTGAAGGAAATAAATGTTTGATATTAATTATTATTATTATGATATTTGGGTGTATTTAGAATATTAATTTGAATGGAAAATAATGGATTGTTATTACCCAACTAAATTATATTCTAACCCAATTTAAAATATTCTTGGGACTAGCCCAATGTACATGGATTATATGATTATGTGTATATGAGCCCTAATTTAACATAGGGTAATAAAGTTAGACATTAAAATTTACCTTGTAAGCCAATTGAGAACCCTCATCCAATATGTTGAGGTCTATTTGGGCAAAAGCAGTACATTAAGCCTCTAGTCTCATATTCATAGTTCCTAAAATGTATCAGTCGTGTATAGGCCATTGGCCTATCCCTACCTTGATCAAAATCAGAGTTGTTCATCATGTCTATAGGAATGGATAAAAAGAGAGTTGGTAATACTTTCTATCAAATCTTCCTTAACCAATGGTTTATGCTAATTAAAGTTGGTCTGGTTTCTTGGGCAAAATCCACCAATTGGTTAATGGCTTGGATATAAATGGGAACTCCCATTCATAATTCATGGCTACTAATTTCTGTTGAGAGTTCATATATAGTGAGAGAGGTAGTGTGAATTGAGAGTATGAAGAATTCCAAGAAAACTCTTGCATTTCCATAAGGTAGTAAGAAGAAAAGTGTTCTATGAATTAGAGGAGTTCATCCAAGGTACATAATACTCAATCTCTATGTTTCTTTGAACTTAAACCGGTAATAGAATGGTAAAGGCATGATGATTGTGTGATTATAATGAAAGAATGTATAAGTTGTTGATGTTTTTAACTTTAATAAAATCTTGAGAAATTAGCATTAAATTCTTGTTAATTAGTTTGGTAACTATTATCCATGTGTTAACTAAGTTTATATGTATGCCTAGAAGCATTGTAGTTGGTCTGAGTTGCAGCGAAAAGGATTACACAATGCTTGTGCTGAGGCTATGCAGAAATAGAGCCATTTTTTGCTTTCATCCAAGTGGGGCGTGCCGCGCCACTTCTATAAGATAAAATTGTGCAAACAGCGTGAGGGTCGCCAGATCTTGAAAAACTAATTTCCGTTAGCTTACATTATCTTGAGTATGTTATTGTGGTTTGATTATGCATATAAATGACCTTAACATATGGATTGATGTTTCTTTGGTTATAGTAAGTCACTTTAGCTTGATTTAATATGAGTTTCTTTAAAAAGAAAACTTGAAGCTTGAAAACGAACCTTGATGAATCTTGTATCCTTTGAATTTTGACCTTGTTAGTAGGTTTATAGGTTTTAGTTATGTGTACAAGTGGGTATAAAATATGATTCCAAGTTGCTTTTCATATACTTGGTGGTTTTAGGTTGGTTTAGAATGATTTTTAAAGGAAAACTTGGACATTTTAAAAATAATATTGATAAGCGTTGTGTTAATTATATTCTGACCTTATATGCAAGCATGATAAGACTTTTTATGCCTCTAAGCATGATTAATATGTGCACCTAACTAGTTAGGCATGATATGGACTATTCAAGCATGATTCAAAATGAATTTTCTTTACTAATTATGTGTAAATGAGATGTATACATTCGAGCATTCATATTAAAGTTTGGTTAGTATCATTATGTGGTTTGATAATTAGCATGATTAGCCTTTGTGGAATTGATTCATTTAGCCTTGTCAAAATAGGAATTTTTTCAAATAAAACCATAACATTGAAGTAAACTTGAAATGGCCATAGAAGAGACCAAAACCTGCTTAACATATGTATATAGTATGTATCATTACCAATGTATGCTAAAGAGTAAGCTAGGAATAAGCAGACTAAAATTCAGTACTGGTTTTGATAGGGAGCAGCACGGTATCGCCACTCCTTAGTCAGAATGTAACGCGGCCACGTCGCATGCCAGTTTTGAATGACTATTTTAAATTGAAATATGAACTTTGGAGCATGTTTATATTGATATCCTAAGTTATAAAACAGATTCTAAATGATGTTTTGAGTGTTCATTAGTGTAGTGGTTATATAGAATCAAGAATTTCCAAAGTTATAAAGAGTTTCTAAATAAGCTTTCAAAAGAAAAGTTAATGGTGATTACGAAACTATGTGGTTTGATAGTGTGCTAATATGTGTTCTAATTATGTAACTATGATAGGACTTAATTTCTGTGTTTAGCATATATGGTTGAGTATGTGTGTGGGATTGGTTTGTTTATATATCAAGCATGTATAACTAACGAATCTATATTCATATAACTATGATAACATAGGACTTTGAGGTGAGGATAAGCTTTAGAACTATAATCTACGCAAAAGGAAAATTTTCTAACTTACACAACTTTGGATATTGTGCAAGTTTAAATTGTTGTTATATCAACTACATATTTGGGCAAATACCTCTATTGATTGTATAATCGTTTTATTGAATACCTCTTGTATTATCAAAATTCTTGGAAGTTATTATTCATGCTCTTGAAATGAAATCACAATTATATTCTTGAAATCATGTTGTATACCTTGAGCTTGCAAATCATTCTGAAGTGTATTGAGAAAAAGTGTCTAAGCCATTTGATTTGGCTAGACCATTATTGTAAGATCCCGAATTTTTTGAAATGAAAGTATTCAATTTTCTTATAATTATTCTATTTAGTAAATGGTTAAATTGATAATATATTAAAGTTAAGGGTGATATTTGAAAAATTTTCAAAGTAAGCAAGTTGTCATAAAATAATCGGTGGTAAGAGTACCGTAATACGCATGGTTGTATAGTAGCACATGGTATCGATTATTAATGCTTACGTAAGAAGTCACTCGATTATACTCAATTATTGCCACAAGAATTCACGATATCTCTCATATTATTGATTCAATTATCATTCATAGTATCATCCGCGATAATATTTTATATTATTAAATCAATAATTAAGACGACAAAGTTATTTATATTATTATTTGCAATATTGATAATGTCTAGAAGTTCTGTCAATGAGAGGTTTGGTCACCTAGTTGTGCGCCAATAAGGAGAAATCCTTATCGAAAAGCCCCTCTTTCACAGGAACGACACGATTGTTAAATATTGTGAGTTATAATATTAATGATGAATAAGTTCGTGTTGATTAAAGATGAAATTGATATTTCCATTGTTTTGGGATTATTAGTGTTAGTGGAAATCGACATCTATTTTGATAATAATTGATGTCTGGAGGTTATATTGACCAATCGGGTAATTAATCGGATAAATGAGCAATTAATTGCTATTAGTTCGAATGCATATAACTATTTGCTCACATGAATGGAACTATTGATTCACATGCATTACTATTAGGGGAGGTGCAGCAAGTTTGATAATACTTGCATGACTAAATAAAAAATGGAGGTATAGATGAAGGTACTATATTGAGATTTTTTTTTCACATGATTGTACTATTGAGTCACGTGATTGTACTGTAAAACCCCAACTTTTTGAATAAAGATGAATTTTCTATAAATATTATTTTTGAATATTATGGAGTGAAATTGATATAATAATTGTGGGTAATATTTATAAATTTTGCAAAGTACGCAAGTTGTTATATAATATTCAATTGGTCGGAGAATATTCATTTTAACAGGGGATATTTGTACAACGGCACAATCATTGGTGGACCCCACAACGGAATTATTGTCGGATTGAGAAAACGACAAAAATACTTTATGAAAATAATGGCGGAAGTTTTACCGTTAATCATTGAAACACACGGGTGTTAAAGCAAAAGAATACACGTGGTTACATAGTAGCACACGGTATTAATTATTAATGCTTAAGTGATAAGTCACTCAGTTTTGTTGGTATTATTAATGTAATAATACAGAAAATCTTTTTATATAAAATAAAATACTTTTATAAAGTTATTCTATAAATAAAATATATTATATTCTATTACGCATAGTGTTGCATAGTAGGTAAGATAGTGTTTTGCATAGTAAAATCTTTTTATATAAAATGTAATACTTTTATAAAGTTATCTCATTTTATTAGACAATAATTAGAATATATTATATTTTATTATGTATAGTGTTTTACATAGTGCCTACATAGTGTTTGCATAGTAAAATCTTTTATAAAGTTATTCGCGTTTTATTAGATTATAAATAGAATATATTATATTTTATTTAAAAGATGTTGCTTTAAATATGGACCGTCCGATTAAAGTAAATCAATCTAAATTGTTCATGAGTTAGTTACTATGCATTCCATTTTTCTATAAATAGAAGCTCATTCATTCATTATTTTCTTACTAATTCACTTTGAAACTCTGAGAGATAAACTATAGAGAGAAAGAAGAAAGTATTATGCTACTTCACTACTTATATATCCAAAGACTCTTCTTCTTAAGGTAGGGAATATTATTTATTGTACTCTTAAGGGGTGTTATTCTTTCTTATTCATGAAGAGAACTGTTGTTATTCCATTTCTTATTATTACATTGGAATAACTGTATACTCTGTGATCTACCCTATACTTGGTGACATTCTTTTATTATTCCGTTGGAACATCCATGCTCGTGTGTGTTTTTACGGACTGGTTAAAATCTTTATTATTATTCCGTTGGAACATCACATGCATGTGTTTTACAGGACTGGTTAAATCTTTATTATTATTCCGTTGGAACATCACATGCGTGTGTTTTACAGGACACGGTTAAAATCTTTATTATTATTTCGTTGGAACATCACATGCGTGTGTTTTACACGGACTGGTTTAAATCTTATTATTATTCTGTTGGAACATCACATGCATGTGTTTTTTTACACGGACTGGTTAAAATCTTTATTATTACATTGGAACATCACCCGCTTGCAAATTTTGCACGACACCGGTTCCGTTATTATTATTCTCGTTGGAATAAACACTGTCTGTCGCAAGTACCGCATGCATGGTGATTTCTTTTGTTATTCCATTCTTTATTATACTCGATTGGTTAAAGTTTTGACTTCTATACTCCATGAAATTAGTAGAATATCCTTGATATTTGCGCTTCATCCAAAGATCTTTTCATGAAAATATTCTTCTGATCATTCTTGAATTTTACTCTACAAAACAGTATCATGTTGACAATTTGGACGTTAATAATTCCTGGATAAAATAATTCTTGAACTTGTTTTATTAAATTCTTATATCATTGTCATCATCCTCATGTTTATATTTTGTTGAAAGTCATATGTGGCCTGTAGTGCATAGATGGACTTGGTATGATTATGACCAGGGATTATTAGGTGTAATCATGACCGTAATGTTACAAATGATGTGGTAAAAGTTCTCATTGGCCCGTAGTGCATTGATGAACAGTTGTTGGCATGATCATGACCATTAATGAATACATAAATATTCTTGGCCCGTAGTGCATGGATAATTGTGGTCGTGATAATAAAGAATATCCATGGCCATAGTGAAGGGGTGATTCGATGATGTGGAATATTTATTAAGTTGAGTCTCAGCGATAACAGTGATGAAAAACCTTTTTAATCATAAAAGATAGTAGATTTTATTTTCTACTTGACTCTTTTAATGGATTGCTTGTTAAATCACCGCAGATTAAACTTGATGTCTATTATATTTATCAGTTTAACATTGTTGGAGACTAATGATAATTTATTCTGCATTATCTTAGTCATAATATTTCTTACTGGGCTAGTTGAGCTCACCCTTCCTTTCACTGTTCTCTTCAGGAAATGAGAATATATTTGGGGGCAAGCCGGGGAGCGGAGTGATGGTCCGAGAGGATAGCATTAGTAGTCCTCACTATTACGTGAAATAGTGTGATAATAATTGTAATGAGCACTCCTTTTGAGTTTGTATAATCTCTAGTAGATAATATTTGTATTCAAACTCATAGTTTATGTTTTTGTCGTATTATATACATTGACAGTTGTATTAGTAAGTTGTATTTGAATTACGTACCATGTATCTCTGGCACCCAAGATGGGTGATGTATACCTAATTTTGGGGCGCCACAGATTAATATCAAAGCTTAGGGATATGATCCCTGCTAAGATGTGAGACTAGAACTAGGAGGGAGAGATGGGGAATTCCTTCGCTAAGTATGACCTACTTAAATTTATTTTGTATTTAAATTGGTTGGTCAGAGTTTAGAGATATTATGTTACATGTCAATTAACCTTTGTTTTGTGGCTGTATCTGAAAATGACATCCGAAAATGTTGAGAATAGCAATGGAGCACAAGAGACCGTTGAGTCTCCACATATCAATAATCAGGAGAATGTGCATCAGGAAGGCGACAATCCTCATGCAAACAACAACACTGACCAAATGATGAATGATGGATTGTTCAGAGGCTTTATGCAATTCATGCAACAGCAGGGCGAGAGCGGCTCCTGTCCAAAATGTAGGTGGAAACACTGGAAACTCTTGGGTGGTCACCGCTAAACAGTTCAAGGAGCTGGGACCACCGGAGTTTAAGGGAGAGCCAAAACCACTTATGGCGGAAGCATGGATAAAGCAGATCACCAAGATATTTGATGTCTTGGGATGCTCCGAGGAGCAAAAGGTTCCCTTTGTCGCCTTTATGTTGCACGGAGAGGCAGATTACTGGTGGGAATCGGTAAAACGTACTCAACCTGCCGTACTGAAGATGTCTTGGGAGAAGTTCTAAGAGATGTTCAACGACAAATACTTTCCCGAAAGTATTCATCACATGAAGGAGGTGGAGTTTATCAAATTGGAGCAAAACAATATGACTGTGGTCGCAATACGAGGAAAAAATTTGCGGAGTTATCCGGTTTTCGGCCCCACTTGGTAGATAATAAAAGAGAATGGCGCGAATGTTTTTAAGAGGTTTAAAGCTTCGAGATACATCAACATCTTATTTCTCATATCGTGTTTGTATTCAGATATTGTAAATAGGGCTCGATTGGTGGGAGCGCGATAACGAGTCAACGCAACTAAAAGAGAAAGCAAATGCAAGACAAAATGATAATACCGGTGAGCAACGATCGTGGCGGTGACAACAAGCGTAGAGGAATCAACGGAGCCGAAATGGTAACCACTTGGTGGTAATCGAGGGCTAAAACAATAAGAATTGACATTTCAAGAAGAGGAGATTCAACAATAATGGAAGAGCGTCAAAGACTAGCTTTGCATTGTTAATGAAGGAGAAAGACCACCTATCATATGCTTCAAATGCGAAGGGGAGGGACACATCAGTCCAAATTGCGCGATGTCGTCCAAAGCATGTTATAATTGTGGAAGAGAAGTTCACTTAGCCCGATTTTGTCGTTCACCGAAGACAAATTCAGCTAGGATGGAGGCACCAAAGGCTGTCCCAGAAAAGTCAAAGCCGGTAATGCAAGGGAGAGCGTTTGTTGTGACCTTCTAGGAAGCAAGGAACCCGAATGAGGTCATCACGGGTAAGCTTATCATAAACTCTAGCGAAGTCTACACTTTATTTGATACCGGTTCTACCCATTCTTTTATTTCTCCTACTTGTGCTCAACGATTAAATTTGACTCCGGAGAAATTAGACTTTGACTTATCTGTGGAAACTCCGTTGAGAGAAACCTTCATTACATCCACGGTTTATAAGTCTTGTTTGGTTCAAGTTGGTACCCACACATTACCTGTCGATCTTATTGCATTAAAAATACTTGCATTTGATGTAATTCTAGGGATTGATTGGTTAACTACTCATCATGCAAAAATTAATTATTTTCGTAAGGTTGTTAGCTTTCATATTCCTAATCGACCTATTATGCGAATTCAAGCAACCAAACCATTAAAATCAATCATTGTCATCTCAAGCCATAAAACTATTCATTTATTAAAAAATGGATGTCAAGCTTTCTTAGCTCATGTCACAGATCTAAACAAAAATACGTCAGTTTTGAATAATATTTCTATTGTTAATGAATTTCCTGACGTATTCCCTGAAGAACTTCCTGGCCTACCCCTAGAGCGTGAAATTGAATTTTGTATTGACCTTGAACCCGGTACTAAACCCATTTCTAAATCCCCATATCGAATGGCTCCTATTGAACTTCAGGAGTTAAAAACTCAACTGCAGAAATTGTTAGACATTGGCTTTATTCATCCTAGTACTTCTCCTTGGGGTGCTCATGTTCTATTCGTGAAGAAGAAAGATGGGAGTATATGACTTTGTATTGATTATCGGGAGTTGAATCATGTCACCATCAAAAATAGGTACCCATTGCCACGTATTGATGACCTATTTGACCCGATTCTAAGGAGCCAAATTCTTTTCAAAGATTGATCTTCATTTGGATATCACCAATTGAAGATTAGAACCGATGACATTCCAAAGGCGGCTTTCGAACTTCAGACGGGCATTATGAATTCCTAGTCATGTCCTTTGGATTGACTAATGCTCTGTTGACTTCATGGATATGATGAACCGAGTATTCAAGGAATATTTGGATCACTTTGTTGTAAATCTTTATTGATGACATCCTCATATATTCCAAAACCCATGAAGATCATGAGCAACACTTGAGGCTGATATTCTAAAAGCTTCGTGAATATAAGCTTTATGCCAAGTTGAAGAAATGCGAGTTCGGCGAGGAAGTAGCATTCCTTGGGCACGTGGTATCAAGTCATGGAATATCCGTTGACCCAAAGAAAGATAGAAGCTATTCAAAGCTGGGAGCAACCTAAATCAATGACCGAAGTACGTAGCTCTCTCGGCTTAGCTGGTTATTATCGGAGATTCATAGAAGGGTTTTCTCGAATCGCCACTCCACTAACTCAGCTGACTCAAAAAGATACAAAGTTCGGTTGGAGCGAGGAATGTGAGAAGAGTTTTTATGAACTCAAGAGGAGACTCATTTCAGCACCTGTTCTGACAACACCATCTAGTTTGGAGGGATTTGTTATCTACAATGATGCTTCGGGCAAAGGGTTAGGATTTGTTCTCATGCAACATGGGAAAGTCATAGCTTTATGCCTCGACGATAACTCAAAGAATATGAGAGGAATTATCCTACTCATGATCTAGAGTTTGGGCATTTGTTATCTTTTGACTAAAGATTTGGAGGCATTACTTGTATGGGGAGAAAGTGGAGATATTTACGGATCATAAAAAGCCTCAAATATTTCTTCACTCAAAAGGAACTCAACATGCGACAACGACGTTGGCTTGAGGCTGTTGAAAGATTATGATCATACTATCAATACCATCCCGAAAAGCGAACGTGGTAGGTTGACGCATTGAGTAGAAGATCATATGCGAATGAAAGTGCAATATTGTCAACGAAAGGCACATTTTGTATGACTTGCAAAGGATGGAGATAGAGATAAAGACTCTAGGGACCCACGTGATGATGGTAAATATACGAGTAGAATCGACTTTAATTGATAAAATTAAAGCTGCTCAAATTACAGATCCGGAGCTGATGCGTATGAGTAAGAAAGTGCAAGAAGGTGCGATGCCGGAAAGCAAGAATCGATAAAGAAGGAATACTTCGAGTCAACTCCAGACTTTGTGTTCCTAAAGACCCTAATTTAAAGTATAAAATCATGATGGAGGCGCACAATACACCGTTTGCAATCCATCTCAGGGAGTACAAAATGTATCATGATCTTGATATACATTTTGGTGGGGCAATATGAAGAGAGAGATAGTATTTATTTTATCTCGGTGTCTAATGTGTCAACGAGTCAAGGTAGAGCATCAAGTACCAAAAGGTCCATTACAACCACTTGAAATTCCAGAATGGAAGTGGGAGCACATTACCATGGATTTTGTTCTTTGGTCTTCCCAAAGTTTCTCAAGGCATAGATGCGATTTGGGTCATTGTTGATAGATTGACCAAGTCCGCTCATTTTTCTACCGAAATCGAGAAACTTATACACTTGAACGTCTCTTGCTCGTATGTAGATAAACGAGGTTGTAAGATTGCATGGTATGCCGGTATCCATAGTTTACGATCGAGACCCAAGATTCACTTCGCGATTTTGGGTTAGTTGCAAAAAAGCTATGGGCGCAGATTTACGATTTATACGGCATATCATCCTCAGACGGGACGGACAACAGAGAGGACTATTCAAACTCTTGAAGATCTATTAAGACTCTGTGTCCTTGATTTCAAGGGACATTGGTGGAGTTTTCCTACAACAACAGTTATCAAGTAAGTATTAGCATGACTCCATTCGAAGCGTTGTATGGAAGAAAGTGTTGTTCTTCTCGATTATCTTTGGGATGAGGTGGGTGAAGCAACGTTGTTGGGACCGAGTTGGTACGTATGACTACGGAAAAGATTCAAACGATCCCAGCGAATATAAAAACCTCACAAGATCGATAAAAGAGTTATGCTAATCTTCATCGAAAGGACGTGGAATTCGATATAGGAGATCATGTGTTGTTATGTGTTGCTCCATGAAAAGGAGTTACGAGATTTGGAAAGAGAGGAAAGCTCAATCCTCGATTCATTGGCCCATTTTAATCCTTGATCGAGTAGGAACTATGGCTATAGACTCGCTTTACCACCAAGTATATGTCTCGTGTTCATAACGCTTTTTCACATATCCATATTAACGTAAATATGTGGAAGACCCAAACCACATTATTGAGTTAGGCCGGACGAAATAGAGGAAGATTTAACGTATGTAAGAGGTTCATGTTCAAATCTTGGATAAGAAGGGACATATTCTACTTTTGAGGTTATACCTCAAGTCAAAGTTTTGTGGAGAAACCACGAGGTTGAGGAAATGACTTGGGAGTTAGAATCGAAATGAAATCAAGGTATCCTTACCTCTTCGACATACCAGTCGTAATTCTAATTTCGAGGGCAAAATTTCATAAGAAGGGAGAATGTAAAACCCCAACTTTACGAATAAAGAAGAATTTTCTATAAATATTATTTTTAATATTATGGAGTGAAATTGATATAATAGTTGTGAGTAATATTTATAAATTTTGCAAAGTACATAAGTTGTTATATAATATTCGATTGGTGGGGAATATTCATTTTAAGAGGAATATTAAATACAATGGCACAATCATTGGTGGACCATTAAGCGAAATTATTGTCGGATTGAGAAAAGCGACAAAAATACTTTATGAAAATAACGACGGAAGTTTTACTTAGTTAATCGTTGAAACACCCGGTGTTAAAAATAAAGATGTCTGGCATTGGTTGCATAAGTAGCACACGGTATTAATTATTGATGCTTAAGTGATAAGTCACTCGGTTTTGTTGGTATTATTAATGTAATAATCTGAGAAAATCTTTTATATAAAATAAAATACTTTTATAAAGTTATTCTATAAATAAAATATATTATATTCTATTATACATAGTGTTGCATAATTATCGCATAGTATTTTGCATAGTAAAATCTTTTTATATAAGCAGAATACTTTTATAAAGTTATACATTTTATTAGACAATAATTAGAATATATTATATTTTATTATGCATAAATACTACATAGTGTTTGCATAGTAAAATTTTTTATAAAGTTATTCATTTTATTAGATTATAAATAGAATATATTATATTTTATTTAAAAGATTTTGCTTTAAATATAGATGGTCAGATTAAAGTAAATCAATCTAAATAGTTCATGAGTTAATTATTATGCATTTTATTTTTCTATAAATAGAAGCGCATTCATTCATTATTTTTTTCACTTAATTCTTTGAAACTCTAGAGAGAGAAACTATAGAGAGAAGAAGAAAGTATTCTCGCTACTTCACTACTTATATATCAAAGACTCTTCTTCTTAAGGTAGGGAATATTATTTGTTGTACTCTTAAGGGGTGTTATTCTTTCTTATTCATGAAAGAAGGCTGTTGTTATTCCATTTCTTATTATTCATTGGAATAACTTTTGATATGTGATCACACCCTATACTTGGTGACATTCTTTTATTATTCGATTTGGAACATCACCATGCGTGTGTTTTACAGGACTGGTTAAAATCTTTATTATTATTCCGATTTGGAACATCACATGCTCGTGTGTTTTACAGGACTGGTTAAAATCTTTATTATTATTTTTGTTGGAACATCCATGCGTGTGTTTTACAGGACTGGTAAAATCTTATTATTATTCTCGTTGGAACATCCATGCATGCATGTGTTTTTTACAGGACCTAGTTAAAATCTTTATTATTCTCGTTGGAACATCCCCGCTTGCAAATTTTGCCCCGACCTGGTTCCGTTATTATTATTACTGTTGGAATAACTTTTGTCTGGGCAACCGCATGCATGGTGATTTCTTTTGTTATTCCATTCTTTATTATACTCAGTTGGTTAAAGTTTTGACTTCTATACTCCATGAAATTAGTAGAATATCCTTGATATTTGCGCTTCATCCGGTATCTTTTCATGGAAATATTCTTCTGATCATTCTTGAATTTTACTCTACAAAAGCAAAGATCATGTTGACAATTTGGACGTTAATAATTCCTGGATAAAATAATTCTTGAACTTGTTTTATTGAATTCTTATATCATTGTCATCATCCTCATGTTTATATTTTGTTGAAAGTCATATGTGGCCTGTAGTGCATAGATGGACTTGGTATGATTATGACCGAGGATTATTCGATTGTAATCATGGCCGTAATGTTACAAATGATGTGGTAAAAGTTCTCATTGGCTAGTAGTGCATTGATGGACAGATTGGCATGATCATGACCATTAATGAATACATAAATATTCTTGGCGTAGGCATGGATAATTATGGTCGTGATAATAAAGAATATCCATGGCCGTAGTAGTGCGGGGTGATTCGATGATGTGGAATATTTATTAAGCTGAGTCTCAGCGATAATAGTGATAAAAAACCTTTTTAATCATAAAAGATAGTAGATTTTATTTTCTACTTGACTCTTTTAATGGATTGCTTGTTCATTGCTGCAGATTAAACTTGATGTTCATTATATTTTATCGGTTTAACATTGTTGGAGACTAATGATAATTTATTACGCATTATCTTAGTCATAATATTTCTTCTTTGGGCTAGTTGAGCTCACCCTTCCTTTCACCGTTCTCTTCTTGAAATGAGAATATAGGTTTGGGACGAGTCTGGGAGCGGAGTGATGTTCGAGGATAGCATTAGTAGTCCTCACATTGCGTGAAATAGTGTGATAATAATTGTAATGAGGACTCCTTTTGAGTTTGTATAATCTCTAGTAGATAATATTTGTATTCAAACTCATAGTTTATGTTTTTGTCGTATTATACTGACAGTTGTATTAGTAAGTTGTATTTGAATTCTGTACCATGTATCTGGCGACCCAAGATGGGTGATGTATACCTAATTTTGGGGGCGTCACATGTACTATTGATTCACATGATATACTATTAGGGGAGGTGGTGCAAGTTTGATAATACTTGCAGGACTAAATTAAAAATAAAAGAAAAGATGAAGGTATTATACTGTAATATTTCGAGCCCCAAAACGTGCAATTATCGAAACTATGTTTTCCTATAAATAGAATCTCATTCTTCTTTCATTCTCACTAATTCACTAAGTCTCACAAGAGCAATTATAGAGAGAGAAGCTATAGAGGGAGAAGCTTTAGAGAGAAAGAAGAAGCGAAGTCTGCTACTTCACTATTCCAGTATCCAGTCTTCTTCTGAGGTAAGGGGTATTATTCTTTCGTATTCATGAAGAGAGTTATTTTCTTTCAATACACATAAGGGTTGTTATTCCATTCTTTATTATTATGTTGGAATAATCTACATCATATCTGGCACGCGTACATGTGGTGAAATTCTTATGTTATTCCATTCTTTATTATTACATTGGAATAACTAACCCATGCATCTTGATCTATCGCATACTGTTGAATTCTGTTGTTATTCTATTCTTTATTATTACATTTGGAATATAAAGTGCGTGTGGATTACGCATGACTGGTTCCGATTCTTTATTATTACATTTGGAATATCATGTACTGTAAATGCGGATTACGCATGACACAGTTCCATTCTTTATTATTCTGTTAGAATGACATGTATACATGTGGATTACTCGCATGTATGGTGAATGATCCTTCGTATTCATTCTTTATTAAATTGTGAAAATAATGCATCTGCGTGGATTCTGCATAGCGGTGAAAATCCATTTTGCGATTTTGTATATTCTATTATACTTGTATGAGATATCATTTCTTTTGTACTCGTCATGAAATATCATTTTTTTGGTATTTTTCTTTTACGAGTTACTATTCATAGGTTACTATTCACCCAATTACTATTCACTCTAGTATTATTCACTCGTGTATTCGGGGCACTTTTCGTGCCGGAGTACTATTCACGAGTTACTATTCATGGGTTACTATTCACCCAATTACTATTTACTCTAGTATCATTCACTCGGGTATTCGGGATACTTTTCATGTTGGGGTACTATTCACGGGGTACTATTCCCGAAGTATTATTCACACAGTACTATTCACCCAAAAAATATATTTATTTTTTGTCCAAATTATTTTTGGTACATGAGTATTATTCTTGAATTTTACTTCACAAAGCAGTATCATGTTGACAATTTGGACGTTATTGATTTCTGGATAAATTAGATTATAAATCTTTAAAATTTATCCTTGAACTTTTTTTATTGAATTATTATGTCATTGTCATCATCCTCATGTTTATATTGTGATGAAAGTCATCTTTGGCTTACGTGCATAGATGGACTTGGTATGATTATGACCAGGGATTATTCGGTATAATCATGACCGTAATGTAATGAATGATGTGGTAAAAGTCCTCATTGGCCTGTAGTTCATTGATGGACAGTTGTTGGTATGATTATGACCAGGGATTATTCGGTATAATCATGACCATTAATGATTACATGAATATCCTTAACCGTGGTGCAAGGATAATTCGATGATGTGGTTTATTTATTAAGCTGAGTCTCAGCGATAAAGTTGATGAAAAACTTTTTAAATCATAGAAGATAGTAGATTTTATGCTCTACTTGACTCTTCTAATGGATTGCTTATTTCTGCTGCAGTTGTTGATCTAAAACTTGTTGTCTATTATATTCTATCAGCTATTATACTGTTGAAGGCTAAGGATAATTTATTCTATATTATCTTAGTCATAATATTTCTTACTGGGCTAGTTGAGCTCACCCTTTCTTTCATTGTTCTCTTCAGAAAATAAGAATATAGTTGGGACGAGTCGGGGAATGGAGTGATGGTCCAGGATAAATGGCTTTAGTAGTCTTCACTATTCTACGGAATAATGTGATAATAATTGTAATAAGGACACCATTGAGTGTGGATATTGTCTAGATGACAATATTCTTATTTAAACTCTCAGCTATATTTTTTCGTATTTTACAAGACTATTGTATAATTAAGTTGTATTTGAATTTATGTACCATATATCTGGCAACTCAAGATGGGTGATGTATACCTGTTTTGGGGGCGTCACAATTATCTATGAATTTGAAAAGATATCCAAACCAATTAACTTGGTGCAGACTCTTATAATTCCTGAGATGAACAACCCTCTTAGAAGGGAAAATTGTATATGTTCGGGGAACCGATGTGAGCACAAACAACATGTTTAAATGTTATGCATAATGTAGGGTACTATAGACTGATCACTTGTTGTACTTGTTTATATTGAATTGTCATTTAAATACTGTTAATTCTAGTAGAAGTTCTTGGCCCATAGTGACTACTCGGTATTCGATATTCTTTAAATTGAAAATTTGAAACCTTTGAATTTCGTTAATAATCTTTCAGTCCTTAGTAACTCTTATTTCAATTGAAAGGACAGATTTGGAACTCTTAATTTTTCTTTATTTACAACATTATTCTTTTGAATTTCTGAGCTATCATTTACCGATATAGCCTTGAAATTATGAGCTCATATTATACATGTTCAACCTTTTTTACTATATTATTTGCTGGAAATTTTTTTGCTCATTATTGCGTTCCTTAAACATTTCAGTTGAAGCAGAGTAGGGCAGTACTTCAAGAAAAGATAAGGGAAATGGCAAGGCTATGGAATAGCTTTAGTTTCTTATGCTAGAAGCTTATTTATTGTTATGATGTTATAATTAGACTTATGAGTATTTTTTATTAAGTTGTATTTGGATTTAAGTTATATATTATGTTGGTAATGGTCGCGAGACCTGGGGACGAGAATAATTATATTATATCAATGTAAATTATTTTATTATTTATGTTGCATAAGTTATTGGTATGTTAGATCGTGAAGCACCAGATTCGAGATAGTGGTATCTGAATTTGGGGGTGTCACAATCATCTCCAAAATTCCAACTTTCTCTAAGTTAGATTCCATTCCTTCTTTTAATTTCTTCTTCCCTTGCTCATC
The DNA here is from genome assembly GCA_020205605.1 of Panax ginseng. Classification (NCBI taxonomy): domain Eukaryota; kingdom Viridiplantae; phylum Streptophyta; class Magnoliopsida; order Apiales; family Araliaceae; genus Panax; species Panax ginseng. The sequence continues at coordinate 80,034,074 of CM035127.1, read as the reverse complement.
ATGGTTAGCTCTTTTAACATCATTGGTTCATCTTTGTCCTCCTATATCGAGGACGAGGTTACTGTGGCAATATAGGATATCCTAGAAGGAAAAACTTACCAATCACATGTTGTAGAACATATTTGAAAACCTATTAAAGTTGAGATTTACAATAGGACCAATTATGCTAGGGACGTTTATAGAGTAACAAATGTCAGTACTTGTATTTGTGTTAGTCTGTGACGCCCCAAAATCCATATACTTGCTACAGTGAACTAGTGTTCAGTATCCAACACTAAATCCTTCTGAGGATAGATATTATAGACTCATAATATTGATAATCAGATATTTCCCAAGAAAGAGGGGGTCTCCCGTAAAAACGTCGTACAATCAAATAACTCTTTTATCAACAGAACTTTCTAGAAATTGTCAGTAATACTAACTAGTCTAATAATATCATTTCAACCTTTGACTTAACATTCGTTAACTTAAAATATAACTTAAGTACAATAATTAACAGATGTTTAAGAGAACTTGCTCTGATACCACTTGTTGTTTCCCAGTGGCACAAAAGAGATCTAGAAGGAGGGTTGAATAAATATGTTGGTTCCCAGAGGCACAATAGTTATCTAGAAGGGGGGGGGGGGTTGAATAGATATTTTAAAAATTCTTTTCGAAATGCTTTGTCAGATATTGTTAATCAATGTCAGCAGAATATGTGATCTGTTTGTTCCCCTTTAAGATAAACAGAGTTAATAGTTAATAGGCAGTTATATCAAGTATAGCAGTTAAATAAAGAATATAAAAGACACAGAGAATTTAAGTGGTTCAAAGTATTCAAAGCTCCTAGTCCACTATTCTACTCCTCAAGTAGGAAATCCACTAAGGATGTTTTTACAATCTTCGAATCACTTAGATTCCTTCAAGACCAGCAGTAATGAAACTTCTTAGTTCACTTAGAACTTTTCAAGTCCAGCAGACTTGGAACTTCTTAGTTCACTTAGAACTCTTCAAGTCCAGTAAACTTGGCACTTCTTACTTCACTTAATGATAGTTGAGTTCTTGAATGATGCTACTCAGTTGTCGTTAAGCTTGTGTTCAAAAGAACTAAGTAGCTGAGCAAGCTTTCTTTTCAGATCGTAGAGTTGAGCGTTGTGTGTTATTCATCATTTTGTTGTATGCTTGTTTGTCTCTTACTTCTGCATCTTCTTTGAATATAAGGTGCCTTTGAAATGTATCCGTTTGAAGGCATCTATTGAAGCATTAATTGTATTTGACATTTCTGAGCACTGATGGTGACTTTCTGTAAATCTTCTGTTTAGCCGTTTGGCCCACTTACACAACAGACTGATATCTCACCTAACGCCTGAAAAGGTGTTTTCGACTGACATGTAGTACTTTTCAATACGTCTCTTTGTTATATACTAAGGATGAGTGTTGTGTCATTGGGATTCCCGATAGTCTCAACGTCTATAATCCATTCCACATTTGTTGTAATTTATTCTTAAACAAATGGATAAGACTCGATGCTTCTAATGCAGATAGATGATACACTACGATCATGATCGTGGAGTCTTGCAACATTAGTGCTTGATCTGGTACTAGTAGATGAGAACACTACGATTTCTCTTAAGTACTGGTAGACTACGATCTTTTCTTGCTTGATTTGCAGACTCTATGCTTCCGAGAGAACACTACGATTCTTGAGTTGACTCGGCAGGCATTTGGACCACTCTACCATTCTAGGAGAGGCCCTCCAAAGCAGACAGACTACGATTTCTTGATGCTCTACGATTCTTCCTTGGCTTCTGCAATCTTTTAACTGGCTCGACAAACTACGATTCTATTGAAGTCTATCTATTACATCTCAAGACATAGATCAACCTAACAACTTTGATATTTTCTTTTGTACATTCATTTACAAAATGATAAACATTAAAGCTCAGATCAACCTAACAAGTTTGATCTACCACTAAGTCCTTGTACATGTATTCCTAGAAGGACTTTACATATAAGCATGAATATTTACTTTCAACATCTAATTTAAATATGCAATTTCCCAACAAAATCATTTTTTAAAAAAAAAATTCATTATTTAAAAATGTGTTACCAGATAATTAATTAACTTAGTTTAATTAAGCATGGCAGAATATTAGTTTGAAATCTCCTTAAAGATATAATGAAATCATAGTTCAAAATTTAGTTTTTATAGATATCAGTCACAATTGATATAGCACATAATAAGAAAATTATAAAGACAAAAAATAAATGACACAATATATTTAAGTGTTTCGGAGTATAAAAGACTCCTAGTCCACTCTTCTACTTTACGAGTAGGAAATCCACTAAGGATGAAAATAGCCACTAAGACCAGATCACTAAGATGTATTAAAATTATCACAAAGATTCTTTCAAGTCACTTAGACTTGGCAGAAGACACTAAGTCAAGGGACACTTAGTTCAGTTCACTAAGAATTCTTCAAGTCACTTAGATTTGGTATAATGGTCACTTAGAGTAACGAATCACAATTAAATGATTGTTGTTGAAGCTATGTTGATGTTGCGTTGAGCTTGACTTCTTAAAAACTTTGCAACATAAACATTTTATCTTTTATCATATAGTGAAGTTATTTTGGCTTTGGTTGAGGTTTAGCTTTTTACTGTATTAATTCATACTTGGATTTTAATCATCGTACTCTTTTATAGACTTCACTTAGTTTTTCCCATTCGAGGGTTGTCATTGTGCATTTAGTGCTTTGTTCCTTAATGTTCTTTGATGTTGACTTTTACCATGAAAATGCCAACTTGATTTCGAATCTGACTGGTCACATCACACTACAATTTCACTTACCACTTGAGTGGTGTCTGATAGACACATAATTCATACATTTTATTATCCCTAATTTTTTCCTTTTAATTATATTAGTTTATTAAATTAATATATTTTATTTTATTTTGTAGGATTTAATATTTATTGCAATAAAGTTAAAATCTTGATAATCATGTGATATTTAATGCTCTTATTCATGTAAGGAATATCTAATAAGAATCATGGAAGGAGAAGGAAAGAACTGGAACAATCTTGGTGTACAAGTCAAATCCAACAAGAGAAAGGAAAGTATATCTAGAAGATCTCTTTTTCTAGAAGATCTCTTTGAGAAGTTGATTGCAACTAGGAAGTTAAAACCTACATAGAAAGGGAACAAAATGTCCAAGTTCAATGAATCTAAATTAGGGTTCAAAGTTATTTTCTCTACAAATATGTCTCTTGTTTTAGAGAGGAGGAAGTATTAGGTATTGTATTAGTTTAGGTTAGGAGTAGGAGTAGATTAAATTACTTCTCCATTGTACATTCGTTGGATGATCATTTATTAAAGGAAGTTTTCTTATTTATTTTTAATCTTCTTCTTTTCTTTAATTTAGTTAGTTTAATTATTTTCCATGTCTAGCTAATTTCTTTAATCTAGGATGAAGATGAAATTAAATAATTATTCTTGATAATATATTTCATCTCTTCTATTATTTATGCTTTTATGTGTAATTGAATTTGCCTTCATGTTTCGTTATTGAAATACCTTCGTTTTATAGTTCTTATGTGGTTTTAAATTAATTAAGAGGTTTTGATATATTATTGTTAAGATATGACTTTTTCATAATTCATGCTTACTCAAAGAAGTTTTGATGGATTATAGTTAATCCTTACATTTTCATAATTTATGCTTGCCCACGTTAATTGTAAAATTACTAAATTAAAGGGAAAGGAGATTAAAATCATAGTTGAGTTATAAAAATAGAAGAAATTGAATTATATGTTATGTTTATTATTTAATGGATTCGGATTCCTAGATTGTTTCCTCATTATTAGTTTTTATATTTTAGTTAATCAATTTTCAATCTTTATTTTTAATTCGCCTAAAATAGATATTAAAAAATATTAAAATTAATCTAGTCTATGTGGGTTCGACCTGTACTTGCCAGTTATTCAATTCGACATTGTGCACTTGCAATACATAATTTTAACACATCAACTTTTTGGCGTCGTTGCCGGGGACTAGAATTGATTTTTATTTATTCCCTAATTTTTATTTATTCGAATTAGTTTTAACTCTAAATTTTTTTCCAGGATTATTGAAGCGGATCAAAGGAGCGAAAAGATAAAGATTTTGTTGATGCGCTTTCTTCGGTACTTCGTATCTCCATATTTTTTATAAAAAATAGTAGTTTAGTTTTTTTTATTTTCCACATTCATGCATTCACTCACATAGAGCACATCCTATTAGGTTTTTTATTTTTTATTTTTTGTCAAATATAAACAGTGGTGATTGCTGGAGGATTGATGTATGTCAAAATTTCTCTTTCTTTCGTAATTCACATAGTTTTAGGACATTTTATTTGTTTACAGTTTTTTTTATTTTTATATTTTCATATTTAATCTAACATTAAGGGCACAACCTATAACAAGATAAGGTGGAGATTTCATCACCCTTCCTTGGCCCACAAATAACCCAATTTGCATTTTGCATGACCATGACCTATTAAAATCAAGTAGACATTGGCCCCTAGGACTCTCGAGCTCAATTAGGACAAGGGACTCCAAGAGAAGGCTAAATTTTAAAAATCAAACTACTGGTGTCTAGGCAAGTGGTTCAAAAGGAAAACGCCTAAAGGATGTGTGGTTATTCAATTAGTCACCGTACCCACAGTGAGACTCCCACCTTTCTTACACTTACCTGACTAGTGGTGTGATTAATTTCGAATTTGGTGGACCTTGCGGTGTAACTTGGAATAGTTAGGAGTTGTCTAGATTTTATTTAGGTTAACCGTAGAATTAAGACTTTTATTTTATATATTTTTTATTATATTTTTTTGTGTGTGACTTTCGTGGTTAGTTGTCTATTTGTTTTATGATTTGTGAAAAAATGGATTCTTATTATAGTTGGAATAATAATTTTTCTTGGAATCAAGAACCCTACGAAAATTTTAATGCACACCAAGTAAATTGATTTTTTTCAACTTATGAAAATTCTTATCTAAGTTCATATCTATATTCATATCCATATCCGGATCCAGAACCTCAATATCCACAAGAATTATCAAATGAAGAAGAGGAAAGACTTAGTGCCTTAGAGAAAACTACGGAAGTTTTAAAGGAAAATCAATTTAGCATGGATCAAGTTATATCTCGTCTAGAAATTCAAATGAATAAATTAGCCACCATAATAAATGAACAAGAGGTGGGTGAATTTTCTAGTAACTCTAAGGTTAATTTTGAAAATCTTAATGGTTGTGAAAATGATGAGAAAAATGAAAATTTTGTATTCAATTCTACACAGTTTGAGTCAAGTGAATTTGAGGAGTCTAAAAATTATGAGTCTATGCCTAAAATTGATCATGTTGCATTTACTGAGTCGGTTGAAAAAGTCTATAAGCCTAAAGTTCCATACTGTAACGACCCCAAAATTCATAAAATTCAACTATCGACTTCGGTCGTTAATAATAAGTCTTACTTCTGATTTTACATTATTATTTGATGTTAAACTTAATAAAATGCGAAAAAATTTAAACTTTTATGTCTTCTTACTTAAATTCCTTGAATCAAAACCTTAATCATTTACACTTCTATGAATCAAGTTATTTTATGATTCACTTCTTCAAAGTTATTATATAAAATCTTACATTTAAATCCGATAACTTTTACATATCAGATAACTCAAACTTTACAGTTTATTATTACATAGTCATAATTTATCAAGTACATATCTCAAAACCTTAAACATGGTTTATAAGAATAACTGCTATAGCTAAAGTATTTAATCTTCCTGCATTTCATCTGTTCCATGTCATTCAAGTAGCACATATCGTTACCTTAAATCTTTAACCTGCAAAAATGGTTATTTACAAGGTTGAGCTCGATAGCCCAGCAAAATCTAATAGTTTTCATGCATCACGTAGCACATAATAACATGCTTAACATATATTTCATAAAAAATTAAACTAACATACCATACATGTTGCAGTTCATATAACAAGTATAAAGATTAAGTTCTTTACTCAATCAGTATTCATTACTCAACCAACGTAGTCATAAATTGACTTTAAAGTTTCATACTTTCAACACATATATAACACATCATGCTCTTTGCAACAAAGATTTAAAATATTTCATCATCAAGTTCACATAGCAAATAGGAACTGAAAGGCTTGCCTTGATAGTTGTTTACCAATAACAGTTTAACAGTTTACAGCTATCTCCACTTCACGTGCCCTACACAATTATATAATCATGCACATAAACTATTAGTCACATAGAAACGCATAGTAGTTGTAATTTAAATTTTACCCTATATCTCATAGCCCTTCCTGTAAATCAATACACAATGTTCAATTTGATTGTGTTAACTTTCAACTTATATCTCACTATATTTCTTCTTAGGTCACACTCGAAGTTCATTCAAGTGTTTAAGTCTTGATAGGACTACTTATTGGTTTTATATTAACCCCATTTCATATCTTATAACATTCATTTCATTTGACTTAAAACACTTTTTACGTTCATTAACACTTATCACGGCGTTTCGACATTTATTCGTCACACGCCCATTTGTCTCTCTTGTATATGCTTAGTATGATTATACAAATTATCTAATACATCATTTATTAATGTTAAGCATCATTATGTTTACTAACATTCATGTTTTATAACTTAGAAAAACATCTTTTATCGTCAAAAGCACCACATTTGCATGCGTACATGCCCGACGCCCTCTGATTGCCTCTGAAAACACAACAGTCCCAAAGATGGCCATTTTGATCCCTGTTCCCAACCTCAAATTGAAAACCTTAAAGAATTAAAGTTGTAGGTCTATTCTTCCTCGTTCCGGATCATCTTTAATCTTCTCAATCGGAATTCTTATGAAAAGGTTAAGGCTGTTTTACTACAGGAGGTCAAAATAGTCACACCGAACAAACCTAAAGTGCAGCTACGCCCAATTAAGCCTTGGACACAGTAGCAATTTATGCCCTAGAGGCGCGAATCGCCCTTCAAAAGACTTAGGTCAGCCAATGTAGATTCTTGGATTATGAGAGCAGTTACAGAGTTTCTTGTTACCATGATTTTGAATATTTTCTCCTTCTAATCTTCATAACTTGAGTTATACACATCTAAACTAGTCCATTTTTGATTCTATGGATTCATAATTCATAGAACTATAATACTAGAATTATAACAATTTATGGAAACATTAACCAACCTAAATCTTGGCCCAAAACTCATGTTCATATTCTATTTTCATGTTTTAACATGTTTAGCGAATTCATTCACTACGAATTCGTTTTTTAACCAAATTGATTCATTCAACTTTCATTCTTTTCATTTCTCAATGTATTAATACAAACTATCTTCTATTTACAGTTTATCACATGATTTAATCATCAATTTCGGGTCTAAAATAAACCATCTTGTATATATTATGCCAAAACTCAAATTCTTTATCTCTTAACATATTTACACCAATTCGATTACTACAAAACCCATTACAGAGGTTATATACCAGATTATACACATCTATTAACAAGTATATCATCAATTCTTAGCAAATCCTCTACCAAAATCCATTTATAGAGAAGTACATACAAGAACACAAAAATATATTTTTCAACCAAGTTGTTTCCTTTGATTTCTTCTTTATATTGGTTATAAGATGATTAGGAAACCTTGATTACACCTCTTCTTCCCTCTTGATTCTCAGGATTTCTCTTCTTAATCCACAGAAAATTTCTTTATCTCTCAAACCCTCTATAAGGCTCCCCTTTCTCTCTGTTATTTAGACTTGGCAAAATAATGCGTAACATAAAAACTGACAAATGGTTTACGCTCAAATAAATTAAGGGTCTCAGCAGTTACAATATACCAAAGGTCATAAGACTTTGTTTGGTTGACACACTTTAAAACCCTTTCTATTTTATTTTTATAATTCTCTTATCCTATAGTACTCATGTCACACATTACCCAATTAAATTATAATCTTTATTTTGCCAACACAATATTTAATTAGCTAATATAGTTATAATTTGTTTAACAAATTATTAATCCTCTAATTTAATTATTTAATTAAATTAGAATATTTCATTCCATTAACGTAATAAAGTAAGCACATGATTATAAAATCGTTTAATTCATATTATCATACTTAAATAAACTATTCTCTAATAATGTTCATCGAAAATTCATTTTATTCCATAAATACTTCAACTAAAATATTTGTTTCAATAGATAAATATTTTACTATTTACTTAAATTCACTATCGTAATACATTAACATATTAAATTTATATGTAATATATATTACTTTCTCATTTTATTAAAACAATTCAAAACAAAATTTTAACCATTAAATACTTATTTTAATTCTTTTACATTAATTATTTATTTTAATTAAGTGAATTACTCATATTATTTATGAGATTTAATTCATTATAAATTCATTGCCACAAGGCATAATATTTTTTTAATAAAATGGAATTTCCTCTATTTATTATTTTGAAATAGTAAGGGTTGAATTGATTAATGTGGTTAGTTATGAGTAAAATCATGAATATTTTAAAATAAGCGGTGGTTATAAAATATTCATTGTTGTGGGGAATATTCGTTTGGTCGTGGAATATTCTTCTTGTCGGGGAATATTAAATGCGGCCAGTGCGATCTTTTTATGGTCCCCATGTGAAGCGATTGGATGAAGAAAAAGACAAGTATGAGTTGTTTATAAATACTTGGCGTAGTTATTCTGAATTATCTTTGTTGGAATACCCGGTGGTTAAAACACGATGTCTGGCGTTGTTGCCTGCGATGCTTTGCGGTATTGCACCAATTATTGATTCTTACGTGAAGGCACTACTCGATAATTATTTACGAGTTAATTCTTATTCGATATTTTATTTTATTGATTCAATAATTCTTTGCGTTGATATTTTATATTCTTTGTTGTTTGATAATTGTCACTACGGTATTTTCCATTATCGAAGCAATAATTCATATTATCTGAATAATATTATTAGAAAACATTATTGGCAATGTCTAGAAAGTTACATCTAAGGAGAGGTTTGGTCACTAATTGCTTGGCGTTGATAAGGAGAAATTCTTATTGGAAAGCCCCTCTTTCACAGGAGCGGCTGGTTGTCGATCTTGTGATTACGTAATATTATTTGTGAATAATTAATTATTGATTTATATGATGAGAGAAATATTGATTTTATGTGGATATAGATGGGAAAATTTTTAAAGTGACAATTGTTAAAAATTGATATTTTATCTTTTACGATAAAATAATATTTTATTATATTATTATAATATAATAATGATAATATTTTACAATGAATGTGGGATATATGAGTATATGAGGAGGAAGAGTATTTTTGTTGCAAAAGTTGTTTTAACACATGTTTTTGTGTGTCGGTGGACCCCATTTCTTGGTTGAAATTTGATTATAGCTTTGTAAAATCATCAGTATGTGGATTTTGGTCAATTTACATTTGGAATTTGGAAAAACTTTCTTCTTTAAAGTTGTAGAGAATTGAATTTCCTATAAAAAAATTGTGAGATTCAAATTTTACGACAAAAGGGCTATTTGTTATGAATTATTGAAGTTAGAAGTTAAAATAATTGATTTTTGGGAGTTTTAGTTAATTATTTGAGAAGAAAAATTTTTTTTTGTGCAATTAGTGGGCTCACATGTGTTATAAATGATCTGAATTCAGATCTTCAAAAAGTTGGGCTAAGGAAATTTATAATATATATTAATATTTTATTAAATTTTACGCTTTGGTGTTCTAAGCATTTTTCTATAAATAGGGTCTTAGGTTAGAATTGAAAATCACACGAAAGCTGAAGTTTTCTCTCTTTCTCTCTCTATAATATCGGCGTATTTTGTGAGTATTTTAGTACTTTGAGTATTGCTATCTGGTGCAAGTTCTTTCGACACTATATCCGATATTCGGTCGAATCTATTCTTTTTTACGAGGTAAGGGATGTTATTTTCTTTGAAAATGATATTATTTCTTGATATCATTATCTTAGAAATATTGGTACGAACTTTTTATCAAATTTGGAACTTTTTCATGTATGAGTTCTTATTCATGAGTTCTTATTCATGAGTTCTTATTCATGAGTTCTTATTCACGAGTTCTTATTCACGAGTACTATTCACGAAGCGTGATGATGTTTTTTTGTGAAATTTCTATCTTTTGAGGTCGGAGTTACTATTCACGTGTATCGTACTTTATTCACGTATATCGACCTTTATTCACGAATCGACACTTATTCACAGAAAAATTAAATTTTCTTTTACGTGTCCAAGATTATGCATTATGATTCCTATCTTTGATTGGATCTATGTTTTGATCTTCATTCTTGAATTTTACTCCAATACGGTTATTTATGAAGTATTTTTGAACTTGGATTATTTAAAGTACGAATCCTTAATACTTGTTCTTTTGTTTCCTTTGGATTCGTTTTCTTTAAAATATTTTTCATCATCCTCGGTCTAAATGATGATATTCTTGAATATCTTTGGCTTTTGTAGTGCAAAGATGAATGATTTCTTGATGAATATCTTTGGGCGTAGTGCAAAGATGAGCAGTGTTGAGATGAACATCTTGGTGATTAATATCTTTGGCGTAGTGCAAAGATGAGCAGTGTTTAGATGAACATGACCCGGTGATGAATATCTTTGGCTTTGTAGTGCAAAGATGAATATTTGATTCGGATATATATTGATTGATGTTACTGGGGATAAAATATCGACGATGAACTTTTAAATTCATATATAGAAGATAGTAGTTTGCATTCTCTACTTAACTCTTCTAATGAATTATTATTTTTCAGCTGCGAAGATTGATTTAAAAGCTGGTTGTCTATTGTATTCTATTAGATTTTTCCTGTTGAGGACTAACGATAATTTGTTCTATATTATCTTAGTCGTAATGTTCTTTCTTGGGCTAGTTGAGCTCACCCTTTTCCTTGTTGTTCCATTTTTTTTCTTCTCGGGAGGCGAGAATGTAGCGAGTACTAGTCGAGGTGTGGAATGATGGTTCTAGAAGTTGTTCTAGTAGTCCTCACTATTACGTAAAATAGTGTATTAATAATTGTAATGAGGACTTATTTGAGTGTGGATATTATGCAGATGACAATATTTGTATTTAAACTCACAGTTTTTTTATGTTGTATTAATAAAGTTGTAGTTGTTTACGTACCATGTATTTGGCGACTCGAGAATGGGTGATGTATACCTATTTTGGGGGCGTCACGGTTAAGTATCGAGCTTAGGGATATGGTCTCTGGCGGAGATCGGGGAATAGTACTAGGAGGGAGGCAGAGTAATCCTTTAGCTAGTATGTCATACCTAAGCTTATTTGTTGGTCGGTTGAACTATATGGTTAATATGTGATATGTTAATTTGTTTAATTAACCCTTGTTTTATAATGATATTTAAGAATGGCGGTGAGAATATTAGCGGTGGAGTTAATGAGGCCAGTGGAAACACCTTTAATCACCACCGAGGAGGCGTGCAGCAGGAAGGCAATATTCCTCTGTAAACAACACTGCTTGAGCGAGCGATGAGCAGCGGGATGTTTAGGAGCTTTTGCGAGTTCATGCAAAAACAGACGAGGGAGACTTCGTATACGAGAATCTGGTGGAAATGATAGCAGCCTTGCTGACTTATCTGACCAAAGCAGTTCAAAAGTTGGGACCACGAATTTAAAGGAAAAGCGGATCCGATCATGGGGAAACATGGGTCAAACAAATTACCAAGATATTCGATGTCTTGGGATGCGGAGGAACAAAAGGTTCCATTCGCCACCTTTATGTTCCGTGGCGAGGCGGATTCTTGGTGGGAGTACGTGAAAGCGTACCCGACTGCCTACTTCCGCATGTCTTGGGAAGCGTTTGAAACTTTTCAACGAAAAATACTTTCTGAAAGTATTTGCCATATGAAAGAGGTAGAGTTTATTAGACTAGAACAAAACAACATGGCGGTGTCCCAATACGAGGCGAAGTTCGCGCGAGTTATCGAGTTTGCACCTCATTTGGTAGAGAATGAGAGCGAATAGCGAGGATGTTTACGAGAGGTTTTAAAACCGAGATTTGGCGATATCTTATCTCTCATAAATTTTCTTTATATTGGATGTTGTCAGCAGGGCTCAATTATTAGGCGAGATAGCGATACGTTCAACCAAGAGATGACGAGGATCATCTGGGTGGCAATGCGGTCATCGAACGAACGATAACCGGCGGAGAAAGAAAAAATCTGGACAAGCGACAACCCACTCTGGTGGTAATCGTGGCCATGAAAATAGAAAAGCGAGTCGGGGAGATTTTAAAAGGAGATTCAACAATGACAACTGCTGAAGGCGTCGACACCAATGACAAGCTGGTTTTAAGGGAGGAGAAGCGACCACCGGTCGTATCTTATAAATGTGGAAAGAGGACACATCAGCCCAAAGCTATCCACAGCAGTTCAAGGTATGCTATAATTGTGGAAAGGAAGGACATATCGCTCGAGATTATGCGGTAGCGAAACCAAGCCCAGTGGGGATGGTGACTCAAAAAATTTATCGAGAAAAGTCAAAGTCAGCGGTTCTGGAAGGCGTTTGTCGTGGTAGTCAACATCACGAGGAACCCAAGCGAGGTGATCACGGGTAAGCTAATCATAAATTCATGCGAAGTTTATACATTACTAGATACCGGTGCTACCCATTAATTTATCTCTCCTACTTGTGCTCAACGTTTAAACTTGACTCCGGAGAAATTAGACTTTGACCTATCTGTGGAAACTCCGTTAGGAGAAACTTTCATCACATCCACTGTTTATAAATCTTGTTTGATCCAAGTTGGCACCATCGCATTACCTGTTGACCTTATTTCTTTAAAGATACTTGCTTTTGATGTGATTTTGGGGATTGATTGATTAACTACTCATCATGCCAAAATTGATTGCTTTCGTAAGGTTGTTAGTTTTCATATTCCTAAGCAACTTTGTTATTGAATTCAAACAACCAAACCATTGAAGTCAAACACTTTCATATCAAGTCATAAAGCTATTCGTTTATTGAAAAGCGGATGTCAAGCTTTCTTAGCCCATGTTATGGATTTGAATAAAGACACGTCGATTTGAATAATATTCTGTTGTTATTGACTTTCTGGCGTATTTCTGAAGAATTTCTTGGCTTACTCCCAAAGTGTGATATTGAATTTTGTATCGACTTTGAACCGGTACAAAACCCATTTCTAAAAATCTCATGGCTCTATTGAACTTGAGGAGTTAAAAATTCAACTATAAATTTGGTACAGAGCCTTTATCTGGTGACTTCCTTTGTGGAATGCAAAAGCGCGGACTCTCCGTAGGGGGGCGCCATATTAGATGTGGTAGTAAAGCGATAGGTGTCATTGTGACGTCTTATCCAAGATTGGGATATGAGTCACGAGTTGAGAGCAACCTAAGTCGATAATCGAAATCGTAGCTTTACTATGCTTAGTTGGTTATTATCGAAGATTTTGTGGAAAGATTTTCTCGAATCGCTACTCCATTGCGCGGTGACTCGTAGAGATACAAAATTTGAATGGAGCAAAGAATGTGGGAAGAACTTGAAGAACTCGATAGGAGACTCATTTGGCACATGTTACGACCATACCATCTGGAAAAGCGAGCGTGGTAGGCGGCGTGTTGAGTAAAAGATCGTATCTGATGCGAATGCGATATTGTCAAAGACCCATTTCATATAACTTACAAATGATAGATATAGAGTTAAAGACTCTAGGGACTCACGTGATGATATACAAGTAGAAGGCAGACTTTTATCGATAAAGTTAAAATCATTTCGGAGCTACCGGGGGTGATGAATATGAAGAAGGAGGTGCGAAGTTGTTATTCAAAAGCGAGAATTGGCGATGTGAGGAAAGCTCAAACCTTGATTTATTGGTCTATTTGAAATCCTCGATCGAGTAGGGCTGTGGCTATAGACTCGTTTACCACCAAGTATGACACGTGTTCATAACGCGTTTTTCACGTATCGAAATTCTGAAATTATGTGGACGACCGAACCACGTCATTGAGTTAGAACCCGGACGAGAGATAGTAGAAGACTTAACGTCACGAGGAGGTACTGTCAAGATTTTTGATAGGAAGGAGCATATCCTACGCACAAAGGTCATACCACAAGTCAAAGAAGTTTTTGTGGAGGAACCATGTTATTGAAGAAATGACTTGGGAGTTGGAAAGCGGAATGAAAGCGAGGTATCCTCATCTTTTGAAACACACCAGTACGTCGTCAATTTCGAGGATGAAATTTCATAAGGAGGGAGGTTGTAAGACCCGAATTTTTTTTAATAAAATGGAATTTCCTCTATTTATTATTTTGAAATAGTAAGGGTTGAATTGATTAATGTGGTTAGTTATGAGTAAAATCTTGTGAATATTTTAAAATAAGCGGTGGTTATAAAATATTCATTGTTGTCGGGGAATATTCGTTTTTGGTGGTGGAATATTCTTTTTGTCGGGGAATATTAAATGCAATGGTATGATCTTTTATGGTCCCCATGCTTGGAAAGCGATTGGATGAAGAAAAAGACAAGTATGAGTTGTTTATAAATACTTGGCGTAGTTATTCACAGATTAATCTTGTTGGAATATACCGATTGGTTAAAAAACGATGTCTGGCGTTGTTGCCGCGATAGCACTGCGGTATTGCACCAATTATTGATTCTTACGTAAGAAGGCACTACTCGATAATTATTACGATAATTCTTATTCGATATTTTATTTTATTGATTCAATAATCTTTGCGTTGATATTTTATATTCTTTGTTTTTTGATAATTGTCACTACGGTATTTTCCATTATCGAAGCAATAATTCATATTATCTGAATAATATTATTAGAAAACATTATTGGCAATGTCTAGAAAGTTACATCTAAGGAGAGGTTTGGTCACTAATTGCTTGGCGATGAGGAGAAATTCTTATTGGAAAGCCCCCTCTTTCAGAGGAGCGGCTGGTTATCGATCTTGTGATTACGTAATATTATTTGTGAATAATTAATTATTGATTTATATGATGAGAGAAATATTGATTTTATGTGGATATAGATGGGAAAATTTTTAAAGTGACAATTGTTAAAAATTGATATTTTATCTTTTACGATAAAATAATATTTTATTATATTATTATAATATAATAATGATAATATTTTTACAATGAATGTGGGATATATGAGTATATGAGGAGGAAGAGTATTTTTGTTGCAAAAGTTGTTTTAACACATGTTTTTTGTGTGTCGGTGGACCCCATTTCTTATTTGAAATTTGATTATAGCTTTGTAAAATCATCAGTTATGTGGATTTGGTCAATTTACATTTGGAAATTGGAAAAACTTTCTTTACGTAAAGTTGTAGAGAATTGAATTTCCTATAAAAATTCGCGAGATTGAAATTTTACGACAAAAGGGCTATTTGTTATGAATTATTGAAGTTAGAAGTTGAAATAATTGATTTTTGGGAGTTTTAGTTAATTATTTTGAGAAAAAAGTTTTTTTGTGCAATTAGTGGGCTCACATGTGTTATAAATGATCTGAATTCAGATCTTCAAAGTTGGGCTAAGAAATTTATAATATATATTAATATTTTATTAAATTTTACGCTTTTGGTGTTCTAAGCATTTTTCTATAAATAGGGTGCTTAGGTTAGAATTGAAAATCACACGAAAGCTGAAGTTTTCTCTCTTTCTCTCTCTATAATATCGGCGTATTTTGTGAGTATTTTAGTACTTTGAGTATTGCTATATCTGATTGCAAGTTCTTTCGAGCACTATATCCGATATTCGATTAGAATCTTATTCTTTACGAGGTAAGGGATGTTATTTTCTTCTTAAATGATATTATTTCTTCAATATCATTATGCCAAAATATTGGTTGGAACTTTTTATCAAATTTGGAACTTTTTCATGTAGGAGTTACTATTCATGAGTTCTTATTCACGAGTTACTATTCATGAGTTCTTATTCACGAGTTCTTATTCACGAGTCTTATTCATTCGCGAGCGTGATGATGTTTTTTGTGAAATTTCTATCTTTTGAGGTGAGTTACTATTCGCGTATATTACTTTATTCACGTATATCGACCTTTATTCACGAATCGACTTATTCACGGAAAAATTAAATTTTTTTTACGTGTCCAAGATTATCTATTATGATTCCTATCTTTGATTGGATCTATGTTTTGATCTTCATTCTTGAATTTTACTCCAATCGGTTATTTATGAAGTATTTTGAACTTGGATTATTTAAAGTCGAATCCTTAATACTTGTTCTTTTGTTTCCTTTGGATTCGTTTTCTTTAAAATATTTTTCATCATCCTCGGTCCTAAATGATGATATTCTTGAATATCTTTGGCTGTAGTGTAAAAGATGAATGATTTCTTGATGAATATCTTTGGCCGTAGTGCAAAGATGAGCAGTGTTGAGATGAACATGGTGATTAATATCTTTGGCGTAGTGCAAAGATGAGCAGTGTTTAGATGAACATGACCAAGATGATGAATATATCTTTGGCTTTATAGTATATAAAGATGAATATTTGATTCGAGATATATATTGATTGATGTTACTGAGGATAAAATATCGACGATGAACTTTTAAATTCATATATAGAAGATAGTAGTTTGCATTCTCTACTTAACTCTTCTAATGAATTATTATTTTCATTGCGAAGATTGATTTAAAAGCTGGTTGTCTATTGTATTCTATTAGATTTTTCCTGTTGAGGACTAACGATAATTTGTTCTATATTATCTTAGTCATAATGTTCTTCTTGGGCTAGTTGAGCTCACCCTTTTCCTTGTTGTTCCATTTTTTCTTCTCGGGAGGCGAGAATGTAGCGAGTACTAGTCGGGGTGTGGAATGATGGTTCTAGAAGTTGTTCTAGTAGTCCTCACTATTATGTAAAATAGTGTATTAATAATTGTAATGAGGACTTATTTGAGTGTGGATATTGTCTAGATGACAATATTTGTATTTAAACTCACAGTTTTTTATGTTGTATTAATAAAGTTGTAGTTGTTTACATACCATGTATTTGGCGACTCGGAATGGGTGTTGTATACCTATTTTGGGGCGTCACACATACCCTGAAAAAGATCCAATTGATTTTTTCTTAAATCACCTTGACCAAATTTGGAATGAATCTGAATATTTAGATAAGGTCAATGAGCTGTTGAGATCCACTACAAATAAGTCAACTAAATTAGAACATGTATTTGAACCAATTCTTCCATCATTTGAACATGTTAGTGAAAGTTTTCTTGAGGTAAATTTTAAGCATAACTGTGATGAAAATTCTGACTATTTTCAATTTCCTAGACCTCCTGAAAATAATGGAAAGTTCACACTCACTTACCCATTTGTAACATTCATTTTTAGTCATATAATTTTTAGGATTTAAAAAATTTGTAGATATGTACATTTGTTTTCTTTCTCACCACATTTTTTTGCAGAACAAATTCCCCGCATACAAGGTACAATTATTTTACATCTTTGTTCTCTTTTCTTCATTTGCATACATTGAGGACAATGCATAATTTAGGTATGGGAGAGTTTGTTTGTATTATTGTATTTGATTTTTTTTTCTTTTTAGGAAAATATAGTGAAAAAACACAAAAATTTAAAAAAATTTAAATTTTAAAATTTTGTTTGACTTTTTATGAATTGAATTAATTCTAATAAATGTTTGTGGAGTAAAACTCATGATTAAGATTAAAATATTTAGAACTCTTGAATCTTTCATAAGATACAAAATCTTAGTTTGAAACACCATCTAGATTAAAATTAATTTCACAAGCATATTGCACTTCACGTTTGCACTAATTCTTATTTGTGGGGTATAAACTATGATTCGAGTAATTTCAAAAAAATAGAAAAGAGAAGTTGAAAAATAAATAACTGCTTCAATGTCCATTAAATGAAATAACTGAGTATCCAAGCCTCAGGAAACATCGATATTCACGCTGAAAAGTGTGATGGATAAAAGCAGCTTGACTTGTCTAATTTTGTAGCATTTGTTACTTGAGTTAGTAAACTCTTAGGGGTGACTTTACACCTAGTGCCCTAAAGACAATTGGTTTGGGAGTCATTGATTCAACGCTCACTACATGGGTAACTCTGAAACGCCTAAGAAAATGAGACACTGCACAAGTTAAGAAAAAAAATTAAAAAATGAAAAAAAAAAAAGAAGAAAAAAAAAAGAAAAAGAAAAATGAGTTTACTTGATTTTCATAGTAAAATTCCTAACTAAGAGTTACATCATATACACATACATGCATCACATGAAATTAATTTAATGAAGAATGGTGTCTAAAATGAAGATTTGAGTATTTTTGATAAGGTAAAAGTGTGATTTTGAATTTAATCTTGCTTATGTATAATGCTCATGGATATTTTGAAGTTTTCTTTCAATTTCATAATTTGTTGAGCCCAAAAATATTTTATTTAAATTTTGTGGGTATATTCAATGCAAACCCTCACAAAACACAACTCGTCCACTTGGGGTAACCTTGGTGTTTAAAGGCTTATTACACATGCTAAGTGCAATCGTGTTTCCTACGAAAATGGGATATTATAATTTTTGTTTTATTTTTATTTTACTCGAGGATGAGCAAAAGCAAAGTATGAGGGTATTTGATAGACACATAATTCATACATTTTATTATCCCTAATTTTGTCCTTTTAATTATATTAGTTTATTAAATTAATATGTTTTATTTTATTTTGTAGGATATAATATTTGTTGTAATAAAGTCAAAATCTTGGTGATCAAGCGATATTTAATGCTCTTATTCATGTAAAGAATATCGCAGAAGAATCCTGGAAGGAGAAGGAAAGAGGTGAAACAATCTTGGTGTACAAGTCAAATCCAACAAGAGAAAGGAACGTCTATCTAGAAGATCTCTTTATCTAGAAGATCTCTTTGAGAAGTTGATTGCAACTAGGAAGTTGAAACCTGCATGGAAAGGGAACAAAAATGTTCAAGTTCAACGAATCTAAATTAGTGTTCAAAGTTATTTTCCCTACAAATATGTCTCTTGTTTTAGAGAGGATGAAGTATTAGGTATTGTATTAGTTTAGGTTAGGAGTATGAGTAGATTAAATTACTTCTCCATTGTACGTTCGTTGGATGATCGTTTATTAAAGAGAGTTTTCTTATTTATTTTTAATCTTCTTCTTTTCTTTATTTTAGTTAGTTTAATTATTTTCCATGTCTAGCTAATTTCTTTAATCTAGGATGAAGATGAAATTAAATAATTATTCTTGATAATATTTTTCATCTCTTCTATTATTTATGCTTTTATGTGTAATTGATTTCGTCTTCATGTTTCGTTATTGAAATATATTCGTTTTATAGTTCTTATGTGATTTTAAATTAATTAAGAGGTTTTGATAGATTATTGTTAAGATATGAGTTTTTCATAATCCATGCTTGCTCAAAGAAGTTTTGATGGGTTATAGTTAATCCTTAAATTTTCATAGTCTATGCTTATCCACGTTAATTGTAAAATTACTAAATTAAAGGGAAATGAGATTAAAATCATAGTTGAGTTATAAAAATAGAAGATGTTGAATTATATGTTATGTTTATTATTTAATGGATCCGGATTCCTAGATTGTTTCCTCATTATTAGTTTTCATATTCTAGTTAATCAATTTTCAATCTTTATTTCTAATTCGCCTAAAATAGATATTAAGGAAACATTAAAATTAATCTAGTCTATGTGGGTTCGACCTGTACTTGCTAGTTATTCAATTCGACACTGTGCACTTGCAGTACATAATTTTAACACATCAGTGTCACATCTCCAAGATAGCTGTTTAGACATACCACTATCTGATTTTCTATTAGAATTAGAAATGATTGGAAAACATCTTAATATCTTCACTCTGCAAGACTCCTCATTGTCAATCCTATGACAGGTCTGCATGTTCTACGACTTGGATATATCGTATAGCTCGACGCTTGAATTACTCAACGAACTTGTACTCTACGTTCTGTTCTATGATTTCTTTCTCTACGAGTAGAGAGACACTATATGATGCGCTCTCTACGATATGCTCTTTGAATGGCTCTCTACGATGAGCACTCTACGATCCTTGAGCGGACTATGTGACCTTTCTTATAATTTATGAGTTTTACTTTAATGATGACAACATATGTTTTGTATGGAGTTGTTTTGTGATTCACAGGTTATAGAATATTCATGCATGATATCAAATGAGCCTGTGTGAAGAAAAGGTGTTTGGTGCCACCACATGGTTAGGTCCAAACGATTTCATCTAGGAAATAAAATGTAAGAATTTTTAGCTTATTTAACAAATTTCAATGCAATTTTTTTGTACTGGAAATTATTTTAAAAAGAGTATTTCATATGCTTAAAAGTTTCCTATCTTATTATTTTTGGAAGCCTAGTCAATTCCTTATTTCAAATAGCTGTTATTTCAAATTCAAATCTTTGAAGCCTCTTTTGAAAACCAAATCAATTATGTTTTTATTTCTTCAAGATGAATTTTCTAATTCAAAAGATGGGAAGTCATTTTGGAAACAAAATCAATTATGCAAATCTCAACCTTATTTTACAAAGTCAAAAGATTTTTTCTTGGTTGATTTACTGTTGCTAATCCTTCTAAATATTTATTCCTTGATTCTAGCAATTTAGCTTAAAATTCAAATCCCTTCCTTTCTTGGTTTTGTTTATATCTTTCTTTTGGGATTATGAAATTAATGAAATTGGTTTCACGTCGTTGTTGTCATCTCTTTATATATTTCATTCACAATTAAAGCTAAAAACCAACGAATAGAAAAATCATTCTTAACCGTGCTCTTATTGAAATACTTCTAGCAATTTATTTGTGCCTTGATATTAATTTCTTATTTCTAGAAATTTCTAGATATTGTTTTATTATTTTTTTCTTAATCAAAAAGTGTATACATGTCTACTGTGGCTTGTAATTGATCCAATGGTGGATAGGATAGTGCAAAGGAGGTTGTTGTGGAGCAAAGGTTGCTGTGAAGCAACAATGGATAGTGGTGTCCATCATTATCTGAGTTGTTTTATACATGGACTTAACTGTGTATTTTGCCTGTTCTTATTTACTGTATATTTTGCCTGCATTTTTTAAATTATGCACCTAAACACTAGTTAGATTCATTACAACAACAAGGAAGTTATAGCATAATATGTTTATAAATATATCTAAATAGACTGATTTTGTCTTGTTTGAATAATTCGAAGAAGCTTCTGCATCACAATAGGTTTTGCATATCAGTAGGCTCTGCATGTACTTAAGTAGACATGCAATAACCTATCTAAATAATTCAATTAGCAGAAAATATTAAAAGTGTCAGGTGTCAATCGAATAAATTAGATACACCTATTCACCACCACCACCCCTTCTATGTGTGCACACACTCTGATTTTCACTTTCTCACAAAATAATTTTAGAGCGGACACTACAATATTTACTTTACTTTACGATACTTGAGAGGACTCTACAATCTTTCTACAGACTCTGCGATCTTTCACTTTACTGTGCAAACTTCTAGCAGACTCTGCGATCTTGCACTAGATGTTTTACGATAGCATAGTTAACTCTGCTATCTTTAATAAACTCTATGAAACGACAGAGTAGCTTTACGATCGCTTAACATTACTATACGATCGATTTAATCCTATCATCTATAATCAATTCAACCCATAAGATCAACCTAACAAGTTTTATCTTTCTATTCTAAGTCCTTGTACACAAGGGCAGAGCCAGGAATTAATTTTCTACTGGGCTACCAAGTACCAGTTGTCGTTGATGCACTTTTTCTTGGTTTAAAGAAAGAAAACAAAGTTTTTTCTTTCTTGTTTCCTTGACTTTTCATTGCTTTTGGTGAGAAATACAAGTCAAAGAGGGTTCTTTAATGATCAATGGAGAACCAAAACAACAATATAAAACCACATTATAATTCTCAAAGCGAAACAAAAATAACAAAGAAGCAATTTACTACTTTAAAACATATAACAATCAATGAAGATAGCGGACTTTATGAGCATAGTACTAAAAGTTCAAAGCAAAATTCAGATAGAAACAAAAGAACCAACATTCAAAACTCTCGCTAAAATTTGTAAGATGTAAGTGGCACCATTTTTTTCATGCTTCAATTGTTCGTAAATGTATATCACCTCTAGAAATGTCTAAATTCAAACTTAAAAACAAATGTAAGTATCTAATGTCACCTTCACAAACACTAAGCGAGCAAGTAGTAGCTTCTAATGCCACCTGCATAATGATTTACAGGAAGGGTAATTGCTAGTGTAGATTAGATCTCCCCAAGATAAATCTGTTTATCACTACTACAGGATCCAATAATAGGTTCAGTAGGGTGGAAGGCGCATTAGTTTACACCTAACTCTAGTTAGTTTACACCTAACTTTGAGCATATATAACTCCTCTATTTCAGTCCTAATACACTGCCCAAAACAGTATCCACAGTTGTCTTAACATGTTAGAAACTCATCTATTAGCTTTAGCCTAAAAAATGCACTTTGTTTAAGTTTAACATGCTAAAACACTTTAATTGTTATCACATATGTTAAATAAATCAAGCTCATGCTTTACTTTGTTCTGATATTCAGTTTTTAGCCAAAACAATTCTTTTAGAACTTTTATCAAACAGTTGGTAGTAGGCAGTTTTTAGGTTACCAATTTCACGACCATTAGTTTACATCATAAACCCATATCACCATCCTTATGTCTCCTCAAATTTCAAACTAAACTCCTCTAGCTATATATCAAACAATAGCAGTCCAAAACATTAACGAAACATGAATATTCAAGCAATTCTTTTGATTATCACATAACTCAATTAACTTACTATCTAATCACATGCTAACCAATTTTCTGCTCATACAATATAAAATCTAAATTACCTGAAGTTGAGTTATGTTCTTCAACTTAGTCCTAGATGTGCAGTGTGCCCTAGATTGTTCTTCAATCTGCTCCTTGCTCGCCTGCTCGATAGTACCTCTTGCAGGAAATGTTCCTTGCTCAGTAGTTCCCGTTCCTTGAGATTACTTAGGCTTTTGGGCTAGGCTAAGATATATAAATAAAAAAAAAAAATTGGCCCTGGCTACAGCCCAACCAAGCCCCTACATGGCTCCGCCTATGCTTGTACATCATATACTCATGAAGGACTTTACAAAAACTATTTAACAATTATACATTAATCATATCATCATCAAATTAGACATGAAAATTTAAACATGCAGTTTCTAGCATTATGTAGCAAGACTCTTTAAGGTATACACTACTTATAAAACTCCAAATATTGAAGAATGTTGTAGGGCAGAGCGCGATGCGGTGTGGTGCGATTATAAGCACCAACCGCAGCTGCAACCATAATATACGTTTATGATTACGGTTACTTGCATTTGCGGTTATATGCGTTTGCGATGCGGTTACATAAGCTCTTTCATATATATTTAAAAAATATTATAATATATAATTTTATACTACTAATTAGCATTATGTAAATTATTTACATTTCAACACATACCTATTTAAAAATATTATGTATAACACAAAAAATAAAAAGTTCAATTAACAGATTGTAACTATACATGAATAACACGTAAGAAACTACTATTAAATATGTTAAACTAAAAATAAATAAAATTGTGGACTTAATTACATTAATTAAATAATAACTCACCAAAAAATAAAGTTCTAACACGTCATTTATGTTTCTTGTACTAATATTCTCGTCTTTCGTATTATTGCGTAAAGTTGAAGGGAACAAGTGAATTTTTAGGAAAATATACACTAAATGTAATATTACACGTACAAGTGACTAAAACTCATAAGAAACAAATTAAATTACATTATTCACTTGCAACATTATTATATGTACTATAATAATAGGACACCCAATTGTACTGTCTGAACATAATTATATGTCTGAACATTATTATATGTATTATTATATCCACTGAACATGGAGAGCAGATCCTCTGTCCCCAAATTCCCTGTTCCCCTTGTGTCCCTCCACTTAAATTTTGACACATGTCTTTTTATTTAATTTTAGAATTAACTAATGTTAAGTAAGAGACCACGTGTCAAAATTTAAGTGGAAGGACACAAGGGGACAGGGAATTTGGGGACAGAGGATCTGCTCTCCTGAACATGACAGGTAATAATAGATACCCAATTGTACTGTCTGAACATAATTTAACTATATGGAGTAGTAAATAAGATTCCGTGAATTGATAATATTTCGGGGCCTCTGGCTGTTCACTTGCAACAGACGAACTAAATTAAACAGTGCTCACTTTTACTTTTATTGAAATTATTAAAGCACTGAATTACCAAGAGCCGGAAGCACTATAGCTACTTAGGCTCCTAAGGAAGGTAATGGGACCCGCTTACAATACTCTGCTAGAGCCCACAATGGGTATATATTCCGGTAAGCTGCATAGTGCAACATGCAATTCTTCAAAAAAACTCCACTTATTTCCTGCAATGGAAATGTGCAGTGGATAATGGTTAGTTACACACTAGTAATGCACACACCAAGCAAGGAGGGTGTGTGTGTCAATGTAGCAAAATAATAATAATAATAATAATAATAATAATAATGCACACAAGATGAAGTTCAAAAAGTGTTGTTATATAGAAGGGCAAATTTTTGTCGAATGAATACATGAGATATGAGTGTGTAAAGAAGGGACACATAATACTATTTTCTCACTTATGCTAAGTTTGGATTGAAGGAATGGAATGATTCATTTCATTCTAGTTGGAATGAGTTATTCCATATATTCTCCCTCCCCCAAGGAATTAAACACATTTTTTTTTCATTCCAATCGCAACCAAATACAATTTTTTTCATTCCATATGAATAAGTCATTCTATTCCTACCTTCATTACTCCAATCCAAACGTAGCATTATAGTTCCATATTCGACATAAAGTCATTTTCCAAACTTTAATTATCTACATTACAACTGTATGTCATATTGTAATGTCATGAATTAGCTTTGGTTATGGATCAATTTTTCGTCGAGCTATATAGCTTTTTGGTCATATATGTCATGAGTTACCTGTTGGGGAAAATCACCATCTTCCATCTGAGAATTGATCAATAACTTGGCTGCGCGGTGAAGAGGTGTTGGGTCTCTCTTGGCCTATTGAAGTGAAAAAGTTTAGGCATAAAATTTGGTGAAAAAATGTGCATATTATTAGGTCAAATTGATTGTATTTAAAGAAATTAATCACTTATACAGTTCAAGAAACAACAATCTTACCTGCCCAGAATGAATCAGTCCCATTAAGGCCCATCGAGTATTTACCAAGTTTGAGCGGTTTCCTTCTAATGGTATATATACCTATTTCATCAATCACAAAATTCTCTTTAAATTACAATACATTTCAAACCGGACAGAGTATACATGCATTAATGCATCAAGCCATCAATAACTCCATCGATGGATGTGACTAATATGAATAAGCACATTTTTATTAGAAATGGGAAGAACCTTTCTTCTCTTTTAGTTCTTTCCAAATTGGAAAGAAAATTAGAGAAGAAAGAGTATTTTGATGAAGTCTCATCTATTTCCTACTTTTTTCTTCTTTGTGTAAAGAATGAGATATATTTTGAGTGTTCAATTAAGCACAAGGATTGATTACCTTTTTCGGGCAAGAAAGATAGCTTTCTCCCCAACCACCATCATCCATCTGTGATTTGAGAAGAAAATCAACTCCTTTACGAACAGCTGCACAATTGTAGTATGTCTTTCCAGCTGCTGCTAGCCCCACAAGAGCAAACCAGGTACCATATGTAAAGCACACACCCCAGTTTCCGTACCTGCAGTTTAGATATATATGTTTATTGTATTTATGTGATTCTTCATATCAGCAATAAACTTGAAAAATATTGTAAAACTACTTGAGAGGAGAAATTAACACACCATGAACCATCAGGCAATTGTAAGTCTTCAAGGTAACGAATAGCATTCATAATAAAATTATCTATCTCCTTCTTTCGGTGGACAGGATATAACTTTTTAAACAGAACCAGAGCTTGGATTGCTGATGAAGTGCACTCTACATACCTACATAATGACTATTTTGTCAGTCCATCTCATGCAGGTAGTTTCATATGAGGTGGAGAATTTTTTTTTTACGGATAAGTCGATGGAATTAATTTGTTAAGAAGAATCATGTTTATTTCTAGAGTTTGTTTAATTTAGCACTGGAATATGCCCCTGCTTTGTTTGTAAGATTTGTTGAATAATCTCTTAATAATAGTCTGACAGTTTCTAGTTCACGGAAGATACGTGAGTGGAGTTGATAAGAAATAAGATTGTAAGAAATTTTAACTTACTCGTGCTCAATGACAATGTCTGCAAAGCATTCCGAAGGATTGAACAACTGTTTAGGAGAGACATACAAATAAGATACACACACACACACAGAGAATCAAATTATGCATTGTAACTGTCAGAGGGGCGATGTATTATCTGACAACATATTAAGAATAGTTTCGCAACATGTCTATATTTTTTGTTGAAAAAGAATACCTCTAACCATTCCTGAGATCCTGCAGGCTCCCATGCTGCTAACCCACCATTTTTGCTCTGAATATCATCATTTAATTAATAAAGTTAGAACTTACTGAATGACACTGTATATTAAGTCGGTTCTTTAGCATGATTCAGTCAAAAGAAAAGATTTCTTTTACCATGCACAGATGTTCCTAAATGTTTCAGTATATTACTTTATTGTTTCAAGCATTAATATGAGTTCTTGAAAAAATATATGTTCAGATCTTGCAGAGTAGAAGTACTAAACTAGTAAACTACTAGTATTTACCTTAAAAGATTATTCTTGGTATATCCAGTATATAAAATATTTAATAAAGATGATTTTGGTTTCAAAGATAGAAAAATGGTAGTGCACAAGTCAATCCTCACCTGTAGAGAAAGCAGTATATTAACAGAATCATACAGTCGTTCTGGTTCCATCCTCTTGCCAACGATTTCTTCTGGCATCCTTGAGAAAATAAGGCAACACTGAAGAACAAGAAAAGAAATAAATAAGTAATGTGGCATCATCTTTTATGGAATTTACTTATATTGCAACCCTGAACTTGATTTAGATTTTTCTTATTCGAGTTCAACACCTTTAATCCTTCTGCAGTGCAATCAGAAACTTGCCATCCCTGATCTTGATCTGAAAAAGTCCATGATCCCTTAGAAATGTGGCGATACATACTTTTGAAGTCACCAGAAGGATTATCCTTGACCTGAATACAACAAACTCATATGACTTGAGATAGAGCAAATAATGAACCAAATATACACTCCCTGCTCCTAATTGTGAGATCATTATTGACTTTTAAAATCAATTTGAGACATTTTGAAATTCAAAAAACTGATATGATTCATTAAAAATTACGAACCAATAAATATTATTAACTGTAGTTTTTAGATAGTTTATAGTATTCATCATTGTATCGACTAAATTCAAATGAATCTAAGTCAATATTGAGTTTGAAAGTGTCTAGAATCGACTTCAAAAATTCAATAATTGTCTAATATTTTGAAATGAATAAAGTACTATGTTCTAACAGAGCATGCAGCAATTGAAATCTAAAAAAAATGTGAAGAATAGTTTAGATGGTATTTAAATTGGAAACCTGGGACTTTTTGATGAAGTCGTGACCTTTCATAAGAGTAGGTCCAAGTTCATGAGTGAGATCACTAGCCAACAATGCTTGAATGCTCATACCTGTATCCCATTGCTGACTACCAAAACTCTGCATTTGAATGTCAACTACATATTTTAGCAACTCGATCAAATTAATCAACTAGTTCTGAAATCAAGTGCTAATCATTAGAATTAAATTCACATTGTGAATCCATAAGTGGGCGTCTTACAATGAATACGAAGTTACGCAAATTAGGAGACAACATACTGGGAACTCTTTTGCATAACAAAAATAAGTAAATAAAAAGAAAATCCTTTCAGGCACTAATATAATTTCGATGCAACAGTGTGTCTTAACCTGCATCTTCATTCCATCTTCACCAACCCATATATAATCTGGAATCCTTGCAAGGTGTTTCTTGAAATAATCTACATTTGGATCATCAACCCAACCAGCAAGCATACACAAAACCTGCTCAAATCAAGCCAATTAAATATTACATTCATAAGAGAAGTAAGACTAAAAGCTTGAACATACAGAATTGTTCTAGCATTGGAAAAAATTCATCTTCTTTAGGAGGGCAAGGGAGGAGGGGATCTTATACTATGTCATATTTACCTTTTCCACATTTCCAATGGTAATATATCGACTGTTCTCATCTTCGTAGTGGATGTGTTTCATGGTAGTCTGCAAAGCTTTCTCTCTCAACTTGTTAAATGGCCAACGAGTTAAAAAAGGTTCGGTTAATACATAGAGACTATCCCAGAGCAGGTCTTGTATTTTAGGATGAGGATAGTAGATGTCCTCCTGCAATAAGAAGTCGGTATATAAATGTACATATATATATATGGGGAATGATCCATAGCCACCACTGGCTATGGGTCATTCTCCAGCCAACTGATCTATGGCCGCTCATTGCAATCACAAACGGCTGTGATTAAAAGGAGATTATTAGTCTTCGCAAGTGATTAAAAGGAGATTATTAGTATCCGCAGGTAGTTCTTGCGAAAACTAATTAGTATTAGACCTGACAAAATATGGTTATGAGTTGGTTTTGGTTTACAAAATATGGTTATGGTTCCATTTAAGAACTAAAACCATATTAACTATTTTTAATATGGGTTGTGTGAGTTGTGGCTGAATGGCACTTCTGTTCCTCCAAGTTGTCACTCACTTTCAAAATCGTCCCTAAAATTTATTTTTAGTCAGTTAGGTCCTTAAAGTGACATTTTTTTGCATTTATGTTCCTTTTATCCGATGCAACCTGACCTAACCCGACTTTATCTTTTACCCAATTCGACATTTTTAGCACTTTTGTCCCTCTAAGTTACCCGATTTTATTTTTTGTTTCCAGGAAAAAAAATTATTTTTAGCAAAAAAAAAAAAATAAATTAAAAATGAGTATGTTTCAAAAAATATATATTCAAAAAAAAAACTTTATTTTCAAAAAAAATAGAAATTTTATTTTAAAAAATAATTAAGGTTTCAAAAAATATAGATTCAAAACAAATAAAACAAAAAAATAAATATAAGAAAAATGACACTTATCTTTGAAAACCATGTTGTCTTCTATCTCACCAAATTATGACTCCAACAAATACTATAAAGACCTTAAGATTGTTAGAACTGTAGCTTCGTAGAGTCAAGATTGTTGAAGAAGACGTGACACGGGTGATCCATGTCCTTAAGGTCTTTATCGCCCCCACCACGATCAGTTTGTTATGGGTTGCAGACGATATACCTCCAGGATATATGTCAAGCCTCAAAATTGAACAAATTTGTGATAGCAATTCACATTTGTTCCACACGAACACTTCTTTGTAGTAGTTATTTGTTTGTAAGAAGAATAGTTAAAAGAATAAGAGATTTTCATGGTGCAAAATTATTATGTCTAAAATGTATATATATATATATAAGACTTCTCTCAATATACATATATGTAGTATATCTATCTCTACACATATAGATACATACATATATGCAATTTGTTAAGCACATTAAAATGTTTAGAAGTGATAATGGGACAGAGTTTTTCAATAAGGATATTTCTCCTTTTCTTTCTTCTCATGGAATATTACATCAAAGTTCTTGTGTTCATACACCACAACAAAATTCTAGGGTGGAAAGAAAACATCGGCACTTGTTAGTAATGGCAAGAAGCCTAAGATTCCAATCTGGTTTGCCTATACATTTTTGGGGAGAAAGTATTCTTGCAGCCACTTTTATAATTAACAAATTGCCTACTCCTGTTCTTCACTATAAAAGTCATCATGAACTATTGTTTGGATATCCTCCCCGATATGATGCTTTAAAAGTTTTTGGTTGCTTAGCTTATGCTTCTATACACCCAACAGACAAATTTGCTCCTCGAGCTATAAGAGGAGTGTTCATAGGATATCCCAGAGGTCAGAAAGGTTACAAAATACTTGATCTCCAAACTAAGAAAATATTTGTTACCAGGGATGTCAAGTTTCATGAAACCAATTTTCCTTTTCTCATATCTCAATCCAACATAACTTCTGGAAATGATCCTCATGCAATCTTACCTTGGGTTGATAGTTTTGTATCTAATACAGACTCTACATCTACTCATAACACCTTCACAGTTGAATCTCCAACTGAGTCTTCTATTATCAATGCACCTGTTGTCTCTTCTAATAATCCATATACACCTGAGCTTTCTCAATCTGAAGTTTCCATTACTTCTTCTACTACCAATCTAGCTGTCCCAGCTCGAGTTTCTACTAGAACTAAAACAAGACCACAGTGGTGGAAGGACTATGATATATCTAGTAAGCTTGCTAGCTTGTTATCAACTGTCAATTCTCAAGACTCTCAAGTATCTTCTTCTTCTAAATATGCCCTTGCAAATTACATTTCTTATTCCTCTTTTCCTTCTTCTCACCAAAAATTCATAGCAAATTTGTCCCATGTGAAAGAACCAACTTATTTTGCTCAGGCAACCAAAGATCCTAATTGGGTCACAGCCATGAATAAAGACCTTCATGCTCTGGAAGTTAATAACACATGGAAGTTAGTTGAACTTCTTAAGGGTACAATCACTGTTGGTTGTAAATGGGTGTATAAGATAAAATATCTTGCTAATGGAGAAATTGAAAGATACAAAGCAAGACTTGTTGCCAAAGGTTATACACAAGCTGAGGGGATTAATTACCATGACACCTTTGCACCAGTGGCCAAAATGGTCACAGTTAATTGTCTTCTAGCAATAGTTGCTGCTAGATCTTGGCCAGTGCACCAACTGGATGTGAACAATGCTTTTTTACATGGAGACTTACTTGAAGAAGTTTACATGGATCTTCCTCGGGTTATATAGTCCCAACTCATTCATCTCTTCTTGTGTGTATGCTCCAAAAATCCCTTTATGGGCTTAAGCAGGCATCCAGGCAATGGTTTGTCAAGCTTACCACCAGTCTACTAGAAGTTGGGTATACACAGTCCTTAGCAAACTATTCTCTTTTCACACTCAAGAATGGCAATTTGTTTACAGCTATTGTTGTGTATGTGGATGATATATTGGTTACAGGTGATGATTTTGTTTAAGTTACAGCTTTGAAGCACATGCTTGATACCAAATTTGGTATTAAAGATTTGGGAGAAATCAAGTACTACTTGAGTTTTGAAATTGTTAGAGATCATCATGGTATTTTTCTCAGTCAACGAAAGTTTATCCTTAATTTACTGATTTCAGCTAACATGGTGGATGCCAAAACTTACTATTCCATTGGATCAGCATACTAAGCTTCATGATAATGCAGTTTCTGGTGCATTACTTCAAAATTATCTACAGAAGTTGGGTTGGCAAACAATTATATTTAACCCTTTCAATACCTGACATTAGTTATCCAGTTCACTTACTTAGTCAATTCATGCAACATCCAAGGGAAAAGCATCTTGCTGCAACCACTAGAGTGCTAAGATACCTTAAATGCACAGCAGACCAAGGTTTATTTTATCCTTCTAACAATAGTCTTGTTTTGACTGGATATTGTGATAGTGATTGGGGCAGTTGTCCTACCTCTCGAAAATCAATCACATGCTTTTGTCTACTATTGGGTTCTTCTCTTATTTCTTGGCAGTCCAAGAAGCAATCTGTCACCTCTCAAAGCACTGCAGAGGCTGAGTATAGGGCTCTAGCAACCACTACTTGTGAAGTTTTATAGTTGCACAGTTTATTAAAAGATCTTCAAGTCACAATTATTGGTCCTACTCATATTCATTGTGATAATAAAGCAGCCATAGATATTGCTGAGAATCCAGTATATCATGCCAGGACCAAACATATTGAGCTTGATTGCCACTTTGTCAGGGAGTCTCTCCTATCAAAGTTCCTTCCAAGGATCAACTAGCTGATCTTCTCACCAAAGCTATAGGAAAGGTACCTCATTGGTTTTTAGCTTCCAAGTTGGGGTTGCACAACCCTTGTGCTCCTCCAACTCGTGGGGGAGTAATAGAGCTAACATGGTGTGTACTTTCAATTTGCAAAGACATGTGGGAATTATGTCGATCCACAACAAAGATCGTATGTTGTCGATGCAAGATAGCAAATCTTTCTCTCAACGCGACTACAGGGCGTGAACAAGAGCTGGACCATGATGAAGTTGCACTATAGTGTAGCACAGGATATACAACAGAATGTTAACTACAGTTAACATAATTTTACCTTGGTTAGATTGATTGTAATAGTATAAATAGTGATATACAGTATAATTGTAAAGTAAGTTTTGGAGAAATAAAGTTTAGCTTCCTTTTTACGCTTCTTCTCTGTTTTGGCATATTCATTCATTAAAAGGAATCTAACAGAGTATATACGCACTCCATCGAAGTGTTATCAAGGTGTTCTATTGACTACTGTCTTGAACTACAACTCTGATAATATCTAGCGAGCTTTGTCTAAAACTCAAAGAACTAGAATTTTATATTTTACTTCATTTGAGATCAAAGTTCAATTTCAAGACGAACATTTTCCACTTGAAGTGTATATACTATCTTGTTAAGCCTCGGGCCTTGGTGATTAAAAATTAAATTATATCCCAACCTGCCTCAATTTAAGATACCGAATGTGTGCTCCTTCCGTGTAATATATATACCTTGTGAAAGTATATATATATATATATATATATATATATATATATATATATGTATATATACTGCATACTCTTGAAAAAGAAATATCAAAAGCAAATATTCAACTAGATTCAGTACACCTAGAAAACTTTTCAAGTCTTTCTAAAATCATACACATACTGAGCATAAATTGTTATAACCTTTTTTTTGTTGCTAATTTAAGACATAATTTAAACTCACTCACTACTTTGTCACTGCATGAGGTCTTGGGA
This sequence comes from Panax ginseng, assembly GCA_020205605.1. Lineage (NCBI taxonomy): Eukaryota > Viridiplantae > Streptophyta > Magnoliopsida > Apiales > Araliaceae > Panax > Panax ginseng. Next base: position 80,000,951 of record CM035127.1, on the reverse strand, counting down.
TCCATTATTGCCGAAGGCAAGAATGTTAAATTTCAGTCGAATACAACAACAACAAAATTGTTATAACCAACCGCTTGTAATATTTGTGTAGTATTCTTAATTGATCATAAACTATATATATATATATATATATGTGTGTGTGTGTGTGTGTGTGTGTGAATCAAGAATTACTTTGTTCTTAAATTAAATCTGCTTATCTTAGAAGTACTTTCTCGAACAAACTTTTATAGAGGATTTTTTAGTTTGTTTATTTTTAGCATCTGTAATTAGATCAAAGTCTTATAGCATCTGTAATCAGATCAAAATCTTAGAGAGGTCAGCTTGGAGTTGAGTCTATAGTATATTTGTATGGCTAGAAAAGATCTTAAGTTTTTAGACCAAATTTAAAAATATAATAAGACTCAGGTTTGCACATACAATTTATGGAAGAAGTGGAGAGCTATTGTCCAAGACAAATACTTGTATTTTTAAAGTTTGTGTAGAAACTTTTGTAAAAATTTCTCAACCCAAGTGAAGGAGAGCTGATTATAGTGATAGGATCCCAAGTACTAGTGAAGTGCTTGGGATTTGATGTAGCAGTATACTAGGTGTATACTGTGAACCAGCTAAATCATCCGTGCTCTGTGATTGTTTATGTTTTTCTTTACTTGTGATAAGATTAATACAAAGTTAAGTAATATATTCAACCCTCCCTTCTAGATTATTTATTTCCTTTATATATATAGATATATGGATATATACATATACATATATAATACATGTGTATATATATAAATACATATATATACACACACACACACACAAAGCCATAATATCGTAGTATATGAAAAACAATACCGATCTATCTCAATTAAAAAGCAAAATAAAAATACCACCATAAGATGATCTAAGCAGATACCTTGGCACACACATGACGTATTTTTCTCCAATTTATTTCATTGTAGGGTTGAGCATAAAGTTCTTCTCTTAATTGTAAAATGAGAGGAGTGATTGGACCAACAAACCTCTTCCCATATAAATATGACATTGGCATGTAAGCCATCTGGCAATAACACCAAATTTTAGCTGCAGTCAGCGGAGAGAAAACACTGTAAGAGGGAAAGCTAATAAAACCAACCTGACAAGCAGTGATAGACACAAGATCCAACTGCTAGGTGAAAACTATTAGATTATCAAGTTGGCTATTTTCCAGGCTAATTGATACTATTATTATTGAATTGGATTCTAATGTGCTCGTGTGTGCCCTGTAACCTTTTCGGGATTCAGGGTTATAGTTACTTTAGCACAGTTTTAGTGTTCTTTCTGGTACTGGATATGGTTAACACCTTTCAAGCCACTCCTGAATGTAGAACACCAATTTTGAACATTTCTTGAGCAGCATTTAATTATTTCATCACACTAGGAAAGTTGACTAGAAAATAAAGTCAAGAGAGAAGCTAATATAGAAGGTACTACTAATGCAGCACAACCCTTAAATAGCATGCATTTGGATTATGAATTTCAGTTAGTTTAACGTGAACCTGGGTGCATAGGAAGGAAAGAAGGAATAATCCAGAATTCTGGGGGCGTTGGGTTGCTTCCTGTCCATTCATATAAACCGAGTATCTGAAACAACACCAAAAGCTAGATTAGATGATTTGAGGAACGAGCATTACTCATATGCTACTACTAAATAGTCACATGAAGGATTTGCCACTTGAACATAAAGATGCTTTACTAATAATAAAAAAAAGAGTAACTCCACCAATTGACCTATTAGGAGCAATGAAAATAATGGTCAAACGTACCGAAAGCCAAGTCTTGCCCCATGAAGGTATAGCGGTTACACTGCCATGGTCAAGGATCCATTTCCGGCCTCGGGCACATGCCTCGTTTACACCACCACCGGGTCCTTCTCCAAGCAAACGCATACAAATGTAGCTAAGAGTTGTGCAGTACATGGTGCTATTCCCCTCAATATGGAATCCCCAACCGCCATCTTCATTCTATAAATACGTATTTGATTACCATTACTAATTACTCTTATGCTACGTTTGGATTGAAGGAATGGAATATAGTAGGGAATGGAATAGATAAGGGAATGGAATGATTTTTTAATATTCCATGTACATGATTGGTTGATGTTATGAATACATCTAAGAATGAAATAAATAATTAGAAAGTGACCTAAATATCCCCAAATGTTCAAATTTAACTTAAATTCAATTTAGATTAAAAATTTCATAATATTATTTTTTTTGGGTGCGGGTGGGGGGGTGGGGTGAGGGGTGGGGGTGGGTTGGGGGTGGGAGTGGGGTGAGGGGTGGGGTGGGGTGGGGTGAGGGGTGGGTTGGGTTGGGGTGGGTGAAGGGTAAGAGGTGTATACATAATCACATAATATTATAGTTGGTTGGGACAAATTAACAAACACTTGGCATACCTGATGACAATATATGTAGCGAAGAATTTCTTTACGATGTTCTGCTGGGAACACTGTATCAAGATGCCCTGTAATATATAAACACATCACCTGATCCACCAAAAAAAAATTACTTGTAAGCAATTGGCAACAATTATGAGCAGAAATGCGACAAATTGTGTAGTCTTTTTTGTATGTATGTATGAGACTAATGAGAAGATATGGCCGGCCAGCGGCCGGAGACTGACCAAGGGCGGAAGGAAAAAGAGAGCTCCGGAATTCTCGGCAGGCCAATGACCGTCGCTGGCCTGCAAAGCTGAAAAGAAGTGGACGGCCCTTCGGAGTGTGGTGGTGGCTGCCTCATAAGTAACTACCTCGTCATCTCCTACCTTCACTTGGGGGATTGTTTGTTTGAAATTCTTCTCTCTTAGGAACTGTGTTTAAAAGTTCAAAGACACCATTAGTGGTGGATAAATGAATGAATGGATGCATGAACTCCATAATTATGTAATAAATAAAAAATGACATTTCTAAACAATCTCATTTATAAAATTTATAAATATTAAATATATATTTTAACTTCATATTTACCTTATAAATTATTAATTTAATAATGATAACATTATAATAAATCTATGATTGCAAACTTATATACATCATCTCAACCCATATTACCATCACCAAAAATATTATACATAAGAACATTGTCTTGAAATATCACCAAAAATATTATACATAAGAACATTGTCTTGAAATAGAGGGATATTAAAAAGATTTAATCAATAATTAACACAATATACTCCTTTTGTCCAAGTATAGGATTAATTTTGATTTTCAAAGTTAATTTAATACAAGCTCATCAACCCGGCCCGTGCAAAGTGCGAGCCATATGGATAATAGTTTATTATATAATTAAACAAATAAATATTAATTTGAATTTTAAAAGATAATTGTATTTATTAGATTATTAAATATTTATTTAAATAATAAATATTGAATTATATATTATAGGTTACTTGATTAATTATTAAGCTAAACATTTGAATGTAATGTATATTTATTTCGTTATGATTATGAAAAATAATTATTTTAATTTTATTTAAGTTTGTAATGGAATTTAATATTCGTATTTATATTGTCAAAATTTACTTAAATTCTAATTCAAATAAAAGTATGTAACTCAAGCTCAATAAGTTTTAATTTAATTATGACAATTAGTTGATAATGAATTCACATACAAGATTCGTTAAAAAAAAAGGATAATAATAATCCATTACTTTTTTTACTATAGATTGGTTGAGTATCTTTTGAATACTTCACAAATTTAAATAGTATATTTAATTGTTATAAATTTGTATAATATTTATACTAATTTGAATAGGAAAGAAAAAGATCTTCCTTTTTTCTACTTGTATTAGAGATAGAAATATTTTTAAATATGAATAATATTTAATTGATAAAAAAATTGGATAGTATTAATGCTAATACGAATGGGAATGTTAAACCAAAAATTTGTGAAGCTAAAAAAATGGTGAAATTAAAATTTGATGAAATCATAATTATACTAGTTCGATGTCTCGTGTCAAGCACGAGATTTATAATTATATTTTATTTATTAATTATAATTTATATTATCAAATGTATTTTGAATGTTGGCCATGTAATGGTAATGTGATACTATAAATGATAGTGAAAAAATAATGACAAATTAAGACCATCGTATCATAAAAATATATATTTAATTTTGAATCGAAATAAAAAGAAATTCGTATCCGTAATTTTAAACCAATGCATGTATTATTTAAATTTTTATATAAAGATACTTTGTAATGCTATTGTTACCATTATTTATTAAAATAGTTAGACATATAATATTACCTAATAATGATATTTATATTTGTTTTAGTGTTTAATAAAACACTTGGCTCATCAAAACAAAATAATAAAATAAAAATTATAAAATATTATTAAAAAGGAAGAAGAATAGTTACAATATATATATATATATATATATATATATATATATAGGAAATAGGATCAAGTCCGGACTCTCGGACTGGACCAAAATTCGGACTTTTTTTTTTAAAAAAATAACTAAAAAAAATAAATAAATAATTATAGAACTTGAATTTTTACATAATACAGTGTTTTGGGTGTGATTTGGATACATATAACAAAATATGTATGTACAGTCTGTGCAGACTGTACATATATTTTTTGATATAGATATCTATCACACTTAAAATATTGTATTATGGAAAATATTATTCGTGGTGATTTTATAGAAGTACAACCCTTGTACTAAAAGGAATATTTTTCGGGGGAAGTAACATTTTAGTTTTATTATCATATATATCTTCTTCTTTTTTTTTTTGATAATGTGGAGTTTTTTAATCGCAGTAGAACTAAGTCTTTTTATTCCAGATCAGGCTTTACACACAGACTCGGGCCTAAGACATGGCTCGGCTCAGAAATAACTCTCTTTATGTGAAAACGAGAATTAATTAATTAAATTCAAAGGTAAAATTCAAGTAATTATACCCGTCTTTAATTTAACCCTCTTAATTAGCTAGCTACTACTCATAATTTTTTAAAGTTTATATATCATCTTAGTAGTATAAAATGAGAATACATAATCAAAATTCTACTAACATGACTCTTTTGATGGGACAAGGAGTATTAAAACCAAAAGTAGAATTTAAATTAACTAATAAATACTATTTTTCTTTAATACAACACTTTTGAACAATAATCCATGTTATTTAATATAAGTCGTTTTAGAGTTGTACACAAATATTAAAAAAATGATTGTATAATATTAAATATAATATTAATTGTCTATATTGCCCTTGTATTGAAAAAAAAATGTTATTAATTGGATAAAAAATAGTGAGAGAACCAAAATTATATTTATTACTCGGGATAATATTAAAAATTAAATAATTAATACTTACTTGAAATTCTCAAACGACTTATATTAAAGAATAAAAATAATTTCTAAAACGTAACGGAAGAGGGAGTACAAAACTTATAAAAAACTCAGTAACCCAAGAAAAATGAGAAGGGATAATTAAGAGAAATGAATGTATGTAAGAAATTAAGGTTACCTGCATACGCATGAGGAGATCACCACTAGCCTTGACCTGATACCGGTTCTCCCAAAACTGACGTCGAGCTTGTTCCACCTCCTCTAGCTCTCCCGTACTACCCACATAATCCGGGTCGAACTCCCACGTTTGCCGCCCTACAAAATTATTGGTACTGTACAAATACGGGTCATTCTTATTCCCTTCCGCTATCTTTAGCTTCCACATGATTTTTTATTATTTATTTATCAATTCTAGCAATTTCCACCACCGCCTGCCGCCCCCGCACCACCGAACTGCCGCTGCCGGTGATTTTATACAGTTCTGTTATACCACTAGATTGTTAGAAATGTCATATCTTTAAGAAACACTACCCTACTAATTTATACTCTAAGAAGGAGTATATGCATTATAATGCAGGAGTATGTATATGCATTAGAATGCATATATAATACAGCAATAAGCCAATAAGTCTCGGCAGACATGTTTATTGGACATAAATATTGGACTTTTTTATTTTTTTATTTTTTTAATTTTTTGCTTGTGACTCTCAAAAAATATATAATATTTATTCTAACAAATTTTTTACAAAATATAGTGTTTTAGGTGTAATTTAGATACATATGTATAAGAACAGGGTTGTATAGCCTGTATAACCCTATTTTTGTATATGTATCTAAATTACAACTAAAACATTATAGTTTGTAAAAAAATTAGTTGAAATAAATAGTATACATTTTTTGAGAGTAACAAATAAAAAATAAATAAATTGAAAATGTTCAATATTCATATCCAATAAACATGTCCATGTAAAAGGCCTCATAATACAGTAACTCAGTATTTTTTTTAAATGTAATATTCAGTAACTCAATATTATTTTAATGTATTATTATTATTATTATTATTATTATTATTATTATTATTATTAGAGGAGAAAGAGAAATAAAAATTATTTAAGTACCTCGTCACTTTCCGTGTGTCATTCCTGTAAGGCTATAACTATATAACCCATGCATACTACGTTCATGTGCACCATTAACCCATAATTCTAAAAGATGCATACATCTTAATTTGAGACCGTTTAAAATAATAATTTATTTGAAATTTAAATAATTAAAAAAATAATTTAATAATTTATATTAATATTATTAATATAAAAATAATTTATATTTTAAAAATGATCAATTAAATTATTAAAGACAAATTAAGACGTTTATTATGACTGACACTACAAGAAAAAGGCCCAACATCGACCAAGACATTTAGTGACCGCAATTTGCGGTCGCTAATCCTAGTAATATTGACCACATATTTATTTAGTCGCTATTTAATTTAGCGACCGCACAACGGCCGTCGAAAATATTTTCCTCTATTAATTTAGCGCAAAAATGGTGCAGGGAGATTAATTACGATCGAAACTTAACAACGACCGCAGAGTGATCGCTAATTAGGCCACATATTTACATATTAATGACCGCATGTGGTCGCAGAAAATGATCGCTAATCGTTTTTAACCCGATCAGGCACTTAGATAGTCGACAGAAAATAAAATGGAAAAAAAAAAAAAAAAAAGAAGAGGGAGAAGGGGGAAGAGAGTGACCCACACACACTGCCGCCCACGCTGTCACTGTCGCCGCCGCCCGATCATCCTTTGGTATGGAACTTATAGTTAATAATTTGTCTCTTTTTTTCTCTTTATTGTTTTGGAACTTATGAGATTATTTTTGCTTTGATTACTCTCGGTTATCCTCTGTAAGTTGTCCACATAAATAATTCTTAGCTAAAAATAAACCATTAATATATATTTCCTTTTTACTTGTAGTATCACTGAATAATTTTGAGGAGGCATAATAAACTGAATAATTTTAGTTGTATATATTGTTTCCTTATTTAATTCCAACCTAGATAATAATGTAATGTTATAAATTTCAGAATTAGCATTTCAAATTTGGGGTTTCAAACACCAATAATTAAAAAACAACTTAATCATATGTATTTGAGGTACATTTTAGATTCCTTAACATTATACAAAAGAGAAAGATAGTGTGGTTATTATTGGTGGTGATATATTATTAGTGATAGAAAAGGTATAATAAGAACTAGAACAGATATATGAATGTTATTTTTTAGTTTTCAATTTAAATCCTTGAAAAGAAAGTGATTTTTTTCATTCATTTTATTTTTCTATTTTGTTTTATTAAAAATTTTTAATAACAAGAGAATCAACTTGAATAATCTTGGGAGCATAAAACTCTTTGTTTACACATTAGTAGTAACGAAGGTATAATGCATACAAAATACTCTTAAAAAAAATAACATGCTCAATAATTTTTTTCTTTGATTATTGAATTGGCACTACAATAAAAAGGCTTATTAACAACCGCATATAATCGCAGATGAGTATTAACGATCGAATGCGGTCGCTGATAGTAGTCGCAGGTAATCTGGTCGCTGGATGGACATCAGCGACCACTATTAATACGATGACCGCTGTCGGTGACCTTGATGATCACGATAGAGATTAGTCGCAAAAAAGATTGCGCCAGGGATTCGCACCAAATTTTTGGAGGAAATTTTATATCAGCGACCGCATGCGGTTGCTGATAGAAACTAGCGACTAGAATCCTTCGCGGTCACAGATAGCGTTTGCTATTATTATTATTAGCGATCGGATAGGGCGGTCGTTGATATCATTGGTCGCAGATGACCCTTTTTCTTGTAGTGTGGTATCTAAAAAATTATTTGTCTTGTGAGAAATTCGAAACCGATAAAAATTTCTCTAGCTAGTCCGATTCCACTCCACAGGGATGTCAAGACAATAAATGATGGTCTGTACTAACTAACAATTCTAGTAATTATAACGTATCATAATCATACACATCATCTAGTATTCACTTTTAATATCAATCTTTGTGTTTGATTGTATCTTAATGCATCTTAATAGTTCATCTTTTAATATATTTTAAACACTCACATATTTGTATTAAGAGTTCATCTCAATAGTTTAGACTCGTATTTATATATTAACTATTCAGAGAATCTCTTAATACAAAAATATGAATTGTTAAAATACATTAAGAGGTGAGCTGTTAAGATGTATTAAGATATAATCAAACTCCACATTATAGTCACCAAAATATTATTAAAAACTTTATATATTTTGAAAGTAACGAATTTTGTAAAAACTATTAAAAACAATGTTATATCAACAGTGTTTTTAATAATATTTTGGTGACTATTGGGTCAGGATATTTCTCTCATTGGGCCGAATGGATTGAGCCTATTTATTTAATTAGTCCATTGGGTCTTCACTATTAAGTCTTTAAGTTGATTGGGCCTAGTCATCATCTTATTCCTGTTAAATCCTTATAAGATCGGGTCGGATCGATGGGTTGACCCATTAGATCTTTTTAATATCTTTATCTTTGACTTGTAATGATCAAAAAGGATGGTTGTTGACCAAAAGTCTGCAGATCATTAATGTGGATGTGATTATAGCCGGCCAGCGGTATACATAGTAGAGGAAAAAGGTGACAACCTGCATGCAGTCGGCAGAGATCACCGAGGAGTAAAATGTGGTCAGACGGTAGTAGGTGGGTACTTGCGATGGCAAAAGAGAGAGTATAACCTAGCAAAGAAGTCTCCAAGAAAAGGTACGCATTCATACAACTGATAATTTTATCTCTCAAGATGCTAGACATTTTTTATCCTCCATTGTTAACCCTTCAGAATCTTCAGATTGACTCTCACTTTGAAAGCTATCCTCCGACGATCGAAGCCGTCAAGCTTTTAGTGTCGGTTGTGTTTAGTGTGTGCGAGGATTAAAGGCGTCTTACGTGATTGGAACGTTGGAGAAGATCTTGACGTTAACATTGGCGCTAGAAGGAGGGGTGAGTTCTAGTGTCCTGAATATTTTCAATCACAAACTGTGTTCGTTCTACGTCAGAATCAATGGGGAAGAAGCGAGCGCCTATACAAGGCGCGCGCCGATGGTCGTCGGTGAATCAAACACCACGAGTGTCTGTCAAGGATCGTTTGGGACCTGCAGTAAGTGTTCATGCCAGCATAACGTCCAAACGTTCGCATGAAGATTCTCAACAAAAGGTCGTGAGCAAAGCTAAGAGAAAACTAATTTTCACGACAGAGAAAGAATCTGGTCATGGTCAGAAACGAGTAGAAGGCACCTCGCCTAGAACTCGATACTGAGATGACCAAGATGAAAAGGCCTCCCGGTTGCCTAAGATGGAAGACGAAGCAGATAAGGCCATGGAGGTACTTATGAAGCAGCGACAAGATATAGCTGAGCAGATGTCTCGAATGGCAGAGATAAGAGATGAAGCGTCCAGTTATGTTCAGTCTGAAGAACGTGGACATCGGAGTGGGAAAGAACCTGTTCATTCAGGTCGTGAGTCTCGGGGCCAACCTCGAGATAGAAGAAGATCAAGAAGCCCTACTCCTCAAAGATCGAAGAGGGCACATCACCCTATCAGTTCTAAAGAGCAGGGTCAAAGTGGACGAAGAGGTCAATCCAGAGAGTACACTCCCGAAAATGCAAAGAAGGCTCTCGTTGTTGCGCACTCTCACCACAGTGGCCAAGCTAAAAGGCGAAGCAAATCTAGGTGTCGTACACCAGAGAGTCCACCGAGGGCACTCCGCTCTGTGGACCATCATCGTCGAAAAAGTCCCTCAAAAGTTGGGGGTTTTTATGGTAAAGGACCGGTCCACTCAGAAGAGGAAGGAGTCACCGGAGAAAGAAGCGTCATCTCAACCGAAAGGAGTGGAGTATTTGGTAAAGGAATTAAAAGAGCTCCGGAAACAATTAGCTGAGGTTCAACAGGTGAAAGATACTCCGGGAAAGAAGGCGTCCCCATTTTCCTCTGGTATTCTTAAGGAGAAGGCAGACACCACCAAGAAGTTGCCTCACATGGAGAGTTACGATGGGTCTGGAGACCCTTATGACCATAACCAAGCATTTGACCGGCTGATGGATTATTATGATTTTACCGATGCTGCCAAATGCCATACGTTCGTCACAACGCTAAGGAAGGATGGGAGGCAGTGGATGGGAACTTTGCCGGCAGATTCAGTATCTTCATGGTCCGAGCTGTGTGACAAATTCCATGCCCAGTTCGGGAGCAACACAGGTCAGACAATTCACCAATGAGTCCTTGGGTCAGTACGTGAAGAGGTTCAGGGAAGCAGTTGGCCAGGTGGCGGACCTCAATGATCTGCAGGCTGTAAGTTTGTTTCAGAATGGGCTAGATCTGGTAAATCCGAAAAGTTGGTGAAGAAGCTGATGTTTCATCATCCGAAGAACTTGGCAGAAGCCTTTGACAAAGCAGAAGGCTATATTGTGGTGGAAGAGGCCATCAATAGCCTGAAACGTCCTTCTTTGGACCTAACAAAGGAGACAAATACTCCTAAAGCTGAAGGCGATCAGAAGAAGGCGGGGGGGTATAACGATCGGCCAGAGGGCAGCTCGAAAAAATACAATAACCCATGGCGACAAGGAAATAATCGCCCACCTGCTTCTGCCCCGAAGGTGAATAAGGTCTACACCAAACTAAATACAGATAGGTCGGTGATTCTAAATCAGATCAGGGGCCAACCGTTCTTTGAACCACCTCGTGATAGCTTTAAGCCAGGACAGGGCAACGCTCGGAAATATTTTGGCAATCATCAAGTTGCAGGTCACGACACTAATGAGTGTTGCAATTTGAAAGATTTTGTGGAGCGGAAGGTTCAAGGTGGTTTGCTGGTTCAATATGTGGCCGAGAGAGACCAACAAGAGCAGCAAAATGTTGACTGTACCGTTCAGATGGTTCAAATGGCTCCCCCCCGTGCAGCCTACTCCAAATCAGCCACCAAGGCATGTCGTTGATGTAATAACCGGTGGGACAGTAGGAAAGTTGGTAGGAAAGAAGAGGAGGGGATATCTGGATTCAGTCATGTCCGTGGCAGGTATTCCCCCGAAGGTCGACAGACTGTTTCCAAGGACTGTTATATCTTTCTCCGATGCAGATTATCCTTCGGAATCCATTGAGCCCCATGAAGGAGCACTGGTAATCACTGCGCAAGTGGGCTCAGTAGATATGAAGCGTATGATGATAGACAACGGGTCCTCTGTGGATATCCTGTATGCCCATGCTTATCAGAGGATGCATCTGGATGGGCAAAAGATGGAGGTTGGGCAGTAGGCTCCCCTATATGGCTTCAACAACTATCCGGTCAAAGTGGCAGGGACTATTGAGCTACCGGTTATATTCGGTACTGCTCCCCAACAGGTAGAAATAACATGTAAATTTTATGTTGTGCATGTAGATTCTACTACAATGCCATCTTTGGGAAGACCTACTGATCGCTTCTCCAAGCAGTGACTTCCATCCCTCATTTTAAGATCAAGTTCCCTACGGCACACGGAGTTGGAGAGGTGTGAGGAACTTGGACTGCCCGCTACCGCTATCTTAAGCCGTCATTTCTCGGAGTAGTAAAGTCAACAAGTAGAAGCAAACCATGGCAATTGAGATCGAGCCCTTCACTGAAAGTAGTTCAGAGCCATTGGTTATTCCTACAGGAGAGACAGAGGATATCGAGCTGGTCCTGGAAAAGAAAGACAAGACAGTGAAGATTGGTTCGGGTTTGCCGGAACCTCTCCGGATAAATCTTATGGAACTTCTTCGCTGCTACGCGGACATCTTTGCATGGGAACCACAAGACATGCCTGGGATTAGCCGAAAGATTGCCAAGCATCGGCTGGATGTGGATCCATCAAAGAAGCCAGTTCGGCAGAAAAGGCGGATCTTTGCACCTGAACGCCAAAGGATCATTGATGAGGAGATCGCGAAGTTGATAGCTGCCGACTTCATCTTTGAGATCGACTATCCGGAGTGGATGGAAAATGTACTGCTGGTGCAGAAACAGAATGGGAAATGGAGAGTCTGCATCGACTACACAGATCTAAACAAAGCATGCCCAAAGGACTTCTATCCTCTACCCCATATCGATCAACTTATTGATGCGACTTCGGGGTATGCACTACTAAGCTTTATGGATGCTTTTTCAGGTTATCATCAAATTTCTATGTGCAAGGAGGACATTCCAAAGACAGCATTCATCACACTCCGTTCGGTGTACGCTTATAAAAAGATGACATTCGGTCTGATAAATGCTGGAGCCACTTACCAGAGAATGATGAACTTTGTCTTCCAGAAGCAGTTAGGAAAGAACATGGAGGTGTATGTGGATGATATGATCGTGAAGAGCACGATGGTTCAGAAACATTTGGATGATCTGGAGGAATGCTTTCAGACGGTCCGCCATCACAAATTGAGTCTCAATCCTACAAAGTGTACCTTCGGACTCGGGGCAGGGAAGTTTCTAGGTTACCTGGTCAGTCAAAGGGGCATTGAGGCCAATCCGAAAAAGATCCAGGCCATTCTAGACATGAAGACTCCTAAGTCATTCAAAGACGTTCAACGTCTGACCGGTAGGATTGCAGCCTTGAGGAGATTCATGTCCAAATCCACAGAGAGATGCTTACCATTCTTCGACACACTGAAGGGACCGAAGAATGTGAAGACATTCCAATAGACTTCGGAGTGTGAAGACGCCTTCCAAGGCATAAAGACATATCTGTCTTCGGCTCTCTTATTGATGAAACATGCTCAAGCTGAGACTTTGTATTTATATCTGGCAGCTAGTTCGTTGGCAGTTGGAGCAGTACTGGTTCGGGAGGTCAGTGGGAAGCAGCATCCGGTCTATTATGTCAGTCACGTCCTAAGAGATGCTGAAACTAGGTACCCAAATATTAAAAAATTTGCATTCGCTTTAATAATTGCTAGTCAAAAGCTTCGACAATATTTTCAAGGTCGGTTCCTAGTTGTCTACACGGATCAACCACTGAAGAAGGTGATGAGCAAGCCAGAAGTTTCGGGGAGATCAACAGCGTGGACTATGGAATTATCCCAATTTTTTATTGAATATCATCCCCGAACTACTATCAAAGGTCAAGCCTTGGCCGATTTCATGGTGGAGTGTTCGTTCTCCGGCAGAATCTTGGCGCCGAAACTTAGACGTCCGTCGGCGATTGCAATTCTTGAAAGACGGTGAATTCATGGAAGTCAGATATCTGAGATGGGTCTTCTACTGCGAATGTCAGTGGGGCAGGAATTATTTTGACAAGTCCAGAGGGATTCAAGGTGCAGCAGGCCATCTGATTTGGATTCAGAGCAACGAACAACGAGGCCGAATATGAAGCAGTGTTGGCAGGAGTCCGGTTAGCAAAAAGTCTAGAAGTCCAGAAGTTGATCATCTACAGTGACTCTCAACTGGTCGTCAAACAACTATCGGGAGATTATGAGGCTCGTGAAACGAGGATGATCAAATATTTGGCAGAGTTGAAGGACCGACTTCGGTATTTCGTATCTTATGAGTTTCAGGGCATAGAACGTAACGACAATTCTATTACCGATGCATTGTCGAAGCTGGCCACTACAGATGTTGTTGTTTTTAATGGGTCAGTTTATTTGGAGGTTTGCAGCAGCCAAGTATCCAGCACAAAGCGGTAATGTGTATCAAATGATCTGACTATTGGATGACCCCCTACATTCTATATCTAGCAGATGGCGTCCTTCCTTCGGATCAGATGCTGGCAAAGAAGATCAAGTACAAGAGTGCCAATTTCGTTCTTATTGATGGGGATCTTTATCGAAGGGCATTTTTCGTCACCATTGTTAAAGTGTCTGGTTCCATCCGAGGCTGAGTATGCTCTTCGGGAGGTTCACGAGGGTATTTGCAGTGATCATATGGCTGCTAAGTCTTTGGCTTATAAAGTACTTCGAAAGGGATACTACTGGCCTACGATCTTCAAGGAAGCTACAGAGTACGTGAAAAAGTGTGGAAAGTGCCAGCTCAATAGACCGATCCCACATCAGCCACCAGAAGAGCTATACTTGATATTATCTCCTATACCCTTTGTTGTCTGGGGGGGTAGATATATTGGGTAAGATTGTTAGAAAGCTAAAAAGGTCGGTCGGTTTTGTCATGAATTCTTTATCGATTATATGACCAAATGGGTAGAAGCGAAGCCACTTCGGTTGATAACGGAACAAGAATGTTTGAAGTTCATGAAGGAGTCCGTAGTGTTTCGCTTCGGAATTCCTAAAGTGGTGATATCGGAAAACGGACGCCAGTTCGTGGGATCAAAATTTGAAGGATTTCTGAAAGAATTGGGGGTTCAGCATAGGAAGACTTCAGTGGCTCATCCACAGTCGAATGGACAAGTTAAGGTGACCAACAGAACGCTTCTGAACGGGATCAAACACAGACTGGACGAAGCTAAAGGAAGATGGCCAGAGGAGTTACTCAGTGTATTATGGGCTTACCGGACTACACCGAGAACTACATCAGGGGATTCACCTTTCAGATTGGCTTATGGTATTGATGCCATAGTCCCAGTCGAGATTGGATCTCCAAGCCTTAGAGTTAGTCAGTTCAGAGAGATCTACAATGAGGAAGGACTGAGGGCCAACTTGGATTTGGTGGAAGAAATCAGAGAGGTGGCTTTGATCAAGTTAACAGCCTATCAACGGAGAGTTGCCAAACATTACAACAAAGGGGTTAAACTTCGTAGATTTGAAGTGGGGGACTTCGTCCTTAGAGAAGTCGAAACGTCTACACCTTAGAACATGGGAAAGCTAATGCCAAACTGGGAAGGGCTGTATGAAGTAATTGAAGTACCCAAGCCCGGGACTTATCGGTTAAAGGAATTAGACGGATCCGAGATCAAGAACACTTGGCATCTTGACAGACTTCGGAAATATTTCCAATAGAAATCGAGTCAGTTTATCGGAAGTCTGTACACAGTTGTTCATCATCAATAAAAGATTCACTTTTTTACAATTGATCTTCGTCCTATTTATCCTAAATTCACAAGGGAATAAGGAGGACGGGGGGGACTCGCTGACCATTCGATGGTAGCCTCTTTGGCAGGTGGTCCTTATGAATTTTTCAGACCCTTCGGGGTAGGCAAACTTCATCGGTGTAAGGAGGACGGGGTGGACTCGCTGACCATTCGATGGTAGCCTTTTCGGCAGGAGTGTCCTTATGAATTTGTTTTACCGCGAGTGGTAAACAAATTCCATGGTCCTTTTAATATTGCTTTTATCGCGAGTGGTAAATCAATATGCACCGAAGTAAGGAGGTATGGTCGGACTTGCTAGCCATTCAATGATAACCTTTTTGTCAGGAGTGTCCTTATGAATTTGTTCCACCGCGAGTGGGGAACAATTTCCATGGTCCTTATAAAATTGTTCTACCCCGAGTGGTAAACAAGATCTTGATAGTACGAGGAGGATCAGCCGAATTCACCTTGTACATCACACTTCAGAAACAATAAGTATACACTACCTTTTTTTGTTTAAGTGTTGAGTTCGGTTCATTCAGTTCAGCTCATTGAATTCAGTTCATTTCATTTCTTAACTTAATTGTTATATTTCTTATCTGATTCATAGTTTAAGTTAAGATCATTCAAGATCATTAATGCTGAATTATTGACAAGAAACAAAGTAAACAAAAGTCATGGTAAAGAAAATTGAAATTTCATTAACACTTAAACAAGTTCACCTAAACAGAAATAAAAAGTTCTTTACAACAAAATTCCTAAACAATTCCACAAATCCTAAAAAATAAAACGAAGCAACATCAGACTCAGGCTGCACCCTCATTTTTGGAGTCAAGAAGAAATTTGGATCCGGTTGAAGTCGCATCCGACTTTTCTTTTGCCTCGATCTCTGGCGAGCCGTATCCTTCGTAGTATACCTTCAGAATCTTTGCACCAAGCTCGTCCAGACGTACGATAGTCCGACTTTGTAGATCGCCACGCAACTCTTTAGTCAAAGGAGGATCTCGCTCTTTAAGCACTCTTATCTTGCCACGAACTTTACGACGTTTGGCCCTATGTGTTTTCTTATCATCCCGAGCCTTCGTCTGAACTTCGCCAAGTTGTATCGCCAAGCTCCGATGGGCTATGACGAATTCTTCATTCTTGGCCTTCAGAGCTAGATTCTCTCCAACCAAGCTGACGTTCATTTCGGTTAGAGATTGCTGGCTAGCCTTAGTCTCTTTTAATTCTCCCTTGGTTGACTCCAGCTCATCATTGGACTCCCTCAGACCTTCTTTGATTTGAGCCAGTTCCCTCTGAAGGCCTTCATTGGTATGAAGAACACTTTCGTGTTCACTTCTCTCTCGAGCCAACGATGCCTTCAACATATTATTCTCCCTTCTCATAGCCTCCTCATCGGATTCAGCATTTGCATGTCGGGGGCATAAACGCCCGAAGACTGCAATTGCCTGCATATATTCGACAGTATCCAATCAATTCCAAATACTTAAATGAGAAAAGAAGTGTATAGGCCAAGAAAACTATCACTTACCTTCGCCAGATAGCTCATGCCTTCATCTAGAAAGTCCCCGTTCGAATGATTGCCAAACCAATGATCATTAGTTTCCCGAACAAAGGCATCAAAAAGCTGAAAGGGGAAATTGGCATTGAACCGAGGCCACATGGTCGGTGTTCCCATTTCATCATTCTGAAATTCCTGTGATAAAGGCCTTGGAGGGGAAGGCATAGGTTGGACATGAGTGGGAGAGGATCCATATATACATTCTCAGGAGAGGGAGATCGAGCTGGAGTGGGGTTGCGAACTGGTGAAGGTATGGGTGTTGAGCTTGGAGGGCTGTCAGATGGTCGTTTTCTCTTTCGTGATGGGACTGCAGTAGGTTCGATTTGCTCTTCTTCAATAGCAACTCGAGTTTCCACTAACATTGAAGAGGGGGGAACATTCGAAGAAGATACTCTAAGATCATCGGGATTTAGAGAAGTAATCTTGGTCCTTAATTTCTTTACTCGAAGGAGCTGTCTACAATCGTCAGCAGATAGATCGAGTAAACTCTTTCGAGCAGGTGTGGGATTGATAATTGGTTCAGCTTCAGAAAGGGTTTCTAAATCTGACGGGATGGAGATTGGTTTGGGTTTTCGGGTAGCTCTTTTCTTTCGACGAAGTTTGAGGACTTCTTCTGGAAGAACAGGATCATCATCTTCTGATCTATGAACTAGGGGTTCGGATATAGGTGTTTTGGTAGGTGGTTTGAGTTTGGAGGGGTTTTCCGGTTGCAGAGGGTCAGAATCGACCTCTGCAGATTTTCCGCCTAGATTATCTTCGGATGGGACTTCCTGTTGAGGGGGGTCGGTAGTGGCTTCTACATACTTTCCAGCTAAAAAATCTTCTAAATCCTTCACTTCCGAAGACGACGGTTTAATCAAAGTTACTACAGAAGATTAACAATTTTACATCAGAATCCATATCACATCAATTTTCAAATATTCATAAAATAAATCTGTACTTACATTTATGGTCGTATAACCACGCCTGCTTGGAAAGAAGTCCATAGTTCCATTCCTCCTTCGGGAAATTGTCAAAAAGTTCTATCATCTCGGCCTCACGTTCTTCAGAAATGTCTCCGAAGTCATTAGAAGTCTTCTCATCAGTGGCCCAGTTCGGTAAAGAGGTGATTTCAGGTCCCTTGATGAAAAACCACCTCTCATGCTATCCCCTATTGCTCGAAGGAGTGTTCACCAACGAACGTCTCTCGAACTTCTCTCCTGTCTTCGAAGGATGCTTGCTTATGGCCTTAAATCCTTTTTCTCTGGACTAGCCAATCTTGTACACGGTGAAGAAGAAGTCGAGTGTCGGTTCGACACCTAGCTCGTGGCGAAAGGCGATGAATGCTAGGATATAAATGTAAGAGTTCGGCACCAATTGGCCGAGCCCAACCCCCAGAAATCCTAAGATGGTCACTATGAAGACATGGAGAGGGAACTGATGAGTAGGTTTTTAAACCATGAATTATGCTCAGTTGGTGTGTTTTTATATTGGTTTTTATGCATTGTGTATGTTACTGTTGATGAGTTTTTCGTTAATGTAGGAAAAGCAGAGGCATCTTGCAGTCGGAAGCTTTTGAAGATGTATGAAAAGAAGATGAAGTTCTTTGATGGATCGTATTTGGCAAAGACCGTGAGGGAGCGCCGAGTGTCTTGAGGAGTGGACTAGAGACTGTCGTGATGGCGCCGATCATATTTGAAATTTGTTGCCGATCAAGGAGTTGATTGTTACTGATGCACTTTAATGTATTTGGCAGGGAAGGTCTCGAAGATCTCGATCGGTATTGCGCCTTATTGGAGAGTTGGCTTTTAAAGAGGAGATGAGCGGTTTGTAGTTGGGAAGAATTAGAATTGTCTTCAAATTGTTTTGGAGAGGAAGTGGAGTCAAGCTAGGAGAGTATCTAGACAAGTCTACAAGTAAAAGGAAAAAAAGAGGAGAGACGGGGGGAACTTGGAAAGAAAAAACAAACAGGAATGACATTGGAGATCAAGCTTGGAGGTCTAGAGAAGAAGGAATAACTTCACGAAATTGCAGAAATTGAATTCAGAGAAGGGTGGTGTTTATTATTCTTCCTTAATTCTTATTATCTGTAATTGGGATGATGTCTCCTTTTATTTATTCAGTAGTTAATTTATTTATGATGAATTAATTATCTTTTTAGGCGATTGATGGATCTTTGAGTGGAACAATGGTTTATTAGCTTTAATTCTCAGTTTAATAAAATATTCAACAGTTTATCTATATTGATTTGAGCTTGAATTTGTGAATTGCATGATCAACAATTCTTTGTGGATTTGAATGGATTCGAGAGAAGATGTTTAAATCTAGACTTAATTAATATAGCATGTGTTCATGAATTTTGTGAATAGCAGAATTGTGATGAATGTTAAGGTAGATATATGCTTAACATCGCATGTAATCGTTAGAGAACTTAATCTTAAACTTCTTTTGATTTAATTTGCGTAGAGATATTGTGAGTTAGTTGATTGGAGTGTTTGGCTTAATTCTATCTTAATTGTGGATTTGAGTTAATTTGGTATTGGTGCACTGAGAGGTGGTTAATGTTATAATCGTGTTCTCGATTAATAAACTGGAATATTGAATTGAACTGGGGTAAAAGTGAATTAATCTGAGTAAAGCTTAGAGTGAAATCATGAGCCTAATTCTCCAAGTATTGTTTGAAAATTGAGTTTTATTTTTGTAGGTTATTATTGATAGTTAGATTATTAGTTGTTAAGATTTTCTTCTCATCTATTCAAGTTAGTTTAATAAAATTCGGATTAGTTAAAAATTGATAGTTGTAAGCTTGAGTTCTTGCTAATTGTCTCTGTGGGAATGATACTCTACTTATCACTTTATTACTTGTTGACCACGTATACTTGCGTGTTGTGCGTAATTAGATTTTACCCAACAAGTTTTTAGCTGTGGTTGTTTAGGGAACATATTAGCCTAGATCTTAATTTATTACAATATCAGTTAAATTAATTCAGTTTTACTTTAACAATTTTTTTATTTTGTTTGTTATCTTATTTCAGGTGATTTGAGCAGTTTATGCAAACACGGTCCAAAAATCCTAACCTGCTTCCTTTTGAGGACGACATCGAGAAAAGATTTCAAAGATTGAGTAAGTGGATTAAGGAAACAAGACAAGAATTTGAGACACCTGAAAAAGAAGAGGAAATGGCAGCTGAAGATCATAAAGCACTAAAGGACTTCGCCACACCAAAGGTGACTGAATTGCAGTCAAGCATCACGAGGCCCGCAATAGCTGCAAATACATTTGAAATTAAGCCGGGAACAATTCAAATGATCCAAAATTCAGTTCAGTTTCGGGGATTGGCGAATGACGATCCAAACGAGCATCTAGTTAGTTTCTTAGAGATATGTGATATTTTTAGGTATAATGGAGTGTCGGATGATGCAGTACGACTTCGCTTGTTCCTATTCACCTTACGGGACAAGGCGAAGATTTGGCTACACTCCCTACCATCCAGATCTATAACTACGTGGGAAGACCTAGCTCAGAAATTCCTCGCCAAATTTTTCCCACCTGCAAAAATGAGGAACGAGATAACGATGTTTAAACAGCAACACGGGGAGACATTGTATGAGGCATGGGAACGATATAAAGAATTACTTCGAAAATGTCCACATCATGGGTTGCCGAAATGGTTGCAATTGAACACATTTTATAATGGATTGAATGGAAACATCAGAACGAGCATTGATGCAGCTTCAGGTGGAGCATTTATGGCAAAGAGCTATGAGGAAGCGTATGAGTTGATAGAGACTATGGCAGCTAATAATTACCAGTGGCCCACGGCGAGAATGAATCAAACAAAGGTCGTAGGAGTGTTAGAAGTTGATGGAATGACGACAATACAAGCACAAATTCCAGCTCTCTCAAAGAAATTTGATTCTATGGCGGGGGTGCAATTGCAACAAGCACAACAGATACAGCAAGTGGCAAGTATTTGTGAGTTGTGCGCGGGAGAACATTCTACGGACCAATGTGCAATTAATCCAGCCTCTGTGCAATTTGTGGGTAGCTACAATAGAATTCCGCAAAATACCTATCAGAATACATACAACCAAGGGAATAGAAACCATCCAAATCTATCGTGGAGTAATAACCAGCAACAACAAACTCAAAGGCCATCTTATCCCCCAGGATTTTAGACACATTAACAACCAACCCAATACCAAGAAAGGAAATCAGATCTGGAGGAGTTAGTGACAAAGTACATAACCAGCAATGAAGCAGCTATGAAAAATCAAGCAATGGCCATGAAAGCACAAGAATTAGCCATGAAATCACAAGAAACTGCAATCAAAAATTTGGAGAATCAAATAGGATAACTTGCACTAGCATTTAATAATAGACCACAAGGAACACTACCCAGTGATACCGAAAGAAACCCCAAAGGTAATCACGAGCAATGTCAAGCTATTATGTTGAGGAGTGGAAGACATCTTGAGGGGCAAGAAACAAAAACAGCGGGTGTAAAGGAAGTTGAGACAGATCACGGAAAATGCAGAGATTGAGATGGAGCAGGCCGATAAACTGCAAAAGCGAAAGCATCCATGTGGCGAACCAATTAGCTATCCCCCTCCATTTCAAAGATAGAATTCAAAAAAGTAGAAAGTAGACAAACAATTCATAAAAATTTTGGAAGTTTTAAGAAACTTCAAATCAATATCCCGTCGGCAGAAGCCCTGGAGCAGATGCCTAGTTATGCCAAATTCATGAAAGGGATTCTATCGAGAAAGAAGAAGTTGGGAGACTATGAGACAGTAGCTTTAACAGAAGAGTGTAGTGCAGTGTTACAACAAAAATTGCCATCAAAGTTGAAAGACCCAGGTAGCTTCACCATTCCATGCACAATTGGGAATACGGCGTTCAACAAATGTCTGTGTGACTTGGGAGCAAGTGTGAATCTTATGCCATTGTCGGTCTACACAGAGTTGGGGTTGCCTGCACCAAAGCCTACAAAAATTTCTTTGCAATTGGCAGATAGGTCAGTAACATATCCAAGAGGCATTGTGGAAGACATCCTAGTGAAGGTGGAAAAATTCATATTCCCTGCAGACTTCATTATCTTAGACTATGAGGAAGGTAAAAACATCCCAATCATTCTAGGGAGACCTTTTCGCTACTGGTGCAGATGATTTCATCGATGTACAAAAAGGGAAGGCTGACTATGAGGGTTCAAGACCGGAAATTAAATTTAATGTGTTTAAGGCCATGGAATTCCCAACGGATGATGAAGAATGTTTTAGGATGGATCTTATTGACCACATAGTTGGCGAAGACATGAACAAGAGCTTGGAGAATGATCCATTGGTGACAACATTATTGGGAGGTGAAGGACTTGACGATCCAGAAATTGGAGAATATTTGCAAGTATTGAACTCTCTGCCATGAGTAAGCAGATTTAAAGCACCATTCGAAACATTGCACATGGAAGAAGCGGACAACGACAAGAATGAAATAAATCATATGAGGAACCACCAATTCTTGAGTTGAAACCACTCCTTAAACACCTCAGGTATGCGTATTTAGGCCAGTCAAATTCTTTACCTGTTATTATTTCTGCTACACTAAACGAATTGCAGGAAGAAAAGCTGTTACGAGTGCTCCGGGAACATAAATCGGCGATAGGATGGACATTAGCGGACATCAAAGGAATCAGTCCATCCTTTTGCATGCACAAAATTTTGATGGAGGATGATGCTAAACCGAATTCGTGGAACAATAGAGGCTACTAACTCGATCATGAAAGAAGTAGTCAAGAAGGAAATTCTGAAGTGGTTAGACGCATGTATCATCTACCCAATTTCAGATAGCAAGTGGGTTAGCCCAGTGCAGTGTGTGCCGAAAAAGGGAGGTATGACTGTGGTTCAAAATGAAAACAATGAGCTGATTCCAACAAGAACAGTGACTGGATGGAGAGTTTGCATGGACTACAGAAAATTGAATAAAGCGACTCGCAAAGATCATTTCCCTCTACCCTTCATTGATCAAATGCTGGACAGACTGGCGGGTCATGCATACTATTGCTTATTGGATGGTTACTCAGGGTATAATCAAATTGTCATCGCTCATGAGGATCAAGAAAAGACAACATTTACGTGCCCCTATGGTACGTTCGCATTCAGGAGAATGTCATTCAGACTGTGTAATGCACCTGCCACTTTCTAATGGTGCATGATGGCCATCTTCTCAGATATGGTGGAAAAGAATGTGGAAATCTTCATGGATGATTTCTCTGTCTATGGGGATAATTTTGACGCGTGCTTGGAAAATCTAGTAATGGTCTTACAGAGATGCACGGACACAAATCTGGTACTTAATTGGGAGAAATGCCACTTTATGGTAGAAGAAGGCATAATTTTGGGACACAAAGTCTCGATACAAGGATTGGAGGTCGAAAAAGCCAAGCTGGAGACAATTGAGAAATTACCTCCGCCAAGTTCAATCAAGGCTATTAGAAGCTTTCTAGGACACGCAGGGTTCTATAGGAGGTTCATTCAGGATTTTTCAAAAATAGCAAAACCATTGTGTAACCTCCTGGAGAAGGATTCAGTATTCAAGTTCGATGAGGAGTGTAAGTTGGCCTTCGAGTTGTTGAAGAAAAAGCTAACTACAGTCCCCGTTATCGTCGCTCCGGATTGGAGCATGCCATTTGAATTAATGTGTGATGCAAGTGACTATACAATCGGGGCTGTGTTGGGCCAACGCCGAGACAAGATATTCCATGCTATTTACTATGCAAGTAAAACACTCACAGAAACTCAGTTGAACTACACAACAACAGAAAAAGAATTACTTGCAGTGGTGTACGCGTTCGATAAATTTCGGGCCTACTTGATCGGAACAAGGGTAATAGTTTATACGGACCATGCGGCCATTCGGTATTTGATAGCAAAGAAAGACGCAAAACCACGTCTTATCCGATGGATCCTCCTCCTACAAGAATTTGACTTAGAGATCAAGGACAGAAAGGGGACAGAGAACCAAGTCGCTGATCATCTGTCAAGGCTGGAAAATTTTGATAAAAAAAAAGAGGATAAGTGTGTCATCAACGAAACCTTCCCAGATGAGCAATTATTCGGGATTCAAACAGAAGTACCATGGTATGCAGACTTCGTAAATTATCTCGTCAGTAATATACTACCTCCTGATCTTACACGACAGCAGAAAAAGAAGTTTCTGCACGATGTCAAATGGTATATGTAGGATGAGCCGTACTTGTTTAAACAGTGCGCCGACAAGATGATCCGAAGATGTGTGCCTTACAACGAAGTGAAGAACATATTGCACGATTGTCACTCATCTGCATATGGCGGGCATTATGGTAGTACAAGAACAACGGCAAAGGTGCTTCAATCAGGGTTTTATTGGCCAACCCTGTTTAAAGACGCTCACCAATTTGTCAAAACATGTGATCGCTGTCAAAGATTGGGTAACATATCAAAAAGAAATGAGATGCCGTTACAAGTAATATTAGAGGTTGAAATCTTTGATGTATGGGGCATTGACTTCATGGGACCATTCCCCTCGTCTCTCAGCAATCAATATATTCTACTTGCGGTGGACTACGTTTCAAAATGGGTAGAAGCCGCAACACTACCATCGAACGATGCCAGAGTGGTCCTAAGATTTTTACAGAAAAATATCTTTACAAGGTTTGGAACACCGAGGGCCATAATAAGTGATGAGGGAAGTCACTTTTGCAACAAAGCATTTACAGCCCTGTTGGCAAAATATGGGGTTAACCACAAAATAGCGACGGCTTATCATCCCCAAACCAATGGACAAGCAGAGGTGTCAAACAAGGAGGTAAAGAAAATATTGGAGAAAGTAGTCAACCCAAATCGTAAGGATTGGTCACTTCGCTTAGATGATGCACTTTGGGTATACCGGACCGCATACAAGACACCGATTGGCATGTCACCTTACCAGTTGTTGTATGGAAAGGCATGCCATCTTCCGATTGAGCTACAACACAAGGCGTACTGGGCTATTCAAAAACTAAACTTCGATCAAGCAGCGGTGGGGGGAAAAGAGATTACTACAGCTAAATGAGCTGGACGAATTCAGATTACAAGCTTACGAGAATGCACAATTATATAAGGAAAAGATGAAAAAATGGCACGATCAGAAAATCAATCACCGAACATTCATGCGAGGCAAGTTTGTCTTTCATTGCTCAATTCAAAACTAAGGTTGTTTCCAGGGAAACTTAAATCACGGTGGTCAGGACCATTCACAATAAAAATGGTTTTCCCACATGGTGCCGTGGAGCTGTATAGTAGAAACCCATTGGAAACCTTCAAGGTAAACGGTCAAAGATTGAAGCATTACTGGGGAGAGGATGCAAATGTGGACACCATCAACATTACCCTCACAGACACGCATTAAAACATGAGGGACTGTCGGGCTAGCGACATTAAACCAAGCGCTACTTGGGAGGCAACCCAAACTCTAAACTTCATTTTTTTTTATTATTATTATTTGTTTTTAAATTTTGTTATAGCCTAGTCAGAATAAGGTATACTGGGAGAATAACAAAAATCTCTATAATTGCAGGAACCAAAAGCAAGTGCAGTGTCAGAACGTAAATTATAAGATCAAAGAAAGAACGCTATTGATCAAGGCATGACACATACATAATGACCGCGCACTACCCAAGCAGTTTCTCAAGCCAAGAATGCCGATAAAGGTCAAGAGTTAGAAAGGCATCACAGCGCCTAATAATCTAGTGAACCAGTCTTGGCGGTATAATAATAATATTGGACCGAACCAACATATCGCATAATGGCATTGATCATATTATTTGGGTGGTCGACAAATACATTGTGCTTGGAAATTCAGCAATTAAAGAGACATGTTTGACTTGAATAACTCCACCTCTCCACCTATCTATTACATCAATACCACTTCTCCACTTCTCCTAATTCTATTGCACTTCCTCTTCCCCATAACCCCCATTAATTTATCTTTACACTCATTCTCCTTTCCAAATTCCAAAACCACTAACCCTTTTAATTCCCAATCCCCACCCACGTTGAAACCTATTATCTATAAATGAAGCTTCTCCATTCTAAACCTCTAGACACTACAACACTCAAGAATCATAACCCAATCCTAAATCCAACACTAGCCTCGCACAAAGTGATACAAATTGGGAATTCTCTTCAAAAAGGTAAACCCAACTTATAAAAGGTGTGATAATTCTCTTCATCCCTCTCAAGAATTTATTATTGTGACATCCAATATTGAGTGGTAAAGTTGAGAATTGTGAAATCAAGAAGAAAGTTGGGGGAATCACACATTCCGCTCACCACCTGTTCGAGAAAAATACAGACCCAAATATTTGTGGCAACGAAATTGGAAGCAACATGTCTTCACACAAATGACAAAGGGCATCCACCTCTTCGACTCGCCCATCATATGCCCATACTAAATTTGTGAGCGAGAGGGCCGCAGAGAAATTCCACACATCAATTGGCAAGAAAAAATTGATACTAGAACGAGGGTTGAAGCCAAATGCGAATTTGGATGGGGATATGGCATTGCAAATTGTAGAACGCAATTGGTTTCAACTAGTAGAGCAATCGCTTCCAGCGGCAATCAACATAGTTAAGGAGTTTTACGCGAATGCAACTGAACATGTCAATCATGTTGTCATGGTTCGGGGAAAACCAGTAGCGTTTCATGCTGAAGCTATCAACGAATATTTTGGGTTGGAAACGCCGCAAGAGGACCGGTATGAAGATGGGTTGCCCGAGCTAGATGTGTTGATTGCCCAGTTATGCAAACCAGGAACAAAATGGACGATTAAAGTTGGAACGAACGAAAAGGTAAGTTTTCCCCACGCAGCACTGAGTCGATATGGAAAAGCATGGCATGAGTTTATTTGTGCTCGATTAATGCCCACGAGCCATCTAACTGAGGTTGCTAAAGCACGGGCCCAATTATTGTATGGAATCGTTCACCACCATTATATGGTGAATAATACAATTGCTTTTTATAATGTTGATGTGGGGGATTGTATTCAAGAATCTATTGACCGAGCATTAAGGGGGAGTACTTCAGGCGGACTACTGCACGGGTTTCTAATTACCAATTTATGCCGGAAGGCTGGGGTGCAGTGGCAACCTAATGAACCAATTCAACAACCATCGTCTATAATTGATCATGCAACTATTCAGAGGTATATAGCTTGGGATGGAGCACAGTCCCACCCGCGTGGTGAAGGTTACATCATGATCCGACAACCATCATCATCCCATTTAGTGAAGGACCTAAAGAAGAGGAAAACGCTTCGCAAGGAACAAACACGAGTCCCAAGGAATCAATTCATGTGGTTGGCTGAGCGGCAAGATTTAATGCATCAGTACAATGCAAACGCATTTAACACGCTTGCTGAGGCATTTGCTCGTTGTAATCCAAATGCTCAGCCAGTCGTTATGCCTACTCCTTCTATCCTGCCAACATATCCTCCTTCGGACGATGATGCACAGTAATGCGGTTTCAGGGAAGTCCTCAAATTTTTATTTTTGAACATATATGAAGTAATGAGGGCATTCCTTAATTTAAGTTTGAGGGATTTGTTTTATTTGTTTTATTTGCATTTGCATGATAGTTTATAAATTAGTTTTAAAAAAAAAAAAAAAAAAATTGGTGCTCTCGTTGTGAGCACGAATCCAGTGGGTAGTTGGGATATGTTGCTGTTTTTCAGGGCCAATGATGAGGTTAGAATTTGGTGAAATTGTGCGATACTTAGTAAGGGAACTTTGAAATAATTTTGTGTTATAAGTCGAATCTTTCTACTATTTGAAATTATTATAAAAGGATTATTTAACATACCAACCGTTGATAGATTGATTGCGTTAAATTGATTCATAATAAAGCTCTAAAAGGCATCACTAGTTAAATATAAGAATGATAAGAATGAGTAGTGATGACTAGTGTTAGACAAGAGCTTAAGTTTGGGGGAATATGTGGGGTATATAAGCCTGTTTATCTAAATATATATATATATATATATATATATATATATATATATGGCTTGTTTTATTTAGGGCCTTTGTTACTTGAGCAGAAACGCATAGAAGGGGTATCTTAAAACCTAAGCGCCCTAAGGTCTTATATGGTGCGGGAGTCGTTGGTGAAAGCTCGCTAAGGGTATCTTTGTTAGCCTAATGGAATGAGACATTGCAGCTTATGGTTAAAAAAAAAAAGAAATAAAAGAGAGAAGAATAAAACGGGAAATAAGAGCAAAATGCCCCCGTGAATGTTAAGCGAGGTATAAATACCCCAAGTTGACCTTTTATGATGGTTTGTGTCTAGCTTTGGTTGGATCGAGCTTATTGTTGGATTTCTTATATTTATTTTGTTTAAGCCTTAGAAGAGGTGTGTTATGTTTTAAATTTGATAGTATGTCAATTTATGTTGTTGGTACACACACACACACACTATAATAGTGATATCAGTTTGAGATTCAATGGTTGGCTAGAAATTGTGGATTAGTTCCGTTATGAGGTATTGCTATATTTACATGATTTCTCTGAGGCCTTGTCAGTGGGTATTACTAATTTGATACTGGGTTCAATATTTTAGGTTAGTTGCATTGCATGACATTGTGTTGCTTGAGGACAAGCAACGTTTAAGTTTGGGGGAGTTTGATGAGTAGGTTTTAAACCATGAATTATGCTCAGTTGGTGTGTTTTTATATTGGTTTTTATGCATTGTGTATGTTACTGTTGATGAGTTTTTCGTTAATGTAGGAAAAGCAGAGGCATCTTGCAGTCGGAAGCTTTTGAAGATGTATGAAAAGAAGATGAAGTTGTTGATAGTGCAGCAAATGGCAATTACCGTAGGGAGCTACTCGAGTGTGCGGGAGTGGACTAGAGATCGTCGTGATGATGCCGATGATTATTGGGTCAATTACTGATCATATGGGTTGATTATGCTATCTTGATGCACTAGCGCTAGCAATAACTTGCGGGAAAGGTCTCGATGATACTTGATCGCTACTTGATGAGTTGGCTTTTAAAAGAGAGATAGACTATCAGAAGACACCGAATTTTATGAAATAAAATTATTCAATTTTTTTTATAATTATTATTCAGTAAATGTTAAAATTGATAAAAGTTTAAAGTTATGGGTGAAATATGCAAATTTTACAAAACACACAAGTGGCTATAAAATATTCATTGTTGTCGGAGAATATTCGTTTGGTCGTGGAATATTCTTTTTGTCGGGAATATCCGTACGACGGCGCAGTCATTTGTGGGACCCATAACAGAATAAATGTCGGATGAAGAAAACGACAAAATTAAGTTTTTATAAATGACGAATCGTAATCGTTCACTAATTAACCTTTGTTGGAATACCCGATTGGTAAAATAAAGTGTCTGGCGTTGTTGCACGCGAAGCACACACGGTATTACACAGTATTTTTGAATTATTGATTCTTACGTAAGAAGGCACTACTCAATAACTGTTACAGTAATTACTGTTCAATATTTTATTTTATTGATTCAATAATTTCTGCGTTGATATTATATATTATTATTGTTTCAATAATTGTCACTGCACAGTATTTTCTATTATCAGATCAATAATTTAAATTATTTGAATAATATTATCGATAACATTATTGGCAATGTCTAGAAAGTTACATCTAAGGAGAGGTTTGGTCACCTAATCAATGCTTGAAAGAAAGAGAAATCCTTATTGGAAAGCCCCTACATCCAGGAGAACTACGGTTGTCGAGATTGTGGGTCTATAATATTATTTGTGAATAATTAATTATTGATTATTATGATAAAAAAATATTTATTGTGGATATAGATGGAGAAAATTTTAATGTGACAACTATTGAAAATTAATATTTTATCTTTTTACGATAAAATAATTCATTTAAATATATTATTTTAATAATATATTAATGATAATATTTTTACAATGAATGTAGGATATATGAGTATATGAGGAGGAAGAGTATTTTTGTGGTAATAAATATTTAACATATGTTTTGGGTGTCGGTAGACACAATTCTTGATCGAAAATTGATTATAATCGTAAAATCGCTTCGTTTGTTGATTTCGGTCAATTTCATTTGGAATTTGGAAAAAATTTCTTACGCAAAGTTGTAGAGAATGGAATTTTCCATGGAAAGTCATGAGTTTCAAATTTTTCTCGATAAACGGGCTATTTTCTATGAATTATTGAAGTTTCAGAAAATAAAATGATTTTTATTAAATTATATGGTGGGACCCACTTTGGTTGGTGTTAATAACATATGGGCTGCTATATTTTTTCAGAATTGGCATGCTTGGATGGCTGGTCTTGGATGGTTGGTGTGTAGAAAAGAAAAATAATATTTTATTATTTTAGTCTCCTTCATGCGTTCTAAAGCATTTTCTATAAATAGAAGCTTAAGTTAGAATTAAAAATCACAATTTAAACCCAAGTTTTCTCTATTTCTCTCTATATTATCAAGTGTATTCTTGTATCTTGAGTGTTTCTATACGGTGCAAGTTCGTTCAGCGTTATTCCAGTCAGAAATACTGCTCTTTTGAGGTAAGGGATTTTAAGGGTTATTATGTTTTTCAGTTCGTACTTCTTCCGTCCTTCAGAAAATTCTGGAAAAATTTGAAATGATATTTTGATGAGTTTTATTGATTGTGTCCAAAAATGGCGATTTTTGGATGTATAGATTAAGAGTTATGAATTTTATGAGAAAAGACTATTTTAAAAGTAACCGTTTATAACTCCTTGTGGTTAACTCCAAAATTGATGAAATTTTTATTGGGAGTACATATATATAACATGGGTATATTCTATAAATTTTAGAATTTTTGGATAAAAGTACAATTTATGATAAATATTTTAATATTCGGCGGTTTTGGCCATATGAAAAATAGTAAATGAATTTTAAAAATTCTGAGAAAAATATATGTTCAATATGAGACTATATTCTACTAAATCTCAGAAAAGAAATATTTTTGGAACTGATTTGGTATTTTTCATGAAAATGGACTAGTTATGAGTAAATGAATTAAATATGTCGTGTGAAGTAAGAAAATTGGAAAATAAGATTTTATGGCTTGAGAATCCTATATGAGGTATATGTAGATTTTTGATGAGGGTTTTGGTTATTGGTGATGAAATCTTATGAGTTTGGCATTTTAGAATGATTAAATGCATTATTTAGTAAAGTGTAAACAATTAAAATAAATTGTTTATAAGCTTAAGAAATATTATTCTTTCAATATCATTATCGTGAAATATTGGTATGGATTTTATTGTGGAATTTCTACCTTTTTCATGCTCGGGGTTACTATTCACGAGTTACTATTCATGAGTTCTTATTCACGAGTTCTTATTCAAAGGTACTATTCACGACAAAATTGGTTTTTTTTCTAACCAAATTATAGTTGATTTATGAATATTACTCTTGAGATTAAATCTAGATGTTTTGATTATATTGATTTTACTATCCTATATAACATTTTATAACCCTAATGATGATATTTCTCTTTGACTTGAGTGTAAAATGGGTAGATTTTTGGTATGATCATGACTATGGGTTCTCTTTGGCGATGGTGCAAAGTTGAATTGTTAATCTGGTATGATCATGACCATTGAATTTATAATTGAATATCTTTAGCTTAAGTGCAAAGGTGAAATGATCAACATGGTTATAATTATTGTTTATATAAATTCGAAATGATTATATATTTTTTGAGATATTAATATATTTGGTCTATAGTGCAAATATATGAAGCTGTTGAGGAATATCTTTGGCTCAGAAAGTGCAAAGATGAATTATTGATGAATATCTTTGGTAGTAGTGCAAAGATGACATGTTGTTGAATATCTTTGGCGATGAGTGTAAAGATGAACATGTGTTGAGATGAACATGACCAACCTGGTGATACAAAATGAATATCTTTGGTAGTAGTGCAAAGATGAAATTATTAGTATGATTATGAACAAGAAATATGATTTGGTGTAACCATGATCTTTGATGTTTGAGGTAAAGATAGGTGATGAAAATTATCTTCATTCCGGATGAGAAGAGAATTTAGAACTACAATTATGATTATGAGTTATTCATATGATTGTGGACCAGAATTGTTGATTGATGTTACAGGGATAAAATATTGTTGGTGGATTTTTAACATGGAGAAGATAATAGACTTTATAGTCTATTTGACTCTTCTAATGGATTGCTCATTCCGCTGCAACTATGATTGAAATTTTTATCATCTACCATATGTTCTAAATCTCTGATTTATTACTGTTGAAGGCTATTGATAATTTATTTATCTTTAGTCATGATATTCTTTACTGAGCTAGTTGTGCTCATCCTTTTGCTTCACAATTCCTTTCAGGTAATAAAAGTGTAGCATTTGGGACAAGCGAGAATAACATGGGAATAGAAGCGGAGGTCTATAGATGTTGAGGTGAGGTGAATTCAACTTTGGAAGGGTGTTTTATCACTATTATACAAGATGTTTAATGACATACAACCTCGAGTCATCATAAGACAGGATTGTGCTCATCCACTTGCTGAGTATATCTATCAGCACTATCTATATGATCTTGGAGTCTATTTGAAATATAACTCTCAATTAGAGACAGTAGAGATAATGATATGTCAAGAGAAGACTCACCATTGGGAAGAATATGATAGTAATCTTCTAGTTTTTCTTTGGGGTCTATTGGGTCAACCAAGGATAATTCTGTGGCCATATGATATCTATCATAACCTAAAAGCATGGCCTCCCATGTACGAAGGTTTCCTTGAGCACTTCCCAAAGATTTTAGTTTCTAAAACAGTCTTTGACTATACCTTTATGTAAGGTGTCACTATGAGGTGTTGTCCACGGTTGGGACATGTGTCACATTTGGTATATATTTGTATCCAAACTCACAGTATATGTGTTGTTGTATTTTGCACGACAATTGTTGTAATAAAGTTGTAGTTATTTTTTTTGTACGATGTATTTGGCGACTCAGAATGGGTTGGATGGAATGGACCTATTTTGGGGTCGTTACAACGGCTGTAGTTGGGAAGAATTAGAATTGTCTTCAAATTGTTTTGGAGAGGAAGTGGAGTCAAGCTAGGAGAGTATCTAGACAAGTCTACAAGTAAAAGGAAAAAAAGAGGAGAGACGGGGGGAACTTGGAAAGAAAAAAAAAACAGGAACGACATTGGAGATCAAGCTTGGAGATCTAGAGAAGAAGGAATAACTTCACGAAATTGCAGAAATTGAATTCAGAGAAGGGTGGTGTTTATTATTCTTCCTTAATTCTTATTATCTGTAATTGGGATGATGTCTCCTTTTATTTATTCGAGAGTTAATTTATTTATGATGAATTAATTATCTTTTTAGGCGATTGATGGATCTTTGAGTGGAACAATGGTTTATTAGCTTTAATTCTCAGTTTAATAAAATATTCAACAGTTTATCTATATTGATTTGAGCTTGAATTTGTGAATTGCATGATCAACAATTCTTTGTGGATTTGAATGGATTTAGAGAAGATGTTTAAATCTAGACTTAATTAATATAAAGACGTGTTCATGAATTTTGTGAATAGCAGAATTGTGATGAATGTTAAGGTAGATATATGCTTAACATCGCATGTAATCATTAGAGAACTTAATCTTAAACTTCTTTTGATTTAATTTGCGTAGAGATATTGTGAGTTAATTGATTGGAGTGTTTGGCTTAATTCTATCTTAATTGTGGATTTGAGTTAATTTGGTATTGGTGCACTGAGAGGTTGTTAATGCTATAATCGTGTTCTCGATTAATAAACTGGAATATTGAATTGAATTGGGGTAAAAGTGAATTAATCTGAGTAAAGCTTAGAGTGAAATCATGAGCCTAATTCTCCAAGTATTGTTTGAAAATTGAGTTTAATTTTTGTAGGTTATTATTGATAGTTAGAGTATTAGTTGTTAAGATTTTCTTCTCATCTATTCAAGTTAGTTTAATAAAATTCGGATTAGTTAAAAATTGATAGTTGTAAGCTTGAGTTCTTGCTAATTGTCTCTGTGGGAACGATACTCTACTTATCACTTTATTACTTGTTGACCACGTATACTTGCGTGTTTTGCGTAATTAGATTTTACCCAACAGGAACCTAACCCCCTTCTCTAAGATGGTCACCGGGATAGCCGTCCATTCTTCAGGACGTTGATACATTCGTTCTTCAGACCTGAGAGCTCTCACCAAATGGGTATCCAAAATATGACAGCGAGTTCGTATCTTCTTCAGATCAATCTCTGTAACTATCGATTGAGTGTTGGCATGGAAGTATCGTTCCTTACTCTTATAGAATGCAGAAGGGTTGGGAAGGGGTTTCGTTATCGGATTCTTGCTAGGAGTTGCAGCTGTCGAATTGGAACTTGAGGCTCTTTTGTTGGGGCTCGGGTTTGGCGGAATGACGCTGATCGGAGTCACTAAAAGAGGCGAACCTTGTTCAGAATCTTGAGAAGCCATTGATGAGATTTCGCAGAGAAAGGAAGGAAAATTCTGGAGAGAAAAAAAGAGCTCAAAGGTCCAAAATTCAAATTGGCAGGTAAAACTGTCAAGATTGCTAAAGTTTATCTTTTATACCGACGGTTACACGATACACGAGGGCGGCACATTAATGGACAGTAATAATCAAGAATTCAAAACGGGCAGCGTCCAATTCAAAATTCGAATATTAATCGGGTTAGGCCTTTCAATTGGGTTTTTGGTTCTTAAATTGTCTTATAATTTTAATTCACTTCCATTTGGGTTTTAGTAATTCTTATTTTGAGCCCATTTCAATTCTGTTAGATCCTATAATATCACGGACCATCTATAGTTTTCCATTAAATATCCTATTTGATAAAAAACTAGGGGGCAATGTTAGGTCATGATATTTCTCCCATTGGGCCGAATGGATTGGGCCTATTTATTTAATTAGTCCATTGGGTCTTCACTATTAAGTCTTTAAGTTGATTGGGCCTAATCATCATCTTATTCCTGTTAAATCCTTATAAGATCGGGTCGGATCGATGGGTTGACCCATTAGATCTTTTTAATATCTTTATCTTTGACTTGTAATGATAAAAAAGGATGGTTGTTGACCAAAAGTTTGCAGATCATTAATGTGGATGGGATTATATGGCTTATTTACGATATATATGAGAGAGGAAAAAGGTGACAACTCGCATGCGATCGGCAGAGATCAACGAGGAGTGGAAATTTGTGATAGAAGACGGTAGTAGTGGTAATTGAGAAGCCGAGCGAGAGAGTATAACCTAGCAAGGAAGTCTCCAAGAAAAGGTACGCATTCATACAACTGATAATTTTATCTCTCAAGACGCTAGACATTTTTTATCCTCCATTGTTAACCTCAGAATCATTGACCGACTTTCTCGCGTCTGAGCTATATTTATTCCCAAATTGAGGCGGTCGAAGCTTTTGGTGTTGGTGCGTTTAGTGTTATGCGGGATCGATCGGTGTCTTACGTGATTGGGACGTTAGAGAAGATCTTAGCGTTAACAGTAACTATAATGTTATTTTTAATTATATCTTAATACACCTTAACAGTTCACAATTATTTTCTTCTCTAAATAATAATAATAATTATTATTATTTTGTATTGATTGGTATGTGTTACTAATTTCCCACGCAAAAAACGTGCGAGATGGTCTATTATTGGTACTTAATAGGTGTAGTGCTATTTCCCATGCAATCGCGTGGTTGCTTTATTGCTTGATTGACATTTCGACAATTTATTGAGATTTTAATAATTTTTTATTATTTCTTCGGAATTTGAAATTATATAAATAAAATCTGTGATGCCATTATTCTTGGCAAACAGACACTGTCGGTGGCGAACCATATTAGAATGTGTGCCTATTGGAAAAAAATTATTTTATAATATATGATAAATTTAAAAAAAATTTAAATATAATGAATAAATTGATCCCACTAAAATTTTATAATTTTTTTAATATACGAGGTCAAATTGAATTTTTTATAAATTTCTCAATTTCATATTACTTCTACTCCTTGATGTGCATCTTCATTTAATATTTTTAAAATAAATAATAATCTAATTTATATTGTTTTTATAACATAAGATATTTAAATATTTATTAATAAATTTATGAT
This sequence comes from Panax ginseng, assembly GCA_020205605.1. Lineage (NCBI taxonomy): Eukaryota > Viridiplantae > Streptophyta > Magnoliopsida > Apiales > Araliaceae > Panax > Panax ginseng. The sequence goes on along the minus strand of CM035127.1, from coordinate 79,964,841 downwards.
TAGAAAGGCCTATTAGGGATCAATAAGGGTATATATATATATATATATGTCTCCATCCACAAAGAATTGTTGTGGGGAAGAACCATTTTTTGGCCACCGCCATGTTCAAGCTCTACCGCTTGGACAATTTTTTTTTTTTTTTTTTATAAGCCGGGGTAGAGCTTGTGGCGGTTACAAAATGGGTTCTTCCCCAACAACCCAATTCATTGTAGATGGAGACCCTATATATATATAATGTTATTAATTTTTAAATTAATAATATTGTAACCAAATAAATGTTTTACATATGTAACCGATCAAAAAAACATAAAATTATCTAAAAATTGGCTCGAGGACGCTACCCCCAAAATCCCGCCAAATTATTTATAACATTATAATTTTCTGACCTCACTGAATAAATTTTCTGACTTCGCTCTGTTTCTGAGTTTTAAAATGGACAAAAAAGAAAAAAAATAGACGGAAAATTTAAGTTTTCTTTTCGATTCTTATGTTTCTGAGTTTTTTAATAAACGGAAAAGAAAAGAAATGGATAGAAAACTTGACCACTTTTCCTGCCAAAATTTTCCGTCCAAAATTGGTCTGATTTTGACGGAAAAAAATTTTGAATAAGTAATATTTTTATAATTTTCATATTATCCTCAACTTTTACACAATAAATTTTAAATTATAACCCATGTCCTCAATTTTAAATTTTTTATTCTTTTCTATTAAAAACTAAGAAACAACACAAATGAAAACTTCAAGTTTTCTATTCTTTTTTTTTGTTCTAATTTAAATTTTATATTATTTTTTTTTTCTGTTCAAAATTCAGAAACAGAACGTAAAGCCGGTCTTTCTTTCTTCTCCATTCATGCTCACAGTATTATTTGTCCATTTATGTTTACGTGGTCATTCTGCTCGGCCACTGAGAAAAAGAACGAGAATATATATTGTAATAAGCAAAATAAAATTTTATTTTGAGATAGAATTAAATTGTTTAAATTAAAGAATATATATACTCTTTATCATTTACTATTAATAAGTAATTACATGCTGAGACGGATCCAATTGCAGAATTCAGTGTGGTCAAATTCAAAAAAAAAAAATCTTTTAAGAATAAAAAATTAATAAAATGAATCACAAAACTAAATAATCCTCAAATATTATTTATAATAACATTTTTTCGAGGTTCTATTACTTGAAATTGTTGTATGATAACCTCATTTTTAATTACTGCAAAAATATCACGATCAATGTAAGTTACTAATGTACCTTTTTATAGGTTTAATTGGAGCCGAGTTTTGCTCAAAAACTGAAACAATATCCACAGTTATATATTATTAATAACTAATGTATAGCCAAATAAAAACAACAAATATTAAAATCAAAACAGTATCAACATTAAATATTGTACTATGCATATTATAAGTTTATTTGGATATCTTTTTACTTCTTTTTATTTTTAATTTTTTTTTTAAAAAATTTATGTCCTTTAATTTATTATGTTCTTTTTTTTCAAGTAACATTAAATTTATGTTTCCAACCTATCTATGGAACTGATCCTATTTAACGGATCCGGTTAGTACGTATGAAGTTTATTTTTGGTAAATTGGTCGATTGGCCAATAGAATACTGATACATATAGAGTCTCGTCTGTGTGTCAGCACTTTATTAACTAATTGACTAACTTACTTAAAAATAAATTTCATACTAACCACTCCTATTTAACTATGATTTACTCGATGCATGCATGTGTTAAAACAAGGGACAAAGATATGGAAGCTTGCAACACTCTCCTGCCAGAGGTAAGCAGCTCAGATGAGGGTCTGAAATTTCAGTGGCCACCTGTCCCATGCTTGGTCCGTCTCTGACTACATGTTTTTGAACATTAAAATAAATAAAAGGATATTCATTCATTCATATATAATTGACGGATGAAGGTGAAGTCTACCTCATTAATAAACGAATTAATGACTCAGGCATGCAACTGTGTTACTCTGGTGATTATAGGGATGCAATTATTATCACATAGAAAACAAACATTTTTACTACATCTCTCTACATATATACTTATTAGATATGAATGAGTTTGTATGTGTTCTACATAATTTTAATCGATAAATTGATAAAATATCAAAATAACCATTAAAATAAAAAATAAAATACCAAAAACATCATAAATAAAATTTCTTAAAATAATTCTCCCTCTGTTTTTTAATATAAGTCGTTTGACAATTTCAAGTAATTATTAATTGCTTAGTTTTCAATATTATCCAAAATATTAAATAAAATTTTTGATCATCTCACTATTCTCTGTCCAATAAACAACTTTTTTTTTAATACAAACGTAATATAGACAATTGATATTTTATTTAATATTTTACAATCATTTTTTTAATAATTGTGTACAACTCTAAAACAATTTATATTAAGGAACGGAGGGAGCAAGAGACACAAATGTATATCTAAGGCATATGCTCCCTTTTCCATATATATATATATATATATATATATATATATAGGGGAGCGATCCATAGCATCTATATATTATGGGATAAAATGTGGCATATAGGCTCTAATCCGTCCGTTTTATTAATGAAAGGCTGCGATCTTAAGTTCCAACTCCCGTCTCGCTAATATTACTAAGCGGATGCAATTAGTAAAATTTCAGGACCCTTATACGCCTCTCGTGAGTGAAATTAGCTTGACCAAAGAACATGGTCCGCTAGTAATACTAGCGGATAGAAGTCGATAGGCAACATTAGAAGTCAATGTATGTTACTCTGCCTTACTTTTCCTTGTCTCGCTTAACTTGTCCACCGCCAAACTTGTGGAATTGCCACAGATCTTACCCGAGGTGTTCCTCTCAAGAAACATCAAAAGCTCCTTATCATCAATAGCATTTACATCCGAATGGGAAACATCAATAGTCAAATATCTCCTTTCAAGCTCTAGATGCTTTATCTCAAAGACCTACCCAAACAAAGCTACTGTATAAGTGAGACCCCGTGTCCTCCATGATCTGAGCATTTCTCTAGGCATTCATTCGCAAACCTTTTCTTTCATACTCCAATTGCATCATTTGTAAAGCTAAAAACCTTCTCGATGTCTTGGGAAAGAGGAGAACAACCGAACTTCATTATGATCAAAATTGACATCAACTCCAATCCTTTCGTTAGCACAAGCAATCTTAATCATTGAAACAAGGTTAAGCAAACTATTGTTAGACTTCCCACGAACTTCTTTAGTAATGTATCGCCACAACAGTCAAAACCCTTACTTGCGACTTCCGAGTGGCAATCTCGGAGACATCAAACAAAGGAGGAGGCAAAGGTTATACAAAGATTCAATGTCAATAGAAGATTACACAAACCAAGTATTGATTATTTATTGAGAGGATTTCACCAAAACTACCCAATTTGGCCTTTCACTAAAAGTTAGTAAAGAACATCAAGGATGTGGCCAGAACATTTTTTCCGGTCAATGCTACTTCATAACTAAACCGATCATATCCGAATATATAGCTACATTCTCCGGCGGGGAAGAGAGTATGACTTTTTAAAGTTCTATCATGCACGATCTCGGACCAATGGATTCCAAAGCCGATGAAGTGGGGATAATGATATTAAGTTCATTTTTAGACAATTTTTCGGTTCTTGCACCATTTCTCGCATCTCCTCATGGATTTAGCATTTATACTATTATCCCAACACCAACTATTCTTCTTTTCACGAGGCACAGTTTCCCACTCCTTGTATTAATCGAGAGCAAAGTAAAAGATCTCCGTCACCACGGCGTAATTGCACCTTAAAGGCGATCGATTTTAGCTTATCTTCTTGAAGACCGATTCTCGCAAAATATGCTACTTGCATTTGTCAACAAAGCATGAGAAGAACCGGACCTCTCTACCCAAATGATGATGGAAGCAATTGAGTATTAATTTACCTGCAGACCAAAGCTCAATGCCCAATCGACCATATCCCTTCCGCTTTCGGTTAATACATAAAAATCATTGTTAGATGTAATGATAGATTCTAACGATGCTCATCGATTTCTATCCGCTAGTATTACTAGCGGACCATGTTCTTTTGGTGGCAAATTTCACTCACGAGGGGCAAGGGTCCGAAAAATTTTACTAATTGCATCCATTAGTAATATTAGCGACGGGAGTTGGAACTTAAGATCCATGACTTTTCATCAATAAAAGCAATTTGATTCGAGCCTATATGCCACATTTTATCCCATAGCATATAGATGCTATGGATCGCTCCCCATATATATTTATACAGAGAGGATCAGGTGAGGGTTCTCTTATTTTCTTAAAATGTGGATTTTTTTTGTTTTTTTTAAAAACAACTAAAAAAAGAGTTTAATATTTTATGGAACTGGAATTTTTCCATAATACAATATTTTGGGCGTGATTTGGATACCTATATCAAAAAATATATGTACAGTCTGCACAGACTATACATACCTGTTTTGTTATACGTATCCAAATCACATCCAAAACACTGTATTATGAAAAAATTTCAGTTCCATTAAATATTAAACTTTTTTATAGCTATTTTAAAAAAAACCCCAAAAAAAGTGCGCATTTTAAGAAAGTAAGGGCTCCCTTACAAGAACTGAACCCTATATATATATATATATATATATATATATATATATATATATATTTCAATCTATAACAACCAGTTGTTAGGAGAACTATATTACAACAACTATCATTCGTATCGTTGATTAATATAATTAATGGTTGAGATTGAAAATAAAAAAGGTTCTGCCACGACAAGTCTACAAGTTGTACCGACAATGATAACACTTGTAACGACACACTAATTTACTAAAGGGCCCTCCTCGTGGTCAAAAGGTCAAATAAAGTAATATTAAATGCATTTAATGATTAACTAAAGGGCCCCACAAGAGACTCAATGCCGCTACAACTTGCAGCGCATGACTTATTTGTATTGCACCTCGAGAATTATATGTATTGCACCTCAAGAATCAAGAATTATACGTATTTTATGGATCCAGTTACCATGAAGTTAACTTTAAGATAAGTTGGCTATTTGACCAATACAGTGCTGATACGCAGAGAGAGATCACCTCCCACTTACGTGTTGACATTGTATTGGTCAATTGACCAAAATTAACTTCATGATAACTACTCATGTATTTCATACTAGTATTTAGATGCTTAGGACAAGACCTATTAATTTAGTTTCCAAGAAGGAAGAATCTACACCAGTCCAAAGCAGCAGGTTTGAGGTACTTATCCAAGCTCAATTTTGTGCAATAACATTTAATATGATAGAAGATGTCTTAAATATATTTTACTAATAAATTACTTCATCCGTCCCTTAATATAACACGCTTTAGAGTTGTGCACAAGTATTAAGAAAATGATTGTATACTACTCCCTCCGTCCCTGGATAAAAATCCTGGCGGACTTTTTACGCATATTAAGAAGATGAATAAAATGACAAAATTGTCCATAATAATGTCATTAAATATGGAGAGAGAATTAGAATAAGAAAAGTATGAAATATTTAATGCTACGGTCATAATAGGAAAAAATGTATAAAAGTTTGGTTATTAAAGGAAAGTGGACATTTAACATGAGACTACCCAAAATAGTAATAAGGACTTTTATCCTGGGACGGAGGGAGTATTAAATATAATATCAATTATCTATATTGCACTTGTATTGGAAAAAGAGTGTTATTTATTGGACAAAAAATAGTGAGAGAACCAAAATTATATTTAATACTTGGGGTAATATTGAAAACTAAGCAATTAATTAATGTTTATTTGAAATTCTAAAACGTCTTATATTAAGGTACACCAATATTTTTTTAAAACGTCTTATATTAAACAACGAAGAAAGTACAATTTAAGAAACATGAAAGTAAATGATAGGATATAAATAAGTTTACATTTTACTCAAATTTTGAACCCCATATAAAGTACACAACAATTTTTGATAAAAAAAAAAGCACACAAAAAATTCTTTCGTTTTTTAAAGCAGTGGATCATATATACTTGAGTACTTAATTTGAAGGTAAAATGGGTTATATATATATATATATATATATATATATATATATATATATATATATATATATATATGCGTGTGTGTGTGTTTTAATTTGTTCGATTACTAAGCGTTTGTCGCAATAATTTGGTATATTTTGACCTACAATTTTGTGATATTATTTTTGAACAAGATACGTTTGTAAATTTATGTTTGAAAATAATTATTTTTAGATGAATAAAAGTGTGTTTAAGTTTAGAAATAATTCTTCAAACGCAATAATTCTTCAAACATTGTGTAATTAAATGTACATGAATTTTTTACTTTTAAATTATGTATGTTAAACGTCTTTTGTGAAATAATTTTTTTCTTACTTCACTTGTTAGAGGAACTGAGGAATATATATATATATATATATATATATATATATATATATATATATATATATTTAACAATTAAGATAATTAATAATATTTGCACTCTAGATTTTAACTTTTGAGCTCGATGCAACTTTTCAGAATAGAGCAAATGATATACGAAATCCTCATAAGTCATAATTCTCTTTTATTTCACCAAGTATGAGGGACAAATATGTTATATATTACATGGCAAAATGACTTATTTGGTCATGTAATCATGGTTTGATTTTACTATTAATAAGTAACTACATGTTTTTGAACATTAAAATAAATAAAAGAACATTCATTCATTCATATATAATTGACGGATGAAGGTGAAGTCTACCTCATTAATAAACGAATGACTCAGGCATGCACTCTGGTGACGATAGGGATACAATTATTATCACAAAGAAAACAACATTTTTACTACATCTCTCCCTCTCTACATATATACTAGATTTGCACGAGTTTGTATGCGTTCTACATTTAATATCATGTAATTTTAATTGATAAATTGATAAAATGCCAAAATAATCATTAATAAAAAAAAGTAAAATACCAAAAATACCATTAATAAAATGTTTTAAAATAATAGGACACAAATGTATATCTAAGACATATGCTTTTATATATATATATAGGGCGGATCAGGTCTGGACTCTCGGATCGGACCAAAATTCGGATTTTTTTTTTTTTACTTTTTTTTAAAACAACTAAAAAAAAATAAATAAAAAATTATGGAACTTGAATTTTTACATAATACAGTATTTTGGTTGTGATTTGGATACATATAACAAAACATGTATATGCATGCGATGCTGTAGAGGCGTATATACATTTTAATATAGGTATCAAATCACACCCAAAAACATTGTATTATGAAAAATTTCAGTTCCATAAAATATTAAATATTTTTTAGTTGTTTTAAAAAAAGCAAAAAAATAAATAAATTTTGATCCATTTTGATCAAGTCCTACTAGGACATTCGATCAATCTCTCTCTCTCTCTCTATATATATATATATATATATATATATATATATATATATATATATATATAGGGAGCCCTTCCATATGTATTGGGTTCTTGTGGGTCTTGTCAACACTTACTTTTATGCAGTTGATAAACTTATTGGAAATTTGAGATGAAACATAAATATACTTAGCAAGCACACCTGACTTATGCAGAACTTTTATTTTAATATAGCGACCCACATAGTCAACATGTTGTGGGTTTATTGAAATAAAATGAATTTTTAATATTAAATAATGCCCGATTGACAACACCTGACTTGCAAAATTTGTGCCTTTTTATTTTATTTTTAAGCATTTATCCATTAATAGTCATGACTCAGCACATTGCGTAAACTTAAAAAAATATAAAATACTCCCAGCCGCTACAAGCTCTTACGACTTTTTAAAAAAAAAAAAAAAAAATCCAACCGGGACAAGCTCTTACAGCTTGAAAATATCCACGTTTGGCTGAGTGTTGCTATTCAATAAAATTGAATAAAAAATTCAGAGATAATGAAACTAAAAATAAATTGAACAGAGTAAAAGATTTAAATGAATGTTGAACAAAAGTGTTTGATAAAATATCTGTCTAAAATAACCAAATAAGTATATTTCCTATATTAACCCTCTAATTTTTTTGAACATGTTTTTGTATAATTTATTTTGAATAGTTATTAACATAATAATTTGGGTTATTCAAAATGCATTTTTATTTTGATTAATTTCTTAATATATGTATAAGTAATCATCAATAAAATCTTCAAAGTATTAAAATTAAATTCTAAATTAATCTGGATGTTTTTATTTAAATGGGATTGAGATACTTGTAATTTTTGCATATCTATATACTTTTAAAAGTATTTCATTTGGAAATCCAAAAACATTATTGGATATTTAATAGCAACAAAATAGCAAGGATATATCCAAGCCGGAAGAGCTTGTCCCGATTGGATTTTTTATTTTTATTATTTTTTTTTAATGTACCGTAAGAGCTTTAGAAGTACCGGGAGTATTTTATATTTTTTAAGTTTACGTGAATGTGCCGAAGTCATGACTATTAATGGAGAAATAAAAAAAAAAAAAGGCACAAAAGAAAAGTCGTGGTTGCATTTAGCATTATTTAATATTAAAATTCATTTTATTTCAATAAACCGACAACATGTTGACTATGTGGGGTCCTCATATTAAAATAAAAGTTTGCATAAGTCAGCCATTGGGTATATTTATGTTTCATCTCACCTTCCAATAAGTTTATCAACTAAGATGTAGGGGGGTGCAGACAAGACTACAAAGAACCGGCCATATGGAAGGGCTCCTTATATATATATATATATATATATATATATATATATATATATATATATATATATATATATACACGCAAGAACAATCTCCTTAAATGGCATTACTCCCTTAAAAGAGCATTCCTAAGGCTCCGTGTTTTTAAGTCTCTCTCCTCACTCAAAGATGCGACTGAGCTCTAAGACTAGTTCCTTTGGCTTTCGAATCTGCAGAAAACGTCTCCAAATCTTCTGAAAATCGAAGCACGCCACAAAAATCGAAGTCGAAACCCTCAATTCGTAACCCTTCATCCCCTCCAGAAAATCGATTGCTGCAAAACATCGAAGCCCAGAGTTCCTTTTCAAACCCTTGATTTAGAAAATTGAAGCCCTATAATCGAGTGCTCTCAGTCGTCTAACGGCACCAACTTCTTTCTCCATTCGAATCTTCACCAAGCTAAATTGCATATTGTGGCAAACTAAACAAATGTTACTTATTAATTTTACCATTGGAAAACTAAGCAAATGTTACTAAGTTTCTTTTATTTAATTTATTAAATTTAATGTAATTTTAATTTATTTTAATTTATTATTATTTTTATTTTATTTATTACAATAAACTAAGTAAATGGTATTTAGTTTATTTTAATATTGGGAAACATAATGTAAGACCCCAACTTTTATGAATAAAGATGAATTTTTCTATAAATATCATTTTGAATAATTATGGTGTTGATTTGTTATAATATTAAAGTTGTGGGTAATATTTATAAATTTTGCAAAGTAAGCAAGTTGTTATATAATATTCGATTGGTCGGTGAATATTCATTTTAACAGGGAATATGTGATGCACCAAAAACAGGTATACATCACCCATCTTGAGTCGCCAGATACATGGTACAGAACTCAACTACAAACTTAATTATGCAACTGTCGGGCAAAATACGACAAAATATAGCTGAGAGTTTAAACACGAATATTGTCTTCTAGACAATATCTACACTCAATGGAGTCCTCATTACAATTATTATCACACTATTTTATAAAAATAGTGAGGACTACTATAGCCACCATCTCGGACCATCACTCCATTTCCCGACTCGTCCCAGCTATATTCTCATTTTCTGAAGAGAACAATGAAAGAAAAGGGTAAGCTCAACTAGCCTAGTAAGAAATATAATGACTAAGATAATGCAGAATAAATTATCCTTAGCCTTCAATAGTGTTAAACTGATAAAATACAATAAACATCAAGTTTAACTGCAGCGGAATAAACAATCCATTAGAAGAGTCAAGTAGAACATAATGTCTACTATCTCCTCTAGATTAAAAGTCCATCGTTAATATTTCATTCTTGTAATACTCATCAACAGTTCTTTGTTATACCCAAGACAAAAAGAACTATCATCACCAGTCTTCACCTGAACCACCAAAGATTTTAGTTAAATTCACAATTCATGTTTATAATAATGTGAATCAACAGTTCCTCCTTGCCACAATGGCTTAATAGAACGTTTACTCAAAGTTCTTACCCCAAAGGCTAAAGATATTCAAATGTAATAACAATGATCATACCAATCAGTTGTCTACCTTTGCACTACGGGCCAAAGATATTCAACTATAAAACCAATGGTCATGATCATACCAATCAATTGTCTGTCAGTGCACTACGGCCAAAGACATTCAACTGTTAACTAATGGTCATGATCCTGCCAATCACATCATCGAATTATCCATGCACTACGGGCCAATGATATTCGTTAGTGATGTGGTCATGATCATGTCATACACCTGTCCATCTTTGCACTACGGGCCAAAGCTTTCAATCAACAGTTCGTCTTTACACGTAAGCCAAAGATATACAATTGTAAAATCAATAACCAACAGTCCATCTTTGCACTACGGGCCAAAGCTTTCAATCAACAGTTCGTCTTTACACGTAAGCCAAAGATATACAATTGTAAAATTAATAACCAACAGTCCATCTTTGCACGTAAGCCAAAGATGACTTTCATCACAATATAAGCATGAGGATGATGACAATGATATAAGCATTAATCAAACGAAATCAAGGATAAATATTAAAGACTTTAAATTTATCCGAGTTTAAAAATATCCAAATTGTCAACATGATCATCGCTTTGTGGAGTAAAATTCAATAATAATATTCATGTCTCAAAAATAATTTGGGACAGTAAAAGAAATATAGTTTTTTGGGTGAATAGTACCTCAATAATAGTATTTTGAGAATAAGTACTCGTGAATAGTAACCCGACATGAAAAGTACCCCAAATACCCGAGTGAATAATATTCGGGTGAATGGTAATTTGGGTGAATAGTAACTCATGAATAGTACTCCGACACGAAAAGTACCCCGAATACCCGAGTGAATAATACTAGAGTGAATAGTAATAGGGTGAATAGTAACCCGTGAATAGTAACTCGTAAATAAAATACCAAATAAAATGATATTTCATGACGATTACAAAATAAATGATATCTCATACGAGTATAATAGAATATACGAAACTACAAATGGATTTTCATCCGCCATGCGGTAATCCACGTATACAGATCGATCATTTCCACAATTTAAAAAAAAATGAATACGAAAGGTCATTCACCATGCATGCGGTAGTCCGCGTAGATATGTTATTCCAATGTAATAATAAAGAATAGAATAATGAAGAATTGAAATAAATGCGATGTATCAGCATACAAATAGGATATTCCAAATGTAATAATAAAGAATGAAACCGTGTCACGCGCGAATCCGCATGCATATGATATTCCAAAAGAATAATAAAGAATGAAATAACAATAGAATTCACTGTATGCGATAGATCAAGATGATATAGGTTATTCCAATAGAATAATAAAGAATGGAATAATGTAAGAATTTCACCATGTATGCAGTATTGTGATGAGTAAAGTTATTCCAACATAATAATAAAAAATGGAATAACAACCCTTACGAGTATTGAAAGAAAATAACTCTCTTCATGAATACGAAAAAATAATACCCTTTACTATAATAATATCCCTTACCTCAGAAGAAGACTGGATACTGGAATACTTCTCTTCTTTATTCTCTCTATAATTTCTCTCTATAATAATTGCTCTATAGCTTTAGTGAATTGGTGAAAAATAATGAAGGAATGAGCTTCTATTTATAAGAAAATATAGTTTCGATAATTGCACGTTTTGGGGCTCATAATATTACAGTATAATACCTTCCTATTTTTCTTCATTTTTAATTTAGTCCCGCAAGTATTATCAAACTTGCACCACCTCCCCTAATAGTAAATAATGTGAATCAATAGTTCAATCATGTGAATCAATAGTTATAATCATGTGAAAATACGAATTACAATATAAGTACTCTCCATCTATACCTCCATTTTAACTTAGTCATGCAAGTATTATCAATCTTGCACCAACTCCCCTAATAGTACAAGAATGTGAATCAATAGTACACACATGTGAACAAATAGTTATAATCATGTGAATTAATAGCGCAATTAATTGCTCATTTATCCGGTTAATTACCCGATTGGTCAACATAACTTTCAGACATCAATTATTATCGAAATAAATGTCGATTTTCGCTAACACTAATAATTCTAACACAATGGAACTATCTATTTCATCTTTAATCAACACGAACTTATTCATCATTAATATTATAATTCACAATATTTAACAACCAGGTCGTTTCCAAGAAAGAGGGGGCTTTCTGATAAGGATTTCTCCTTATTGGCGTGCAATTAGATGACCAAACCTCTCCTTGACAGAACTTCTAGATATTGTCAATATTGCAAATAATAATATGAATAACTTTGTCGTCTTAATTATTGATTTAATAATATAAAATATTGATATTGTGACAATAATTGAATCAATAATATGAGAGATATGATGCAAGAATTATCGTATCAATAATCGAGTATAACCGAGTGACTTCTTACGTAAAGATCAATAATCAATACCGGTGTGTACTATGCAACCACGCCAGACATCGTATTTTTTACTACTGAGTAGTTCAACAGGTTTTAACGGTAACACTTTCACCGTTATTTTTATAAAAGATAATTACGCTGCTTTTTAACTACGACAATACTCCGTTAATGGGGTCCATTAATGATTGTGTCGTCGCATTTAATATTCCTCGTTAAAACGAATATTCTAACACACAAACTAATATTTTATAACAACTTGCTTACTTTGCAAAAATTTTCAATATCACCCTTAACTTTAAACTTTTATCAATTTAACTATTTACGAAATAAAATAATAATTATAATAAAATCGAATACTTTCATTTTATAAAATTCGGGGTCTTACAGAATGTGTCATACTCTTCATAATTTAATCTGAGTTTTCTTGATCAATGAGTAGACTATATGAAACAAATCACTATTTGAGCATGACCATGCATTTCATAGTCCTACTCAATCAAGAGGCCTATGGATATCACCCATAATATATAGGATGGTTAAATTCCATCTAGATCACTCATATTTCTCACACGATTCATGATGAACCCAATAATCACCTTTATAGTCCACCCTATTAAAGGTGACATTTGATGATATCAAAGTACATAAATTCTCGTGTAGTAATATAGCGATTTCAGGTCGGAGGACCATTACATCATTGTCACTATGAGAATTGCTAATGACACTTCGCATAATGCTCCATATAGAATTCTCATGGTGGGTCCGTCCAAAGACATCGTTCTTCAACATGTACCTATGCATCGACTTAATATCTCATATATTTATGACCAATGAGATTTGGTCATCATCGATCCACATACTAGTCTCAATGCATCATTGTTGTCCCATCAACAATGATACTCGACTAGGGACATTTAAGAACAATGATACTAATTGTAATTATATAATCTCATGTTCAAGTCACATACTTGAAACTATATAATTTGTATCACTATTCTAAGGAATTTTATTATGTTAACAATTATATTACGCAGTAAATAAAACCATAATAAAACCATATATTTATTCAATCAAATATAATGTCAAAACGTTAAGAAATTATATCAAATAATTGGCCTCTAGGGCATAAACTCTAACAGTCTCCCACTTGCACTAGAGCCAATCACTCATATATCTAATACCCATGGAACTAGTGTGACCGCCGTTAGCTTCACCGATTAAAGCCTTGGTCGATGGATCGCAACATTATCATCTGTTGGCACTCTTCCTATATGTACATCTCCTCTATCAATGATTTCACGGATGAGATTGTGAAACCCCAGATTTTATGAATAAAGATTTAAATTTATCGAAATATTTTTTTGAATATTATGGTGTGGATTTGATATAATGTTATAGTTGTGGGTAGTATTTATAAATTTTCAAAGTATGCAAGTTGTTATAAAATATTCGATTGGTGGGGAATATCTTTTTTTGTCGGGGAATATTCGTGCGATGGCACAATCATTGGTGGACCCCATTAACGGAAGTATTGTCGTAGTTAGTAAAAACCACGTAATTATCTTTTTATAAAAATAACGGCAAGTGTTACCGTTAAAACTGTTGAACTACTTCAGTAGTAAAAGTACAAAGAATATGCTGGCGTGGTTGCATAGTAATAATACCAGATTGATTATTGATGCTTACGTAAGAAGTCACCCGCTTATACTCAATTATTGCCACAAAGAATTCACGTGATCATATCTCTCATACCATTGATTCAATTATTGTCACAAGATCATCTCGCATAAAATGTTATTTTATTAAATCAATACTTTAGAGACAAAGTTATTCATATTATAAATTTCAATATTTACAATGTCTAAGAAGTTCACAAGGAGAGGTTTGGTCACCTAATCAGCATCAATAGGAGAAATCCTTATCGAAAGCCCCCTTTCCGGGAACGACCTAGTTGATAAATATTGTGAGTTATAATATTAATAATGAATGTTGTTTGGAGTTGAATTTGGAGACGCTGACGTGATATTTGAGTCCTAGAATCGAAATTAATAAAATAGTCTATAAACACAAAATTTTTCGGATTCACTATTTGGTCAGAAAAAGTCAACAAGTTGACTTTTTTTGGGAAAAGTCAAACTTTGAAATTTCAAAATTTATATTTTTGATAAAAATAGTTTCATTGTGTTGGAATTGTTTGTGTTAGTGAAAATCGACATTTATTCCGATGATAATTGATGTATAGGGGTTATATTGATAAATCGGATAATTTATCGGATAAATGAGCAATTAATTGCTACTAATTCACATGCTTATATAACTATTTGTTCACATATGTGTACTATTGAATCACATTATTTACTATTAGGGGAGTTGGTACAAGATTGATAATACTTGCATGACTAAATTAAAAATGGAGGTATATATGGAGGTACTATACTGAAATTCGTATATTTCACATGATTATACTATTGATTAACATGATTGAACTATTGATTCACATTATTTACTATTAGGGGAGTTGGTGCAAGATTGATAATACTTGTAGGACTAAATTATAAATGAAAGAAAAGTTGGAGGTATTGTACTGTAATTTTCGAGCCCCAAAATTTGCAATTATCGAAACTATATTTTCCTATAAATAGAAGCTCATTCTTCCTTCATTTCTCACCAATTCACAAAAGCTTTAGAGCGATTATTATAGAGAGAAATTATAGAGAGAAAGAAGAAGAGAAATCTGCTACCTCACTATTCTAGTATCCAGTTTTTTCCAAGGTACGGAATATTATTTGTTATACCTGTAGGGAGTATTATTTCTTTCTTATCTATGAAGAGAACTTCTGTTATTCCATTCTTTATTATTCTATTGGAATAACTCAGATATCTGAGCTACCTTATACTTGGTGAAATTCTTTTTGTTGTTCCATTCTTTATCATTCATTTGGAACATCCCGTGTCTCAAGCGTTCTACGGGATTCGATTCCGTCTTTTTATTATTCTCGTTGAATATCCTATCTGTAAGCGCTTTTACGCCGTAATTCGATTCCGCCTCTTTATTATTCTCATTTGGAATATCCTCGTTCAGGCATTCTACGCCGGACCGATTCCGCCTCTTTATTATTCTTGGAATATCCTGCTGCATGCGTTTCTACCTACTTGGGACCGATTCCGCTTTTTTATTATTTTGTTGGAATATCCTCATCATGCGTTCTATGCTGGGACCGATTCCGCCTCTTTATTATTCTGTTGGAATATCCTATCTCATGCATTTTACGCCTGGGATTGGTTCCGTCTTTTTATTATCTCATTGGAATATCCTATCATGCAAGGTTCTCACGCCGGACCGATTCCGTATTTATTATTCTCGTTAAAATATCACATGCATGCATTTTACGGACTGCACCGATTCCGTTATTTATTATTCGTTGAAATAACTTCGCTCATGCGATCTATCGATGCCTGGTGATTTCTTTTGTTATTCCTTCCTTAATATACTCAGTTGGTTAAAGTTTTGACTTCTATACTCCATTAAATTAGTGGAATATCCTTCATATTTGCGCTTTATCCAGTATCTTTTCATGAAAATATTCTTCTGAGCATTCTTGAATTTTACTCTACAAAGCAGTATCATGTTGACAATTTGGACGTTATCAGTTCCTGGATAAAATAATTCTTCTAACTTGTTTTATTGAATTCTTATATCATTGTCATCATCCTCATGTTTATATTTTGTTGAAATTCATCTGTAGTCTATAGTGCATAGATGGACTTGGTATGATTATGACCAGGGATTATTCGGTGTAATCATGACCGTAATGTTACAAATGATGTGGTAAAAGTCCTCATTGGCCCGTAGTGCATCGATAGACAGTTGTTGCCATGATCATGACCATTAATGAATACACAAATATTTTGTCCCAGTAGTGCATGGATAATTGTTGTCGTGATACTAAAGAATATCCTCGCAGAAGTGGTGGGTGATTCGATGATGTGGATTATTTATTGTCGAGTCCCAATGATAAAAGTGATGAAAAACCTTCTAAATCATAAAAGATAATAGATTTTATTCTCTACTTGACTTTTTTAATGGATTGCTTGTTCCGCTGCAGTTAAACTTGATGGTTGTTATATTGTATCAGTTTAACACTGTTGAAGGCTATCGATAATATATTCTGCATTATCTTAGTCATAATATTTCCTACTGGGCTAGTTGAGCTCACCCTTTTACTTTTATTGTTCTCTTCAGGAAATGAGAACGTAACAGGGACTAGTCGGGGAACGAAGTGACGGACCAGATGATAACATTAGTAGTCCTCACTATTATGTGAAATAATGTAATAATAATTGTAATAAGGACTCCTTTTGAGTTTGTATAATCTCTAGTAGACAATATTTGTATTCAAACTCACAGTTTATGTTTTGTCGTATTATACAGATAAATTGTATTATTAAGTTGTATTTGAATTTATGTACCATGTAAGTGGCTACCCAAGATGGGTGACGATACCTAATTTTGGGGGCGCCACAATTGGTATCAAAGCTTAGGATATGATCCCTGGCTAAGATGTGAGACTAGAACCAGGAGGGGAGATACGGGGAATTCCTTCGCTAGTATGACCTACCTAAGTTTATTTGGTATTTAATTGGCTGGTCAGAGTATATGGATAATATTTTGTATGTTAATTAACCCTTGTTTTGTGGCAGTATTTGAAAATGACATCCGAGAATGTTGAGAATAGCAATGGAGCACAGGAGACCGTTGAGTCTCCACAGATCAATAATCAGGACAATGTGCAACAGGATGACGATAATCCTCTTGTAAACACCAACACTGATCAATTGACGAACGAAGGTACGTTTAGGAGCTTTTTAGAATTCATGCAACATCAGGCGAAGGCCACTCCTGTTCATAATACAGGAGTAAACAATGGCAACCCACGGTTGGTCACCGCTAAGCAATTCAAGGAGCTGGGACCACCGGAGTTTTTGGGAAAGCCAGAACCACTTAAAACAAAGACGTGGTTAAAGCAGATCACCAAGATATTTGATGTCTTGGGATGCTTCGAGGGGCAAAAGGTTCCCTTTGCCACCTTTATGTTGCGTGAAGAGGCAGATCACTGGTGCGAATCAGAAACGCATCTAAACTTAACGCACTCAAGATGTCTTGGGAGAAGTTCCAAGAGTTGTTCAACGACAAGTACTTTCCCAAAAGTATTCGTCACATGAAGGAGGTGGAGTTTATCAAGTTGGAACAAAACAATATGACCGTGTCGCAATACGAGGCTAAATTTATGAGTTATCCGGTTTCATCCCATTTGGTTGATAATGAGGAGGAGCGAATGTTTCTAAGAGGTTTGTCGAGATACGCCAATATCTTATTTCTCATAAACTGTGTTTGTATTCAGATGTTGTAAATAGGGCTCAGTTAGTGGAGCGCGATAACGAGTCAACGCAACCAAAAGAGAGAGCCGGCAAAATGATAATAGCGGTGATAAAAATCATCAAAGCGGTGACAATAAGCATGGAGGGAATCAACATGCCATAAATGGTAACCACTTTGGGGTAATCATGGTCAAAATAATAAGAATGGACATTTCAAGAAGAGGAGATTCAACAATGATGGAAAGACGCCAAGACCAAAGACTGTTGTTAAGGAAGGAGAACGACCACCCATCATATGCTTCAAATGCGAGGGAGGGACACATCATCCAAACCATGCGGACGCCATTCAAAACATGTTATAATTGTGGAAGAGAAGGTCACTTAGCCCGATTTTGTCGCTCATCAAGACAAGTTCATTTAGGATGGAGGCACCAAAGGCCGTCCCAGAAAAGTCAAAGCCGGTAGTTTAAGAGAGAACATTTTTTTTTCGTGACGAGGAACCTTAATAAAATTATCACGGGTATATTAGTCATAAACTCTTGCGAAGTCTATACCGTGTTAGATACCGATTCTACTCACTCTTTTATTTCACCTAGTTGTGTTCAATGTTTGAATTTAACTCCGGAGAAGTTGGATTTTGATTTATCTGTTGAAACTCAGTTGGGAGAAACCTTCATTACCTCCACTATTTATAAATATTGTTCAAATCAACACTTTCACGTTACCTGTCAATCGTATATCTTTGAAAATACTTGCCTTTGATGTGATTTTAGGAATCAATTGGTTAACTACTCATCATGCTTTTCGTAAGGTTGTTAGCTTTCATATTCCTAACCAACTTGTTATGCGAATTCAAGCAACCAAATCACTAAAGTCAATCATGGTCATATCAAGCCATAAGTAAAGAGCCCTTATCCTTTCGTTGTTGACTTCTTGTGTGGAATGCAAAGCCGATTTTTCGTAGGCGATACTGTGAATGACGATGGTAAGTTGATAGGTATCAATATGACGTGTTACCCAAGTCTTGGATGAGAGTCACAGTTTTGAATGATATTTCTATTGTTAATAAATTTCCTTACGTATTCTTGAAGACTTCTTATCCTACCCCTAGAGCGTGAAATCGAATTTTGTATTGACCCCAGTACAAAACCCATTTCTAAAACCCTCAAATATTTCTTCAACTAAAATGAACGTAACATGCGCCAAAGACGTTGGCTCGAGCTTTTGAAGATGACGATCGTACCATTCAATACCATCGTGGGAAAGCGAACGTGATAGTTGACGCGTTGAGTAGAAGATCGTATGCGTTTATGAGTGTGATATTGTTAACACAAAGACCCATTTCGTACGACTTACAAATGATGAAGATAGAGTTAAAGACTCTAGGAACTCACGTGAAGATAACGAATATACGATTAGAATTGACTTTAATCGATAAAGTTAAATCCGCTCAAGCTACACACCCGGAGCTGATGAATGAAGAAGGTTGAAGATGGAGTTATTCTAGAAGCAAGAATCGACGAAGAGAGGAAATCTCAAATTGGACCATTTGAAATCCTCGATCAAGTAGGAACTGTGGCCTATATACTCGTTTTACCGCCAAGTATGTCGTGTGTTCATAACATTTTTCACGTATCGATGTTACGTAAATATGTGGACGACCTGAACCATATTATTAAATTAGAACTAGACGATATAGCGGAAGATTTAACGTATGAGGAGATACGTGTTAAAATCTTGGATAAGAAGGATCGTATTCAACACTCAAAGGTTATACCTCAAGAGTTAGAATCTGAAATGAAGTCAAGGTATCCTCACCTCTTTGCCATATCAAGTGCGTACATAAATTTCGAGGGCAAAATTTCATAAGGAGGGGAGATTGTGAAACCCCAGATTTTATGAATAAAGATTTAAATTTATCGAAATAATTTTTTGAATATTATGGTGTGGATTTGATATAATGTTATAGTTGTGGGTAGTATTTATAAATTTTTCAAAGTATACAAGTTGTTATAAAATATTCGATTGGTCGGGAAATATTCTTTTTTTTTTGGGAAATATTAAAGACGATGGCACAATCATTGGTGGACCCCATAAACGGAAGTATTGTCGTAGTTAGAAAAACGATGTAATTATCTTTTATAAAAATAAATAACTGTTTAAGTGTTACCTTTAAAACTGTTGAACTACTCGGTAGTAAAAGTACAGTAATACGTGTGGTTGCATAGTAGCACACTGTATTGATTATTGATGCTTACGTAAGAAGTCACCGCTTATACTCAATTATTGCTACAAGAATTCTTCGATCATATCTCTCATACTATAAATTTAATTATTGTCACAGTATCATCTGCATAAAATGTTATTTTATTAAATCAATACTTGAGACGACAAAGTTATTCATATTATAAATTTCAATATTTACAATGTCTAGAAGTTCATCAAGGAGAGGTTTGGTCACCTAATCAATGCGCGCCAATAGGAGAAATCCTTATCGAAAGCCCCTCTTCTCGGGAATGACACGGTTGATAAATATTGTGAGTTATAATATTAATAATGAATGTTGTTCGGAATTGAATTGGAGACGCGAGATGATATTTGAGTCCGAACGATTATGAAATTAGTAAAAATAGTCTATAAACACAAAATTTTTCGTGATTCATTATTTGGTCAAAAAGTCAACAGTTGACTTTTTTGGGAAAAGTCAAACTTCAAAATTTCAAAATTTATATTTTTGATAAAAATAGTTTCATTATATTGGAATTGTTTGTGTTAGTGAAAATCGACATTTATTCCGATGATAATTGATGTCAGGGTTATATTGATAAATCGGGTAATTTATCGGGATAAATGAGCAATTAATTGCTACTAATTCACATGCTTATATAACTATTTGTTCACATATGTGTACTATTGAATCACATTATTTACTATTAGGGAGTTGGTACAAGATTGATAATACTTGCATGACTAAATTAAAATGGAGGTATATATGGAGGTACTATACTGAAATTCGTATATTTCACATGATTATACTATTGATTAACATGATTGAACTATTGATTCACATTATTTACTATTAGGGGAGTTGGTGCAAGATTGATAATACTTGTAGGACTAAATTATAAATGAAAGAAAAGTTGGAGGTATTCAGATTGTAATTTTCGAGCCCCAAACGCGTGTAATTATCGAAATTATATTTTCCTATAAATAGAAGCTCATTCTTCCTTCATTTCTCACCAATTCACAAAAGCTTTAGAGCGATTATTATAGAGAGAAATTATAGAGAGAAAGAAGAAGAGAAATCTACTACCTCACTATTCTAGTATCAAGTTTTTTCCAAGGTAGGGAATATTATTTGTTATACCTGTAGGGAGTATTATTTCTTTCTTATCTATGAAGAGAACTTCTGTTATTACATTCTTTATTATTCTGTTGGAATAACCTGTATACGCGAGCTACCCTATACTTGGTGAAATTCTTCTGTAGTTCCATTCTTTATCATTTTGTTGAAACATCCTGTCTGTGCATTCTACGCCGGACCTGGTTTCGTCTTTATTATTCTGTTAAAATATCCATGCTCATGCGTTTACGTGGGACTGATTAAAATCTTTATTATTTTGTTGGAATATATCACATGCATGCGTTTCTACGCCGGACCGATTAAAATCTTTTTTTTTTTCTCATTGGAATATCTCGTTTACATGCGTTTCTACGATGGAACCGATTCCATCTTTATTATTCATTTGAATATCTTTGTATGCATGCGTTCTACATGGGACCGATGATCGTCTTTATTATTGTAAGACCCCGAATTTTTTTTAAATAAAAATGGAATTTCCTCTATTTATTATTTTGAAATAGTAAGGGTTGGTGTGATTAATGTGGATAGTTATGGGTAAAATACACAAATATTTCAAAATAAGCAAGTGGTTATAAAATATTCATTGTTGTCGGGGAATATTCGTTTGTTCGTGGAATATTAACCGCTTGTGGGAATATTAAATGCGACCACAAATGACCATGTGTGGGCCCCATAACGGAAAGCGATTGATTGGAGGAAGAAAACGACAAATATAAGTTGTTTAAAAATAACTTGGCGTAGTTGTTACTGATTTACATTGTTGGAATACCCGGTGGTTAAAAACACGATGTCTGCGTTGTTTCACAAGAAGATACTCAGTATTGCACCAATTATTGACTCTTACGTAAGAAGGCACTACTCAATAATGGTTACCGTAATTACTCGCTCAAAGATTTTATTTTATTGGTTCAATAATTGTTGCGTTAATATTTTATCCGCCGTTGTTTCAATAATTGTCATTACACAAGATTTTTCATTATCGAAGCAATAATTCATATTATCTGAATAATATTATTAGATAACATTATTGGCAATGTCTAGAAAGTTACATCTAAGGAGAGGTTTGGTCACCTAATCATGCGCCAAGATGAGGAGAAATTCTTATTGGAAAGCCCCTCTCTTCCTAGAGGCACTTGGTTGTCAATATTGTGATTACGTAATATTATTTGTGAATAGTTAATTATTGATTCATATGATGAGGAAAATATTGATTTTATGTGGATATAGATGGAGAAAATTTTTAATGTGACAATTGTTGAAAATTAAAATTTTATTTTTTTCTGATAAAATAATTCATTTAAATATATTATTATATTTTTAATAATATAATAATGGTGATATTTTTACAATGAATGTGGGATATATGAGTATACGAGGAGGAAGAGTATTTTTGTTGTAATAAATGTTTAAAACATGTTAAACATGCATGTGGACCCATTTATTGACTGAAATTTTGATTATAGCCTGAAAAATCGCTCGTTTATGGATTTCGGTCATTTTTTGTTGGGAATTTGGAAGAACTTTCTTCTGTAAAGTTGTATAGAATTGAATTTCCTATAAAAACTCGCGAGATTCGAATTTTCTGGCAAAAGAGCTATTTATTGTGAATTATTGAAGTTTTGAAGCTCTGAAATAATTAATTTTTGGAAGTTTAAAATATTTTAAATAACAAAAACGTTTTTTTTAAGCTTGGTGAGGTGAGACCACATGTGGCTGAAGTCTTTGGGCAAATCTAGTGTGCGTAGGAAAATTTTGTTAAATATATTATTAATATATTAAATTTTCTGCTTTGGTGTTCTAAGTATTTTCCTATAAATAGGGTGCTTAGGTTAGAATTGAAAATTACGCCAGAAACTGAAGTTTTCTCTCTCTATATTATCAAGCGTATTCTTGTGAGTATTTTGAGTATACTTTGAGTATTGCTATACGGTGCAAGTTCAAGTTATAGCTTATATCCGAAGATACAGTGATGGAAATCTTGTCTTTTCCGAGGTAAGGGATATTATTTTTTTCAGTAATGATATTATTTCTTCAATATCATTATCTTTGAAATATTGATCTGAAGTTTTTATCAAATTTGGAATTTTTGGTGTCTGGAGTTCTTATTCACGATATCTGACTATTCATTCCGTGTCTGATTCTTATTCACGAATCAAGCCTTTATTCATCGAAAAATGGAAATTTTTTACATTCAGTCAAAATATCTATTCGGATACTAGCTTTGATTGTATCCATGTTTTGATCATTCTTGAATTTTACACCACTATGATTATTTTTGAGGTATTTTTGGACGTGGATAAAACAAAGTACGAATCCTTAATCCTTAATCCTTAATTCTTGTCATTTTGTTTCTTTGGATTCGTTTTTTAAAATATTTTTCATCATCCTCGGTCTAAATGATGATATTCTTGAATATCTTTGGCCCGTAGTGCAAAGATGAATGATTTCTTGATGAATATCTTTGGCCCGTAGTGAAAGATGAACAAGTGTTGAGATGAATATGAATGATCGATTAATATCTTTGGCCCAGTAGTGCAAAGATGAGCGGTATTTAGATGAACATGACCGGTGATGAATATCTTTGGCACGTAGTGCAAAGATGAATATTTGATTCGGATATATATTGATTGATGTTACGAGGATAAAATATCGACGGTGAACTTTTAAATTCATATATAGAAGATAGTAGTTTGCATTCTCTACTTAACTCTTCTAATGAATTATTATTTTCATTGCGAAGATTGATTTAAAAGCTGGTTGTCTATTGTATTCTATTAGATTTTTCCTGTTGGAGACTAACGATAATTTGTTGTATATTATCTTAGTCATAATATTCTTCTTGGGCTAGTTGAGCTCACCCTTTTCCTTTTGTTCCATTTTTCTTCTCGTGAGGCGAGAATGTAGCGAGTACTAGTCAATGGGTATGGAATGAAGGTTCTAGAGAGAGTTGTTTAGTAGTCCTCACCATTTTTATAAAATAATGTATCAATAATTATGATGGGGATTTATTTGGGTATGTATATTTCTCAGAAGACAATAATTGTATTTAAACTCACGAGTTTATATGTTGTAATAATAAAGTTGTAGTTTTTTTTTGTACCATGTATTTGGCGACTCGAGAATGGGTTGGATGGAATGGACCTATTTTGGGGGTGTCACGGTTGGTATCGAGCTTAGGATATGATCTCTGGCGGAGATCGGGGAATAGAACTAGGAGGGAGAGACGAGTAAATCCTTCGCTAGTGTGTCCTACCTAAGCTTATTTGTTAGTTGGTCAGTATATATGGATATTATGTGATATATTTATTTCCTTAATTAACCCTTGTTTTATGACAGTATTTGAGAATGTCGACTGAGAATATTAACAATGGAAATGAGACCGTGGAGAAGCCTGTACTCACCAACGAGGAGAACATGCAACAGGCTGGCGATGTTCCTCCTGTGAACAACACCACAGAGCAGATGATGAACGAGGGGATGTTTAGAAGCTTTTTGCGGTTCATGCAAAATCGCACGAGGAGACTCGTGTTCAAAACATAGGAGGAAATGATAGCAATTCACGGGTTGTCACAAACCAAGCGATTCAAAGAGTTGGGACCACGAATTTAAGGGAAATCTCGATCGATCATGGCGAAAACATGGGTCAAGCAAATTACCAAGATATTCGATGTCTTAGGATGCACGGAGGAACGAAGGTTCCATTCGCCACCTTTATGTTCCGTGGCGAGGCAGACTCTTGGTGGGAATCGTGAAGCGTACCCATCCAAATTACTTTTCAAAGATGTCTTGGGGAGCGTTTCAGAAACTATTTAATGACAAATACTTTCCCGAAAGTGTTAAATCATATGAAGGAAGTGGAGTTTATTAGGCTGGAGCGAGAATAACATGGCGGTGTCCCAAAGACGAGGTGAAGTTTCATAAGAGTTATCGAGTTTGTACCTCATTTGGTGGAGAATGAGGAGCGATGACGCGGATGTTTCGAGAGGTTTGAAACTTTGGCATACGTCGATCTCATCTCTCATAAATTTTCTCTCTATTCGGATGTTGTTAATAGGGCTCAATTGTTAGGCGAGATAACCGAAGACGGTCAACCGAGGTACCACAATCGAGGATCATCTAGGAGATATCATCAACAAAACAACAATAACCGGTGGAGAAAGAAAAAGACGGACAAAATGGTAACCACTCGGTGGTAATCATGGCCATGAAAATAGAAGAAGCGAGTCGGGGAGGAGATTTTAAAAGAGGAGATTCAACAACGACCATGTGAAGACAGCGATTGCAAAGAACAATTGGTTCCAAGGAGGAGAGCGACCATCGGTCATATGCTATAAATCACGGAAAGAGGGACAAATCGGTCAAAGCGCCCACAACGATTCTAGGTATGCTATAATTGTGGAAAGGAAGGACATATCGTCATGATTACTGCAGTAGTGCGAAACCTAGTTCAATGGGGGGACGGTGACTCAAAAGACTGTCCCAGAAAAGTCAAAGTCAACGATTCCTGGAAGAGCGTTTGTTGTGACTGGTTAAAATGCGAGGAACCCAAACGAGGTGATCACGGGTAAGCTATTTATAAATTCTTGTGAAGTTTATACTTTACTAGATACCGGTGCTACCCATTCATTTATCTCTCCTCCTTGTGCTCAACGTATAAATTTGACTCCGGAGAAATTAGACTTTGACCTATCTGTGGAAACTCCGTTAGGAGAAACTTTCATTACATCCGTTGTTTAGAAATCTTGCTTGATTCAGGTTGGCACTATCACATTACCTGTTAACCTTATTTCTATAGAGATATTTACTTTTGATGTGATTTTAAGGTTAACTACTCATCATGCCGAAATTGATTACTTTCGTAAGGTTGTTAGTTTTCATATTCCTAAGCAACCTGTTATTCGAATTCAAGCAATCAAACCATTGTAGTCAAACATTTTCATATCAAGCCATGAAGTCATTCGTTTATTACGGATGTCAAGTTTTCGTAGTCCATGTTATGGATTTGAATAAAGACACGTCAGATTTGAATAATATTCCTGTTGTTATTGATTTTTTCTGACGTATTTTCTAAAGAATTCCTTGGCTTACTCCCAAAGCCTGATATTAAATTTTGTATCGACTTTGAACCCGGTACAAAACTCATTTCTAAAATCTCATATCGAATGGCTCCTATTGAACTTCAAGAGTTAAAAATTCAACTCTAGAATTTGGTACCTGAGCCTTTATCTGGTGACTTTCTTTGTGGAATGCACCGAAGCCAGACTTTCCGTAGGGGACACCATATTCGTGCGATAGTAAACTGATATGTGTCATTGTAACGTGCTATCCAAGGTTGGGATATGAGTCACAGTTGAGAACAACCTAAATCGGTAATCGAAATACGTATCTTTCTAGGCTTAGTTGGTTATTATAAAAGATTCGTTGAAGGATATTCTTGAATCGCTATTCCATTAACGCAACTGACTCGTAGAGATGCAAAATTCGAATGGAGCAAGGAATGTGGGAAGAGTTTCGAAGAACTCAAGATGAGACTCATTTTAGCACATGTTCTGACCATGCCATCCTAGAAAAGCGAACGTGGTAACTGACGTGTTGAGTAGAAGATCGTATACAAGTACGAGTACGATATTGTCAAAGACTCATTTCGTATAATTTACAAATAATAGAGATGGAGATGAAAACTCTAGGTACCCACGTGATGATATACGAGTATAATCGACTTTAATCGATAAAGTTAAAGTCGCTCAAGCTACACACGGGATGATGAATTTGAAGAAGGAGGTGTAAGAAGTTGTTATTTCAAAAGCGAGAATCGGTGAGGTGAGGAAAGCACAAACCTTCGATTTATTAATCCATTTGAAATTCTCGATCGAATAGGAGCTCGTGGCCTATAGACTCGCTTTTACCGCCAAGTATGACGCGTGTTCATAACATTTTTCACGTATCGATGTTACGTAAATATGTGGACGACCGAACCACGTCATTGAGTTAGAACCGGACGAGATAGCCGAAGACTTAACGTCGACGAGGAGGTACTGTCAAGATCTTGGATAGGAAAGAACATGTCCTATGTACCGAGGTTATACCACAAGTTAAAGTTTTTGGAGAAACCATGCTATATTGAGGAAATGACACGGGAGTTGGAAACAGAAATGAAAGCGAGGTATTCTCATCTTTTCGAAACACCAGGTACGTACGTCAATTTCGAGGACGAAATTTCATAAGGAGGGGAGGTTGTAAGACCCCGAATTTTTTTAAATAAAAATGGAATTTCCTCTATTTATTATTTTGAAATAGTAAGGGTTGATGTGATTAATGTGGATAGTTATGGGTAAAATACGCAAATATTTTAAAATAAGCAAGTGGTTATAAAATATTCATTGTTGTCGGGGAATATTCGTTTGGTCGTGGAATATTAAATCTGTTTGGGAATATTAAATGCGGTGGTAAGAACCATGTGTGGGCCCCCATAACGGAAAGCGATTGGAGGAAAAACGACAAATATAAGTTGTTTAAAAATAACGTCAAGTAGTTGTTTCAGTTTACATTTGTTGGAATACCCGTTGGTTAAAACACGAGAATCTGGCGTTGTTTCACAAAGAAGACACGCAGTATTGCACCAATTATTGACTCTTACGTAAGAAGGCACTACTCAATAATGGTTACGATGAATTCTGCATCAAAGTATTTTATTTTATTGGTTCAATAATTGTTGCGTTGATATTTTATACTGCATTGTTGTTTCAATAATTGTCATTACATAGTATTTTTCATTATCGAAGCAATAATTCATATTATCTGAATAATATTATTAGATAACATTATTGGCAATGTCTAGAAAGTTACATCTAAGGAGAGGTTTGGTCACCTAATTAATTAAGGCAGTGAAGAGAGAAATTCTTATTGGAAAGCCCCCCTTTCCTAGGAAAATGCCTCGGTTGTCAATATTGTGATTACGTAATATTATTTGTGAATAATTAATTATTGATTCATATGATGAGGAAAATATTGATTTTATGTGGATATAGATGGAGAAAATTTTAATGTGACAATTGTTGAAAATTAAAATTTTATTTTTTACGATAAAATAATTCATTTAAATATATTATTATATTTTTAATAATATAATAATGGTGATATTTTTACAATGAATGTGGGATATATGAGTATACGAGGAGGAAGAGTATTTTTGTTGCAATAAATGTTTAAAACATGTTAAACATGCCTGTGGACCCATTTATTGACTGAAATTTTGATTATAGCCTAAAAAATCGCTCGTTTATGGATTTCAGTCATTTTCTGTTTGGAATTTGGAAAAACTTTCTTCTGCAAAGTTGTAGAGAATTGAATTTCCTATAAAAACTCGCAAGATTCGAATTTTCTGGCAAAAGAGCTATTTATTGTGAATTATTGAAGTTTTGAAGCTCTGAAATAATTGATTTTTGGAAGTTTAAAATATTTTAAATAACAAAAACGTTTTTTTTAAGCTTGGTGAGGTAAGACCACATGTGGCTGAAGTCTTTGGACAAATCTAGTGTGCGTAGGAAAATTTTGTTAAATATATTATTAATATATTAAATTTTATGCTTTGGTGTTCTAAGCATTTTCCTATAAATAGCGTGCTTAGGTTAGAATTGAAAATTACGCTTTAAAATCAAGTTTTTCTCTCTATATTATCGAGCGTATTCTTGTGAGTATTTTGAGTATACTTTGAGTATTGCTATCTACTGCAAGTTCAAGTTATACTTTATATCCGATTATTCCGGTGAAATCTTGTCTTTCCGAGGTAAGGGATATTATTTTTTTTCGTAATGATATTATTTCTTCAATATCATTATACTAAAATATTGATCTGAAGTTTTTATCAAATTTGGAATTTTTGGTGTGGGGTTCTTATTCACGATACAAGACTATTCACGTATCTGATCTTATTCACGAATACTAAGATTTATTCATCGAAAAATGGAAATTTTTTTTACGTTCGTCAAAATATCTATTCGGATACTAGCTTTGATTGTATCCATGTTTTGATCATTCTTGAATTTTATACCACTATGATTATTTTTGAGGTATTTTTGGACGTGGATAAAACAAAGTACTAATCCTTAATCCTTAATCCTTAATCCTTGTCATTTTGTTTCTTTGGATTCGCTTTTAAAATATATTTTTCATCATCCTCGGTCCTAAATGATGATATTCTTGAATATCTTTGGCCTGTAGTGCAAAGATGAATGATTTCTTGATGAATATCTTTGGCCCGTAGTGTAAAAGATGAACAGGTGTTGAGATGAATATGACCGACTGATTAATATCTTTGGCCCGTAGTGCAAAGATGAAGCAGTATTTAGATGAACATGACTAATCGATGAATATCTTTGGCTCTGTAGTGCAAAGATGAATATTTGATTCGAGATATATATTGATTGATGTTACAGGGATAAAATATCGACTGTGAACTTTTAAATTCATATATAGAAGATAGTAGTTTGCATTCTCTACTTAACTCTTCTAATGAATTATTATTTCCGCTGCGAAGATTGATTTAAAATTGGTTGTCTATTGTATTCTATTAGATTTTTCCCTGTTGGAGACTAACGATAATTTGTTGTATATTATCTTAGTCATAATATTCTTCTTCGGGCTAGTTGAGCTCACCCTTTTCCTTTTGTTCCATTTTTCTTCTCAGGGAGGCGAGAATGTAGCGAAGTACTAGCTGGGGGGTATGGAATGAAAGGTTAGAGAGAGTTGTTTAGTAGTCCTCACCATTTTTATAAAATAATGTATCAATAATTATGATGGGGATTTATTTGGGTATGTATATTGTCTAGAAGACAATAATTGTATTTAAACTCACAGTTTATATGTTGTAATAATAAAGTTGTAGTTATTTTTGTACCATGTATTTGGCGACTCAGAATGGGTTGGATGGAATGGACCTATTTTGGGGCGTCACAATTATTCTGTTGAATATCACATGCATGCGTTTTCGCCTTGGGACTGGTTACATCTTTATTATTATTCATTTGGAATATCCATGCTCATGCGTTCTACCTTGGACTGATTTTAAAATCTTTATTATTACATTGGAATATCCACATGCATGCGTTTTATGCTTGGGACTGATTCCGTTATTTATTATTCTGTTGGAATAACTTCGCATGTGATTCTATCGCGTGCCCGGTGATTTCTTTTGTTATTCCATTCCTTAATATACTCGGTTGGTTAAAGTTTTGACTTCTATACTCCATGAAATTAGTGGAATATCCTTGATATTTGCGCTTTATCCAAAGATCTTTTCATGGAAATATTCTTACGAGCATTCTTGAATTTTACTCTACAAAGCAAAGATCATGTTGACAATTTGGACGTTATCGGTTCTCGGATAAAATAATTCTTGAACTTGTTTTATTGAATTCTTATATCATTGTCATCATCCTCATGTTTATATTTTGTTGAAAGTCATCCGTGGCCTATAGTGCATAGATGGACTTGGTATGATTATGACGAGGATTATTCGGTGTAATCATGGTAGTAATGTTACAAATGATGTGGTAAAAGTCCTCATTGGCCCGTAGTGCATCGATAGACAGTTGTTGCCATGATCATGACCATTAATGAATACACAAATATTCTTGGCCCGTAGTGCATGGATAATTGTGGTCGTGATACTAAAGAATATCCTTGGCCGTAGTGCAGGGGTGATTCGATGATGTGGATTATTTATTAAGCTGAGTCCCATCGATAAAAGTGATGAAAAACCTTCTAAATCATAAAAGATAATAGATTTTATTCTCTACTTGACTCTTTTAATAGATGGTTGTTATATTGTATCAGTTTAACACTGTTGAAGGCTAACGATAATATATTCTGCATTATCTTAGTCATAATATTTCCTACTGGGCTAGTTGAGCTCACCCTTTAACTTTTATTGTTCTCTTTAGGAAATGAGAACGTAACAGGGACTAGTCGGGGAACGAAGTGACGGACCAGATGATAGCATTAGTAGTCCTCACTATTCTGTGAAATAGTGTAATAATAATTGTAATAAGGACTCCTTTTGAGTTTGTATAATCTCTAGTAGACAATATTTGTATTCAAACTCACAATTTATGTTTTGTCGTATTGTACACGATAGTTGTATTATTAAGTTGTATTTGAATTTATGTACCATGTAAGTGGCGACCCAAGATGGGTGATGTATACCTAATTTTGGGGGCGTCACAGAGATGGTACTGCCTAAGTATATGCTTGGATCGTTGGTGAGATCTGGGTTCCTTAGCCTGTGCAATGGCTCCATTATTATCACAAAGACAGAAGCAACCGGATCAACAATGGTTGGAACAACACCAAGTTCGATGATGAACTTTTAATCTATCTGACCTCCTTGGCTGCCCTAGAAGCAACAATATACTCAACCTCTGTTGTAGAATCAGCTACTGTCTCTTGCTTCAAACTTTTCCAGCTAACAACACCAACATTAAGGCAAAACACAAAACCTGACTAAGAACACATCCTAACCCGTTACCTGAAGCATCGTTGTAAATAACAAATCCATCTGAACCAGACGGTATTGTCAAAACAGGTGTCGAAATGAGTCTCCTCTTAAGCTTTTGGAAACTCTTCTCGCATTCCTCGCTCCATACAAATTTGATATTTTTCCGAGTCAGCTGAGTTAACGGGGTAGCGATTCAAGAAAATCCTTCCACGAATCTCCGATAATAACCAACTAAGCCCAGAAAGCTACGTACTTCGGTCACCGTCTTCGGTTGCTCCCAACTTTGTATTGCTTCAATCTTCGCCGGGTCAATAGGTACTCCATGTTTTGACACAACTTGCCCAAGGAATGCTACTTCCTCAAGCCAGAACTCGCATTTCTTCAACTTAGCATAAAGCTTGTTTTCACGAAGCCTTTGGAGTACCAGCTTCAAATGGTGCTCATGATCTTCACGGCTTTTGGACTATATGAGGATGTCATCAATAAAGACAACAACGAACTGATCCAAATAATCCTTGAATACTCGATTCATCATATCCATGAAAGCCGCAGGAGCATTAGTCAATCCAAAAGACATGACTTAGAATTCATAATGCCTGTACCGAGTTCTGAAGGTAGTCTTTGGAATATCCTCAGTTCTAATCTTCAGCTGATGATATCCAGAATGAAGATCGATTTTTGAAAAGAATTGTGCTCCTTGCAACTGGTCAAACAGGTCATCAATACGAGGTAGCGGATACTTATTCTTGATAGTGACATGGTTTAATTTTCGGTAGTCGATACAAAGTCGCATACTCCCGTCTTTCTTCTTTACAAATAAAATAGGAGCACCCCAAAGAGATGTACTAGGACGAATAAAATCGATGTCCAATAACTCCTGTAGTTGGACCTTTAACTCCTAAAGTTCAATAGGAGCCATTCGATATGGGGTTTTAGAAATGGGCTTTATACCAGGTTCAAGATCAATAAAGAATTCAATTTCACGTTCTGGGGGTAGACTGGAAAGTTCTTCAGGAAATACGTCAGGAAAGTCAATAACAACAGGAATATTATTCAAATCCATAACATGGGCTAAGAAAACTTGACATCTATTTTTTAATAAACAAATAGCTTTATGACTTGATATAACAGTGATTGATTTTAATGGCTTAGTTGCTTGAATTCGCACAACATGTTGGATAGGAATATGAAAACTAACAACCTTACGAAAACAATCAATTTTGGCATGATGAGTAGTTAACCAATCAATCCCTAAAATCACGTCAAATGCAAGTATCTTTAAAGAGATAAGGTCAACATGTAAGGTGATGGTGCCAACTTGGATCAAACAAGATTTATAAACAGTGGATGTGATAAAAGTTTCTCCTAACAGAGTCTCCACAGATAGGTCATAGTTTAATTTCTCCGGAGTCAAGTTTAAACGTTGAGCACAAGCAGGAGAGATAAATGAATGGGTAGCACCGGTATCTATAATGTATAAACTTCGCAAGAATTTATCATTAGCTTACCCGTTATCACCTCGTTTGGGTTCCTTGCATTTTGACCAGTCATGACAAACGCTCTTCCAGGAACCGTTGACTTTGACTTTTCTGGGATAACCTTTTAAGTCACCATCCCCGCTGGACTTGGTTTCACTACCGTACAATCTCGAGCAATATGTCCTTCCTTTCCACAATTATAGCATACCTTGAACTATTGTGGGCAGTTTGGACTGATATGTCTATCTTTCCCTTATTTATAGCATATAATGGGGTGGTCGTTCTCTCTCCTTGGAACCGATTCTTCTTTGGTCTTTGATGTAATGACCGGATCCAGGTCCTAATTCACCTCGAATTCGGTTCGATCATTCTATACAATTATTACTATTTACGGAAGATATAAACATAAATTGTTTATACATTACATTACACACTATTCCCCAAGGTCGAGTAACCTTAACTTATACATAATTCATAATTGTCTAACACATAACATCATTATCAAACTATACTATTACAAAACTAATCGCGCACATTAACTTTAAGCTGACACTATCTTTAACCTTTCCTTGTATCCGACGCATTCGCCTTGATCTGCAATGTTTTATCATGATATAGCAAGGGTGAGCATGAAAGTTGCCCAGCAAGTTTAAATTTAACAATATAATGATATATCATGATTGAAATGATTTGAATAATTAGCTGGCTATAATTCAACAATATAATTGTGAACTAGCAGGAACAAATTTATGACTGAACAAGTATTATACATGAACAAATATATCTGAACTAACTGGTAATGAAGGTGATCAACCTTTCATACCTGACTTATACATGCAATATGTACATAGTGCAATTCATGGCAACCAGCAATGATTAACCATATGCTTATCTGAATAAAACACTCTTATTAGAGTTAAGTAAAACAAACTTGCTTGAACCGTTGATTACCGCAACGCAATTTATATCGCCTTATCGGAAGACCTAATATTAGTAATATAGATCTCCAATATTTGAATAATATCATCACAATACAATACTATTATATATATATATATATATATATATATATATATATATATATATATATATATATATACATAGAATAACCTAAACACACAACACATAACACATAACCCTATCAGTCTACCACACACATAGGACTCAGTATCAAGTCAAACTATTGCAGTTTGAGTTGAACCCGACACAAAACTGAAATCCCGACGGTCTAGTCTGATAATATTTCAAGTTTAAGTTCAATTAAACCCTGCCTAACACTTAACAATTATCTCAGATAATTTTAATATCAGTCGAAATATTTTTCAAAGTCTCGTAATAATTTTTAAATAATTATTACTATTTATCATAAATTTTTGATCATTAATATCGTATTTAAATGAATTAAATACCACGTAATTATTTTATCATTAATATTTATTTATTATCAAATATTAATGAAATACATGTCATAATATTATAATATATTTATAATATATCAAAGTATTTTAATACCTTAAAATCATATTTATATGATTTTAAGCGATTAAATTCATTATCCGCTAATTGCTTTTAATATTAAAATATTAATATTTTCATGAAAAATATCAAAAGTTATATTTTATAACTCAAAATATTTTTATAACACATGAATCATTTTTATATGATTTATAAATCATTTATTCTATTTTTCCATAATTTATTTATTATAGTTATTAAATAAACTAATTATCATTAATATTGATTAATTAGTGAATTTCATCATCATAAAATTTTAAAAGTCACTTAAAATAACTTAAAATATTTTATTATAATTATTATTATTTTTTCATGACTTTTCATGTCTTTAAATCATTTTAAATAATTTATTTGATATTATAATTAAATAAATTAAATACCATTTATATTCCAAAATATTAAATATTTATGAAATATACTCAAAATAATTAAAAACTATTTTTAGAATTTAAAATAATTTTTCAGAATTTATTATGTATTTTTAATAATTAAAATCTATTTTTTATCTATTTTTAAATAATTTCTGGAATTTCAGAAATTAGAAAATAAATAAACTGTCGCTAAATGGCTATAGCGACACTTTCTGTCGCTATAGGTGTTCTTGGCCTCAAGAACACTGGCAAGGCAGTGTTTAAGGGTGCACGTTTGACCACCTATAACAATCCAATCTGATCATGTTCTGGGTTATCTAAAACTTTGTTATTTTAGTATTAATGTCCCACTACAATATCCAACCAACACTTTGGTTAAACAACAGCATGACAAGGAGATCAAAGCCTCCAAAGTTGCTGTCAGGAACAATCTGGGTTTTCTGGGTCCAGACAGTTTCGAGTACCTACTTTGATGCTCGATTATATATATGTTCTGGTCTTTGTTCATGTGGTTTGATGGTTTAAACATGTAGTACTAGTGTCAAGGTACAACAAAAATTCAACAGATCAACTTAACATCATCAAAACAGTAAGATCTGTGTCAATCAAACTATGTCAGAAAAATCGAATATGAAGTTTCTGGGTTTTTTTCCAGATTTTGACAAAACTGGTGGTCAAGGCTAATTTGACCCTGTATAACATTTAGTTTATGTACGATATGGGTGATATAAAAGCTCTATATTGTAGTCCTTATATCAGACTACAAGTGAAGTACTCAAACATGGCCCAATAACCGGTCAGAAGCAAGATCTGAGGCCTTGAACTTCTTGTCAGACGTTACTGAAATTCTGGGTTACCCAGAAGCTTACTCCCGTGATCGGTCAACGCGGTTTGACCGATCGTAACATGAAATCTAAATCCGATCAGACCATGATTCAAGTTCCAGACTAAAGACCACATGGCAGAGAACAAGTCCAAAACATAAAACACACATAGCGATTAACACACAAGAATCTAAGAGCTCTGACATTGGCTTGTCAGACAACAAAATTAGGGTTCTTGACCAGTTTTAAAATTTTGATTTTTGTGCCTCTAGATGTTATGGATCCTTGATCCAACAACCCAGATCACTCAAAAATACCCTCTAACACATTTCTAACCAACCAATTTCAACTTTTAACATCAAATCAAAAGATTTTAAAAATTAGGGTTTATACCTCTTTCTAACTTGATTTTTAATTTCTGATCTTTGATCTTGTTCTTGACTTGCTATTAACTGATCATGGTTCATCTTTTCTCTCTCTAACACTCTATATCCCGAATTTCTAGAGAGAGAAGGGTTAGGAGAAAAATGAAATATAAAGTGAGCATGTTTCTCTCTCTAATCTGTTTATTTGACTTGCATGTTATGTTATGGCTGGCAAATTCGGCTGAGATAGATGATATTGGTCACATGCTATGCTTAGGGTTGGTCACCAACTCACACTAGGGCAAGATTTACAAGCTAAGTCACACTAAACCCTTAGGGTTTAGGGTTTGGTTAGGGTTAGGAAAATTTAGGGTTTAGGGTTTGAAACATTTAGGATTTACAATTTAATTTCTAAAATTTCCAATTTAGGTTTTCAAAAATAGAAAATTAATATTTCTAAATTATAATTAGAATTTTCTAATTATATTAAAATTTCTTAATCATAATTTAAATCTCGCTAATTAGGATTAGTATTTCCTAATTAAAATCGCTAATTTAGTAATTAGGGTTAAAATGGTCATTAGGGTTTATAAACCACTAATTAGGATTTTTAATAGAAAAATAAATCTTCTAATTTGGAAATTAAATTTTCGTAATTAGATTAGGGTTTTCAAATTACTTAACTTGAAAATTAGAATTAATATATTCTAATTAACATTAAAGTATTAAATTAACACTTAGGTTTTTCCCTATTTACAAATTAGGGTTTCAAATCCGTAATTAGGGCTTCAAATTTAGAATTAGGGTTTTATAACCAATTTGTTAAGATTAACCTTAATTAATCCTATAATTATTTACACTTATGCCATTAAGTTCCTGATTTAGGGTTTTATGTACCGAATTAGGGTTTCGGAATCCCGGAACTGAAATTAGGGTTTCCAGAACCGGTTTCTAGGGTTTCTTGTTAAACGCTAGGGTTTTCTAACTGAACGTTAAAGTTCTTAATATATAATTAGGGTTTGTTATAGATATTGTTTATCTGGTCAACCCTTGACCCTTAACCACATACTGTACACATATACACAAAACATAAACGCTTATTCCCTTAATCCTGAATAATTCACCTAAATCCTTCACAGAATTTTGAAATCCTCAAAATTCATTCTTAAAAATATTAAACGCATACACTAATTTTCTACCTAGGTTCTAATTTTGAACCTTAAATCAATTAATAAAAATTTTAAAAATATTCAAAATTCTCGGGTTGTCACAGCTGACGTCTTCGCATTGTCATTGTTGAATCTCCTTTTTTTAAAATCTTCCCCCGACTCGCTTCTTCTATTCTCATGGCCATGATTACCACCAGAGTGGTTGCCGCTCTTATCCGTATTCTTCTTTATCTGCTGGTTATCGTTGTTACGATATTTCACATCGTAGATATGATCTGGTTGTGGTCCCTCGGTTGACCGTACTCGTTATCTCGCTATAATAATTGAGCCCTGTTGACAACATCTGAATAGAGAGAAAATTTATGACAAATGGGATATTGACGTATGCCGGGTTTCAAATCTCTCAGAAACATTCGCGTCATACGTTCTTCATTCTCCACCAAATGAGGTGCAAACCTGGATAACTCCGCGAACTTCGCCTCGTACTGGGACACCATCATGTTGTTTTGTTTTAGTCTAATAAACTCTACCTCCTTCATATGACGAACACTTTCAGGAAAGTATTTGTCATTGAACAGTTTTTGAAATGTCTCCCAAGACATGCTGAGCGCGGTTGGATGGGTACGCTTCACAGATTCCCACCAATAATCTGCCTCATTACGGAACATAAAAGTGGCGAATGGAACTTTCTGATCCTCCGTGCATCACAAGACATCGAATATCTTGGTAATTTGCTTGACCCACATCTCCGCCTTAATCGGATCCGGCTTTCCCCAGAATTCTGGTGGTCCCAGCTCTTTGAACTGCTTGGCTATGACCAGCTGTGCGTTGCCATTATTTCTTCCTATATTTTGAACAGGAATATCCTTCATCTGGTTTTGCATGAACCGCAAAAAGCTTCTAAACACCTCATCGTTCATCGTCTACTCAGTGGTGTTGTTTACAGGAGGAACATTGCCAGCCTGTTGCACGTTCTCCTCGTTGGTGAGAACATACGTCTCCACGGTCTCATTTACTCCACTGTTAACATTCTCAGTTGCCATTCTTAAATCCTGCCATAAAATAAGGGTTAATTAAATAAATTAACAAATCACATAATACCCCTATATTATGACCGACCAACAAATAACCTTAGGTAGGATACACTAGCGAAGGATTTACTCGTCTCTCCCCTCCTAGTTCTATTCTCTGATCTCCTCCAGAGATCATATCCCTAAGTTTTGATACCAACTGTGACGCCCCCAAAATAGGTATACAACACCCATTTTGAGTCGTCAATAACATGGCATGACTTGACTATAACTTTTATTAATACAACATAAAAGCTGTGAGTTTAAATACAAATATTGCCATCTAGACAATATTCATACCCAAATAAGTCCTCATTACAATTATTGGTACAATATTTTACAAAAATGGTGAGGACTACTAAAACAAATTCCTAGAACCTTCATTCCATTACCCCGACTAGTACTCATTTACATTCTCGCCTCCACGAGAAGAAAAATGGAACAAAAAGGAAAAGGGTGAGCTCATCAACTAGCCTAGTAAAGAATATTATGACTAAGATAACATAGAACAAATTATCGTTAGTCTTCAACAGGGAAAAATCTAATAGAATACAATAGACAACCAGTTTTAAATCAATATTCGCAGCGAAAATAATAATTCATTAGAAGAGTTAAGTAGAGAATGCAATCTACTATCTTCTATATATGAATTTAAAAGTTCATCGTCGATATTTTGCACTACAGGCCAAAGATATTCATCAGTTGGTCATGTTCATCTAAACACTTGTTCATCTTTGCACTACAAAGTGAAAGATATTCGAAGAATATCGTCATTTAGGGTGAGGATGATGAAAAATATGTTAAAGAAAAGCGAAATCAAAGTGAAACAAAAGAATAAATATTAAGGATTCAGTATTTACCTATTTCATATCCAAAAATACCTCATAAATAATCATAGTGGAGTAAAACTCAAGAATGATCAAAACATGGATACAATCAAAGCTAGTATCCATAATAGATATTTTAGACGAAAAATAAAATTTTAATTTTTCTGTGAATAGTGTTGTATCCGTGAATAGTGCCGTATACGTGAATAGTAACTCTGACACAAAAAATTCTAAATTTGATAAAAAGTTCAAACCAATATTTCGGCATAATGATATTGAAGAAAATAATATCATTTAAGAAGAAAATAACATCCTTACCTCGTAGAAAGCAATTACTTGGATTGGAATCTTTGGATATAGTCTTTGAAGGAAACTTGCACCAGAGTATAGCAACACTCAAAGTATCAAAATACTCACAAGAATACGCTCGATAATATAGAGAGAAAAAGAGAGAGAAAACTTTAGTTTCTGGTGTGATTTTCAATTCTAACCAAAGCACCCTATTTATAGGAAAATACTTAGAACACCAAAGCAGAAAATTTAATATAATAATATATTTATAAATAAATTCACGCATACCTCATGAAAACTTGAATTCAGCCACCAAAGTAGCCCACCATAATGACAAAAACGTTTTTCTAACAAAAAATATTTAAAACTTCCAAAAAATGATAATCAATTAATCCACAACTTCAATAATTCATAATAAATAGCCTTTTTATCAGAAAAATTCAAAACTTATGTCTTTTTCATAGAAAATTCCATTATCTACAACTTTGCAGAAGAAAGTTTTTTCAAATTTCAAACAGAAATTGACCGAAATCCATAAACGGGTGATTTTACAGGCTATAATCAAATTTCAGTCAAGAAATGAGATCCACCGACACACAAAATATGTGTTAATCATTTAATGCAACAAAAATACTGTTTCTCCTCATATACTCATATATCTCACATTCATTGTAAAAATATCACCATTATTATAT
The DNA here is from genome assembly GCA_020205605.1 of Panax ginseng. Taxonomy (NCBI): domain Eukaryota; kingdom Viridiplantae; phylum Streptophyta; class Magnoliopsida; order Apiales; family Araliaceae; genus Panax; species Panax ginseng. The sequence continues at coordinate 79,924,332 of CM035127.1, read as the reverse complement.
TATTAAAATATAATAATATATTTAAATGAATTATTTTATCAGAAAAAGATAAAATATTAATTTTCAACAATTGTCACATTAAAATTTTTTTTCCATCTATATCCACATAAAATTAATATTTTTCTCATCATATAAATCAATAATTAATTATTCATAAATAATATTACAGAATCACAATATCGACAACCGTGTAGATTCACCAGGAAAGAGGGGCTTTCAATAAGGATTTTCTCCTTCTTGGTAGCAGCAATTAGGTGACCAAACCTCTCCTTAAATGAGAACTTTCTAGACATTGCCAATAATGTTATCTAATAATATTATTCAGATAATATGAATTATTGCTCCGATAATGGAAAATAATGTGTAGTGACAATTATTGAAACAACAGTAATATAAAATATCAACGTAGCAATTTTTGAATCAATAAAATAAAATATTGAACAGTAATTACTGTAATAATTATTGAGTAGTGTCTTCTTACGTAAGAATCAATAATTGGTACAATACCGTGTGCTACTGTGTTTTAACCACCGAGTATTTCAACAATATTAACGGTAATAACAACGCCATTATTTATAAACAACTTATTTTTGTCGTTTTCTTTATCCAATCGTACGAATATTCGCCGATAGTAAGAATATTTCACGACCAAATGAATATTCCCCGACAACAAAGAATATTTTATAACCACTTGCTTATTTGAAATATTTGCGTATTTTACCCATAACTAACCACATTAATCAAATCAACCCTTAATATTTTAAAATAATAAATAGAGGAAATTAAATTTTATTTATTAATAATTTGGGGTCTTACACGTAGTGCATGAATAATTTGTGATTGTAATACTAATGAATATTCTTGGCCGTAGTGCAGGGATGATTCGATGATGTGGATTATTTATTAAGCTGAGTCTCAGCGATAAAAGTGATGAAAAACCTTTAAAATAATAGAAGATAGTAGATTTTAGACTATGCTTGACTCTTCTAATGGATTGCTTGTTCCACTGCAGTTAAACTTAATGTTTATTGTATTTTATCAGTTTAACACTGTTGAAGGCTAACGATAATTTATTCTGCATTATCTTAGTCATAATTTTTCTTATTGGGCTAGTTGAGCTCACCATTTGCTTTCATTGTTCTCTTCAGAAAATGAGAATATAGCTGGGACTAGTCGGGAAACGGAGTGACGGTCCATATGTTTGCATTAATACTCTTCAGAAAATGAGAATATACTGTCTAGAAGACAATATTAGTATGAAAACTCACAGCTCATGTTGTATATTTAAGTTTGTGTTTGTATTTTGTACCATGTATTTGACGACTCAAAATGTGTGATGTATACCTATTTTGGGGGCGTCACACATAAGAAATATATAAACAAGGAGAAGGGTCTCCAAATTTTGGAATTGAATTTTATTTATTTTATTTTATTTGTATTATATTATTTATATTAATTATATTATATTTTATTTATTTTAATTAAATATTATATTATTTATAATATTAAATTTATTTTATTTTATTTTATTTTGTTATTAAATTTTATTTATTTTATTTGTATTATATTATATTACTTAATATAATATAATATAATATTTTTTTATTAGATCTCGATTTAAGTTATTTCATTTAGTTTTATTTTATTTTCTTTATTTTATTTTTTACTACATTATATTATATTTTTTATTTTATTTTATTTTAATAAATAATTTTTATTTTCATTAATTTCTTTTTAGTGCTAATATACTAAGTAAATGGTACTTAGTTTATTTTAATATTGGAAAACATAAGTAATATATAAACATAGAGGAAGGCCTCCAAATTTTGGAATTGATGAATTTTATTTATTTTATTTGTATTATATTATTTATATTAATTAATTAAACTTAATTTATTTTATTTTAATATATATAATTAAATATTATATTATTTATAATATTAAATTTCTTTTATTTTATTTGTATTATATTATATTTTATTACTTAAATAAATATAATTAATTTTATTTTTTTTATTTATTAAATCGATTTAAGTTATTTGATTTAGTTTTATTTTATCTTCTTTAATTTATTTTGTATTACATTATATTATATTATTTAGTTTATTTTATTTTGGTTTCTTCTTTTTTATATTATTAAATTTAAAATATTTTAATTAATTTATTTGGCCTTTAAAATAATATATTATCTTATATTATATTATTTTAATTTAGTTTATGTTATATAATATATCCAATATTTTTTAGTAGTTTGAAACTAAGTAAATACTACTTAGTTAAATTCAACATTGTAAACTAATTAAAATACATAAATTAATATAACAAAGGAGGGCCCACAAAATTTTGCAATTGAATAATTCTGAAGGAAATTCTGTCAGAAATATAACATACCACACTATTCATCTCTTACCATCATAAACAATATATATACTGCATAATTATCAATTCTCAATCAAAATGAATTACACTTTACAAATATATACTAATTTTCAGCCCCAAATTAAAATGACACTGACAAAAGCTCTACCAAGTTTCTTAGCCAAATCAAAATAACAGTAACAAATTTATGCATACACAGTAACTAATTAACAAATTCAAGCTAAACCAAATTGTTTTTAATCCCAAATCAAAATGGCAGTACCAAATATTTGCATACATAGTAATAGAGTTACCAAATTTTTAGCCCTACCAATTCTCAGCCCCAAATCCAATTGACAGTAACAAATTGATGCACACGCAGTAACCAAACAAATTGAAGCAATACTAATTGACAGTAACAATTAAATTGAAGCAATACCAAATCAAGAACTCATACCTTATATTGGAGCTAATAGAACAAATTGAACTCGATCGACAGTGGAAGCAAAGCAATTAACATTAATAAATTGAACTCATGCCTCATAATGGAGCTAAAAGAGTTAGAAACAGAGGAACAAGAGCCGACAGTGGAAGTCGATGTCGCGGGTGGTGGAGCGATGGGAGGGGTGGTGATTGGTGGTGGGTGTGGGTGTTTGATTGGTGGTGGGGCAAGGGTGAGAGGAAGAGAGAGAAGTTGATTAGGATCCCCTTAATCAAAAGAACGGTTAGTGTCAGCGACTAGAGGTGGTGGTGGTTAGTGGTTGGTGGTTGGTGGGTGGCAGGTGGGGGCGACGAGGGTTGACACAGTGGGATAAATGATAGTTAGAGACGGGAGATACCGAGGGATGAAAGGGTGAGGATAAAATGAGCGCTGACTAAATAAGATGTAGCTGATTAGGTTTTATACAGTATTTTTTGACGGAATGTCCGTCGAAACTAATTCCCTCAAAAATATTTTAGCCTCGACAAAAATTCCCTCAAAGATAATTATTGTTTCATCAAAAATAAGTTTCACGTTGACAGAAGACTTGGCGCCAAAGAGGGTTTCTACATCGAAGCGAAATTTCGCTTCGGACTTAGAGTTATTTCGAGGAATTATTCTTTGAATTAATTAAAAGTCAAAACAAAGTTAATTATGACAGATCATAATCCATCGAAGATAATTTCGTCGATCTTAACCCTTTACCTTGTAATGGCTGTTCATCGGTTCATACACCATTTATCTCAACGCTTCTCACTAAAGGATCTTGAACCGTTATCTTATTTTCTTGGTGTTGAAGTATTGCCACAATGGACTTTTTCTCTTCAACCACAAATATATTCTTGACCTTTTCAACCATTTTCGCATGACTGATGTTAAGCCTGTTGCGACACCATTGGCCACCACTCCTCTCACCTTACACTCTGGCTCTGCTCTTTCCACTCCCACAGAGTATCACACTCTTGTTGGAAGCCTTCAATATTTATCACTCACACGACCTGACATTGCCTACACGGTGAACAAATTATCTCAGTTCATGCACCAACCAACAACGGATCATTGGCAAGTGGCCAAATGTCTTCTAAGTTATCTTTGTGGAACACTTGATCATGGTATTACTCTGCATCGCCAAAAAACCCTAATTCTTCACACGTTCTCATATGCAGACTGGGCTGGTGATAAAGATGATTATACATCCATAAGTGCTTATGTCATCTACCTTGGTCAAAGTCTCATTTCTTGGATCTAGAAGAAACAACGCATTGTTTCCCACTCGTCCACTGAAGTTAAGTATCGTTATGTGGCTTCTACTGCCGCTGAATTTTGTTGGATATGTTCTCTACTTACTGTTGCCTCTTTTATAGTTCTTATAAAAGAGCTCTAACTCATGCAAGTATACACGGGTCAACAAGTAATACAGAGTAAGTAAAATATCGATCCCATAGAGAAAGTTGTTAACTTTAGACTATTATGCATTAATTAACTCACTATATTTATATGCTAAGACTATAAACATAATTGTTGATTTGAATCATTTATAATTAGCAACTAAAAATAATAATATAAACGAATTAAATATGATGTGGAAATAATGGGATCCTAACTTCATTCAATATTTCATTCAATCGCCATATGTCATGCAAAAAGTGTTCACATATCACAGGATAATAGCCAAGGGCATAAAAGCGAGTTATAACCATTTTCCAATGCACTATAACCAACTCACATATCATCTACAGATGTTAGAATCTATGTGATCACCAATACCATCACAATTACCATATTCCTATACGTAATTGCAATCCTATTGACTTTAAACAACCCTTATTCTAGCTCATCATACGGCAAAACGGTATATTCCTATATCATTTTCATAAAATATACAATCCCCATATTTAGACATGCTATCATGATTTCATCCATATTCATATGTTCATTTCAATTCCATACAAATACTAACATGAAGATTATCGGTCATTCATACATACAAACCAACCATGATAGATAATCCATATGATATGCAAAACAAATTTAACATTTAGATGTGCAACCAAACGACATATTAAAAATCATTGGGATCCCATAATGGAGTTTAGTTCATCATGAACCAAAAACCATTATGGGATCAAGACTAAACATGATCAATAATCAAGCAAATGAGATTAAGAGAGAAAGAACAATCAAACCCAAATATTTGAATAGTAATCAATGATTAACTATGAAAACCGAAGAATTCCATTAACAATAATCAAAATCCACAATGGTGAAGAACTCCAAGAAGAAGAAAATAAGACGTTGTGGCTTCGTTCTCCGTTGGACTCTCTCCCAAGGTGTAAACCCTATTTGCTACTATGAAAGTTACGTAATAAAAGTCAAGTCCCTCTCTGACATACGTCAGAATCGCTTTATATCAATTACACATCATCACATTGCTTAATTAAAAATAAAACAAAATCTGACATCAAGATTGCTTTGGTATTGGCCGCGTGGCTCTATAGTATCGTCTCTCGCTACAGCGAGACTTGCGATAATCTCGGTTCCCCAGACGTCTTATCACACGATTGGTCAAGGCTTCTACCTCATGAGTATGTGGTCATGCCTCGTGGTAGCGTGACTTGCGAAGGTTCCCATGTAAAGCTTCTCGCTTTACGGCGTGGCACGAAGTCTTTCTTGTTATGTGCATGCATATTGCATGGCTTGTGTTCTGCAGTTCCTGAGTCTGGTTTTTGGTCTGCTGCTGCTGCTAGTTGTTCATTCTTGCTTAATCCCTCTTATTTGCTTGATTTCCATGCCTTATTGTACCCCCATGCCATACACATCCTCGCCTTGCGACTAGCCTTCATGCATTCGCTCACCGATACGTCAATTCCCACCAAAATGACGCCGATTCCTGCACTTATTCACCAAAAGGAGTTTAAATACATGCAATGCAAAATAACATGAAATGCAACTAAAACACAATGAAATGTGCTCAAGGTGGGCATAATTGCATGGATCGAAGATCTGATAAGTGAGTAAAAATATCACTTATCAAATACCCCAAACTTGAACTGTTTGTTTGCCTCAAGCAATGCATATGAATGAACACCGAAAATGTAACTACTAAACTATGCAACAACTCTCCGATGCAAACTAGTCTCACATAATCTTAACCATAGCATGTAATTTCATTTCAAATTACCTCAATGAACTATCCGGATCCCGAACATAGTTTCAAACCAAACCATAGATATAACATCATACACTCCGGATAATTCATGACTGCTTATAGAGATGTGTGTGTGTGTGTTGTTCATGTAAACTTGATTCAAGCAAAGATTATATATCCTATAATCGCTTCCAAACAGAAAATTATAGTCTAAATCAAGATTCATGTATATTCATGCAACATAGACTGTTTAAACATATCACCGCAAACTAAGGCTCAACAATGGGTTTATTGCTTTATTACTACTCACGAGGGCAATTTCGCACTTTTTCGCGGTGTTTATTGTTATTATATTTTTTTACATGACTGTGCAATGTCTTAATCCATTAGGCACACTGCTACCCCTTAGCGAGTTTTCAACCAATGACTCCCAGACCATGAAAGACCTTAGGGCGCTAGGTGTAGAGACAATCCCCTCGGGTGTACTTACTCAAGTAGCTAGGGCCACGAATTAAGACTAATCATGTTATTGCTATTATATTTTTTTTTATTTTTTTTATACACAGCATGCCCATGTTTCCCCAAAATTTTGCACTTCAATGACTTTACAATCTACAACATTTTCCTCATGTTTCTCTTTTTAAAACTATATGTTCTATTGATCAATGCAAGACACACATCTTAGACTTACAAGTGAATGTGAACACAATTGTACAAACCGAAAGCATATAAACAGAACATGAATCGCATTGTGTAAAACATTATATCCAAGTTGTCTTATATGCATATTCTCAAATCTTCCACAATTCACTATCCTCATTGGCTTAGGCATAAAATGTCTATTTATAAGCAAAAGTTTATGTGAGACATTAAACTAAAACATACTAAGAATGAATAAAAATAAAAATTTTATGCTAAACATTTAACTAACCCAAATTCATGCAAAATTAAACTAAACATGCTAACATAAAATGCAATCTAAACTACTACTATGCAAGTACTCCAATACCCCCAAACTTGAAATGTTTAATGTCCTCAGTGAATAAAGGTAAAGGGTACGATAAAAAAAAACTCCCCTAATTATCGGTATGACCACCCTCCTCGGGTGGTGAATCTGGTGGTGGATACGGCACGGCGATCCCGAACTGGGGCCATTCAAGCATGGTTCCTTGCTGCGCGAATGCTTCGGCCAAAGCCCTGGAGATTCCCGGAGCAAAAGTCCCAAGATTCTCATATAATGCGTCGACTTTGCGTGCCAACCTTCGGAGGTGTCGATCGCCAAAGATAGGCTGCTCACGGGTGGATGGACTCTTTGCACGACGCCGCCGGGGGCGCTTGTCAGCTCTAGTGAGGTGAATCGGATAATGAATCCACGTCCGCTACGGGTGTGGTTCACCACCCGTCTAATCCTCGGAGCTTAGCTACATCGTGGGTCGATGTAATGTCATGACTTCGGATTACTGCCGTGTCTCGTCCCATCCATGGAACTCCTCACGATACAAAGTAATGTTCTTCTGTTGCATGCGGAATGCTCCCGATCATTTTGCCTCGCCAATAACGTACGCATGTTTTGATGAATGAGGTGGCCGACGTCTATGTACTTCCCTTCGATAATACCCCATAGAATGATGGCTTGCTCCTTCGTGATGACATCTTTGTGAGTGGATGTAATTAGTTTGGCGCAGATAAGCAGATGCCATGCTTTGGCGAAGCGATTCAAAGTGGAAGTCGGAAAAGAGAGGCTCGATTGTTCCAACCTTACAGTCCACTTTAGTGCCCGGATGCACAATTCCAAATCAAGACATCAAGTTAGTCGTTAAATGGTCACCTTGGACCCAATCTACCGACCCAGATGGGTGGTGTATCGGTTATTCCATACATCGCCTAATAATAGTGGGGGAAATCCACTGCACCGCCAACGAGCGTTATGCCGTGTTGCTCCATCTCTTTTGCGTTTGCGTAGAATTCCCGAACGACTTCCATTAGGATAGGTACAGGTGTTGCGGCCAGGCTAACCCATTTCCTTTCTCGGAGCATGCTCCATAGCTGTCCATCCGTCTTGGTGGGTCTAAAGCCTCGTTCCGTCATAAACGATTTAATCAGAAGGTGATAATAGATGTGATGAGCCTCCCGGCTTAAGAAGTTTCTTCGTTCCATGACATCGTCATCGGGATCACTAGATGAGGAATCAGAGGGTGAAGAAATTGAGGTTGCACGGCTTCTTGTTGGACCCATGACCAACTGCTATGGAGAGAATGCGAGTGTTTTGCAGCAGATGATAATATCCCAAAACTTGCTTTCACCCAATCCCACAAGATAAACCCTAGGTTGACTCCAATGAGGATGGTGGTGATATACGTATGTATTGGTAGGGAAGGGGCCTTTTATTAGGGGAGATTAGACTCATAATAAACCACGTAAAGAGAATAAGTAAACCCTTTTTTTGTGTGATAATAATATCTCTGCTGGGCGTAGCGTGCGGTCACGTGACATGGTATGGTTGATCTAGCGCGGGCGCGCGAGGATGTGAAAACTGTCTGCAAGTTGCGTGGGCGCAAGGTAACACCTGTTGGGGCATGCGCGGCCGCGAGCTGCTTTACCTGGGCTGTAGTTCTAAACTTCCAAGTGGAGGTTGTGATGCGTGTAACCCAAATCACCTACAACAAGATGAGTGCAACACAGAGTAGGTATCAAACAACATAGTGTCTCTAACTTCTATTTTACTTAAGAGTTGAAAAGAGTTTCAAGATGAAATTGATGGGTTGCCTCCCATCCAGCGCTAAGTTATAGTCACTTTAGCTTGACTGTCCCAGAGGCTCATGTCGACGAGAGAATCATAGTGACATTGTGTCTTTCCACTTCGTCACCAAAGTAATGCTTCAACCGTTTGTCCGCTTACTTTGAAAGGTTTGTCTGGAATTGGTTGTATATTTCAATTTGACCGTCAAGGAAAAGACAGGCCATTGTGAAAGGACCGACCAACGTGATTTCAGCTTTTCCAGGAAGAGTTTAAGTGCGGAATTATATAGAGCAACACCATTTACCCCGGCTCGAACGTTACATCCATTATCCTACGATCATGCTACCTTTTCACTTTTTCCTCAGATAATTTTGCATTCTCATAAGCTCGTAATCTAAACTCATCTAGCTCATTGAGTTTAGTAGCCTTTTCTCCCCTATGACACCCCCAAAATAGGTCTACATCCCCATTTCGAGTTGTCAATACAGTGCATGTAAACAACTACAACTTTATTATTACAATAGTAAAGCGTGAGTTTAAATACAGATATTGCCATCTAGACAATATCCACATACAAATAAATCCTCATCATAATTATTGATACATTATTTTACAACAATGGTGAGGACTACTAAACAACTCTCCCTAGAACTTTCATTCCATACCCCGACTCAGATTTTGCTATATTCTCACCTCCCGAGAAGAAAAATGGAACAAAAAGGAAAAGGGTGAGCTCGACTAGCCCCAAGAAGAATATTATGACTAAGATAATATACAACAAAATTATCGTTAGTCTTCAACAGGGAAAAATATAATAGAATACAATAGACAACAAGTTTTAAATCAATATTCGCAGCGTAAATAATAATTCATTAGAAGAGTTAAGTAGAGAATGCAAACTACTATCTTCTATGTATGAATTTTAAAGTTCATCGTTTATTTTTATCCCTGTAACATCAATCAATATGTATCTCGGGATCAAATATTCATCCTTGCACTACTGTGCCAAGGACATTCACCCGATTGGTCATGTTCATCTAAACATCCATTTCATCTTTTGCACTACGGCCAAAGATATTCATCGAAATCATTCATCTTTTGCACTACGGGCCAAAGATATTCATCGAAATCATTCATCTTTGCACTACTGGGCCAAAGATATTCATCATAAATCATTCATCTTTTAAGACCGAGGATGATGAAAATATTTATTTTTTTAAAGAAAGCGAATCCAAGTGAAACAAAATGACAAGGATTAAGGATTAAGGATTCAGTACTTTGTTTTATCCAAGTCCAAAAATACCTCAAAAATAATCATAGTGGTGTAAAATTCAAGAATGATCAAAACATGGATACAATCAAAACTAGTATCCGTAATATATATTTTGGACGAAAAGAAAATTTTTATTTTTCGATGAATAAGTCAGTATTCATGAATAGTCCAAGATATCGTGAATAGTCTTCGTAGCACGTGAATAGTAACTTCGACACCAAAAGTTCCAAATTTGAAAAAAACTTCAGATCAATATTTCAAAGATAATGATATTGAAGAAATAATATCATAACGAAAAAAATAATATCCCTTACCTCGAAAGATCAAGATTTAAGCTGGAAATTGGATATAGACTATATCTTGAACTTTCACCGTATAGCAATACTCAAAGTATACTCAAAATACTCACAAGAATACGCCGATAATATAGAGAGAAAACTTGAGTTTACCGTGTGATTTTCAATTCTAACCCAAGCACTATTTATGTGAAATTGCTTAGAACACCAAAGCAGAAAATTTAATAAAATATTAATATTTATAAAATATTATACTTATTCTTTGAAATCTGAATCTCAAGCAATTCACACATGCCAACCTTCTAGAAGAAAATAAAAAAACGTTTTTCTAATTTAAAATAATTTAAACTTCCAAAATTAATTATTTTGAGACTTGAACTTCAATAATTCACAATAAATAGCCCGTTTATCAGAAAATTTGAATCTCATGAGTTTTTATAGGAAATCCAATTATCTACAACTTTGCAGAAGAAAGTTTTCTAAATTCCCAAAGAAATTGACGAAATCCATAAGCGGGTGATTTTAGAATTTATAATCAAATTTCATTCAATAAATGGGGTCCACCGACATGTTTAACATGTTTTAAACATTTATTGCAACAAAAATACTCTTTCTCCTCAGTATACTCATATATTCCACATTCGTTGTAAAAATATCACCATTATTATATTATTAAAATATAATAATATATATTTAAATGAATTATTTTATCGTAAAAATAAAATTTCAATTTTTAACAATTGTCACATTAAAATTTTCTCCATCTATATCCACATAAAATCAATATTTTCCTCATCATATGAATCAATAATTAATTATTCACAAATAATATTACGTAATCACAATATTGACAACCAGCAGGTTCCTCAGAAAGAGGGGCTTTCCAATAAGAATTTCTCCTTCTTGGCGCTTGCAATTAGGTGACCAAACCTCTCCTTAGAGACAGAACTTTCTAGACATTGCCAATAATGTTATCTAATAATATTATTCAGGATAATATGAATTATTGTTTCGATAATGAAAAATCTTGTGTAATGACAATTATTAAAACAACAAAGAATATAAAATATTAACGCAAAGAATTATTGAATCAATAAAATAAAACACCTGAACGGTAATTATCGTAACCATTATTGAGTAGTGCCTTCACGTAAGAGTCAATAATTGGTGCAATACTGCAGTCTTCTTGCTACCGCTCAACAACGCGTATGTTTTAACCACCGGTATTCCAATAGTGTAAATTCAGAATAACTACGTAGTTATTTTTAAACAACTTATATTTGTCATTTTCTTCCTCCAATCGCTTTTTGTTATGGGGCCACACACATGGTCGCTGCCGTCGCATTTAATATTTCCGACAAAGATTTAATATTCCACCACCAAACGAATATTCCCAAACAACAATGAATATTTTATAACCACTTGCTTATTTTGAAATATTTGCGTATTTTACCCGTAACTATCCACATTAATCACATCAACCCTTACTATTTCAAAATAATAATTAGAGGAAATTAAATTTTATTTATTAATTATTTGGGATCTTACATCCCCTGCAGATGTTAAGTCAAGGTTGAGCTTCCGTATTGCCCAATAAGCCTTATGCTCTAGCTCCATAGGGAGGTGACAGGCTTTGCCATACACAATTTGAAAAGGTGACATCCCCAACGGGGTTTTGTATCTTGAGTGCGATAGGCCCATACAGCATCATCTAATTTTAACGACCAATCCTTACGTGTTGGATTCACAACTTTTTCCAGGATTCTTTTGACTTCTCGGTTTGATACATCGGCTTGGCCATTTGTTTGTGGGTGATATGCTGTGGCGATGCGATGTTTCACCCCATACTTAGCTAGTAAAGTGGTGAATTTCCTGTTGCAGAAATGACTGCCTTCGTCACTAATAATAGCCCTTGGAGTTCCAAACCTCGTAAAAATGCTTTTGTGCAGAAACTTGAGGACTACCTTGGCATCGTTGGTCGGTAAAGCTGCAACCTCCACCCATTTTGAAACATAATCCACTGCGAGCAATATATAGAGATTGTCGCAGGAAGAAACGAAAGGTCCCATGAAATCAATGCCCTATACATCGAAAATTTCTAATTTTAGGATGGTATTCAATGGCATCTCGTTTCTTTTAGAGATATTACCCACTCGCTGACAGCTATCACATCGCTAGACGAAATGGTAAGCGTCCTTGAAGATAGTTGGCCAGTAAAACCCTGCTTGAAGGACTCTCGCTGCTGTCCGTTCCCCGCCATAGTGACCTCCATACACTGATGAGTGACACTTTTGCAGAATCCCTTCGGTCTCGCTATACGGAATACACCTTCTTATCACTTGATCCGAACACTTTTTGAACAGGTAAGGCTCATCCCATATATTCCATTTGACATCATGCAGTAATTTCTTTTTCTGATATCCCACCAAGTCAGGAGATACCGTCTTACTTACTAGATAATTTCATAAGTCCGCAAACCATGGCACTTCCCTTTCACCCACAAACAATTTGCTCATCTGGAAAGGACTCATTGATCATAACGTTATCCTGTACTTCTCTTTTTGGATTCTCGAGTCGAGATAAGTGGTCCGCCACTTGGTTTTCAATTCCCTTTCTATCCTTGATTTCCAAGTCAAATTCCTGCAGTTGTAAAATCCATTTAATCAGCCGCGGTTTAGCGTCCTTCTTGGCCATTAAATGTCGAATCGTTGCGTGATCTGTATACACTATCACTCTTATTTCAATCAGATATGCTCAAAATTTATCAAAAGCGTATACCACTGCCAATAACTCTTTTTATATGGTGGTATAGTTCAATTGCGCATCCGTTAGGGTCTTGCTGGCATAATAAATCACATGAAATATCTTTTTTCTTTCCATTGCCCAACACGATTTCTACGGCGTAATCACCGGCGTCACACATCAATTCAAACAAAGAAAGTCCAATCCAATGCGGTAATTATCTGGTCTTTGAAATCGAGTTTTTCTCTTTAAGTGTTCAAATGCGGATACGCAAGTGTCATCGAAATTGAATTTTTCATCTTTCTCCAATAGGCTGCATAATGGTTAAGTGATTTTGGAGAAATCCTTAATGAACCTGCGGTAGAACCCTGCATGTCCCAGAAAATTGCGAACTCTTTTTACTGATGTGGGTGGTGGCAGGTGCTCAATAGTCTCTAGTTTTGCTCTATCCACCTCAAGTCCCATCTTTGAAACTTTATGTCCCAAAATGATTCCTTCTTGTACCATGAAGTGGCATTTTTCCCAGTTTAGCACTAAATTTTTTTCAACGCATCTCTTTAACACCATAACTAGATTCTCGAGACATAAGTCAAATGAATCCCCGAAGACTGAGAAGTCATCCATAAATACTTCAACATTCTGTTCCACCATGTCGGAGAATATAGCCATCATACATCTTTGAAACGTGGCTGGAGCATTACACAACCTAAAAGACATTCTTCTGAAAGCAAAAGTGCCGTATGGACATGTGAAAGTAGTCTTTTCCTGATCTTCTGGAGCTATCATAATTTGATTGTAACCCGAATAACCATCCAGAAGGCAATAGTATTCATACCCTGCTAGTCTGTCCAACATCTGATCGATAAATGGGAGCGGGAAATGATCTTTCCATGTAACCTTGTTTAGCTTGCGGTAATCCATGCAAACTCTCCACCCCGTCACTGTTCGTGTTGGGATTAGCTCATTATTCTCATTAGTCACAACGGTCATGCCACCCTTCTTCGGAACACACTGTACTGGACTCACCCATGTGCTGTATGAGATTGGATAGATTATTCCTGCATCTAGCCATTTTAGTACCTCTTTCTTGACCACCTCTTTCATTATTGGATTAAGCCTCCTTTGTTGCTCAACTGTCGGCTTGCTACCATCTTCCATTAGGATCTTGTGCATGCAATACGAAGGGTTGATTCCTTTGATATCTGCTATGGTCCATCCAATAGCTGATTTGAACTCTGTAAGCACTCGGAGCAGTTTTTCTTCCTAACAAGATGTTAGTGCAGAAGCAATAATCACAGGTAATTTGGAATCTGAACTTAAAAATGCATACCTGAGATGTTCCGGTAGTGGCTTCAACTCCAATTCGGGAGGTGTCTCAAGAGATGGTTTTAGCTTTATTGAGGTATCTCCAGCTATCGTCAATGGCTCTACAGGAGGTCTAAATCTCCTGAATTGGGGGTTGGTATCCAGATAGTGAACAAATTCGTCAAATTCTTCATCCTCTGCATTTGAATTCTCATCAGTGATATTCCTCAAAGGTTCATAGTCTGCTAAACTCTGTATCTCATCATCTAGAATCCGATTCACCCAATCAACGAAGAAACAATCCTCCTCATCCGTTGGGAATTTCATAGCTTTGAATGGATTAAAAATGACCTCTTGATCACGAACTCGCGATCGTGAGTTCCCTTTTTGTACATCTATCAAAGCTCACTGTGGGCAAGAATGGTCTTCCCAAAGATGATCGGAATATTCTTGTCCTCTTCGAAATCTAGGATGATAAAATCAGCCGGAAAGATGAACTTATCCACTTTAACCAATACATTTTCAACAATTCCCCACAGATATGTGACAGACCGGTCAGCTAACTGTAATGATATGTTCGTTGGTCTTGGAGTCGGTAATCCCAACTGGTTGAATACAGACAGTGGCATCAAATTTATACTTGCTCCCAAATCACATAAACACTTGTTAAACTCCATCTTCCCAATAGTGCACGGAATTGTGAAGCTACCCGGATCTTTCAACTTTGGAGGTAACTTACATTAAAGCACTGCACTACATTCTTCTGTCAAAGCTACCATTTCAAACTCATCTAATCTCCTCTTCCTTGACAGTATACCTTTCATGAAATTTGCGTAACTTGGCATTTGTTCCAATGCTTCGGCAAAAGGTATATTGATTTGTAGCTTTTTGAAGACCTCTAAAAACTTGCTGAACTGTTTGTCATCTTTCTTCTTTGCTAACCTTTGCGGATATGGTATTCGAGGGTGCAGTGGTTGTAGTGGACTCTTGACCTTCTCTTCTGAACCTGCTTTATTCATTTTGTTTTTCTGAACCTCATAATTTTCTAGATTTTTATCCTCCTCAATTTATTTCTTCAGATCGAATAGTAGCATATATCCTTAGTGGTATCACGTTGGTATGGCCGCGACTATAGAATCTTGTCAAGTCTTTCCCAGATCGCCATGTTATTTCTTGACACTGCTCCTTCCCGTCTCTTCTAGGATTTACCTCTGTGTTACTTGGCAAAGCACCTTGGGGCCTATAGTAAACATGGTCACCATTTGCCCCATTTGCGTCTCTAAATTCTTGATAGCCACTACTTGGCTTTTGATCATGACCTCAGTGTTTGCCATGTATTTCAACATCATCTCCTCCACTTCTGATTTCTTCTCTGGATGTGATGCAATTTGGAGTGTGGTGTTGTCTTTGTTGAGTAAATCCGGTGGAAATGGTGGTTTTCAGATAAATTGTGGTTTGTCTTGTTCGTTGTTGAAAACTGTTGATTCAATTTGGAACTAATTTTGTTGTTGTCCTTGGTTGTTAGACCAGCTGAAGTTTGGATGATTGCGGTTGTTGGGGTGGTATGTGTTCTGAAATTGGCCTTGGTCTTTTTTTGTAGGAGTTTACATCTTCGAATCGCTTCGAAATGGTGATAAGACATTAGTGCGTGGAGTGTGACCCGCACAAATCTCACAAACAAAAGCAACCGTCTTCACTTTACTCTCTCGCCATACGCCTCTATTTTCTTAGCCATACGCCATTTGTGTCGATAGATCGTGTAATCGCATCCACCTCCAACATACCTGCAACTTTGGGTTGAGACATCCGAGTTGTAGGATTCTGATAGTCATTCGCGGCCATCGTCTCGATAAGCGTATAGGCCTCATCATAGCTTTTTGCCTATAATGCCCCTCCTACATTTTGCAGATTCTGATCGATGCCGGACCGCCATCCCAAGCCATCAGTAAAATGAATTAATTACTACCATCCGGTAAACCATGATGTGGACACTTCCAAGCATCTCCTTATACCTTTCCTATGCTTCATATAAGGATTCACGTTGTTGTTGCTCAAACCGAGATATGGGTCGTCCTCATCTTTGCGATCTTAGCCATTGGGAAAAACTTGGCTAAAAATTTACGTGCTAAATCCTCCCATGTAGTAATCGATCCAATTCAAAGAAGAATGTAACCAACTCCTTGCTTTATCCTCAATGAAAATGGGAATAACCGTAGTCTCGATGGCATCTTCCGTCATACCATTATATCCGAATGTGTCACAAATCTTGATGAAGCTTAATAGGTGCTCATTCGATCATCCGTAGCAAAGACCCTAAATCAGATCAATTCTCGCACCATCCGAATAGTGCCTGCTTTTTATTTCGAAAGTGTTTCTTTGCTATCGTAGGTTTGACTATGCTAGACTGTAATTCTTTTATGTTCGGCATGGAATATTCCTTAGAGCCCGATGCTCTTCTCTTGGATCAACTTTGTTCTTCTCGCCATATCGATTTGTAATGCTTTCTAACCGCTTCTTACTGATTTATCCGCACACTCGCTTCCAACCTTTTCCATTTATATTAGCTTGTCTTTGGTGTTAACTCGAGTTGGAGGATCGCGTGTGCATAAAATCCTATAAGCACCTGTACTCAAAACAAAACAAATATAGAAATGAGAAATGATAGAATTGTCTAAGTCATACAATACAGCTTTAAACTAATGATAATTATCTAAATTAACGCCTTTCCCCGGCAACGGTGCCAAAAACTTGTTGCGTCTTTAATAGTTCTTATAAAAGAGCTCTAACTCATGCAAGTATACACGGGTCAACAAGTAATACAGAGTAAGTAAAATATCGATCTCACAGAGAAAGTTGTTAACTTTAGACTACTATGCATTAATTAACTCACTATATTTATATGCTAAGACTATAAACTTAATTGTTGATTTGAATCATTTATAATTACCAACTAAAAATAAGAATATAAACGAATTAAATATGATGTGGAAACAATGGGATCCTAACTTCATTCAATATTTCATTCAATCGCCATATGTCATGCAAAAAGTGTTCACATATCACAGGATAATAGCCAAGGGCATAAAAATGAGTTATAACCATTTTCCAATGCACTATAACCAACTCACATATCATCTACAGATGTTAGAATCTATGTGATCACCAATACCATCACAATTACCATATTCCTATGTGTAATTGCAATCCTATTGACTTTAAACACAACCCTTATTCTAGCTCATACGACAAAACAGTATATTCCTATACATTTTTAAAATATGCAATCCCCATATTCAGATGCTATCATGATTTCATCCATATTCATATGTTCATTTCCAATTCCATACAAATACTAACATGAAGATTATCAGTCATTCATACATACAAACTAACCATGATAGATAATCCATATGATATGCAAAACAAATCTAACATTTAGATGTGCAACCAAACGACATATTAAAATCTGTTAGGATCCAATAATGGAGTTTAGTTCATGGAGGAACCAAAAACCATTATGGGATCAAGACTAAACATGATCAATAATCAAGCAAATGAGATTAAGAGAGAAAGAACAATAAACCCAAACGCTGAATATTAATCAATGATTAACTATGAAAACCCCGAAGAATTCCATTAACAATAATCAAAATCCACAATGGTGAAGAACTCCAAGAAGAAGAAAATAAGACGTTGTGGCTTCGTTCTCCGTTGGACTCTCTCCCAAGGTGTAAACCCTAATTGCTACTATGAAAGTTACATAATAAAAGTCAAGTCCCTCTTTGACATACGTCAGAATCGCTTTATATCAATTACACATCATCACATTGCTTAATTAAAAATAAAACAAATTACAAGATCGAGATCGATCGCGTCGTGCCATGATGGCTCTAGTGTATACATCTCAGCATTAGCGAGACTTGCAGATAGCTTCAGTTCCCCAGACGTCTTTATCGGCGGTCGGCGTGCTTACGCCTCGCGAGTCTTGGCAGTCATACCTCATGGTAGCGTGACTTGCAGAAGGTTCCCTATGTAAAGCCTCGCTGCTGGCGGCCGCAATGAAGTCTTCTCTTGTTATGCTGATTCGCTTTGTGTATTCTCAGTTCCTGAGTCTGGTTTTTGGTCTGTTGCTGCTGCTACTTGTTCATTCTTGCTTAATCCCTTTTTCTTGCTTGATTTCCATGCCTTATTGTACCACCATGCCATGCACATCCTCGCCTTGCGACTAGCCTTCATGCATCCGCTCACCGATACCTCAATTCCCACCAAAATGATGTCGATTCCTGCACTTATTCACAAAAGGAGTTTAAATACATGCAATGCAAAATAACATAAAATGCAACTAAAACACAATGAAATGTGCTCAAGGTGGGCACAATTCGCATGGATCGGTATACAATAAGTGAGTAAAAATATCACTTATCACTTACCAAATTAGGTGTCACCATTCTACATCCACCTGTTGTTTATTGTGACAATGTTGGTGCCACCAAGCTCTGTGCAAACCCTATTTTTCACTCTCGTATGAATCATGTGGCTCTCAATTATCACTTCATTCGCGAACAGGTTCAAAACGGATTGCTTCGTGTTGCTTATGTCTCCTCGGTTGACGAATTTGTTGATTTCCTCACCAAGATTCTCTCTCGTCAACGGTTTCAGCTTCTCCAGACCAAGATTAGACTTACCCGTTGGCCGTCCCTCTTACGGGGGCATTATAGAAATACCAAAGTCGATCAAAGTCGGGAACAAAGGTTGATTGACTTGGAAGAAACAATTTAAATTTCTTAATTAGTGCAATAGATCTGTTCAAATATTGTGTTCATATTTGTCTGTAATCTTTCCAAATTTAGACCATTTTGAGCATCATTGGTGATTATATATACATGTAATTGTATCATTATAGGTAGAAGAATACAATATAATTCTTTCATTTTCTCTCCTCTATTCAAATATATGGCGATGGTGGTGGTGGTGGTGGGTGGTGGATAGTGGGTGCACGTGGTGTGGGTGGATGATGGTGGGTGGTGGGTGATAGATGGTGGTGGTGGTGGGTGGTGGATAGTGGGTGCACGTGGTGTGGGTTGATGATGGTGTCAGCACCGGCCCTGTGCTAAAGCCCAAGGTGCCCGGGCTTTAGGCCCAAAATTTTTTAGGGCCCCTTTTTCTTATATCTCTTTTTCTTAGTTTTTAAACAAGAGATGTACTCCTTTTGCAAATTGTTCCTTTTACTTAGTACATACCTTAGCCCAAGAAACCTAAAAGCCTCAATCTCCTCCTCACCATATCTTATTTTCTTATACTTTTTATAAGTCCTCCCTGGCTTAACCCATTCATCAATTTAATGTTTTCTCCCTGTTATTTTTTGGCAATATTAGTGAATACCCTGTAAAATTCCTGGAAACATCTAAACCATTTATTTTCACAAAACTCATATCTACAACAGCTAAATCCTCAAGTAATTAATGCATCTTAAGAAAATTGGAGTATTATGATTATTTTAGTAATTTTTAATATTAATTTTTAAAATCATACCAATTTAAAAATATTATGATGTAATTTTAATTTTTAAATACATTTTTAAAAAATATTATTACATCATCAAATTATAACATATCTTGTTATGTATAGATTATTACATCATCAAATTATTTATATTATTTATAACATATCTTTATTATGTATAGATTATTACACCATAAAATTTTTATATAGTTTAAAAATATTATTTAGTATTATGATTTTAGTAATTTAAAAATTTTACATCAATTAGTATTTAGTATTATGATTTTATTATTTTAATGATGTAATTTGAATTTTTGTTATTTTGATTAATTCACAAAATAATTTGAATGTTAGTATTTTAGTATTTTTTAATTTGATTTTTTTTTAATATTTTAGTATTTTTTTAAATTAATATTTAGTATTTTTTTAATTAGTATTTGATGTAAATATGTTATGTTTTGAATTTTAGTATTTTGATTAAATGATGTAAAATATGTTATACAACTTATTTTATTTAATTAGTTGTTTGATTAGTTAACAAAATAATTTGAATTTTATTATTTTGATTAAATGATGTAAATATACTATGTTTTTTTTATTTTGAATTTTAGTATTTTTTTGTTTTGATTAAATGATATATATTATTTTATTTAGAATATATTTTATACTTAAGCCTGCTACGTCATCACATTTTAACCCAGTTTCTCTTCTGTTAATGGCAGGGGCACGAGTGGCCCAAAAATATAACGTTAAGAGTACTTTTGGAAAAAAAATTAGTTTAGGGTGCAAGTGGGACATCGGGTAAATATCAAGGGCATTTTTGACCTTAATAGCATTTTGCAAAGGGCCCATTTTTTTTTGTCGCTTTAGGCCCTGAAAAACTCATGGCCGACCCTGGATGGTGTGTGGTGGGTGATGGGTGGTGGTTGATGGATGGTGGTGGTAGTGAGTGGTAGTGGGTGGCGGTGGTGGTGGTTGGGTGGGTTGTGAAATCCCAGATTTTATGAATAAAGATTTAAATTTATCGAAATATTTTTTTGAATATTATGGTGTGGATTTGATATTATGTTATAGTTGTGGGTAGTATTTATAAATTTTTCAAAGTATGCAAGTTGTTATAAAATATTCGATTGGTGGGGAATATTCTTTTATCGGGAAATATTAAATGCGATGGCACAATCATTAAGTGGACCCACAACGGAAGTATTATCGTAGTTAGAAAATGGCGTAATTATCTTTTTATAAAAATAACGGCGGAAGTGTTTCTCGTTAAAACTGTTGAACTACTCGGTAGTAAAAGTACGATGAATGGCATTGGTTGCATAGTAGCACACGGTATTGATTATTGATGCTTACGTAAGAAGTCACTAAGTTATACTCAATTATTGCTACAGTAATTGCTGCATCATATCTCTCATACTATTGATTCAATTATTATCACAATATCATCTTCATAAAATGTTATTTTATTAATTCAATACTTGAGACGACAAAGTTATTCATATTATAAATTTTAATATTTACAATGTCTAGAAGTTCTGTCAAGGAGAGGTTTGGTCACCTAATTGCGCGCCAATAAGGAGAAATTCTTATTGGAAAGCCCCCTCTTTCCTGGGAACGACCTGGTTGACAAATATTATGAGTTATAATATTAATAATGAATGTTGTTCGGAGTTGAATTTGGAGACGCGGACGTGATATTTGAGTCCGGAACGACGAAATTATAAAAATAGTCTATAAACATAAAATTTTTCGGGATTCACTATTTGGTCAAAAAGTCAACAGTTGACTTTTTCGGGAAAAGTCAAACTTCGAAATTTCAAAATTTATATTTTTGATAAAAATAGTTTCATTATGTTGGAATTGTTTGTGTTAGTGAAAATCGATATTTATTCTGATAATAATTGATGTCTAGGGGTTATATTGATAAATTGGATAATTTATCGGATAAATGAGCAATTAATTGCTACTAATTCACATGCTTATATAACAATTTGTTCACATATGTGTACTATTGAATCACATTATTTACTATTAGGGGAGTTGGTGCAAGATTGATAATACTTGCATGACTAAATTAAAAATAGAGGTATAGATGGAGGTCTTATCTTTGAAATTCGTATTTTCACATGATTATACTATTGATTCACATTATTTACTATTAGGGAGTTGGTGCAAGATTGATAATACTTGTAGGACTAAATTATAAATGAAAGAAAAGTTAGAGGTAGTGTACTGTAATTTTCGAGCCCCAAAACGTGCAATTATCGAAACTATATTTTTCTATAAATAGAAGCTCATTCTTCCTTCATTTCTAACCAATTCACAAAAGCTTTAGAGCGATTATTATAGAGAGAAATTATAGAGAGAAAGAAGAAGAGAAATGCTACCTCACTATTCCAGTATCCAGTTTTTTTCAAGGTAGGGAATATTATTTGTTGTACCTGTAGGGAGTATTATTTCTTTCTTATCTATGAAGAGAACTTCTGTTATTCCATTCTTTATTATTCTCTTGGAATAACCTGTATACGCGGGCTACCCTATACTTGGTGAAATTCTTCTGTTGTTCCATTCTTTATCATTCTGTTGGAACATCCTGTCTGTGCGTTCTACGTCGGACCTGATTCCGTCTTTATTATACTGTTGGAATATCCTGTCTGTACGTTCTACGCCGGACCTGATTCCGTCTTTATTATTCTGTTAGAATATCACATGCATGCGTTTTCTGCCGGGACTGATAAAATCTTTATTATTCTATTAGAATATCTTTGTCACGTGCGTTTCTTGGGACACGATTCCATTATTTATTATTTTGTTGGAATAACTGCGTATGCGGTCCATCGCATGTACTGGTGATTTCTTTTATTATTCCATTCCTTATTATACTCGGTTGGTTAAAGTTTTGACTTCTATACTCCATGAAATTAGTGGAATATCCTTGATATTTGCGCTTCATCCGATATCTTTTCATGAAAATATTCTTACGAGCATTCTTGAATTTTACTCTACAAAGCGAAGATCATGTTGACAATTTGGACGTTATTAGTTCTGGATAAAATAATTCTTGAACTTGTTTTATTGAATTCTTATATCATTGTCATCATCCTCATGTTTATATTTTGTTGAAAGTCATACATGGCCTATAGTGCATAGATGGACTTGGTATGATTATGACCGTGGATTATTCGATTGTAATCATGACCGTAATGTTACAAATGATGTGATAAAAAGTCCTCATTGGCGTAGTGCCTTGATGGACGATTGTTGCCATGATCATGACCATTAATGAATACACAAATATTCTTGTCCCGTAGTGCATGGATAATTGTGGTCGTGATACTAAAAAATATCCTTGGTAGTAGTAGTGCGGGGTGATTCGATGATGTGGATTATTTATTGTCGAGTCCCAATGATAAAAGTGATGAAAAACCTTGTAAATCATAAAAGATAGTAGATTTTATTCTCTACTTGACTCTTTTAATGGATTGATTGTTCCGCCGCTAGATTAAACTTGATGGTTGTTATATTGTATCGGTTTAACTTTGTTGAAGGCTAACGATAATATATTACGCATTATCTTAGTCATAATATTTCCTCATTGGGCTAGTTGAGCTCACCTTTTACTTTTATTGTTCTCTTTGAAATGAGAACGTAGCAGGGACTAGTTGGGGAACGGAGTGACGGACCAGATGATAGCATTAGTAGTCTTCACTATTCTATGAAATTGTGTAATAATAATTATAATAAGGACTCCTTTTGAGTTTGTATAATCTCTAGTAGACAATATTTGTATTCAAACTCACAGTTTATGTTTTGTCGTATTGTACACGACAGTTGTATTATTAAGTTGTATTTGAATTTATGTACCATGTAAGTGGCGACCCAAGATGGGTGACGTATACCTAATTTTGGGGGCGTCACAGTTGGTATCAAAGCTTAGGGATATGATCCCTGGCTAAGATGTGAGACTAGAACTAGGAGGGGAGAGACGGGGAATTCTTTCGCTAGTATGACCTACCTAAGTTTATTTGGTATTTAATTGGTTGGTCAGAGTATATGGATAATATGTTGCATGTTAATTAACCCTTGTTTTATGGCAGTATTTGAAAATGACATCCGAGAATGTTGAGAATAGCAATGGAGCACAGGAGACCGTTGAGTCTCCACAGATTAATAATTAGGACAATGTGCAACAGGATGGCGCTAATCCTCTTGTAAACACCAACACTGATCAATTGACGAATGACAGTACGTTTAGGAGCTTTTTAGAATTCATGCAACATCAGGCGAAGGCCACTCCTGTTCATAATACATGAGTAAACAATGGCAACCCACGGTTGGTCACCGCTAAGCAATTCAAGGAGCTGGGACCACCAGAGTTTTTGGGAAAGCCAGAACCACTTAAGGCAGAGACGTGGTTAAAGCGAGATCACCAAGATATTTGATGTCTTGGGATGCTCAGAGGCAAAGGTTCCCTTTGCCACCTTTATGTTGCGGAAGAAGGCGAGATCCTTGGTGGGAATCAGAAACGTACTCTAAACTTAACGCACTCAAGATGTCTTGGGAGAAGTTCAAGAGTTGTTCAACGACAAGTACTTTCCGAAAGTATTAGTCACATGAAGGAGGTGGAGTTTATCAAGTTGGAATAAAACAATATGAATGTGTAGCAATGATACGAGGCTAAATTTGCGGAGTTATCCCGGTTTGCATCCCATTTGGTCGATAATGAGGAGCGAATGACGCAAATGTTTTTAAGAGGTTTGAAGCGGGAGATACGCGCCAATATCTTATTTCTCATAAAGCGTGTTTGTATTGAGGATGTTGTAAATAGGGCTCGATTAGTGGAGCGCGATAACGAGTCAACGCAACCAAAAGAGAAGCGGTAAGCAAAATGATAATCCGGTGATACTTGATCATCAAAGCGGTGACAATAAGCATGGAGGGAATCAACATACCGAAATGGTAACCACTACGTGGTAATCATGGTCAAAACAATAATAATGGACATTTCAAGAAGAGGAGATTCAACAATGATGGAAAGCGTCAACACAAAAAGTTGTTGTTAAGGAAGGAGAACGACCACCTATCATATGCTTCAAATACGGAGGGAGGGACACATCGGCCCAAAGCTGCCAGCGATGATGCCGTCCAAAACATGTTATAATTGTGGAAGAGAAGGTCACTTAGCCCGATTTTATCGTTCACCGAAGACAAGTTCAGCTAGGATGGAGGCACCAAAGGCCGTCCCAGAAAAGTTAAAGCCGATAGTTTAAGAGAGAACGTTTTTTTTTCGTGACGAGGAACCTAAATAAAATTATCACGGGTATGTTAGTCATAAACTCTTGTGAAGTCTATACCGTGTTAGATACCGGTTCTACTCACTCTTTTATTTCACCTAGTTGTGTTCAAGGTTTGAATTTAACTCCGGAGAAGTTAGATTTTGATTTATCTGTTGAAACTCAGTTGGGAGAAACCTTCATTACCTCCACTATTTATAAATATTGTTCAAATCAACTCTTTCACGTTACCTGTCAATCGTATATCTTTGAAAATACTTGCCTTTAATGTGATTTTAGGAATCAATTAGTTAACTACTCATCATGCTTTTCGTAAGGTTGTTAGCTTTCATATTCCTAACCAACCTGTTATGTGAATTCAAGCAACCAAATCACTAAAGTCAATCATGGTCATATCAAGCTATAAGTAAAGAGCCCCGGTCCTTTCGTTGTTGACTTCCTTGTGTGGAATGCACCGAAGCCAGACTTTCTGTAGGCGACGCTGTGAATGACGATGGAAAGTTGATAGGTATCAATGTGACATGTTACCACAAAGTGATCCAAATATTCCTTGAATACTCGGTTCATCATATCCATGAAGGCAGCAGGAGCATTAGTCAATCTAAAGGACATGACTAGGAATTCATAATGCACGTACCGAGTTCTGAAAGCCATCTTTGGAATGTCATCGGTTCTAATCTTCAATTGGTGATATCCGGAACGAAGATCAATCTTTGAAAAGAATTTGGCTCCTTGCAACTGGTCAAACAGGTCATCAATACGTGGAAATGGGTACCTATTTTTGATGGTGACATGATTCAACTCCCGATAATCAATACAAAGTCGCATACTCCCATCTTTCTTCTTCATGAATAGTAACGAGAGCACCCCAAGGAGAAGTACTAGGATTTAATAAAGCCAATGTCTAACAATTCCTACATTGAGTCTTTAACTCCTCGAAGTTTAATAGAGCCATTCGATATGGGGCTTTAAAAATAGGTTTTGTACCGGGTTCAAGGTCGATACAAAATTTAATTTAACGCCTGGGGTAGGGGGGGGAAGTTCTTCAGGGAATAAGTCAGGAAATTCATTAACAATAGAAATATTATTCAAAACTGACGTATTTTTGTTTAGATCTGTGACATGAGCTAAGAAAGCTTGACATCCGTTTTTCAATAAACGAATAGCTTTATGGCTTGAGATGACAGTGATTGATTTTAATGGTTTGGTTGCTTGAATTCGCATAATAAGTCGATTAGGAATATGAAAGCTAACAAACTTACGAAAATAATCAATTTTTGCATGATGAGTATTTAACCAATCAATCCCTAGAATTACATCAAATGCAAGTATTTTTAATGCAATAAGATCGATAGGTAATGTGTGGGTACCAACTTGAACCAAACAAGACTTATAAACCGTGGATGTAATGAAGGTTTCTCCCAATAGAGTTTCCACAGATAAGTCAAAGTCTAATTTTTTCGGAGTCAAATTTAATCGTTGAGCGCAAGTAGGAGAAATAAAAGAATGGGTAGATCCGGTATCAAATAAAGTATAGAGTTTGCTAGAGTTTATGATAAGCTTACCCGTGATGACCTCATTCGGGTTCCTTATTTTCTAGGAGGTCACAACAAACACTCTCCCTTGCACTACCGGCTTTGACTTTTCTGGGACGGCCTTTGGTGCCTCCATCCTAGCTGAATTTATCTTCGGTGAACAACAAAATCGGGCTAAGTGACCTTTTCTTCCAAAATTATAACATACCTTAAACGGCATCGCGCAATTTGGACTGATGTGTCCCTCCCCTCCGCATTTGAAGCATATGATAGGTGGTCTTTCTCCTTCCTTAACAACGGGTGCTGGTCCTAACGTCTTTCCATCATTGTTGAATCTCCTCTTCTTGAAATGTCCATTCTTATTGTTTTATTACGATTACCACCGGAAGTGGTTACCATTTCATCTGTTGATTCCCTCCACGCTTGTTGTCACCGCTTCGATGACTGCTCTCACTGGTATTATCATTTTGCCGGCTACTCTCTTTTGGTTGCGTTGACTCGTTATCGCGCTCCACCAACTAAGCCCTATTTACAACATCTGAATAAAAACACAGTTTATGAGATATAAGATGTTGACGTATCTCCGGCTTCAAACCTCTTAAAAACATTCGCGCCATTCTCTCTTCATTATCCACCAAGTGGGAGCAAACCGGGATAACTCTGTAAATTTTTCCTCGTATTGCGACACGGTCATATTGTTTTGCTCCAATTTGATAAACTCCACCTCCTTCATGTGACGAATACTTTCGGAAAAGTATTTATCGTTGAATAGCTCTTGGAACTTCTCCCAAGAAATCTTTAGTATAGCAGGTTGAGTACGTTTTACCGATTCCCACTAGTAATCTGCCTCTTCGCGCAACATAAAGGTGGCAAAGGGAACCTTTTGCTCCTCGGAGCATCCCAAGACATCAAATATCTTGGTGATCCGCTTTATCCATGCTTCGCCATAAGTGGTTTTGGCTCTCCCTTAAACTCCGGTGGTCCCAGCTCCTTGAACTGCATTTAATGATGACCGTCCGAGAGTTTCAAAGTGTTTTCACCTAAATTTTGGATGAGCCGCCTCACTGATGTTGCATGAATTGCATAAAGCCTCCGAACAACGATCTATCATTCATCATTTGGTCGTTGTTGTTGTTTTGCATGAGGATTGTCGCCGCCTCGATGCACATTCTCCCGATTATTGATATGTGGAGACTCAACGGTCTCTTGTGCTCCATTGCTATTTTCAACATTCTCGGATGTCATTTTCAGATATGGCCACAAAACAAAGGTTTATTAACATATAACATATTATCCATATACTTTGACCGACCAATTAAATACCAAATAAACTTAGGTAGGTCATACTAGTGAAAAGGAATTCTCTCTCCCTCCTAGTTCTAGTCTCACATCTTAGCCAGGATCATATCCTAAGCTTTGATACCAACCTGACGACCCCCAAAATTAGGTATACATCACCCATCTTGAGTCGCCAAATACATGGTATAAAATTCAAATACAACTTAATTATACAACAATGCGTGTAAAATACTTATTAAAGCATATGTTGTGAGTTTGAATACAAATATTGTCATCTAGAGAGTATACAAACTCAATGGAGTCCTCATTATAATTATTATCACACTATTTCACAGAATAATGAGGACTACTAATGCACCATCTAGGACCATCACTCCGTTCCCCGACTAGTCCCAGCTACGTTCTCATTTCCTGAAGAGAACAGTGAAAGAAAGGTTGAGCTCAACTAGCCCAGTAAGAAATATTATGACTAAGATAATGCAGAATAAATTATCATTAGCCTTAAACAGTTTTAAACTGATACAATATAACAAACATCAAGTTTAACTGTAGCGGAACAAGCAATCCATTAAAAGAGTCAAGTAGAAAATAAAATCTACTATCTTTTATGATTTAAAAGGTTTTTCATCACTGTTATCGATGGGACTCAGCTAAAAAAATATTCCACATCATCGAATCACCCCTGCACTACGGCCAAGGATATTCTTTAGTATCACGACCACAATTATCCATGCACTACGGGCCAAGAATATTTGTGTATTCATTAATGGTCATGATCATGCCAACAACTATCCATCAATGCACTACGGGCCAATGAGGACTTGTACCACATCATTTGTAACATTACGGTCATGATTACACCGAATAATCCCTGGTCATAATCATACCAAGTCCATCTATGCACTACAGGCCACAGATGACTTTTAAAAAAAATATAAATATGAAGATGATGACAATGATATAAGAATTCAATAAAACAAGTTCAAGAATTAATTTAACCAGGAACTAACAATGTCCAAATTGTCAACATGATACTGCTTTGTAGAGTAAAATTCAAGAATACTCAGAAGAATATTTCCATAAAAAGATACTGGATGAAGCGCAAATATCAAGGATATTCCACTAATTTCATGGATTATGGTAGTCAAAACTTTAACCAACTGAGTATAATAAAGAATGGAATAAAAAAAGAAATCACCATGCATGCGGTACTTCGCATAGACAGGTTATTCCAACAGAATACTAATAAGGACGGAATCAGTCCCACAGTAAAACGCATGTAGAGATATGATATTCCAAATGTAATAATAATAAAGACGGAATCAGTCCCACAGAAAACGCATGCACAAGATATTCCAATGTAATAATAATAAAGACGGAATCATAGAAGAATGTCACCAAGTATAGGGTAGATCAGCGTGATACAAGTTATTCCAATGTAATAATAAGAAATGGAATAACAACAGTTCTCTTCTTGAATAAGAAAGAATAACACCCTCACCGTAAAAGAAAGCTGAATATAAGAGTAGTAGGGAAGAAAGTAATACTTTTCTATAGTTTCCCTATAATTTTTCTCTCTGGAGTTTCAGTGAATTCGTAAGAAATAATGAAGGAATGGGCTTCTATTTATAGGAGAATAGAAGTGTACTGTTCATGAACAAATTATTTCTGCAAAATCATTTTTCAATTAACTAACAATTAAGTCAAACAATTAACCAATAACATTACAACAAAAATTAAAAATATAATACATATATATAAACACATGTTTTCAACTTATATATATCATTATTATATATACACCACTTAATTTTTCTCCCCCATAACCAACATCAATCCCGCACCCACCCAATAATCAAATTCACTACACTCTTACACATCACTATCACACTATCACTTTCACTCTTTCTTTTCCCCCACCATTTTCCACTCACACATATAATATATATACACACATCATATACATATATATACCTCCATACGTATACTCTTCCATTTCCAAAATATTTTTTCCAATACATATGGGCCCCACATGTGGGCCCCACCTTTAAATAATTTTCTACCGATTATTTTAAAAATGGGTAAAATAGGGATCCATAAAATAAGCAAAACTTCATAAAAATCACCTTAATAATTTTAACAACATTTATCATCTTTATTATAATTAACAATATTAATCGACCAGGTCGTTCCCAGGAAAAAAGGGGCTTTCCAATAAGGATTTCTCCCTATCATGTAGCGCAATTAGGTGACCAAACCTCTCCTCGATGTGTAACTTACAGACATCGTTAATATTGCAAATAATAATATTAATAACTTTGTCGTCTCAATTATTGATTTTAACAATATAATAAATATCGACAATAAATGAATCAAATAACGTGAGATACTATGCAACAATTACTATAGCAATAATTTAACAAAACTGAATTACTTCACACGTAAGCATTAATAATCAATTCCGTGTGCTACTATGCAACCACGCATATTACTGTACTTTTTACTACCGAGTAGTTCAACAGTATCAACGGTAAAACTTCTGCCATTATTTTCATAAAAATATTTTTATCGTTTTCTCAATCCGACAATAATTCTGTTGTGGGGTCCACCAATGATTGCGCCGTTATACAAATATTCCCTACTAAAACGAATATTTCCCGACCAATCGAATATAATATAACAACTTACATACTATGCAAAATTTATAAATATTACCCATAACTATAACATTATATCAATTTCACTCCATAATATTCAAAAATAATATTTATAGAAAATTCATCTTTATTCAAAAAGTTGGGGTTTTACACAATTGCTCTCAAATGGAATTATCTCAATTGACTATGTAAAGTCAAAAGATAATATTGCGAATCCGCTTACAAAAGGTTTAACAAAAGAGCAAGTGAAAAAATCATCGAGGGGAATGGGTTTAAAGCCTACTATTTAAATAAGAGTCGTCATAGTGGCAACCCAACTTAGCTGACTGGAGATCCCAAGATCTAGGTTCAATTGGCAAACCGAACTATGTAGTACTCAGTAAAGCACTAAAGAGATATTTACTCCTAACCATTCATTCCTATTATGAGACAAAGGCACATCCGCCATGAGAATCGGGATAAGTTACGCTTTTAATGACTTTTTATATCTTGAAATATGTTCAAGGGGGTATTGCAGGATACTTGATAGAAGTCACCTACGTGAGTAAGAAGGGCTACTTACTGTGAGAATTTTGAAGGCTAAATTTCTAATATACTCACGGAACCAAGAGGTGTTTCAAGGCCAAAATGAACACAAACGTGAGAACCAACTATAATCAAGAGATATTTTGTGAATTCTATTGTCTTGGTTTACACGAAAGTCGTCGATATTCAAAGACACCAAGTTCATCGATTAGCCAGTAAAACCGATAGATTTTACTAGGGTAAGTTCAAAGCCACTAAGCTACTTAACTTTGATGAAATATCTTTTCTCATGTACTCGAACCATCGCTCTGCGATATTCATAACATATTTTACATATTGTAAAGCCAATTTTACATTCATGTGGGGATTGTTGGAAATGGGTTTAATAAAATATATATTTATGTGTTCAAATCCATTAAGAATTGAATGAGAGAATTAACAGTACTGGGAATTGGAAATTCTGGTTAAGTGGGGACGTGGTTTGACGCTGGCCCCTATTCGGTAATAAAGCGCCTAATTATTCTATAAATAAACTATGTGGGATTACATTTTCAACATAAGTTTGATTACAGATTCATTCAAGGCGTCTGATTCGTTTCCTTCCCTTCGAAAAATCTCGTTCCTTCCCTTACGCAAAAATCCGCTTCGCAGATAGTTCCCGTTTTCCATTTGACAGAGTCCCGTTCTACAAAGAATTTTCCCGTTCCTTCCTCTGCAAATCCCGTTTCTGTTCTACAAGTTCCATTTTGGTGTGAGGTTTTTCTCTTTATTTTATTTACATCCATCAATATTATAACTTGTAGTTTTCATGCATCATTAATATAAGTTCAGTACATAAACATAGAATTTGGTTCGATGTGTTCTTAATTTTGAAGTGCTTCTAATTAAGAACTGAAAATCCGTTTTATCTTGGGAAGCAATTATTCAATTAATCCTTAGCACCTGTGAGGGAATAAATTTGCTTTAATGAGACTTTGTGAATTCAAAGGACTCGGATTTATTCATTAATATTTTCTGTGTTATATATATATATATAATTATGTTCTATTTATTATATTTATATATATTAAATAATACTATATATTACAGATAACAATTACTTAATAATTATATATATATATATATATAATTACTTAACAATTACTATATATATTTTATATTTAATTTTTTTAAACAAATAAATGTACGCGGAGTGTGGGTTTGACAACAGCAAAAATTGAATGACTACACACCGTGACAATGTCACAACTTGGATGGTTAGTTTTGAATCCATCTCACAAACATGTTTACCATACAAATACCTAAAACATATTTAAATTATAAAATTTAAATTCAAAATATTATTAAAATTATTAAGATTAACAAAAAAAAAAGAATCATTATGTATTTAGAACGTTGTATTGGAGGTCAATTGAAATTTATTTATACTGTCCCATGAATTTTTATTTTGCTTAATTTGAGTATTAAATTAAGAATGAAATAAAATTTATAACTGTTATATCTTAAATTCGACTTAAAAAGATAATTTATTTATTTTTTGCTAGTTTGGGATAGGGATTTGAATTTTAGACCTCTTGCATAGAGAGGGGTAGTCATAACAACTGAGTCAAAGAGGAATTTCATTGTGTATATATATAGGTTACCTTTAAGCACCTGCCACAGGAAGCCTGGCCACGAGGTCCGACGGGACCACAGAAGGCGGTCCATCCGTACTTTCTCCGCCATGCAAGGGGCTTACCAGCATCCCACGTTGCGCAATATACCCTAGCAGCATTATAGTCCCACCCAATATTCTCCGGCTGGTAGATATTGTACGTGGCGCGTACGTTTGATGCACTTTGTGCAGCTGCCCCGGCAACTAAACAGAACAACACTAAACATAAACTCTCCGTCTTCATTTTTATGTGTACAACTTACATGTTATTTTATGTGTATGCTCCATCGTTCTTATATAGATCCAGTTTTGGGTTGCCGTGTACAAGTTCTCTTACAAAGTTGGCACCTTTTGATCTTGTCATCAATCAAAGAACATCAATTTTGACTTTAACCTTAAAATCGATTTGGAACATAAATTTAATATATAAGTAAAGTTCAAATACATTCAATTTTTATGTCTACTTAGAAGAGTTCCAAGTCATGTGCACTTGTTGAGTATCAAATTATACAATTAACCGTACCAATCCTGGCCAGGAACGTCTTATGACTTATAAGTTCAAATATAATTTAATTTATAAATTATTTTAAATTATGACTTATAAGTAAAAGCGTTTGACATCAATTTGATTTATTAGTCAGGAATTAAGTTAAAACAAGTTGTTATGAAAGTGTTCAACTTATAATAGCTTATAAGTTAAAATAATATAAAGATTACTAAAAAGGACATTAATAAAAAGAGAAACAAAATAAATAAAGGATAAAATAGAGATTATATTTGGTCAAATTAATTTAATTTAAAATGACTTATAAATCATTTTAAAATAAGTTACAAATAGATTCTTTTTTTATTTAAAATTTAACTTATAAATAATAAAAAAAGTTATTTTGCGAACACTCAAATAATAACAAATAATTTATAAATTTATTTGACAAACTTGTAAGTCCCGAACACTTGCTGCTGAACACTAAATGCGGTTGAAGAGTTCACTAAAACTTGTTCTTCTAGATTATCCCACTAGATACGTGATGAAGAAAAGTCTAATCTTTTACTTTTCAAATTTCGAAGCAGAAAGGAATCACCCCAGCCAAATATTTTAAAAATAACATAGCTAAGACGCATTCGGTTAATAACCGGACCGAATAAGTATTTCGGTTATAATCGAAAATCGAACTTATGTTGTTTTAAGTATCCAAACAATTAACCAAATTTTATGATAATCGAATAATCTAAAAACTGAATAACCTATTCGTTTATTCGGTTAATAACTGAATTTAAAAGACTTAGCAAGTACAATGAATTGAACAAGTGAGTATTCAACAGCAGCAACAAGCCAACATTAGAACAATTCCTACATATTACAAAAGACAGCAGCAACTAGCCAACTACAGTCTACATATTACAAAAACATGAATCTGTCATTCGACGAGATAATAAAGAATAAGCCAACAATGTAAGCAGTTCCTACAAAGGAGATGAGATAGCAGAACATGAACTCAGATTTCTCCTGGGCAAGTAACTTGATTTCTTTGATCACCACACTTCCGCATCATGATCTCCGGGATGATCAGAACTCAGAATAAGAAAGAAACATCTATAACACTTTCAAAGAAAGGAATGCGACACATCCCCGACATTCATAGGAAGCGTCCTGCTATGTAAGTTAGCAAAAAAAAAGTCATGCTATGTATTGCGACAAATTTATACTGATTTACAATTGCAAAGTTTATCAATACGATGAATACGATGGATTGGTAGAAATTATAGGAGGGCCTCATTTATTACACATCACTCCACAAAAGTTATCACTAATACTTTTCTAAGTAACTGACAATCAAATAGTCAACATAAAACATTCACAATATATGGTGGACTATGAAGAGGAATGCCTATCTTGGTTGCCAAGAACATTTCTTTCCCAACTGAATGGGAGGGGATGATCCTGACAATACATGCATAATTGCATACGCACACTAGAAATATATATATACTACTACAAAACAAAAACAATACTAATACTTTCACAAAGCCCAAAACAGCCTGTTCAGAGTGCAAATTTGAACTTATAAGCATTTAAAGTAAGAGATGAATGAATATCATGCAGTAGAGTCGGATTTGGGATACACTCACTTTAATAACTTCAATAGCTTTACTTTGCAGCAACTCTAGAACAGATGGCACCAGATCAGGAATCAAAAGACATATATCCACATCATTATGAACTAACACAGATAGCACGGGAACCGCTCCACTCTTTATGTGAGGAGAGGAACCAGAGAGATAGCCCATTATCTGAAAAGTACAAAAAATATTATTAACTAATGTGAAGATATACTAGCAGAGCTCCTAAACATCAGTGTTCTGATTATTTTCCATTACCACTGCTTTTTGTTAGGCAAGTTAATTTGGTTGGCTAATTCTACTATATAAGAGATCCTTTCCCACCTTACTGAGTATGCTAAAACTCTCTTCATACAATCTTCATATATACACATGGATTTTGTTCTTTGCATAAATATTCTATTCTTGGGTGCAAGATGTTATAATCACACCCAAATCAGTTTATCATGGCATGCATTAGGTAATCACTTGACATTCTTCCTCAAATTTACCATTTGACTTTAATTGATAAGAATAAAAGCATGTGTAAACTCATGGTTAACACTTAAATTGAACCCCAAATGATCTCATGCACGGTGTTAATAAAGACAAATTCACTCAATAATTTTAGCGAACACCTTGTGGGCATTCGAAAATTTTACTATGTTTTGCCTATGAGATTCATGCTTTAAGCCCGAATTGTACATACTAACACCAAATCAGACCGCCAGGCAACCAACACAAACAATATTGACCAATTAATTGAATAATACCATAGATGCCTTGAACACTGAACAAACAGAAGTTGTTAGTCCCTAGTAGGCACAAGTTATCTAGAAGGGGGGGTTGAATTGATATTTGAAAATCTTTTCGTTTTAACTTGTTCTTAGATAATGATTAAAACTTTACGGAATTAATGTTTGTTTTAATCTTCTTTACCAAGCAATGGAGTTATGAGCGAGTAAGGCAGTTATGGCAGATATAGCAGTTATAGCAGTTATAGCATGAATGTAAACGACACGGTTGTTTTTAAGTGGTTTGAGCACTCAAAGCTCCTAGTCCACTCTTCTACTCAACGCAGTAGGATATCCACTAAGGATGTCTTATACAATCTTACGAATCACACATTCCTTCTACACCCGGTAGATCTCAGGAACTTTTCTAGTTCACTTTTGAACTCTTCAAGTCCAGCAGAGACTTGGCTTTCTTCTGATTCACTCTGAACTCTTCAAGTCCAGCAGACTTGGTATACTTCTTCAGTTGATTGATGATTGTTGTTTTTGCGTTCGAAGGTTTCTTTACTCGATTTCTCGTGTAAGCTCGGTTCGTAATAATTTGAGTAATTGAGCAAGCTTTGTAATATCTCGGATCGTAGAGTTGAGCCTTAGAGAGTTCTTCTTCACATTGAATGTTTATGCTTGCATCATTTTCTTTCATCTGTCTG
Organism: Panax ginseng; assembly: GCA_020205605.1. Classification (NCBI taxonomy): domain Eukaryota; kingdom Viridiplantae; phylum Streptophyta; class Magnoliopsida; order Apiales; family Araliaceae; genus Panax; species Panax ginseng. The sequence continues at coordinate 79,887,976 of CM035127.1, read as the reverse complement.
ATCTGTATATATGTGATGTTGAAAACTATCCGTTGGATCCATCCGTTGTGGCAATAAATGCATCTGAATTTTCTGTACTGTGATGGAGACATTTCTGCACATCTTCTAAATTCGCATTTCGGACCAATCGACATCGCAGTCGCTTTTTACCTACCACCTGAAAAGGTGTTTTGTCCCTTTCATTCATAGTACTATCCTTAGCTTCTTCAATACGCTTCTTTGTTGCATACTAAGGATATTTCATTTATTCTGGGACTGATGGGCACTGCAGCATCTAGGATCCATTCCTCGTATTGTTGAATTAACAACTCATGAGGCTTTAACGTTTTCTGACATGATAGATGTTGCTCTACGTTTTGGATTGTTGTACTCTACGATTCAGATCGTGTTGTTGACTCTACGATCCCGAGAGCACACTACGATCTTTACTTGCTCGTGTTGTTAACTCTACGATCCCGAGAGTACACTACGATCGCTGACTCTGCACACTACGATCGTAGAGTTAGCTTGGTGAACGTTGAGTCCACTCTACGATCGCTGACTTGTAAACTTAATGTTCCTTTCAGTATACTACGATCGGAGAGTTAGCTTGGTGAACGTTGAGTCCACTCTACGATCGCTGACTTGTAAACTTCATGTTTCTTTCAGTATACTATGATCGGAGAGTTAGCTTGGTGAACGTAGAGTCCACTCTACGATCGCTGACTTGTAAACTTCATGTTTCTTTCAGTATACTACGATCGGAGAGTTAGCTTGGTGAACGTAGAGTCCACTCTACGATTTCTGCCTTGAGCTTGTTGTCTTCATCTGATCTTGTCCGACTACGATCTCTGCATTTGTTCAGTGGACTCTACGATCGCAGAGTGTGGTCTACGATCTTTGTCTTTGACTTTAAGATCGCTAGACTCTCACGACTCTGGCGTAGAGTGCATTTCATACTTAGCTTCCGGCAGATTGTCGTTAAACTTATAAAGGTGTTGTCTCTACGATTCAGAACATGACTTCTTCAGTACACTATGATCCCGAGGAGGCTCTTCTCGACACACTACGATCCTTCTTCGTTTCCCCTGGAAGTCTGCAAACTCCGAGATCTCACTATTTTGCATACTCCTATTCTGCCTCGATAGCTCCCGAGTTTACTCTGACTCTCCTAGCAGACTACGACTTCTGGTGTAGTGCTCGACGATCAGACAAGCCTATCTATTACATCATAAGATCAACCTAACAAGCTTGATCTTTCTATATTTATAGCCCTTGTACATCATTTCTTTTTAAGGACTTTACAAAGCTGTTTTGCTTATGTAGGATCAACCTAACATTTTTGATCTTTCTATCTATACATTCTAGAACAGAATGATACACGTTGAAAGCTTAGATCAGCCTAACAATCTTGATCTGTCCATCACTAAGTCCTTGTATATAAATTCAATTAAGGACCTTACAATAATCATAAGCATATTAAAACATCAAATCATGCTATGCATTCTCCCAACAATCTCCCCCTATTTGATGTTGACATAACTAAGGAGATTTGTTGTTATGATTATTGATTATATGCGGTCTTGTAAAAATAAACATGACTTAGTATTTCGGTGGTAATTTGAAATTTCTAGAGAATAAGCATGAATTTATTGATGTATGAAGATAGATATTACATTTGAAATAGATACATCAATAAGAAGTGAAATTCAACTTATCTCTATTTTCTTGGTTTCTTGCTCCTTGGAGGATTTGCCTTTTCTTCTGCTCTCCTTTTTCTGTACGGCTTCATCTCTTAGCCAAATCTTCGAGCTCTTTGGGACTTAATCTTGGATTGTGGTCGTGCACATTCATAAATGCCGGATCTCCAATTGGCATTCTTAGGCTCATTCTTGATTACTCCTTGTGAGCTAGAAGCTGGCCCTTGACTTCTTAAAGGTTGAGCCACTAAGACTTCCTGTTGATCTGATCGTTGAGTCTGCTGAGAGATATGCCTTGCAGGCGGATTCCTTGTTGTTTGGAATCCGCGTCCCTTATGTCCTTGGTCTGCACGATCTCCTTCCCGATCTCCCTTGCCTTTTTTCTCCCCCTTTATGTCAGCATCAAGAGTTTGAATGTCATCTGACAGACGAGCAACTCCTTGGACAAGTTCGTTTAGCTGACTTTTGGTTTGAGCAATGTCTTCTCTATTTTCTTCAATGAGAAATTCAGACCTTGCTTCTCTTTGTTGAAGGATGGATAGAATGTTGTCTGTTTGTTGGCCGCTGCTGACATAGAATTGTTAAAACTCTTTGACAGCAGTCTGAAGATTTTGAATGCTCTGCAACATCTGTTTGTTCTGAGATTCTTGATTTTGCTGTAAGATTAAGACAACATCCCTATGTCTTTTGGCTGCATGGAAGTGAATGTCATCCCTGTCCTTTATGCTTTGAAGCATTTCTCTGATAATCTCTTTTAGTGTTTTGGACAATTCAGAGCTCAGAGATTGTGGAAGGGTGTTTGCAGCATTGATCATGGATGTCAGTCTCAGCTGAATCAGTTCAGAGTGATCGTCAAGACTCTCTTCTAGTTCCTTGATCACTTTCTTAGACATAGCTGATAGATCGGCCTTGGTAGACAATTCTGAGAGAATCTCATCCATCTGGGGAAATCTTGAGGAAGAGGGTGGTGCATTGTTGAATTGTTCTTTTAGGGAGCAGAGAGCAAGTTCAAGATTAAAGCATTCATTTTACGGACGAGGAAGGGATGTCTGATGGAGGGCTTGAGTTTGGATGGATGGGATAGGTGACTCTACGATTCCGATATTTGATTCTTCTAGAGGACTATAGCCTGGAATCGTAGAAGCGGGGGATTTGTTGGAGTGAGCAAAGTTGGCTTCTTACGGTTCTTGATTCTGTAATTTTGGGATTCTCAGAATCGAAACTGATTTATTGGGTTGAGAACCACTTCCAGCCATTTAGGAAATTCATAGAAATAACTAAATGAAGATGATGGCTGATGATTAACTCTAAAGCTTGTAGGGATAGTCAATACCTCAGATTTGGCATTTGATGAGGAATGGTTTGTAATCAACTTTTTAGCAAAGATGACTTCCCTTGGAAATCCATGAGCCAAAACTGTGATTGCTGGATATTCCTTGAAGCTCCAGAACATGTGGTCCCATGATTTTATAATGTCGAGCTTGATGGTATGCCATCATGGGTAGTAAGAAAACATTTGGTTGTATGCAGATAGCTTACAGTATCCATCTTTACCTACACCAGTTATTTCAAGCTCATCATCATCATCCTCTTTCTCTTCTTTGTTGTCTTCTGAAGAATCCATTATCTCAATGACCTTTGGTATTGGTTCATCTTTATCTTGAGCAAGGACTTCTTCTTGATCATTAGGATATTGTGAGGCTCCCCCTCAATATGATCATCTTTTTTAGAAACTCCCCTCATTTGGAAATTCTTCTTGAGCAAGAGGGCTTCTCCCCTCGGTGGTGCATTCTTTCTCTTGATTTGCTTGGGGCGCTTCTACTTTTACTGACCATGCTCTTGGCTTCCTTCTTGAGAACTTTTCATTTTCAAGAATATACTTCTTGACCGACTTTTCTTTGTTTTCTTTGGTTTTTCTTTGGTTGTTTTGCCACATTGACGTACTTTTGTGTCCTGAAGCGGCTTCCTCCATTTACGCCACACTTGGCCTAGTTTGGAAGAGAACAAAGAGAGTCTACGATTGAAGAACTGTTGGTCTTTTGGACTTATGACCAGCCTTATTCTTCTTTAAGAGTTATGAAATGGTGGCTTGATCCTCTTCACCTCTTCTTTCTTTGTGTTGTATGTTCTCACCCACCTTAGAGTCTCTATGTGTCGAGGACTCTACAGCATGTTAATTCTGCAGATCCTTGAGGCTCTTCGACTTGTGTTCCCCTCAACTTTCTCTTGCCCTTGCTTTTTCACGACAAGAAGCGGAGGGTTCGCCTTATCTGCTTCTTCTTCTTCTTCAGCTTCATTGACAATAGTCATTCCTACTTCCCCTTGTTCCCCAGTTCTCCCGCTAGACTCTCTCATCATTCTTGTATACTCAGCAGGGTTTCTTTCCCAGTTTTTAAACAACTGCTGTGTCATTCTTCGGTTTGGGTTGATGGCTTCTCCTTCATCATCCCCAATTTTATCACCCACAATAGATTGCGAATGATGCTAATAAATCTCCCATACTGACATCTTACGAGTACTTTTTGATTTCTTGAGCCCTACAATCCACTTCAGGTAGATCCACTCAAGTAGTATGGCTCCATAATTTAGTTGAATTCCAAGAGTTATGGCGGTCATGAGTTTAAGTTGAACTTCATTAACAGAGTCATGACACGAACTCTTCTGACAGATACATTTCCCAACAATATCACTAGAAACTCATACCTTTGAGGGAATTCCTTCTTTTATAACCTTTTACAGAGGAGTTCTTTTTGTGATGCATTCTCTTCAATCCCTCTTCAAATCTTATGCTGTCGAGAAGTGAGTGCCCTGTATTCTTGAAACCTAGAACCAGATTGAAGTTTTCTTCCCTTAGCGTCATTTCAACTCCTCTTACTCGTGTAGTGATGGTGTTGTGTTCGTACACTCCATTCTTGTAGAACTCCTTCACTAGCTTGGGATAGATGAGGGTGTCGGTACTCAGCGCCTCTTCGAGACCTGCCTTCTTTAGTAGTGCTAAGGTCTTGTGAAGCTTTGGTGGAGCATCCTTGAACTCATCGAAACAGAAGTCAGCTTTGAGATTACATTTAAGCAACCATGATTACGTGGTTGAGAAGTGGAATCTGTTGAGCTTTCTCTTGAGTTAGGGTTTTGCTTTGAGAGAGAGAGAGAGAGATAATCTTTTGAACTTCAGATTTCAAAAATACGGTTCCAATTTGTACTTGTAGCTTCCCTCTCTCTTTTTGACTTAGTGGAACAAGTGTCGCCTTTTGCTTGGCTCTATGATTTTGATTTGCTTGAATGTACTGATTTTCCCTTTGAGTCTTCAGTGCTGAGATGTCCTTAGAATGACTATGATCGTAGAGGTAGTCTTCTGGTCGTTGAGTCTGTCTACCATTCGTAGAGTCTGTCCTACGATCGTCGAGTCTGTTTTACGATCGTCGAGTCCGATTCGGATACCGTTGAGTCCGATCATCATCATTCAGAGAGTCATGCATCGCGTTGAGTCTGATCATTATTCATAGAGTCTGTCCTACCATCGTCGAGTCTGTCTTACGATCGTCGAGTCCGTTCGACAGTCGTTGAGTTTGATCATCATTCGTAGAGTCTGTCCGGCATCGTTGAGTCTAATCATCATTCGTAGAGTCTGTCCTACGATCGTCAAGTCTGTTCTACGATCGTCGAGTCTATCCTTTCAACTCTACGGTCGTGGACTTTCCTTGATCATGTCTATGATATTGAGTTTAGCCTTTGTACCTGTTATGGTTAAGACAGTCTGAGCATATATTTCATGGTTGAAGATTAAGCATGCCTAGTTCACTTAATAACTTATTGAATCTGGATTCATCTAGTGGTTTAGTAAAAACATCCGCAAGTTGATTTTCGGTGAGGGATATCTTTGTAGTGATATAGTTCCATTTTGCACATGATCCCTAATGAAGTGATACCTTATTTCAATATGCTTGGTCCTAGAATGCATAATGTGATTATGAGTTATTGCTATGGCACTTGTGTTATCACGGTGTATGGGTATTGATTTGAAATCAAACCCATAATCACCTTAATTGGTTTCTCATCCATAGGATTTGAGTACAAGAATTGTTGCCATGAAACAATATATTAAAACCTGCAATCGAAGTGGACAATTGAGTTTTGCTTTTTCTTTGAATCGGGACATGTTTCTATTTCTAGCAATTGACAAAGTGCCATGGTACTCTTTTTATCTATTTTACATCCCGCAAAATCAAAGATCTGTGTATCCTGTTAGTTCAAATGAGGATTCCTTGGGATACCAAAGCCCCAAGTAAGGTGTGCCTTTGAGATACCTGAAGATCCTTTTTACAGCAGATAAATGAGACTCTTTAGGGTTAGCCTAAAATCTAGCACATATGCATATTGCGAACATTATGTCTGGTCTACTAGCAGTTAGGTATAAAAGAGAACCTATCATACCTCTGTATTGAGTTATATCAATACCTTTACCATTCTCATCTTTGTCAAGCTTAGTCATAGGGAGCAATTGGTGTTTTCATGGGAGAGTTTGATTCCATGCCATACTTCTTTAACAATTCTTTGATGTATTTGGCTTGATTTATGAATATTCCTTCATCAGTTTGTTTCACTTGTAGTCCAAGGAAGAAATTGACTCACCCATCATGCTCATTTCAAACTTGCTCGCATTAGCTTAAAGAATCTCTTGCATAATTTTTCGTCAATTAGAACCAAAAATGATGTCATCAACATATATTTGAACTAGTAAGACTTTGTCTTTGTGCTTTCTAAGGAATAATGTGGTATCTACCACCGCCTCTAGTGAACCCATTTTCTATTAAGAAGTTAGTTAGTGTTTCATACCATGCTCTAGGTGCTTGTTTAAGACCATATAAGGCTTTATCTAATCTATAGACATAATTAGAAAGAGATGGATTGATAAAACACGGAGGTTGTTCGACATAGACTTCTTCTTGAAGCTCTCCGCTTAGAAATGCACTCTTGACATCCATCCGAAAGACTTTGAACTTCATGTGGGCAAAGAAAGGCAAGAAAGATTCGATGGCTTTCTAGTGCAGCGGCAAGTGCAAAAGTCTCATCATAGTCGATACCTTCTTCTTAAGAATAGCCCTTTGCCACTAATCTTGCCTTGTTCCTGGTAATGACCCCATCTTCATCCATTTTGTTTCTGAAGACCCACTTAGTTCCTATCACTGGATGATCATTTGGTCTTGGCACCAATCTCCACACTTTGCTTCGTTCAAATTGGTTGAGTTCTTCTTGCATAGCTTCTATCCAACTGGAGTCTTCCATTGCATCCTCTATTTTCTTTGGCTCAATTTGTGACAAGAAGCTTAGATAGAAACATTCATTCTGAGTAGCAGATCTTGTTTTGATTCTAGCATTCGGATCTCTAATGATTAGATCCTGAGTGTGATCTCTTGCCCATCTCACTTTGCCAGTTGGAACATCCGTCTCTGATGCCTTCCCGTCTTAAGTCTTCAAGGTCTATTTCTTCTTCTTGAAGTGGAGGTTCATTATCTTGGATGGTCCTCTCTCTACGATTGCATTATCATGCTCTCTACGATTTCTCGTGCGGTACTTTACACTCGTAGTGTTGACCTCGACGACTTCAAAGTAGTGTTCGCATCATTGGTCGTAGTGTCTTGAGGTCTTGCTTTATCTAAGTCGGATTTCATCAAAAATGACGTGTATTGAGACTTCGACATTCGGCGTCTTTTTGTTGAACACTCTGTATGCCTTCTTTGTCCGTGGCATACCCAAGGAAGATTCCTTCATCCGATTTTGGTTGAAATTTTGTCGTATTGTTTTCCATTGTTGAGAATATAAGATGCACATCCAAAGACATGGAAGTAGGTGACACTTGGCTTTCTTCCTTTCCATAGTTCGTAGGGGCGTCTTCTTGATCGTAGAGTGAATTAGTGATCTGCTCGAGTGTAATGATGTTGGTCGATACCGCCCAAAAGTATTTAGCAGAGGCAATGCCGCTTTAGTAAAGTTCTCCACCTCTATCGTGGTTCTGTTCTTTCTTTCAAATGACTCCATTTTGTTGAGGATTTCGTGGAGTCGAGAAGTTATGGACCGATGCCATTATTGCATGCAGAATCGATCCATTTCTGAGAAATCGAATTCTCTGCCATGATCACTCCTTATAGCCTTGATTTTCTCTCCTTTCTCGTTTATCACCATTCTGAACATCTTGATTAATTGAGACTTGTCTCATCCTTTGAAGTTAGGAAGAATACCCATGTGAATCGAGTGTAGTCGTCAACTATGACTAGAGAGTATCTTTTTCCTCCGAGACTGGTTGTTGGGATTGGCCCAAAGAGATCCATGTGAAGCAAATCGCAGGGCTTGTCAATAGAGTTATCGGATCTTGCTTTTGAATGAGCTTCGGTTTGTTTTCCAAACGGCGACAGCATTTACATGGTCTTTCCTTCACAAAGTTGAACTTAGGAAGGCCACCCACGAGATCTTTTGATGCCGGTTTGGACATGCTTTTAAAGTTGAGATGGGATAATCTTGATGCCATAGCCAGCTCATCTCTTGAAGCTTTAGCTAGAAAACATATTATCTCGTCGAGCTTAGTTGTCCAAGATTTACTATGTAGACATTTCCTTCTCTTGTTTCGGTTAGCTTTTCTCGCAGATGTCTTCAAATCTCGACTTGACATTGATTATTGATGAATGTTACTTGATGTCCTTGTCGCAGAGTTGACTAATGCTTAGAAGGTTGTCTTCTTGCAGACCTTCCACATAGGCCACTTTCTTGAATGATATCACACCATTTTAATTTGAGCCATAGCCTCTTGTCTTGTCAGTACCATTATCTCCAAAGATGGTGAGGACCCTCCTTTTCTACATAGTTGGATAGTAGAGCTTTGTTCTGTCATATGCCTTGGAGCAACCAACGCCCGGATACCATGTTGAGGTCGTGGAGCTCTTTTCTGTCAAAACATTTGAACCTTCATTTTGGTACCCATATTTGCATGGGTCCTTCTTTGTTAGTGCCTTTGGGGACCCAAATTTGTCTAATCTTGGGTCTCACATGCATGGAATTATAATAACACTTTGTGGCCCTATGACCATATTTATTGCATATGAAGCATCTATTATAATGCATGCACTGTGTGTGTGTGGTGATTCATCTTCCACTTGGACTTGTATGGTTCCTTAGTTAACCTTATCCGTTAAACCCGACTCTCTTTCTTCCACGTGTCCTTAGGTTTCATAAATAGTGATGAGTGTGCCTTACCTCTCTTTGTACCTTCCCGGTTGATTCAGTAGAGTTGATTTTGTTTGACTCTACGATTCTTCGAGGTTGGTAAGTAGAGGTTGGATTACTCTTTTCCTTGATGAAACCTGCACGGTGATGAGATCCTTTACTTCTCTGAGTATAACTAGAGACAGTGGAACAAGGTTGAACTGGTTCTTCCAACTGTGAGGATTTCACACAAGCAGTGCCTCTACCAAAACTTGAGACATTACTGGTGCTAGTTTCCATTGTCTTTTCCATACTTAGCTCTGAGATGGATTCCCCAAAGCCTAAGCCCGTTTAGTTCGAATGCGCTTTTTTGACTAGAAAGAAGCAATCCATGGAAGATGTGGATCTGTTCCATGCAGAGATAGTCTTCTCTAGATCCTCAATTTTAGAGGTTAGCATAGACTCTCTTTGAGCATGATGTGTGTTTGTCTGTTTCAAAGTTTCATTCTCAACTTCAAGCTTGGAGAGAAGATTAGTACTTAGAAGGGCTGTTTCAAGCTCTTCTTGAACTTTCTTCTTCTCCTCTTGAAGAAGAGAATGATCTTTAGACAAGACTCTGAACCACTTCATGTATTGATGTAGATCAGTGGTTATGCCATGCAAAGCAGTTCTTAAGTCACTTATATCTACATCAGGAGAATTAAAATCAAATACCTCATCGATACTTACATCATGTATGTTTAGGCTTTGTTTGTCCTTTGCATGTTTGGCCATTAAGCACAGATTGGCCATATGTGGTTCTTCCTCATCTCCAGAGTCTGCATTTGAGTCATTATCTGAATCACTCCACGATCCTCCGGCAACCAGGCCTTTGTCTCTTTTCTGAGGCCTCTTGGTTCCTTTGTATTCTTTCTTTGCCTTGGATTTCTTCTTTAGCTCTTCTTTGATAGGCTTGTTGCAGTTGGCAATGAAATGACCAGGTTTCTTGCAGTTGTAGCATAAATCATTTATTTGTTCTGGTCGACGAGTTCTTTGACTTTCCTTGGCTTGCCGATTTCGCCTTTGTCGCATGAACCTTCTTAGTCTCTTTACAAAAGATAGCAAAGTCATCATCATCGTCTTCATCATCATCATAGTCAGCCTCAGTGATGACTTTTGATGCACCTTCATTTGCCTTGAGAGAAACACCCTTGTCTTTTCTTCTTCCTTCTGAAAGGGTTTCAGCACGTTGGGTTAGCTCCAGCTCGTATGTCAAGAGATTGCCATACAGTTGTTGAACTGTCATCTCATTAAGATTCTTTAACTCTCTTATTGCGTTGGTCTTTGCATCCCCACTTGCTTTCGGTAGAGCTCTCATGAACTTTATGGTCGATCTTTGTTAGGATAGATCTTTCCATATGCTCGTAGAGAGTTGAAGCGAGAATGTTGAATCTTTCATAAGTGGCGATTACATTTTCGCCTTTGCACATGAGCAAACATCTCGCATCTTCTTTGTGTTAGAAGAGGCTGTTTGTTCTCTCTAACTTCTTCAGTGCCTTCGTGCATGATCAGCAGTGCTTCCCAAACCTCCTTAGCTATTTTGTTGTTTACAACATTTCCAAACAGATAGTCCTCTAAGGATTGGAACAGGATGTTCTTCGCCTTTTTGTCAAGTTGGACAGCTCTCTTCTATATACATCCATTTTTTTTTACTTTTATTTGTACTGTTTGGATCGTCAATGGTTGGTGCAAGCTTTGTTGGTATATAGGGCCCATTAAGAACGAGTCTCAAATAGATCTTCATCTATTGAGTCCATGTAAGCTTGCATCCCGACTTTCCAGTTCATAAATTTATCCTTGTCAGACATTGGTGGCTTCACGCCTCCCCGGCCCTGGATTCGCTTGGTACGAAGTGCCATTGGATCTAGTAAAGCGTGTAAGTCGTTAAATAGAACACCGCCTCGATACCAATTGTTAGTCCCTAGTAGGCACAAGTTATCTAGAAGGGGGGTTGAATAGATATTTGTAAATCTTTTCGTTTTAACTTGTTCTTAGATAATGATTAAAACTTTGCGGAATTAATGTTTGTTTTAATCTTCTTTACCAAGCAATGGAGTTATGAGCGAGTAAGGCAGTTATGGCAGATATAGCAGTTATAGCAGTTATAACATGAATGTAAACGACATAGTTGTTTTTAAGTGGTTGAGCACTTCAAAGCTCCTAGTCCACTCTCTTCTACTCAACAGTAGGATATCCACTAAGGATGTCTTATACAATCTTCTGAATCACACAGATTCCTTCTAGACCAGCAGTCTAGGAACTTTTCTAGTTCACTTTTGAACTCTTCAAGTCCAGCAGACTTGGCTTTCTTACAGTTCACTACGAACTCTTCAAGTCCAGCAGACTTGTTATACTTCTTCAGTTGATTGATGATTGTTGTTGTTGCGTTCTGAAGGTTTCTACTCGATTTCTTTGTGTAAGCTCTGGTTCGTAATAGCTGAGTAGCTGAGCAAGCTTTGTAATATCTCAGATCGTAGAGTTGAGCCTTAGAGAGTTCTTCACATTGAATGTTTATGCTTGCATCATTTTCTTTCATCTGTCTGATCTGTATATATGTGATGTTGAAAACTATCCGTTGGATCCATCCGTTGTGGCAATAAATGCATCTGAATTTTCTGTACTGTGATGGAGACATTTCTGCACATCTTCTAAATTCTGCATTCTGGACCACTGACACTGCAGGCTGCTTTTTTACCTACCACCTGAAAAGGTGTTTTGTCCCTTTCATTCATAGTACTATCCTTAGCTTCTTCAATACGCTTCTTTGTTGCATACTAAGGATATTTCATTTATTCTCGGGACCGATGGGCACCGCAAAGATCTCAGGATCCATTCCTCGTATTGTTGAATTAACAACTCATGAGGCTTTAACGTTTTCGACATGAAAGATGTTGCTTTCACGTTTTGGATTGTTGTACTTTCACGATTCAGATCGTGTTGTTGATTTCACGATCCGAGAGCACACTCACGATCTTTACTTGCTCGTGTTGTTAACTCTACGATCCCAGAGCACACTACGATCGTAGAGTTAGCTTGGTGAACGTTGAGTCCACTCACGATCACGACTTGTAAACTTAATGTTCCTTTCAAAGATACTACGATCGGAGAGTTAGCTTGGTGAACGTTGAGTCCACTCTCACGATCGCCGACTTGTAAACTTCATGTTTCTTTCAAAGATACTACGACGGAGAGTTAGCTTGGTGAACGTAGAGTCCACTCTCACGATCGTGACTTGTAAACTTCATGTTTCTTTCAAAGATACTATGATCGGAGAGTTAGCTTGGTGAACGTAGAGTCCACTCTACGATTTACGCCTTGAGCTTGTTGTCTTCATCCGATCTTGTCCGACTCACGATCTCGTGATTTGTTCGATGGACTCACGATCGTAGAGTGTGGTCTACGATCCTTGTCTTTGACTTCTGATCGCTAGACTCTCACGACTACGGCGTAGAGTGCATTTCATACTTAGCTTCGGTACAGATTGTCGCTCACTTATAAAGTGAAGTGTCTCTACGATTGAACATGACTTCCTCAAGACACTACGATCCCGGGGAGGCTCTTCTCGACACACTACGATCCTTCTTCGTTTCCCCTGGAAGTCTGCGAACTCCGAGATCTCACTATCTTGCATACTCCTATTGCGCTTTCGATAGCTCCCTAGTTGACTCGACTCTCTGGCGGACTCACGACTTACAGTGCGGTGCTCGGACGATCGACATGCCTATCTATTACATCATAAGATCAACCTAACAAGCTTGATCTTTCTATATTTATAGTCCTTGTACATCATTTCTTTTTAAGGACTTTACAAAGCTGTTTTGCTTATGTAGGATCAACCTAACATTTTTGATCTTTCTATCTATACATTCTAGAACAGAATGATACACATTGAAAGCTTAGATCAGCCTAACCATCTTGATCTTTCCATCACTAAGTCCTTGTACATAAATTCAATTAAGGTTCTTACAATAATCATAAGCATATTAAAACATCAAATCATGCTATGCATTCTCCCAACAGAAGTGTCTTGTCATACCTGTGGTTGGAGAGAACAAACGAAGAAATAGAGAGAAGTTTCAGTTCTTGTGCTGTGTTCGTACAATCAAGCCCCTTGGGTTGGAGAATTAAGTTTTAATAGGTCGTGGGATTAGAAAGAATTGAAAAGAGATTCAGAGAAGTGTTGGTCAACATTCCTTCACCTCATTTATTGCCCGCCCATTGAAAATTCCTCCGTCCAATAACCTTTGAAATTCAGCCAACCTCATTTACTCCTCTCCTCCTCTATTCGGCTATAAAAGGAAGGCTAAGGAAGAAGGATTGGACACACCAACACAAAAACATATACTCTCATCCGAGAGTTTAAGAGAAAAGAGGGAGAGAAAGAAAAGCTTTTGTAAAGCTTTAGAAAAATAGAGAGAGAAAGATAGTTCAAATAAAAGGGTGTTTTATTTGGGTTCCATCACATAGTTATTGTGGTGAAGTAATTTGGGTTTGTACTCAAATTAAGATATCTTTATATTCTCTAATATTATTCTAGTGAATTCTTCGGAGTTTGTCCCGTGGTTTTTACCTCTCAGTTTTAGAGGGTTTTCCACTTAAAATCTTGGTGTCTCATGGTTGGATATTTTTACTCATTATATCTTGCATAGTTATTATTTTGGTGGAACTGCAAATTTAATCTGTTTAGCATGTGCTGATATTTTATCCACCTAATTTATCAAAGACAACAGTATTTGAGAGGTGATTTTTCCCAACAACTGGTATCAAAGCTAAGGTTATTTGCTCGGTTGTTTTTGATAAATTTAATGGAGGAATCAGTCGGAGCCATGATTAAATTGACCTCTTCAAATTTTTCGATCTGGAAGCCCAGAATAGAGGATATCCTTTATTGCAAGGATTTGTATGATCCATTGGAGCTCAAGGGAAAGATGCCCGCGGATAAGTCTGAGGCTGATTGGAATAAAATGAATAGGAAGACTATTGGTCACATCCGGCAGTGGATTGATCAAAATGTGTTCCACCATGTTTCGCGCAGAGACGGATGCTCACACTTTATGGACAACACAGAGTCTACATATGCGAGAAGAAGAATGCACAAAATAAAACTTTTGTCATTCGAAAAATTGTGAATCTAAAATACAAGGACGGGAGCAGTGTGTCGGAGCATATGAGTGAGTTCCAAGGTTTGGTGAACCAGTTGTCCACCATGAAGTTGAATCTTGATGATGAGATTCAGGCTCTTTTGCTTCTTAGTTCATTGCCAAACAGCTGGGAGACTTTGGTGGTGTCTCTAAGCAATTCAGCTCCAGAAAGAAAAATGACTATGCAGATGGTCAATGACAGTCTTCATAATGAGGAGACAAGACGAAAGGAGCAAGACGTACATTTTGAAACACATGCTCTTGTCACAGAGAACAGGGGCAGAAGCAATTTTAGGGGATCTCACAAAGGAGACACAAGTCGCAGCAAAAGCAAAAATCATAGGAGCAAGTCAAAGACCAGACAAGGCGAAACATATAGATGCTTCCATTGTAATAAGGAAGGTCATTACAAGAGAAATTGCAGAATCTGGTTAGACAAGCAAAAAAATGGTGAACAAGGAAAGGTTAAGGAGAAGAAAACTTCAGCCACAGTCACCGAAGACGTTGTGATTCTTTCATTTGGGGAAGAAGAATGCTTGCATGTTGATGATCAGAAAGTTGATTGGGTGGTTGATACTAGTGCCTCGTATCATGCTACACCTAAGAGAGAATTTTTCACAACTTACAAAGCTGGAGACTTTGGGTACGTAAGAATGGGAAATACTGATCAGTCCAAGATTATTGGTATTGGTGATGTTTTCATTCAGACAGGTGTTGGTTGCACTGTTACCTTGAGGGATGTTAGACACGTTCCAGATTTGCGTCTCAACTTGATTTCTGGCATGGCCTTGGACAGAGAAGGCTATAAGAATCACTTTGGCAGTGGAAAGTGGAAGCTTACCAAGGGCTTTATGGTGATTGCAAGAGGTGTTGCTTGTTGTACGTTGTACAAGACTCATGTAAAGGTGTGTTCTAGTGAGTTGAATGCAGTTGAGGATGACTCTTCACCAAACTTATGGCATAAGAGGCTTGGCCATATGAGTGAGAAAGGGTTGCAGTTTTTAGCAAAAAGGTAACTCATTCCTTTTGCTAAAGGTACTGTTTTAAGCCCTTGTGATTATTGTTTTTTTGGGAAACAACACAGAGTTTCTTTTAGTAGTTCAGCTAAAAGAAAATCAGAGCTACTAGAAAGATTATATTCTGATGTATCCACCCATTGAGGTTGAGTCTTTGGGTGGAAATAGGTACTTTGTTACCTTTATTGATGATGCTTCGCGGAAGGTGTGGGTATTTTTGTTGAGAACAAAAAACCAGGTATTCCAGTATTTTCAGAGTTTTCATGCTATGGTTTAAAGGGAGACTGGAAAATCATTGAAATGTTTTCGTAGCGACAACTGAGGGGAATACACTTCTAAGGAGTTTGCTGAATATTGTAGTAAGCATATTATTCGGCATGAGCAGACTATTCCTGGTACCCCACAACATAATGGTTTGACTGAGAGAATGAACCGTACTATTATTGAAAGAGTGCGATGCATGTTGAGAATGGCTAAACTACCTAAGTCATTCTGGGGTGAAGCTAATTGTACTGCTTGTTACCTGATTAAAAGATCTCCATCAGCACCATTGGATTTTTAGATTCCAGAAAAGATTTGGAGTGGTAAAGATTTGTCTTATTCTTATTTGAGGGTATTTGGGTGTAAGGCTTTTTCACATATTCCCAAGGAACAAAGATCGAAACTTGATGACAAGTCTACTCAATGTGTATTTATTGGCTATGGAGATGCAGAGTTTGGATACCGATTATGGGATCCAGTGCAGAAAAAATTATTCAGGAGCAGAGATGTGGTGTTTCATGAGCACCAGAATTATGAGCATTTTGATAATGCTACACAACCCAGAGATAATAGAGTTCCAAATCTCAGCGGAGTTCCTTCTCCAGTACAGAATGACACAGTTGGAGAAGGAGGTCAGAATGAAGATTTGCACGATGGTGATGGGTCAGATGCAGAGAGTGTTGATCAGGGGGAGCAACCTGACATTGAAAAACCTCAACTAAGAAGATCCACTAGAGAACATGTGCCATTAGTCAGATATCCTTCATCTGAATATCTTTTAGTTGCTGAGGAGGGGGAGCCAGAGGATTTTCAGGAACTCAAGACTCATAAGGAGAAAAGCAATTGGCTGAGAGCTATACAGGATGAAATGGATTCTTTGCACAAGAATCACACCTATGAGTTGACTACACTTCCGAAGGGCAGGAAAGCATTGAAGAACAAATGGGTGTTTAAGCTTAAGAAGGATGGTGAAAAACTAGTGAAGTACAAGGCTCGATTAGTCGTCAAGGGTTTTGCTCAAAAGCAAGGTATTGATTTCGATGAGATTTTTTTCCAGTTGTGAAGATGACTTCTATTCGAGTAGTGCTGGGATTACTAGCTAGTATGGATCTTGAGCTTGAGCAGTTGGATGTGAAATTTATTTTTTCTTCATGGTGATTTGAAAGAAGAAATCTACATGGAGCGAATGGAGAGGATTTGAAGTTAAAGGAAAGAACACTTGGTTTGCAAGTTGAAGAAAAGTTTGTACGGCCTGAAACAAGCCCCAAGGCAGTGGTACATGAAATTTGATTCATTTATGGTGGATCAAGGTTACAATAGAATAGTTGCAGATCATTGTGTGTATGTTAAAAGGTTCCCAGATGGTAACTTCGTTATTCTGTTGCTATATGTAGATGATATGTTGATAGTTGGGCAGGATGCTGATATGATTCGTGTTGCCTCTTTTTTAGTCTTAACAAAAGAGCTCTAACTCATGCAAGCATACATGTGTCAACAAGCAATACAGAGCAAGTAAAGTATCGATCCCATAGAGAAAGTTGTTTAATTTAAATCACTATTCATTAACTAAATCACTATATTTATATGCTCAAACTAATGATTAAGATTGGTTTGTTCTCAAATTGCAAATAACAACTAAAATAATAATAACACGGAATAAATCAAATCTGGAAATAATGAGATCCTAACTTCATTTAATACTTCATTCAATCGCCATTATCATGCATGTCTTGTTCACATATTACAGGAAAGTAACCAAGAGCACTAAAAGAGTATTACCCATTTTTCAATGCATTAAGACATACTTACACAGCATCCACAGATGATAGACTCTATGTTATCATCAATATAACCAAAATCACTATATGTCTATGTGAAATTGTAACTATATTGATTTTAGGTTCAAGCCCTTATTCTAACTTATACGGTGAAACAGTATATGTCTATCTGGTTCACGAAATACATAAGCCATATAACACAGCCCTATATACGTATACTATCGTGATTACAATCCATATTTGCATGTTCATTGTCAATTCCATACAAATACTGAAACGAATGGTGATCAAGAATTCATACATACAAAACAATCATGATAGATATCCCATATGATATGTAAAACAATCCAGCATTTAAGCATGCAATCAAACTACATATTAAAATTCGTTAGAATCTCATAATGGAGTTTAGTTCATGACTGAACCAAAAGCCATTATGGGATCAAATCTAAACATGATTAATAAACAAACAATTAAAAGATGAAAGGTAGAAACAATCAAACCCAATTGCTGAATATAAATCAATATTCAAATCCTCATAAGATTCCAGCAAAATAATAATAATAATCCACTCTCGTAGAAAATCCCAAGAAGGAGTAGAAAAGTAGAGTTTTGGCCTCTTTCTACGTTGGAATCTCCCCCAGAGAGTAAACCCTAATTACGATGTAAAGAATACGACTAACAATTCAAAGATACGTCTGACACCAGTCAGATCTCGTTTTTTAATCAATTACAACCCTTAAAAATTGGAAATTAAAATAAAAAAATCAAGAGCTTTTCAGGCCTTCACGCGGCCAAGGCCTCCTCCGACCTTTTACTCATGGCATGCGCAAGACTTGCAAAGAAGGTCGATGCTCACCGGGATCTCATGGCATGCGGTAGCGCGTTCCTTAGGCTTGTCATGCTCGTGGTCGCGCAACTTGCAGTAGGTTCCAAGGTCTGGCTGGGTACTAGCGCGGGTGCGCTCTCAAGGCTATTCTGCCGCACAGCCGAGCAGCTTGCACTCTGCAGATCCTGGTTCTTGTTCTGATTATGTCATACTGCTGCTACTTGTTCATTCATGCTTAATCTCCTTCCATGCTTGGTCTCCTTGCTCCATTGTACCTTCATGCCATGCATATCCTGCTTTTGCCTCGCCTTCAAGCATCCATTAACCTCATGCCCTATAACACCACCAAATTAGGCCGACTACTGCACTTATTCACCAAAAGGAGTTTTAAGTATACGAAATGTAAATTAACATGAAATGCAGCTAAAACCTACTAAAAAGTACTTGAGATGGGCATAGTTCGCATGAATTGGTACTCCATAAGTAGGTATAAAACCCACTTATCAAATACCCCCAAACTTGAACCGTTACTTGCCCTCAAGCAATGCATACTGATGAACAATGAAAATGAAGCTATATTACTATGCAACTACATTATGATGCAACTAATTCTCACATCGTCCCAGCTATCATAGAAATTCAGTCCAATTTGCCTCAGCGAATTTTTTTTATATTCAAGAATACCGATTCAAATCAAACTCCAGGCATAATGTCATACACTCCAATAATTCAAAAATGCAATAGAGATACTGTGTGTGTGTGTTGTGTTCGCCAAAACTTGATTTAGGCACATAATACTCATGCTATATTGCTCAAAACAGAAATTTGTAGCTTAAACCAAGACTTATGTAAATATATGCAACCAAGACTATTCCAACATATTAAAATAAACTAAGGTTCAACACTGGGCTTAATTGCTTTATTTCTACTAACGAGGGCGATTTTCGCACTTTTCCGCGGTGTTTATTGCTATTTTTTTCTTTTTCTTTTTCTTTTTCACATGACTGTTCAATGTCTTACTCCATTAGGCACACTGCTACCCCTTAGCGATCTTTCAACCAACGACTCCTAGACCATGAAAGGCCTTAGGGCGCTAGGTGTAGAGACAATCCCCATGCATTTTACTCAAATAGCTGTATTCCCAAATAAGACTAGCCACGTTATTGTTATTGCTATTCTTTTTTTTTTTCCTTTTTTTTATACACAGATACCCATATTTTCCCAAAGTTTAAAAATAAATGTTTATACAGTCTATACTCACTTTTCACATATTTCCCTTTTTAAAACTACACTTCTATCGAGCATTGCAACACATGCCTCTTATACCTATAAGCGATTGTGAACACATTTGTGCAAATTGAAAGCATTTAAACAACATTACGAATTTCATTATGTCAAACATTATATCTCAGCTCGTATTATCCAACATACTCACAAATCATTTAACAAAATCACTATCATCATTGGCTAGACAGAAATTTCTATATTGCAGGAACGGTGAGAAATGCAATCTAAACATAAACGCGCAAATATATATATATGCAAAAATAAACTATATGCTGCAATAATTTAAACTAAGCATGCAAGAACTAAAAAAAATTAACTAATCATACTAAACTAAAAAAAAATTATTCTAATCATGCAAAACTAACTATATGCACTACACTACTCCCCAATACCCCCAAACTTATCATATTCAATGCCCCATTGAATGAAGTTAAGGGTACGAAAAACTCCCCTAGATATTGGTGGTGCCACCCTCCTCGGGTGGTGAATCCGGTGGTGAATATGGTGTTGCGGTTCCGAACTGAGGTCATTAGAGTGATGTTCCTTGTTGCACAAACGCTTCGGCTAAGGCCCTTGTGAGTCCCGTCGCAAATGTGCCCAAATTATCGTACATGGCATTGACTTTGCTCTCCAACCTTTGGAGCTGACGATCGCCATGGGTGGCACGTGCTTGCGTAGATGGGCCCGCCTCGTCTGTTTACGGGGGCTGCTCTGTTGGCTCTGGAAAGGTGGAATAAAGGATGAATCCTAATCCGCGTGGGTGTGGTACACCACCTATCCACTCCTTGAAATTTGCAATAGTCGCATGAGTGATTGCATGGTTTGGGTACTGCAGCTGCTCATTATGCCATTGGACTCCTTCTTGATTACATAGCATGGCTACCACCGATGCATGCGGAATATATGACACCCCCAAAATAGGTCTACATCCCCCATTCTGAGTTGTCAATACACGGTAAAGAAACAACTACAACTTTATTATTACAATAGTAAAACTGTGAGTTTAAATACAGATATTGCCATCTAGACAATATCCACATACAAATAAATCCTCATCATAATTATTGATACATTATTTTACAACAATGGTGAGGACTACTAAACAACTCTCCCTAGAACTTTCATTCCATACCCGACTCGTACTTGCTATATTCTCGCCTCCTGAGAAGAAAAATGGAACAAAAAGGAAAAGGGTGAGCTCGACTAGCCCAGTAAAGAATATTATGACTAAGATAATATACAACAAAATTATCGTTAGTCTTCAACAGGGAAAAATATAATAGAATACAATAGACAACAAGTTTTAAATCAATATTCGCAGCGGAAATAATAATTCATTAGAAGAGTTAAGAGAGAATGCAAACTACTATCTTCTATGTATGAATTTTAAAGTTCATCGTCTATTTTATCCTGTAACATCAATCAATATGTATCTCGGGATCAAATATTCATCCTTGCACTACTGTGCCAAGGACATTCACCGATTGGTCATGTTCATCTAAACATCTGCTCATCTTCGCACTACGGGCCAAAGATATTCATCGAAATCATTCATCTTTGCACTACTGAGGCCAAAGATATTCATCATAAATCATTCATCTTTTAAGACCGAGGATGATGAAAATATTTATTTTTTAAAGAAACGAATCCGTTGAAACAAAATGACAAGGATTAAGGATTAAGGATTAGTATTTTGTTTTATCCAAGTCCAAAAATACCTCAAAAATAATCATAGTGGTGTAAAATTCAAGAATGATCAAAACATGGATACAATCAAAGCTAGTATCCGTAATATATATTTTGGACTTAAAAGAAAAATTTTTATTTTTCGATGAATAGTCAGTATTCATGAATAAGATCAGATATCGTGAATAAGTCAGATACGTGAATAGTAACTCCAACACCAAAAGTTCCAAATTTGAAAAAAAAACTTCAGATCAATATTTCAGCATAATGATATTGAATAAATAATATCATTACGAAAAAAATAATATCCCTTACCTCGAAAAGATCAAGATTTAACGGAATACGGATATAGACTATATCTTGAACTTTCACCGTATAGCAATACTCAAAGTATACTCAAAATACTCACAAGAATACGCTCGATAATATAGAGAGAGAAAACTTCAGTTTCTGGTGTGATTTTCAATTCTAACCTAAGCACCTATTTATAGGAAATTGCTTAGAACACCAAAGCATAAAATTTAATAAAATATTAATATTTATAAAAATATTATACGTATTCTTTGAAATCTGAATCTCAGCAATTCACACATGCCAACCTTCTAGAAGAAACTAAAAAAACGTTTTCTAATTTAAAATAATTTAAACTTCCAAAATTAATTATTTTGAGCTTGAACTTCAATAATTCACAATAAATAGCCCTTTATCAGAAAATTTGAATCTCATGAGTTTTTATAGGAAATTCAATTCTCTACAACTTTGCAGAAGAAAGTTTTCTAAATTCAAACAGAAATTGACCGAAATCCATAAACGGGTGATTTTAGAGGCTATAATCAAATTTCAGTCAATAAATGGGGTCCACCGACATGTTTAACATGTTTTAAACATTTATTGCAACAAAAATACTCTTCCTCCTCGTATACTCATATATTCCACATTCTTTGTAAAAATATCACCATTATTATATTATTAAAATATAATAATATATATTTAAATGAATTATTTTATCAGAAAAAAAATAAAATTTCAATTTTTAACAATTGTCACATTAAAAATTTTCTCCATCTATATCCACATAAAATCAATATTTTCCTCATCATATGAATCAATAATTAATTATTCACAAAATATTATTACGTAATCACAATATCGACAACTGTGCGGTTCAGGAAAGGGGCTTTCAATAAGAATTTCTCCTTCATGTGGCGCAATTAGGTGACCAAACTCTCTCTTAGAGAGAACTTTCTAGACATTGCCAATAATGTTATCTAATAATATTATTCAGATAATATGAATTATTGTTTTCGATAATGAAAAATATCTTGTGTAATGACAATTATTAAAACAACAAAGACAATATAAAATATCAACGCAAGCAATTATTGAATCAATAAAATAAAACCTTTGAAAAAGAATTTCGTGTAACCATTATTGAGTAGTGCCTTCTTACGTAAGAGTCAATAATTGGTGCAATACTGCAGTGCTACCGATTCAACAACGCGTATGTTTTAACTAACGGGTATTCCAATAAGTGTAAATTCAGTAACAACTACGCCGTTATTTTTAAACAACTTATATTTGTCATTTTCTTCCTCCAATCGCTTTTTGTTATGGGGCCCACACATGGTCGCTACGTCGCATTTAATATTTCCGAGCCGATTTAATATTCCACGACCAAACGAATATTCCCAAACAACAATGAATATTTTATAACCACTTGCTTATTTTGAAATATTTGCGTATTTTACCCGTGAACTATCCACATTAATCACATCAACCCTTACTATTTCAAAATAATAATTAGAAAATTAAATTTCATTTATTAATTATTTGGGATCTTACAACCTCCCTCCTTATGAAATTTCGTCCTCGAAATTGACGACGATACTGGTGTTTTGAAAAGATGAGGATACCTCGCTTTCATTTCCGTTTCCAACTCCCGTGTCATTTCCTCTATAGCATGGTTTCTCCACAAGACTTTAACTTGTGGTATGACCTTCGTCAAGCGTGGGACATGCTCCTTCCTATCCAAGATCTTGACAGTACTTCCTCACACGTTAAGTCTTGCTATCTATCTGTCGGTTCTAACTCAATAACGTGATTCGGGTCTTTCACATATATTTCTGAAGTATGGATATGTGAAACACATTATGAACACGAGACATACTTGGAGGTAACGCGAGTCTATAGGCTACATTTCCTACTTCGGTCAAGAATTTGAAATGGACCAATAAATCTTGGATTGAGCTTTCCTCTTCCAGAATCTTGTAACTCCCTTCCATGGGGCAACACGCAACAATACATGATCCCCTATACTAAATTCCACATCCTTTCGATGAAGATCCGCATAACTCTTTTGTCGATCTTGTGCCGCTTTGTATACGTTGTCGAATCATTTGGATCTTTTCGGTAGTCACACGCGTCTTAACTTCGGGTCCCAACAATGTTGCTTCACCCACCTCATCCCAACATATATGGAGAGCGACACTTTCGTCCATATAATGCTTCAATGGGGCCACACCTATACTTGCTCGATAACTCGTTGTTGTAGGAGAATTCCACCAATGGTAAATACTTATCCCAACCGCCCTTGAAGTCTAGGACACGTAGTCTTAATAAATCTTCAAGAGTTTGAATAGTCCTCTCGATTGTCCGTCTGGTTTGAGGATGGTATGCCGAATCGAATCTTAAATCCGTACCCATAGCTTTTTTGCAAGCTAACCCAAAATCTTGAAGTGAATCTTGGGTCACGATCCGAAACTATGGATCTTGGCATGCCATGCAATCTCACAATCTCATTTACGTACATTTGAGCAAGACGTTCAAGGAATAAGTCTCCGTGATTGGCAAGAAATGAGCAGACTTGGTTAATCTATCAACAATAACCCAAATAGCATTTATGCCTTGAGAAACCGTGGGAAGTCCCGTGAACGAAATCCATGGTAATGTGTTCCTACTTCCATTTCGGAATCTCAAGTGGTTGCAATGGTCCCTTAGGCACTTGATGCTCGCCTTTACACGTTGACAAGTTAAACATGTTGAGATAAACTTTGCAATCTCTCTTCATATTGTTCCACCAAAATGTATGTCAAGATCACGATACATTTTAGTACTTTCCAGGATGGATTGCAAAATGGTGTATTGTGTGCCTCCATCATAATCTTGTACTTCAAATCGTAATCGTTAGAACACAAAGTGCGAGAGTGGACTCAAGTATTCCTTCTTCATCAATTCTCGCTTAGGAATAGCTCCTTCTTGTACTTTCTTCTTCATATGCATCATCCTCCAAGATTCGGTGGCTCGAGCAACCTTAACTTTTCTATTAAAGTTGGCTCTGTCGCGATATTTGACATCATCGCACTTTTCTCACAGATATGATCTTCTACTCAACGCACTCGTCAGCGTACTACCACGCTAAACTTTTCGAGGATGGTATTGAATAGTGTGGTCGTAGTCTTTCAATAGCTCGAGCCAACGTCATTGCCGCATGTTAAGTTCTTTTGAGTGAAGAAATATTTAAGGCTTTTATGGTCCGAATATGTCTCCACTTTCTCTCCATATAGATAGTGCCTCCAGATCTTTAGCTAAAACGATCACGCTAACTCTAGATCATGAGTAGGATAATTCCTCTCATATTCTTTAAGTTGTCATGAGGCATAGGCTATGACTTTCCCACGTTGCATGAGAACACATCCTAACCCTTTGCCCGAAGCATCATTTGTGAGATAACAAATCCATCCGAACCGGATGGTATTGTTAGAACAGTCAAATAAGTCTCCTTTTAAGCTCTTGAAACTCTTCTCGACTCTTCGCTCCAAACGAATTTTGTATCCTTCCGAAGTTAGATGAGTTATCTGAGTAGCGATTCGAGAAAACCCTTCCACGAATCTCCGATAATAACCAAATTAAGTTCAAAAAGCTACGTGACTTGATCCACCGACTTGGTTGTTCCCAACTTTGTATTGCTTCAATCTTGGCGGGTCAACAGATACTCCATGTTTTGACACCACATGCCCAAGAAATGCTACTTCCTCAAGCCGTAACTCGCATTTCTTTAACTTGGCATAAAGCTTGTTTTCACGAAGCCTTTGGAGTACCGGCTTCAAATGGTGCTCATGATCTTCACGACTTTTGGAATATATGAGGATGTCATCAATAAAGACAAACAACGAATCGATCCAAATACTCTTTGAATACTCGGTTCATCATATCCATGAAAGTCGCAGGAGCATTAGTCAATCCGAAAGACATAACTAAGAATTCATAATGCCGTGCATCGAAGTTCTAAAAGCGTCTTTGGAATATCCTCGATTCTAATCTTGGTGATGATATCCGTAATCTAAGATCGATTTTGAAAAGAATTGTGCTCCTCGTAATCTGGTCAAACAAGTCATCAATACGAGGTAGAGGATACCTATTCTTGATAGTGACATGGTTCAATTCCGATAGTCAATACAAAGTCGCATACTCTCCGCTCTTTCTTCTTTACAAATAAAACAGAGCACCCCAAGGAGATGTACTAGGATTTAATGAAACCAATGTCCAACAACTCTCGTAGTTGGACCTTTAACTCTCGAAGTTCAATAGAGCCATTCGATATGGGGTTTTAGAAATGGGCTTTGTACGGGTTCAAGGTCAATAAAGAATTCAACTTCACGTTCGGGGGGTAGACCAGGGAAGTTCTTGAAAGAAATTAATAATAACAACAGAATATTATTCAATTTTGACGTGTCTTTATTCAAATCCATAACATGGGCTAAGAAAGCTTGACATCCGCTTTTTAATAAACGAATAGCTTTATGATTAGATATGACGTTGATTGATTTTAATGGTTTAGTTGCTTGAATTGAACAACAAAGTTGTTTAGGAATATGAAAGCTAACAACCTTACGAAAACAATCAATTTTGGCATGATGAGTAGTTAACCAATCAATCCCTAAAATCACATCAAAAGCAAGTATCTTTAAAGAGATAAGGTCAACAGTAAGATAAGGGTGCCAACATGGATTAGACAAGATTTATAAAGCGAGTGGATGTGATGAAAGTTTCTCCTAACGGAGTTTCCACAGATAAGGTCAAAGTCTAATTTCTCCGAGTCAAGTTTAAACGTTGAGCACAAAGCGAGAGAGATAAATGAATGGGTAGACATAAGTATCTAGTAAAGTATAAACTTCACAAGAATTTATAAATAGCTTACCCGTGATCACCTCGTTTGGGTTCCTCGCATTTTGACGACCACAACAAACGCTTCTTCCAGAACCGTTAACTTTGACTTTTCGGGACGGTCTTTTGAGTCACCGTCCTCATTGAACTAGGTTTCGCTATCAAGTGCAATCTCGGCGACATGTCCTTCCTTTCCACAATTATAGCATACCAGGAACTGCTAGGGCGGTTTGGACGGATATGTCCCTCTTTTCCGCATTTATAGCATATATGACCGGTGGTCGTTCTCCTCCCTTGGAACCGATTCTTTCTGGCATCGCGTCTTCACATGGTCGTTGTTGAATCTCCTCTTTTAAAATCTCTCCTCGACTCGCTTCTTCTATTTTCATGGCCATGATTACCACCAGAGTGGTTACCATTTTTGTCCGCCTTTTTCTTTCTCCACCGATTATTGTTGTTTTGTTGATCGCTATCTCCTAGATGATCCTCGATTGTGGTACCTCGGTTGACCAGTACTCGTTATCTCGCTTCTAACAATTGAGCCTCATTAACAACATCGAATAGAGAGAAAATTTATGAGAGATGAGATCTTCGACGTATCCGGGTTTCAAAACCTCTCGAAACATCCGCGTCATACGTTCCTCATTCTCCACCAAATGAGGTGCAAAACTGGATAACTCGCAAATTTCATTTCCTCGTCTTCGAGACACCGCCATGTTGTTCTCGCTCCGATCTAATAAACTCCACTTCCTTCATATGACGTAACACTTTCGGAAAGTATTTGTCATTAAATAGTTTCAAACGCGTCTCCCAAGACATGCCGAGCGCAATTTGGATGGGTACGCTTCATGAGACTCCCACAAGTAGTCTCGCTTCGCCACGGAACATAAAGGTGGCGAATGGAACCTTCTGTTCTCTGTGCATCCCAAGACATCGAATATCTTGGTAATTTGCTTGACCCATGTTTCGCCATGATCGGATCGGCTTTCCCTTAAATTCGGTGGTCCCAACTCTTTGAACTCGCTTCATTTGTGACAACCCGTGAATTGCTATCATTTCCTCCTATGTTTTGAACACGAGTCTCCCTCGTCTGATTTTGCATGAACTGCAAAAAGCTTCTAAATATCCCTTCGTTCATCATCTGCTCAGTGGTGTTGTTCACATGAGGAATATTTCCAGCCTGTTGCACGTTCTCCTCGTTGGTGAGTACATGCGTCTCCACGGTCTCATTTCCATTGTTAATATTCTCAGTCGACATTCTCAAATACTATCATAAAATAAGGGTTAATTAAGGAAATCAATATATCACATAATATCCCTATATACTGACCAACTATCAAATAAGCTTAGGTAGGACACACTAGTGAAGGATTTACTCGTCTCTCCCCTCCTAGTTCTATTCCCCGATCTCCGCCAGAGATCATATCCCTAAGCTCTGATACCAACTGTGACACCCCCAAAATAGGTCTACATCCCCCATTACGAGTTGTCAATACACTGCTGATGTAAACAACTACAACTTTATTATTACAATAGTAAAGCTGTGAGTTTAAATACTGAGATATTGCCATCTAGACAATATCCACATACAAATAAATCCTCATCATAATTATTGATACATTATTTTACAACAATGGTGAGGACTACTAAACAACTCTCCTTAGAACTTTCATTCCATACCCCGACTGCATTTGCTATATTCTCGCCTCACGAGAAGAAAAATGGAACAAAAAGGAAAAGGGTGAGCTCGACTAGCCCAAAGTAAAGAATATTATGACTAAGATAATATACAACAAAATTATCGTTAGTCTTCAACAGGAAAAAATATAATAGAATACAATAGACAACAAGTTTTAAATCAATATTAATGAAATAATAATTCATTAGAAGAGTTAAGTAGAGAATGCAAACTACTATCTTCTATGTATGAATTTTAAAGTTCATCGTCTCTATTTTATCCTGTAACATCAATCAATATGTATCACGGGATCAAATATTCATCCTTGCACACTGTGCCAAGGACATTCACCGATTGGTCATGTTCATCTTTTGCACTACGGGCCAAAGATATTCATCGAAATCATTCATCTTTGCACTACGGGCCAAAGATATTCATCGAAATCATTCATCTTTTGCACTATGGGCCAAAGATATTCATCATAAATCATTCATCTTTTAAGACCCGAGGATGATGAAAAATATTTATTTTTTAAAGAAGCGAATCCGGTGAAACAAAATGACAAGGATTAAGGATTAAGGATTCGTACTTTGTTTTATCCAAGTCCAAAAATACCTCAAAAAATAATCATAGTGGTGTAAAATTCAAGAATGATCAAAACATGGATACAATCAAAGCTAGTATCCGTAATATATATTTTGGACGAAAAGAAAAATTTTTATTTTTCGATGAATAGTCACAGAGTATTCATGAATAATGCAGATATCGTGAATAGTCTCAGTATACGTGCGAAGTAACTCAACACCAAAAGTTCCAAATTTGAAAAAAACTTCAGATCAATATTTCAAAGATAATGATATTGAATAAATAATATCATTACGAAAAAATAATATCCCTTACCTCGAAAGATCAAAGATTTAAGCTGGAATCTGGATATAGACTATATCTTGAACTTTCACCGTATAGCAATACTCAAAGTATACTCAAAATACTCACAAGAATACGCTCGATAATATAGAGAGAGAAAACTTCAGTTTCTGGTGTGATTTTCAATTCTAACCTAAGCACCTTATTTATAGGAAATTGCTTAGAACACCAAAGCAGAAAATTTAATAAAATATTAATATTTATAAAAATATTATACGTATTCTTTGAAATCTGAATCTCAAGCAATTCACACATGCCAACCTTCTAGAAGAAACTAAAAAAACGTTTTCTAATTTAAAATAATTTAAACTTCCAAAATTAATTATTTTGAGCTTGAACTTCAATAATTCACAATAAATAGCCCTTTTATCAGAAAATTTGAATCTCATGAGAGTTTTTATAGGAAATCCAATTCTCTACAACTTTGCAGAAGAAAGTTTTTCTAAATTCCCAACAGAAATTGACCGAAATCCATAAGCGGGTGATTTTAGAGGCTATAATCAAATTTCAGTCAATAAATGGGGTCCACCGACATGTTTAACATGTTTTAAACATTTATTGCAACAAAAATACTCTTCCTCCTCGATACTCATATATTCCACATTCTTTGTAAAAATATCACCATTATTATATTATTAAAATATAATAATATATATTTAAATGAATTATTTTATCGGAAAAAAATAAAATTTCAATTTTTAACAATTGTCACATTAAAATTTTCTCCATCTATATCCACATAAAATCAATATTTTTCTCATCATATGAATCAATAATTAATTATTCACAAATAATATTACAGTAATCACAATATTGACAACTGACGGTTCCTCAGAAAGAGGGGCTTTCAATAGAAATTTCTCCTCATTTGCCTTAATTAGGTGACCAAACCTCTCCTTAGATGTAACTTTCTAGACATTGCCAATAATGTTATCTAATAATATTATTCAGATAATATGAATTATTGTTTCGACAATGAAAAATACCGTGTAATGACAATTATTAAAACAACAAAGAATATAAAATATCAACGCAAACAATTATTGAATCAATAAAATAAAACATCGAATAAAGAATTATCGTAACCATTATTGAGTAGTGCCTTCTTCACGTAAGAGTCAATAATTGGTGCAATACTGGTGTCTTCTACCGATTCAACAACGCGTATGTTTTAACCACCGGGTATTCCAATAGTAAACCAGAATAACTAATACTGCAGATTATTTTTAAACAACTTATATTTGTCATTTTCTTCCTCCAATCGCTTTTTGTTATGGGGCTCCCACATGGTCGCTGGCTGGCCGCATACGAATATTTCCCGACAAGATTTAATATTCCACGATCAAAACGAATATTCCCCGACAACAATGAATATTTTATAACCACTTGCTTATTTTGAAATATTTGCGTATTTTACCCGTAACTATCCACATTAATCACATCAACCCTTACTATTTCAAAATAATAATTAGAGGAAATTAAATTTCATTTATTAATTATTTGGGATCTTACAGAATAGTCCCATTTCTGTTCCCACGCATATAAGTCAGCATGTTTCTATGGATTAAAAGGCCGACATCAATGTACTTGCCTTTGATGATTCCCCACAAAATAATCGCACGCTCAATGGTTATTGCATTGAAATGAGCTGAAGAAACTAGCTTGGCACAGATAAACAGGTTCCAGGCCTGGGCATATCGATTCAATGCTGACGATGGAAACAATTTTGTTTCAGTTGTCCCTGCCTTATACTTCCATTTGGTACCCGGAATACACAAATCAGTAATCACCACTGCTAGATCCGTTTCCAGATATGCACCTTCTATCTAATTGTCAGACCCGGTGGGTGGTGCATCATATATGTTGAATACTTCTCTGATCGCGGAAGGTCAAAAATTCACCTGCTCTTCTCGAACTAGCGTTATTCCTCTTGTTATCATCTCCTCAGTATTCGCATAAAATTCTCTAACAATCCCCACGGGGATAGGCATAGGAGATGCAGTTAAGCCAACCTAGTCTTGTTCGCGTATCATATACCAGAGTTGGCCATCTTGCTTCGCAGGTAGAAGACCCCATTCCTTCACAAAAGATTTAGACATACTCCGATAATAGTCTTGCTGAGCTTCCAAACTGATAAATTTACTCTCATCCAAGACATCCTCTTCGTGGTGATCGGAGGACGATTCTGATGAAGATGAGAGTGAGATTGCACGTGCTCTTTTTGGGCCCATGTGTGGATGATAGATAGAATGTAGAGGAATTGTTAATGAGCGCCCTTCCCCCAATCTTACTGCTACACAACCCAAGTAGAACCCTAGATTTATTCCAGGAAAGAGATGTGTGGGTGTGAACTTTGATGAGGGTTGATTGGCCTTATGAATATAGGAGAACAGAATAACACGCTTCTGTTATATTAAAGGAGGGACCCCATTAGACCACAACTCAGATTTTGTACTGTTAACAAAAATATTTCCACGTCTCATGATCGCATGGCCTTGTCCCATAAAGATGGTTTTCAGAGATGCGGTATGTGAGTGGCCTTATTGGTCTCGAAATTTGCAGTGCGTAGGCGGCGATGATCCCGCTTTCTACGCATCATTGTTGTATTTATTTGTAGATTCTACAAGACAGAAATGTGTGCTCTCTAATACACCTGCAATTCATTAATAGACCTTATCAACGCATATACACGCTCCCCTTGACTATAGCTATTATGTTAATGTGTTAACTTAGGATGAAATTGAGTTAACAAAATAAATTAACGAAATAAACAAAGAGTAAAAGAGAGATTTTAGAGAAAAAGAATAATGGGTTGCCTCCCATCAAGCGCTAAGTTATAGTCAATTAGCTTGACTATCTCTAATGCTCATGTTGAAGAAAGAATTGAGGCGACTTTCTATCTATCTACCTCACCACCGAAGTAATGTTTTAAGCGCTGTCCATTCACCTTAAAAGGCTTGTCTGGCAATGTATCGAATATTTCGATTGCACCATGCGAAAAAACAGTTTTCACTGTGAATGGTCCTGACCACCTCAATTTCAGCTTCCCAGGAAAAAGTTTAAGTCTGGAGTTATAAAGCAAAACCCTTTGTCCTGGTTCAAATGCTCTCTCAATGATTTTTTTGTCATGCCATTTCTTCACTTTCTCCTTATAAAGCTTCGAATTCTCGTATGCATGCAGTCTGAATTCATCCAACTCATTAAGTTGGTGTAGGCATTTCTCCCTGACAGCTGTCAAATCAAAATTCAGCTTTCGAATTACCCAATATGCTTTATGCTCCATAGGAAGCTGGCAGGCTTTTCCATATACTAACATACCTAACGATGTTTTATACGCTGTTCTATAAGCCCATACTGCATCATCTAACTTCAATGATCAGTCCTTCCTTGTGGGATTCACAACTTTCTTCAGGATTCTCTTGACTTCTTGATTTGACACTTCAGCTTGGCCATTCGTTTGTGGGTGATATGTTGTAGCGATGCGATGATTCACCCCATATTTAGCCAACAAAGTCAGAATCGCTGTTGTAAAAGTGGATCGCCTTACATCATGATGATAGCCCTTGAGTCCCAAACCTCGTGAAGATACTTCTATGTAAAAATCTGAGGACAACCTTGGCATCATTTGTCAGAAGAGCTGCCACTTCTATCCATTTCGAGACATAATCTACAGCGAGCAGAATGTAGAGATTTCCGCAGGAAGAAACGAAAGGCCCCATGAAGTCAATTCCCCATACATCAAAAATTTCTACTTCCAAGATTGTATTTAATGGCATTTCATTCCTTTTAGAGATGTTCCCTACTCGCTGACATCTATCACACCGCTGGACAAAGTTGTATGCATCTTTGAAAATTGTCAGCCAGTAGAATCCTACTTGTAATATTCTAGCCGCTATTCTTTCACCACCATAGTGACCGCCATACACAGTAGAGTGACAATCCTATAGAATCCCCTCGGTCTCGCTATATGGAATACACCTTCTTATAACTTGATCAGAACACTGTTTAAACAAATAAGGCTCATCCCATATATACCATTTGACAACATGCAGAAATTTCTTCTTTTGATAACCCACCAAATCAGAAGGTAGCATCTTACTTACCAAATAGTTTGCATAGTCTGCAAACCATGGCACTTCCTCTTTCATCACCACAAACAACTGTTCATCTGGAAAGGATTCATTGATTAAAACCTTATCATCTGCCTCCCTTTCTGGATTCTCAAGTCGAGATAAGTGGTCCGCCACTTGGTTTTCAGTGCCTTTCCTGTCCTTGATTTCCAAATCAAATTCTTGCAGTAATAAAATCCATCTGATCAAGCGAGGCTTTGCATCCTTCTTCGCCACTAAATGTCGAATTGCGGCGTGATCCGTATATACTATCACCTTTGTGCCGATCCACCACTGCCAATAACTCTTTTTCTGTGGTGGTGTAGTTCAACTGTGCATCTGTAAGGGTCTTTCTGGCATAATAAATAACATGAAACATCTTCTCTTTCCTCTGCCCCAAAGTAGCCCCTACGGCGTAATCTCTGGCATCACACATCAGCTCAAATGGCAATTCCCAATCTGGTGCAGTAATAATTGGTGCTGAGGTTAATTTCTCTTTCAGGTGCTCAAATGCCGACACGCAAGCCTCATCAAAGTTAAAATGCACATCCTTCTCCAATAAACTACATAGTGGTTTAGTTATCTTGGAGAAGTCTTTGATAAATCTGCGGTAGAAATCTGCATGTCCCAGAAAGCTTCGAACACCTTTTACCGAAGTAGGTGGTGGCAATTTCTCTAGTTTCCAACTTTTCCCTATCTACCTCGAGTCCCTTCTTCGATACTTTGTGTCCGAGTATGATTCCTTCTTGTACCATAAAATGGCATTTTTCCCAATTCAGTACTGGATTTGTTTCAACACATCACTTCAAAACCATCACCAAATTTTTGAGGCATAGATCAAACGAGTCCCCGAAAACTGAAAAGTCATCCATAAATACTTCCACATTCTGCTCTACCATCTCTGAAAATATAGCCATCATGCATCTCTGAAAAGTGGCTGGAGCGTTGCACAACCCAAAAGACATCCTTCTGAAGGCAAATGTGCCGTATGGACATGTGAAGGTTGTCTTTTCCTGGTCTTCTAGAGCTATCATTATTTTATTATAGCCCGAATATTCGTCTAGTAGGCAATAGTACTCATGACCTGCTAATCTGTCCAACATCTGATCAATGAATGGGAGTGGAAAATGATCTTTCCTTGTAGCTTTATTGAGCCTGCGGTAGTCCATGCATACTCTCCACACTGTCACTGTTCGTGTTGGAATCAACTCGTTATTCTCATTAGTCACTACTGTCATGCCACCCTTTTTCGGTACACACTGCACTGGGCTCACCCATGAGCTATCTGAGATTGGATAGATTATGCCCGCATCCAACCATTTTAGCACCTCTTTCTTAACCACTTCTTTTATTATCAGATTAAGTCTCCTTTGTTGTTCAACCGATGGTTTACTTTCATCTTCCATCAGGATTTTATGCATACAAAATGAAGGGTTGATCCCTTTGATATCCGCTATGGTCCAACCAATCGTTGATTTGAACTCTAGAAGTACTCGTAGCAGTTTTTCTTCCTGAAAAGATGTTAATGCAGAAGAAATAATCACAGGTAGCTTCGAATCTTTATTTAAAAATGTGTACCTAAGATGTTCTGGAAGTGGTTTTAATTCAAGTTCTGGAGGTGTCTCAAGAGATGGTTTTAATTTTACGGAGGCTTCTCCTGCTTTTGTCAATGGCTCAACAAGTATTCTGAATTTTCTGACTTGTGGAGTGGTATCCAGATATTGCACAAGTTTGTTAAGTTCCTCATCCTCCAAATCTGAATTTTCAGCAACTACACTCCTCAAAGGTTTGTCATCCACACGACTTTGTACTTCATCATTTACGACCTGATCCACCAAATCAACCAAGAAACATTCCTCTTCATCTGCTGAAAACTTCATAGCTTTGAAGACATTAAAGGTGACCTCTTGATCATGAACCCGCATAGTGAGTTCCCCCTTCAGCACATCTATCAGAGTCTCTCCTATGGCTAAGAATGGTCTTCCCAATATGATTGGTATATTTTTGTCTTCCTCGTAGTCCAATATGATGAAATCAGCTGGGAAGATAAATCTCTCTACCTTCACTAATACATCTTCAACAATTCCTCGTGGATACGTGATGGATCTATCAGCTAGCTATAAAGAAATGTTTGTCGGCTTTGGATCCGGCAATCCCAACTGGTTAAACACTGACAAAGGCATCAAATTTATGCTTGACCCAAGATCACATAAACACTTACTGAAGTTCATCTTTCCAATGGTGCATGGAATTGTGAAGCTGCCCGAATCCTTCAGCTTTGGAGGTAATTTTCTTGTCAAGCTTTGATCGCATTCCTCTGTCAAGGCTACTGTTTCAAACTCATCTAGTCTCCTCTTCCTTGACAGTATACCCTTCATAAACTTGGCGTAGCTGGGCATTTGTTCCAATGCCTCGGTGAATGGTATATTGATTTGAAGCTTTTTGAATACCTCCAAGAATTTGCTGAACTGTTTATCTTCCTTTTTTTTATTTAATCTCTGCGAATACGAAACTTAAATGTGAATTGGTTGTAATGGACTCTTAAGCTTCTCCTCTGAACCTGTTTTCTCAGCCTCTTCCTGCTGAACCTCAGACTTTTCCAGATTTTCTTCTTGAGCAACCGAAAGCTTCTCACCGCCTCGCGTGGTACAGCATCCTCCTCAGTGTATTCCCATGCTTGGTATGCGACTTATAATACTCGACAAATCTTTTCCAGATCTCAATGTGATCGCTTGACATTGTTCCTTCCCGTCTCTTCTTGGATTTGTCTCTGTATTACTTGGTAATGAACCCTGGGGCCTGTTAATAAGCATGTTCGTCATTTGCCCCATTTGAGTTTCCAGATTCTTGATAGCCACTACTTGGCTTTTGATCATAACTTCTGTGTTTGCCATGTATTTCATCATCATCTCCTCCACTTCTGATTTCTTCTCTTGCTGAGGTGCAGCTGGAATATGATGTTGTTGTTGGGAAAATCCCGATGGAAAAGGTGGTCTAGGATTGAACTGCGGCTGCGCTGGTTGTGACTGAAACTGATTATTTGATTGAAACTGATTCTGCTGATTCCCTTGATTATTCGACCAACTAAAGTTTGGATGATTTCAGTTGTTGGGATGGTATGTGTTCTGAAATTGACCTTGGTCTTTTCTGTAGTTGCTCACATACTGCACTGATTCTGAGCTGATAGCACATTGATCCATCAAGTGTGACCCCGCACAAATCTCACATACGAAGGCAACCATTTTTACTTTTCCTTCTGCCAAAGTATCTATCTTCTTTGCCATGGCTGCCATCTGTGCTGACAACTGAGTAATAGCATCAACCTCCAACACACCTGCAACTTTGGGTTGTGGCATCCGAGATGTAGGATTCTGAAAATCGTTGGACGCCATTATCTCGATAAGGTTATAGGCTTCTTCATAGTTCTTTGCCCACAATGCCCCTCCTGCAACTGCATCTACAATCGGTCTCGACTGCCATCTCAATCCATTATAAAACATGTTGATTACCATCCAATCTGGTATACCGTGATGTGGACACTTCCTCAGAATTTCTTTGTATCTCTCCCATGCTTCATATAAGGACTCGCCCCGTTGTTGCTCAAACTGAGAGATAGTTATCCTCATCTTTGCAGTTTTAGCCATAGGGAAGAACTTAGCTAAGAATTTATGTGCTAAATCCTCCCATGTAGTTATAGATCCTGCTGGCAAAGAATGAAGCCAACTTTTCGCTTTATCCCTCAATGAGAATGGGAACAACCTCAGTCTAATAGCATCTTCTGTCACACCGTTGTATCTGAATGTATCACAAATTTTGATGAAACTTAACAGGTGTTCATTCGGATCATCTGTAGCAAAGACACCCCAAATCGAATCGTATTCTCGCACCATTTGAATAGTGCGCTTTTTATCTCGAATGTATTGGTCGCTATCATTTGGTCTCGATGATGCTAGATCGTAGTCTATTTATATTGGGCATGGAATATTCCTTGAGCCCTATGCTCCTCTCGTTGTTTCTTCTCCTTGTGCCTCTACCGCCATATTAGTCGTCGTATTTTCTTCTTTGTGCTTGTAAATTTCTACAAACACCTGTTTTCCAATGAGATTTTTTTTTCAGTTGTGAAGATGACTTCTATTCGAGTAGTGCTGGGATTGGTAGCTAGTATGGATCTTGAACTTGAGCAGTTGGATGTGAATACTGTTTTTCTTCATGGTGATTTGAAGGAAGAAATCTACATGGAACAGCCAGAGGGATTTGAAGTTAAAGGGAAAGAACACTTGGTTTGCAAGTTGAAGAAAAGTTTGTACGGCCTGAAACAAGCCCCAAGGCAGTGGTACATGAAATTTGATTCATTTATGGTGGATAAAGGTTACAATAGAATAGTTGCAGATCATTGTGTGTATGTTAAAAGGTTCCCAGATGGTAACTTCGTTATTCTGTTGCTATATGTAGATGATATGTTGATAGTTGGGCAGGATGCTGATATGATTCGTGTTGCCTCTTTTTTAGTCTTAACAAAAGAGCTCTAACTCATGCAAGCATAAATGTGTCAACAAGCAATACAGAGCAAGTAAAGTATCGATCCCACAGAGAAAGTTGTTTAATTTAAATCACTATTCATTAACTAAATCACTATATTTATATGCTCAAACTAATGATTAAGATTTGTTTGTTCTCAAATTACAAATAACAACTAAAATAATAATAACACGGAATAAATCAAATCTGGAAATAATGAGATCCTAACTTCATTTAATACTTCATTCAATCGTCACTATCATGCATGTCTTGTTCACATATTACAGGAAAGTAGCCAAGAGCACTAAAAGAGTATTAGCCATTTTTTAATGCACTAAGACCTACTTACACAGCATCCACAGATGATAGACTCTATGTAATCATCAATATAATCGAAATCACTATATGTCTATGTGAAATTGCAACTATATTGATTTTAGGTTCAAGCCCTTATTCTAACTTATACGGTGAAACAGTATATGTCTATCTGGTTCACGAAATACATAAGCCATATAACACAACCCTATATACGTATACTATCGTGATTACAATCCATATTTGTATGTTCATTGTCAATTCCATACAAATACCGAAACGAATGGTGATCAAGCATTCATACATACAAAACAATCATGATAGATATCCCATATGATATGTAAAACAATCCAGCATTTAAGCATGCAATCAAACTACATATTAAAATCCGTTAGAATCCCATAATGGAGTTTAGTTCATGACTGAACCAAAAGCTATTATGGGATCAAATCTAAACATGATTAATAAACAAACAATTGAAAGATGAAAGGTAGAAACAATCAAACCCAATTGCTGAATATAAATCAATATTCAAATCCTCATAAGATTCCAGCAAAATAATAATAATAATCCACTCTCATAGAAAATCCCAAGGAGTAAAAAAGTAGAGTTTTGGCCTCCTTCTACGTTGGAATCTCCCCAAGAGAGTAAACCCTAATTACGATGTAAAAATACAACTAAAAATTCAAAGATACGTCTGACACAAGTCAGATCTTGTTTTTTTAATCAATTACAACCCTTAAAAATTGGAAATTAAAATAAAACAAATCAGTGACTTGAGGCCTCAAGGCTCCTCCAGCTTTTACTACGCATGGCGCGAGACTTGCAAGAAGGTCTCGATGCTCGGTAGGGGCTCTCGTCTTGGGCGCTTGCTCCTTAGGCTTGTCATGCTTCATGGTCACATGAACTTGTAATAGGTTCCAAAGGTCATTTTGGTACTTCGTGTGGTATGCATTCTCAAGGCTATTCACGCGCGACTTACACTCTGCTGAGATCCCCGGTTCTTGTTACGATTCTCATCATGCTCTCTCGCTACTACTTGTTCATTCATGCTTAATCTCCTTTCATGCTTGTCTCTCCTTGCTCTATTGCACCTTCATGCCATGCATATCCTGCTTTTGCCTCGCCTTCACGCATCCATTAGCCTCGTGCCCTATAACACCACCAAATTAGGCCGACTCCTGCACTTATTCACCAAAAGGAGTTTTAAGTATGCGAAATGTAAATTAACATGAAATGCAGCTAAAACCTACTAAAAAGTACTTGAGATGGGCATAGTTCGCACGAATTGGTACTCCATAAGTAGGTATAAACCCCACTTATCAATTCACAGGCTCAAGGGTGAGTTGTTCAAGTCCTTTAATATGAAGGACTTAGGTCCATCTAAACAGATTTTGGGTATGAAGATTGTTCGTGATAGGAAAGCCAAGAGGTTGTGGTTGTCACAAGAGAAGTATGTTGGGCGGGTGCTTGCAAGGTTCAACATGAGTGATGCTAAACCAGTTAGCACATCACTGGCTAGTCATATTAAGTTGACAAAGTGCATGTGTCCTTCTACCAAGGAAGGGAGAGATGATGGCGTAGATTCCTACTCCTTTCTTTGTAGGGAGTCTTATGTATGCAATGGTTTGATGTGGCGGATATTGCTCATGCGGTTGGCGTTGTGGCGTGTATTTGTCAAATCGACGGGAACATAGGGAAGCGATTAAGTGGATTCTCGATACTTGAAAGCTACTTCCGATTTATGTTTGGGTTTTGGTGGTACGAGTTCGGGTCTTGGAGGGTTTCTGAGATGCGCACATGGCGAGTTACAAGATAAGAAGTCTACTTCGGGGTATTTGTTTACTTTTGCAGGGGGAGCAATATCATGGCAGTCCAAGTTGTAAAAGTGTGTTGCTTTGTCTACAACTGAGTCAAAATACATCGCCGCTACTGAAGCGGGCAAGGAGATGTTGTGGTTAAAACGGTTTCTTCAAGAGTTGGTTTTAAAACAAGATGAATATGTGGTTTATTGTGATAGTCAGAGTGCAATTGACTTGACCAAGAATGCCACGTATCATAATAGGACCAAGCATATTGATGTTCGTTATCACTTTCTTCGAGAAGTGATGAAAAAGGAATTGATGAAGTGAAGAAAGTTCATACCGACGAGAATCCCTCAGGCATGTTGACAAAAGTTGTCACTCATGACAAGCTGGAATTTTGCAAGGAATTGGCCGGGATGGACTCCAAGTGACGGGGTCACAGAGATTACCTCCTCTAATGGGTTCGGAGGGGGAGATTGTTGGTCAGCATTCCTTCACCTCATTTATTGCCCGCCCATTGAAAATTCCTTCGTCCAACAACCTTTGAAATTCAGCCAACCTCATTTACTCTTCTCCTCCTCTATTCGGCTATAAAAGGAAGGCTAAGGAAGAAGGATTGGACACACCAACACAAAAACATATACTCTCATCCGAGAGTTTAAAAGAAAAGAGGGAGAGAAAGAAAAGCTTTTATAAAGCTTTAGAAAAATAGAGAGAGAAAGATAGTTCAAATAAAAGGGTGTTTTATTTGGGTTCCATCACATAGTTATTGTGGTGAAGTAATTTGGGTTTGTACTCAAATTAAGATATCTTTATATTCTCTCATATTATTCTAGTGAATTCTTCGGAGTTTGTCCCGTGGTTTTTACCTCTCAATTTTAGAGGGTTTTCCACGTAAAATCTTGGTGTCTCATGGTTGGATATTTTTACTCATTATTTCCGGCATGGTTATTATTTTGGTGGAACTGGAAATTTAATCTATTTAGCATGTGCTGATATTTTATCCATCTAATTTATCAAAGACAACAGTATTTGGGAGGTGATTTTTCCTAATAAGAAGATCTGAAGAAGCAGGGTTCTAATTGACGACTTCCAATTCTGAGTTCGAGATTTGGATTCTGGCCTTCTGGGTTTGGATTGGGATGAGAGACTTGAGAGATTCAGATCGAGACTTGAGAGTTCGAGTGTTCGACTTCAGAGTCTGGCTGGGGTGCTAGGGCTAGTAATACGCTGAGTACTGAATAGTGACTATTAGCCATATTATTATTTTCAGTGAGTTGTATCATCGTGATAAGGTGGTCATGCTGGATGAGACAGATATTGCATCCTATCAGAAATTGCTTCAGCGACAAAGGGTGCATATCTTTCTCGATGGATTAGAGGGTGATTTCGAGCAAGTGCGCAGCAAAATCTTGAGGAAGGATCCTATCCCTGAATTAGAAGAGTGTTATGCCCTAGTTCACCGCGAAAATGTTCGATGCGGGGTGATGAATGGACAACTGGAAAATTCTGAAGTTTTAGCCATGGTGACTTAGAACCGATCTAATCAAAACTGGTCTCCTCAACACCAGCAAGAAAAAAAACATCCATCCTAAGAATGCTAATGGTGGCGTGATCAAATGGGTCATACAAAAATTCGATGCTATGAACTTGTGGGATATCCGGAATGGTGGGATCATAGCCGTGATTCTCGGAAGAAGAATTCCAAGAATGTCTCTACTGCTGCAATTGTTGAAACAAAGACAGAGGATGATAGCGGTGAAAAGTTCTTGGCATTGACAGGTAATGGTTGTAAGGTTTTAAATATTTCTACGCCTGTTTATAATAGTGCATGGATAATTGATTCCGGTGCTACGGATCATATGACATTTGATTCTAGACAAGTTTTACCTATTAAACCTTCCTCACAAAGTTCTATTTCCATTGCCAATGGTACCTCAATTCCGATTATTGGGGAAGGATCCTTGTCCCTCACTAACACCTTGAATTTAGATTCTATTTTGGTTGTTCCCTCTTTGAATTATAATCTTTTGTCAGTTTCTCAAATAACCACTACCTTATTTTGTGTTGTCATTTTTTGGCCTGAATTTTGTGTATTTAAGGACATCCGGACAAGGCAGACGATTGGTTGTGGTGGTTAGGCGAGGGAAGCTTTATTACTTAGACTTGGTGTCCAAAAGTTCAGATAAGTAGTGTCAAGCTTTAAAGATTGGGGGTTCGGAGAAGGAAAAAAAGAAATCCGAGATATGGTTATGGCATCGACGTCTAGGGCATGCTTCTTTTGGTTACATAAAGAAATTATTTCCTAGTTTATTTGCAAACTTTGATGTTTCTAGTTTCAAATGTGATGTTTGTGAACTTGCAAAAAGCCATCGTGCTTCATTTCCATTAATTTTGAATAAAAGTCCAGTTCCTTTTATGATTATACATTCTGATGTTTGGGGGCCATCTAAATTTGTTACTTTGGATGGATCGCGTTGGTTTGTTACTTTTATTGATGATTGTATCAGGATGACTTGGGTGTGTTTGATGAAGTCCAAAAGTGAAGTAAACTTGTTATTTCAAAATTTTCATAAAATGGTTTGTAGTCAGTACAATGCACAGGTTCAGGTTCTCCGCAGTGACAATGGAGGTGAATATATGAGTTTTGAATTGAAGCGGTACTTGGAAGCCCATGGAACCATTCATCAAACTACTTGTTCCTATACACCCCAACAGAATGGGGTGGCGGAGCGAAAAAATCGTCATTTGTTAGAGGTTGTCCGTGCTTCATTAATAGAAGCACATATGCCTTTATCCTATTGGGGACACGCACTTACCTCTGTAACATATTTAATCAACCGAGTACCTTCCAGCACTATTAATTTTCGGACACCATCTCAGGCTCTTACTGAAGCAATTGTGGCTCCAATCATTCCAAACTTACCTCCTTATGTCTTTGGTTGTGTAGCATTTGTACATCTTCATCAGCGTCAGTGCGACAAGTTGACACCTCCAGCATTGAGATGTGTTTTTTTAGGGTATGTTGCTTATCAAAAGGGGTACCGATGCTATCATCCTCCAAGCAAACGAATGTTTGTTACAATGGATGTAGTTTTTCATGAAGACTCGATGTATTTTTCCTCTGAGCCTGAACTTCAAGGGGAGTACCTAGAAGAAGTTCAAGCTCTACACTATGATTTTCTGATCTCTATAGAAGGGGAATTCTCTGCACCTAGTAACAATCTGAATGGGAATGAAACGGAACGCCCTGAACTTGGTAATGAGAATTCTGGTGAATTTGATTTTAGTGGTATAAATTTGAACTACAGTGGTGATGAACGTGATGAAGACCCAGAAAATGAAGTTGTGGAGCAACCTCCATCTGAATCTCTCGTACCACAGGCAACTAATACATCAAACCAATTGCCTGCTGAGGATGGTCCTGTTGTAGTGTCTAAACCACCAAGAAAACAACTACCACCGCGTCAAACCAGAGGTATCCCCACACCCACATATGAACTCAAACTTTCTAGTAAAGGTAAATATCCCATGAGTCATTATGTGTAACCATCGCTTGTCTGAATCAAATAAGTCATTTGTAAATCAATTATCTACTGTATCTATTCCTAACAGTGCGCAAGAAGAATAAAACTTGGGAACTTGTTGATCGTCCTTCAGGGAAGAAACTAGTTGGATGTCGGTGGGTTTATACTGTGAAACACAAAGCAGATGGTACAATTGAATATTTTAAAACAAGACTAGTGGCAAAAGGGTACACCCAAACCTATGGAATTGATTATACAGATACATTTGCACATGTAGCTAAAATCAACACAGTTCGAGTCTTATTGTCTCTAGCTATGAACCTGGATTGACCATTGCAACAATTTGATGTGAAAAACGCCTTTCTACATGGCGAGTTGTCTGAAGAAGTGTACATGGATTTGCCACCAGGGTGCATGATATCAGAAGTGCATTGTCGGAAAGTGTGAAAATTAAAGAAATCATTGTATGGGCTAAAACAATCTCCGAGAACATGGTTTGGAAGATTCACGAAGTCCATGAGGTCATTTGGCTACCATCAGAGTAATTCAGACCACACTTCTTGAAAAGACAGCATAGTAAGATCACTGCCCTTATTGTGTATGTTAATGACATGGTGGTTAGGTGAAATGAATACGATGAAAGGAAGGCTCTACAAAGTTACTTGTCGTTTAATTGAAATGAAAGACCTCGGTCACTTGAAATATTTTTTTGGGATCGAAGTGTCTCGATCTGATAAAGGGATCTTCTTGTCTCAAAGAAAATATGCTTTCGATTTATTGCACGAAACTAGTATGTCAGCATGTCAACCAGCTGATACACCAATAGAAGAAGGATTGAAGTTATGTATTGAGACTAATCAGGTGCCTGTTGATAAAGGGAGATATCAGAGGCTCATTGGAAGATTGATGTACTTAGCCCACACTAGGCCAGATCTTGCCTATGCATTGAGTATTGTTAGCCAGTTTATGCATAATCCTGGAGAACAACATATGAATGCTGTTATGCGCATTTTAAGGTATCTGAAGTCTACTCCTAGAAAGGGCATTTTGTTCACTAAATATGTAGATTGTCAAAGTGTGGATGCATATAGTGATCTTGTTGTAATTTGGAACAATAGATGACAGACGATCTACTTCGGGATATTTCACTTTTGTAGGTGGTAATCTCGTTACATGGAGAAGCAAGAAGCAGAATGTTGTTACACGTTGAAGCGCAGAGGCTGAATTTAGGGGTATGACACTTGGAATATGTGAAGTATCGTGGCTGAGACTTCTCTTGAGGGATTTGGGCTATCTGCCTAGTTAACCGATTCAGCTTTATTGTGACAATAAAGCAGCATGTGATATTGCTCATAATCCGGTACACCATGATCGTACAAAACATGTGGAGGTAGACAGATTCTTCATTAAGGAGAAATTGGATGAGAAATTATCGACTTGCCTAAGATTCGATCCGAAGTTGGCTGATATTCTCAC
Organism: Panax ginseng; assembly: GCA_020205605.1. Classification (NCBI taxonomy): domain Eukaryota; kingdom Viridiplantae; phylum Streptophyta; class Magnoliopsida; order Apiales; family Araliaceae; genus Panax; species Panax ginseng. The sequence goes on along the minus strand of CM035127.1, from coordinate 79,843,548 downwards.
CAAAGTTGTTTCAAGTCGAGTGTTCTCAAAGTTTTTGGGCAAGTTAGGCATGTGTGACATCTATGCACCAACTTGAGGGCTTGCGATATTGGATTAATAGTCAAAGATTCTCTATTGTAATTCTTTCCTACTCTATTAGGCAAATAACTTAATTATAGGAATAACTAAATAACTTAATTATAGGAATAACTTTGTAGGATGAATAGCTTAATTGTAGGATCTCTACTATCTCTATAAATATGTAAATGTAAGGATATATATGAATGAAAATATTTTTTTTCTAATTTTCAAGTCATTAGTCCAAGTTTGGTGACTCAAATAGCACAAAAGTTTTATTTTATTTTATTTTATTTTTATTTTCCAACCTTTATGATTATAGAATTTGATAACCGATTTAACAACTCAAAAATTAAATATTTTCACAAAGTTTTAGTACACATTTACTACTATTAAAGATACACTATATCTCTTTGCCACTAAGTATTCAGCAAAAACTTAATATATCAATTAATGATTGATATATACATCTGTTGATTGTTAGTATTTTAATTTGTATTATTTTTTATGATTCATGAATCTAATTAGAATAATATATCTCTTTTAACTTACTCTAGTTCATTATAAATAAGACTATGTACACACTAAATTACACATAAAAATTCTGCAGAGAGCATAATTAATTGGTCTGGATGCTCATCATTACACATAAAACTTACTCTAGTTCATTATAAATTGGGGAATGGTTCTATTTTTTTATTATTCAATCTTCATACTATATAATTAATTGGTCTGGATGCTCATCATGACTTGTAATTTGAGTAATCTTACACAATCTATAATCATAGCTATATATATATACGCATACATATTAATTTCTATTTGTACATGTTGGGATATTTCCCATTTTTGGACATAAAATATGAGATATTTTTAATTTAAAATTAGCATGATTCTTTTAACTTTTAATTACAATATATTTTGCCTTTAATTTACTTTTTAAGTAGTTTATGTATTATCTAAAATTAAACAAATTTATATTAATTTGAATTTAAAAATATCTTAATTTAATTTTAAAAGGTAAATATTAATCTTATATTTTGAAAGGAATAGAGTATAATGTTTTAGTCTTATACTATATAATTTAATTATAACTTTAATTACCACATCACATGCATGGATTTTATAATATTAACACTCGGTGCATGTAATTAAAAAATATCGTTTACCCTTAACTTTTCAATACAAATTTTTTTAACAAAATAGAACAAAACTACTCTAGGACAAAGATACTCAAAGATGCACATATCAAATCCAAACCTGTTGTCTTATCACAATTCCGCTTAGTTGATTCCTATTGCATGACTAATACATCACCTATTGTTCGAGTCGCCAAATACATGGTATGTAATACAAACAAACTTAACTTAATATACATCACAATCGTCGCCAAATAAAAGTAAAACATATGACAAAACATAAGTCGTGAGTTTTAATACAAATATTGTCGCCTCAGACAATATACAAACTCAAATTCAATATTATTACATTTATTTTCCCACTATTTCACCGAATAGTGAGGACTACTAATGCTATCATCCGTCCATCACCCGCTCCCCGACTAGTCCCTCGCTACGCTTCTCATTTTCAAGAGAACAATGAAAGTAAAAGGGTGAGCTCAACTAGCCCAAGAGAGAAATATTATGACTAAGATAATGCGTAATATATTATCGTTAGCCTTTCAAATGTTGTTAAACCGATATAATATAACAACCATCAAGTTTAATCAGCAAATGAACAAGCAATCCATTAAAAGAGTCAAGTAGAGAATAAAATCTACTATCTTTTATGATTTAAAAGGTTTTTCATCACTTTTATCACGGGACTCATTTTAATAAATAATCCACATCATCGAATCACCCCCGCACTACTACTACCAAGGATATTCTTTAGTATCACGCACCACAATTATCCATGCACTACTGCCAAGAATATTTGTGTATTCATTAATGGTCATGATCATGCCAACAATCGCCCATCAATGCACTACGGGCCAATGAGGATTTTACCACATCATTTGTAATTATTACGGCTATGATTACAATCAATAATCCTCGGTCATAATCATACCAAGTCCATCTATGCACCATGTGCCATGTATGACTTTTTCAAAATATAAACATGAGGATGATGACAATGATATAAGAATTCAATAAAACAAGTTCAAGAATTAATTTATCCAGAACTCAATAATGTCCAAATTGTCAACATGATATCGCTTTGTAGAGTAAAATTCAAGAATGCTCGTAAGAATATTTCCATGAAAAGATATCGGATGAAGCGCAAATATCAAGGATATTCCACTAATTTCATGGAGTATATAAGTCAAAACTTTAACCAACCGAGTATAACAAGGAATGGAATAACAAAAGAAATCACTGTGCATGCGATAGATCAAGACATGCAAAAGTTATTCCAATGTAATAATAAATAATCTTAATCAGTCCCACAGAAACGCGCATGTATGTGATATTCCAATGTAATAATAAAGACGGAATCAGTCCCACACAGAAACGCATGTATGTGATATTCCAATGTAATAATAAAGATTTAAACCAGTCCTGCAGAGAACGCATGCATGTGATGTTCCAATGTAATGATAAATAATGGAACCAGTCCCACAGAAACGCACGCATGTGATGTTCCAATGTAATGATAAAGAATGGAATAATGTAAGAATTTCACCAAGTATAGGTAGCTCACAGATACAAAAGTTATTCCAATAGAATAATAAAGAATGGAATAATGTAAGTTCTCTTCATGGATAAGAAAGAAATAATACTCCCTACCTTGGAAAAAACTCGGATATCGGAATAAAGGAGGTAAGTAGTATTTCTTCTTCTTTTCTCTATAATTTCTCTCTATAATAATCGCTTCTAAAGCTTTTTTGTGAATTGGTGAGAAATGAAGGAAGAATGAGCTTCTATTTATAGGAAAATATAGTTTCGATAATTGCACGCTTTTGGGGCTCAAAAAATTACAAAGACAATACCTCCAACTTTTCTTTCATTTTTAATTTAGTCCCGCAAGTATTATCAAACTTGCACCACCTCCCCTAATAGTAAATAATGTGAATCAATAGTTCAATCATGTGAATCAATAGTATAATCATGTGAAAAATATAATAATTACAAAGATAGTACTCCATCTATACCTCCATTTTTAACTTAGTCATGCAAGTATTATCAATCTTGCACCAACTCCCCTAATAGTAAATAATGTGATTCAATAGTACACACATGTGAACAAATAGTTATATAAGCATGTGAATTAGTAGCAATTAATTGCTCATTTATCCGATAAATTACCCGATTTATCAATATAACCCCTAGACATCAATTATCATCTAATAGATGTCGATTTCCACTAACACTAATAATCCCAACACAATGGAACTATCAAAATTCATTTTTAATCAACACAACTTATTCATCATTAATATTATAACTCACAATATTTAACAACCACAACCGTGTCGCTCCTGTGAGAAAGAGGGGCTTTCCGATAAGGATTTCTCCTTATCGGCGCCGCAATTAGTGACCAAACCTCTCCTCGATGTAACTTCTAGACATATGTCAATATTGCAAATAATAATATGAATAACTTTGTCGCCTCAATTATTGATTTAATAATATAAAATATTATGCAAATGATATCGTGACAATAATTGAATCAATAATACGAGAGATATGATGCAACAATTATCAGAGTAATAATCGAGTATAACCGAGTGACTTCTCACGTAAGCATCATCAATCAATCAATCAATACCGTGTGCTACTATGCAACCACGCCAGACATCATATTTCTTTTAACACCGGTGTTTCAACAGCTTAATTCAGAAACTTCCGCCGTTATTTTCATAAAGTATTTTTGTCGCTTTTTCAATCCGAATAATAATTCCGTCATGGGGGTCCACCAATGATTGTGCCGTTGTATTTAATATTCCCTCGTTAAAACGAATATTCCCCACCAATCTAATATTATATAACAACTCATGATTTTGCAAAATTTGTAAATATTACCCACAACTATAACATTATATCAAATCCACACCATAATATTCAAAAATATATTTCGAGAAAATTTAATCTTTATTCAAAAGTTGGGGTCTTACAACCTCTCCCTTCTTATGAAATTTCATCCTCAAAATTAGGGTGCGACTGGTATGTCAAGAGGTAAGGATATCTTGATTTCATCTCGCATTCTAACTCCCTGTGTCATTTCTTCCACATCGTGGTTTCTCCACAAAACTTCGATTTGAGGTATAACCTCGAGCGTAGAATATGATCCTTTTATCCAAGATTTTAACAGTAACTCTTCATACGTTAAATCTTCCTCTATCTCGTCTGATTCTAATTCAATAATGTGGTTCGGGTCTTTCACATATTTACGTAACATAGATATGTGAAAAACGTTATGAACACGAGACATACATGGCAGTAAAGCGAGTCTATACGCCTACGCTCCTACTCGATCGAGGATTAAAATGGGCCAATGAATCGAGGGTCGAGCTTTTCTCTCTTTCCAAATCTCAGAACTCCTTCCATGGAGCAACACGTAATAACACATGATCTCCAATATCGAATTCCACGCCCTTTCGATGAAGATCAAAGATAACTCTTTTGTCGATCTTGTGAGGTTTTTTATACGTTGTCGGATCGCTTGAATCTTTTCCAGTAGTCATACGCATCAACTCCCATCCCCAACAACGTTGTTTCACCCACCTCATCCCAAAGATAATCGAGAACGACACTTTCTTCCATACAACGCCTCAAATGGAGCCATGCCAATACTTGCTTGATAATCGTTGTCAGTAGGAAAACTCCACCAATGGTAGGAACTTATCCCAACTTCCCTGAAGTCAAGGACACAGTAGTCTTAATAGATCTTCAAGAGTTTGAATGGTCTCTCCGATCGCCTCGTCTGTCTCGAGGATGATATGCCGAAAGCTAAATCGTAAACTGCGCTCCATAGTTTTTTTGCAAACCAACCCAAAATCTTGAAGTGAAATCTTGGTCTCGATCGTAAACTATGGATACCGCATACCATGCAGCCTTACAATCTCGCTTATGTACATACGAGCAAGACGCTCAAGTGTATAAGTTTCTCAGATAGGTAGGAAATGAGCAGACTTGGTCAATCTATCAACAATGACCCAAATTGCATCTATGCCTTGAGAAACCTTGGGAAGACCAAGAACTAAATCCATGGTAATGTGTTCCCACTTCCATTCTCGAATTTCAAGTGGTTGCAATGGACCTTTTGGTACTTGATGTCCGCCGCCGACTCGTTGACAAGTTAAACACCTCGAGATAAATTTCTATCTCTCTCTTCATATTGCTTCCACCAAAATGTATGTCAAGATCACGATACATTTTGGTACTCCTGTGATGGATTGCAAAACTGTGTGTGTTGTGCGCCCATCATGATTTTATACTTTAAATCGTGGTTGTTAGAACACAAAGTCCGGAGTCGACTCAAGTATTCCTTCTTCATCGATTCTTGCTTCCAAGATAGCACCTTCTTGTACTTTCTTCCTCATACGCATCACCTGTGTCTCAGAGCTTGAAAGCAATTTTAACTTTATCGATTAAAGTCTGCTCTACTCAGATATTCGCCATCATCACATGGGTCCCTCGGAGTCTTTATCTCTAACTCCATCCTTTGCAAGTCATACAAAATGGGCCTTGCGTTGACAATATTACACTGCATTCAAGATATGATCTTCTACTCAACAAGATCACTACTACGCTCGCTTTTCCAGATGGTATCAATAGTATGATCATAATCTTTCAACAGTTCGAGCCAACGCCGTTGTCGCATGTTGAGTTCCTTTTGAGTGAAGAAATATTTGAGGCTTTTTATGATCCAGATAGATCTCCACTTTCTCCCCATACATGTGTAATGCCTCCAAATTTTAAGCAAAAAAAACGACAAACCGCTAACTCTAGATCATGAGTAGGATAATTCCTCTCATATTCTTTGAGTTGTCGTGAGGCATAGGCTATGACTTTCCCATGTTGCATGAGAACACATCCTAAACCTTTGCCTCAAGCATCATCAGAGATGACAAATCCTCCGAGCCGATGGTATTGTCGTAACAAAATAAATGAGTCTCTCTCGAGTTCTTGAAAACTCTTCTCACATTCCACGCTCCAACCGAATTTTGTATCTTTTCGAGTCACCGAAAGTTAATGGAGTAGCGATTCGAGAAAACCCTTCTACTTAATCTCCGATAATAACCAAGCCTAAGCCGAGAAAGCTACGATTTTGGCCATCGATTTAGGTTGCTCCCAACTTTGAATTGCTTCAATCTTTGTCGGGTCAACAGATATCCCATGATTTGATATCACGCGTGCCCAAGGAATGCAACTTCCTCAAGCCGTAACTCGATTTCTTCAACTTGGCATATAGCTTGTTTTCACGTAAGCTTTTGAGTATCAAATTTCAAGTGTTGCTTTCATGATCTTCTTCACGCTTTTGAATATATGAGGATGTCATCAATAAAGACGACACAAAATGATCCAAATATTCCTTGAATACTTGGCTCATCATATCCATGAAGGCAATAGAGAGCATTAGTCAATCCAAAGGACATGACTAGAATTCATAATGCCCGCATCGAAGTTCGAAAAGCCGCCTTTGAATGTCATCTGCTCTAATCTTCAATTGATGATATCCCGAACGAAGATCAATCTTTTGAAAAGAATTTGGCGCCTTGCAACGGGTCAAACAGTCATCAATACGTGGCAATGGGTACCTATTTTTGATGGTGACATGATTCAACTCCCGATAATCAATACAAAGTCGATACTCCCATCTTTTTCTTCTTCACTTAATAGTAACAGAGCACCCCAAGGAGACGATTAGACTAATGAAACCAATGTCTAACAATTCCTCAGAATCGGGTCTTTAACTCCTCAAGTTCAATAGAGCCATTCGATATGGGCTTTTGAAATGGGTTTTGTACCGGTTCAAGGTCGATACAAAATTCAATTTCACGCCCGGGGTAGGCCAGAAGTTCTTCTGGGAATACGTCAGAAATTTATTAACAATGTAAATATCATTCAAAATCGATTTATTTTTGTTTAGATCCGTGATATGAGCTAAGAAAGCTTGACATCCGCTTTTCAATAAACTAATAGCTTTATGGCTTGAAATGACATTGATTGATTTTAATGGTTTAGTTGTTTGAATTCGCATAATAGGTTGGTTAGAATATGAAAGCTAACAACCTTATTTAAAATAATCAATTTTTGCATGATGAGTAGTTAACCAATCAATCCCTGTAATCACGCCAAATGCAAGTATTTTCAATGAAATAAGATCGATTGTGTAATGTGAGGGTACCAATTTGAACCAAACAAGACTTATAAACAAATGGATGTAATGAAGGTTTCTCCCAACGGAGTTTCAACAGATAAGTCAAAGTCTAATTTCTCCTGAGTCAAATTTAATCGCTGAGCGCAAGTAGAGAAATAAAAGAATGGGTAGAACCCAGATCAAATAAGGTATAGACTTCGCTAGAGTTTATGATAAGCTTACCCGTGATGACCTCGTTTCGTTCCTCGCTTTCTCGGGAGGTCACAACAAATGCTCTCCTCGCACCACCGGCTTTTGACTTTTTCGGGACTACTTTGGTGCCTCCATCCTAGCTGAACTTGTCTTCTGGTGAACGACAAAATCAAGCTAGTGACTTCTTCTTCCACAATTATAACACGCTTTGATGGCATCGCGCAGCTTTGACCGATATGTCCCTCCCTCCGCATTTGAAGCATACGATAGTGGTCGCTTCTCCTTCCTTAACCACGTGCTGTCGGTGCCGACGCCTTTCCATCATTGTTGAATCTCCTTTTTGAAATATCCATTTTTACCGTTTTCGCCATGATTACCATCAAGTGGTTACCATTTCGCATGTTGATTCCTCCACGCTTGTTGTCACCGCTTCGATGATCGATACCACCGGTATTTTCATGTCGCTTACCGCTTTCGTCAGGTTGACTCGTTATCGCTACTCCAATAATCGAGCCCTATTTACAACATCATCGAGTACAAACACGCTTTATGAGAAATAAGATATCGACGATTCCCGCTTCAAACCTCTTAAAACATTCGTGGTCATTCGCTTCCTCATTATCGCACCAAATGGGATGCAAACCGGATAACTCCGCAAATTTAGCCTCAGATCATGGATTACTGGCCATATTATTTTTGCTCCAACTTGATAAACTCCACCTCTTTCATGTGATTTAATACTTTCGGAAAGTACTTGTCGTTGAATAGCTCTTCGAACTTCTCCCAAGACATCTTCGAAAAGGCCAGTCGGGTACGCTTTTACGATTCCCACCAAGAATCGCTTCTTCACGCAACATGAAGGTGGCGATGGGGAACCTTTGCTCTTCTGAGCATCCCAAGACATCAAATATCTTGGTGATCTCGCTTTATCCACGCTTCCGCCTTTTAAGTGGTTTTGGCTCTCCAATAAACTCGGGTGGTCCCAGCCTCCTCGAACTGCTTTAGGGTGACTGCTCGAGAGTTTCCAAAGTGTTTCCACCGCATTTTGAACAGAGCCGCCTCTCACCGATGTTGCATGAATTGCATAAAGCCTCCGAACATTCCATCGCTCATCATTTGGTCGTTGTTGTTTTTGCATGAGGATTGTCGCCTCCCGATGCACATTATTATTCGATTGTTGATCCGTGGAGACTCAACGGCCTCTTGTGCTCCATTGCTATTCTCAATATTCTCTGATGCCATTTTCAAACATCGCCACAAAACAAGGGTTAATCGACATGCAACATATTATCTCTATACTACCCACCAACCAATTAAATACCAAAAATTTAGGTAGGTCATACTAGCTAAGGAATTCCCCTGCCTCTCCTCCTAGTTCTAGTCTCACATCTTAGCTGTGGATCATATCCCTAAGCTTTGATACCAATCGTGACGCCCCCAAAACAGTATACATCACCTATTCTCGAGTCGCCAAATACATGGTATGTAATACAAATAAACTTAATTATACAACTGTCGTGCAAAGTACGACAAAACATAAGTCGTGAGTTTTAATACAAATATTGTCGCTCAGACAATATACAAACTCAAATTCAATATTATTACATTTATTTTCCCACTATTTCACCGAATAGTGAGGACTACTAATGCTATCATCCGTCCGTCATCACCCGCTCCCCGACTAGTCCCTCGCCACGCTTTCTCATTTCCTCAAGAGAACAATGAAAGTAAAAGGGTGAGCTCAACTAGCCCAAGAGAGGAAATATTATGACTAAGATAATGCGTAATATATTATCGTTAGCCTTCAACAAAGTTGTTAAACCGATATAATATAACAACCATCAAGTTTAATCGCAATGAACAAGCAATCCATTAAAAGAGTCAAGTAGAGAATAAAATCTACTATCTTTTATGATTTAAAAGGTTTTTCATCACTTTTATATCGGGACTCAAATTTTAATAAATAATCCACATCATCGAATCACCCCCGCACTACGGCCAAGGATATTCTTTAGTATCACGCACCACAATTATCCATGCACTACGGGCCAAGAATATTTGTGTATTCATTAATGGTCATGATCATGCCAACAATCATCCATCAATGCACTACTACGCCAATGAGGACTTTTACCACATCATTTGTAACATTACTGGCTACATGATTACAATCAATAATCTCTCGGTCATAATCATACCAAGTCCATCTATGCACTACATGTGCCATGTATGACTTTCAAAAAAATATAAACATGAGGATGATGACAATGATATAAGAATTCAATAAAACAAGTTCAAGAATTATTTTATCCAGAACTAATAACGTCCAAATTGTCAACATGATATCGCTTTGTAGAGTAAAATTCAAGAATGCTCGTAAGAATATTTCCATGAAAAGATATCGATGAAGTTTAAATATCAAGGATATTCCACTAATTTCATGGAGTATAGAAGTCAAAACTTTAACCAACCGAGTATAACAAGGAATGGAATAACAAAAGAAATCACCTGTGCATGCGATAGATCGCAGACAAAAGTTATTCCAATGTAATAATAAATAACGGAATCAGTCCCACAGAAACGCATGCATGTGATATTCCAATGTAATAATAAAGATTTTAATCAGTCCCAGAAACGCATGCATGTGATATTCCAATGTAATAATAAAGATAATAACCAGTCCCTGTGAGAACGCATGCATGTGATGTTCCAATGTAATGATAAATAATGGAACCAGTCCCACAGAAACGCATGCATGTGATGTTCCAATGTAATGATAAAGAATGGAATAAATGTAAGAATTTCACCAAGTATAGGTAGCTCACAGATACAAAAGTTATTCCAATAGAATAATAAAGAATGGAATAATGTAAGTTCTTCTTCATGGATAAGAAAGAAATAATACTCCCTACCTTGGAAAAATCGGATAATCGAATAAAGGAGGTAAAGCAGTATTTTCTTCTTCTTTTTCTCTATAATTTCTCTCTATAATAATCGCCTAAAGCTTTTGTGAATTGGTGAGAAATGAAGGAAGAATGAGCTTCTATTTATAGGAAAATATAGTTTCGATAATTGCACATTTTTGGGGCTCAAAAATTACAAAGACAATACCTCCAAACTTTTCTTTCATTTTTAATTTAGTCCCGCAAGTATTATCAAACTTGCACCACCTCCCCTAATAGTAAATAATGTGAATCAATAGTTCAATCATGTGAATCAATAGTATAATCATGTGAAAAATATTAATTACAAGATAAGACCTCCATCTATACCTCCATTTTTAACTTAGTCATGCAAGTATTATCAATCTTGCACCAACTCCCCTAATAGTAAATAATGTGATTCAATAGTACACACATGTGAACAAATAGTTATATAAGCATGTGAATTAGTAGCAATTAATTGCTCATTTATCCGATAAATTACCCGATTTATCAATATAACCCCTAGACATCAATTATCATCTAATAGATGTCGATTTCCACTAACACTAATAATCCCAACACAATGGAACTATCAAAATTCATTTTTAATCAACACAACTTATTCATCATTAATATTATAACTCACAATATTTAACAACCGTGTCGCTCCTGTGAAAGAGGGGCTTTCCGATAAGGATTTCTCCTTATCACGCCGCAATTAGTGACCAAACCTCTCCTCGATGTAACTTCTAGACATTGTCAATATTGCAAAATAATAATATGAATAACTTTGTCGCCTCAATTATTGATTTAATAATATAAAATATTATGCAAATGATATCGTGACAATAATTGAATCAATAATACGAGAGATATGATGCAAGAAATTCATCAAAGTAATAATTCGAGTATAATCGAAAGTGACTTCTCACGTAAGCATCAATAATCAATACCGTGGTGCTACTATGCAACCACGCCAGACATCGCATTTTTTAACACCGTGTTTCAACAAGCTTAATCAGAAACTTTTCGCCGTTATTTTCATAAAGTATTTTTGTCGCTTTTCAATCCGATAATAATTCCGCAGGGGGTCCACCAATGATTGTGTCATTGTATTTAATATTCCCTCGTTAAAACGAATATTCCCCACCAATCTAATATTATATAACAACTCATGATTTTGCAAAATTTGTAAATATTACCCACAACTATAACATTATATCAAATCCACACCATAATATTCAAAAATATATTTCGAGAAAATTTAATCTTTATTCAAAAGTGATTGTTTAATTGTGCGTCGTTTATGCGAAAGGCCCCCTCTTTCCTAGGAACGATATGATTGTTAATATTGCAAGTCTATAGTAAGTATACTCAAAAGAAATTAGTGAGTAGCAGTCCACTTTAGCAAGCACATGGATTTAGGAATGTCACAACATCTCATATTATTGAACCACTAATTGACATCATAGTAAGGGTAGTAATGCTAAGTTGCATAAATAGAAGTCACGAATATAAATTAGTTAGGTTGACTCATTATTTGAAGAACAGTAATATTCGTGATATTAATACATTAAGTCAATAATTTAGAAGACGGATAATATAATTAAAAATAATGATTATGGAATAATCTTTTTGAAAAAATAATGACAATGGAATTATCTTTTTGATAATGAATTAATCTTTTAGAATAAATAATGATAATGTAATAATCTTTTTGAAAGCGGATTAATCTTTTTGAATAAATAATGATAATGGAATAATCTTTTTGATAGCGGATTAATCTTTTTGAATAAATAATGATAATGGAATAAAATGGAATAATGCATGAATAATATATTTATAAAGTGTGGTAGGTTTTTGACTATAAATAGGAGGAGTTAACATAAGGAAATTCATAACTTCTTTGCTTACACTTCCTTCCACCATCTAAAAATTTCTTAGTATAAGTTCTCTTTAAGTGTCCTAGGCTATCTTAAGTATTTGTAAAGATCAGTAAGAGTACAAGTATTGTTCAACTAAGTTGATATACACCTTTTTATACATTTTAATATTTCTGTATTTATTATTTTATATGCTTATTTTATTTAATTATACATTTTATTTTGTTTTGTAGAAAATAACATTTATTTTTCTTGGGGAGCAAATAAATGAATATTTATATCCAAATTTTAAGATGGAAAAAGACTCTTGGAGGATTACCATCTATTATCTTAGTCATAATATTCTTTACTGGGCTAGTTGAGCTCACCATTTTCCTTTTTGTTCCATTGTTCTTTTTAGGAGTCGAGAATATAGCTGAGACTAGTCGGGGTGTGGAGTGATGGTTCAAGACGGTTATTGTGAGACCCCAGATTTTATAAATAAATATTTAATTTTCTCGAAATAATTTTTTTTATTATGGTGTTGATTTGATGTAATGTTGTAGTTGTTGGTAATATTTATAAATTTTGCAAAGTACACAAGTTGTTATATAATATTCGATTGGTCGGGGAATATTCGTTTTATCAGGGAATATTCGTGTAAGCAAGACAATTATTGGTGGACCTCAAGAATGGAAATTATTTCGGAATGAGAAAACGACATAAAAAATATTTTATTAAAAATAATCATGGAAGTTTTACAATTGCTATAATGTTGAACTACTCAGTAGTAAAAGTACAAAGAATAATGTGTGGTTGCATAGTAGTACACCAGATTGATTATTGATGCTTATGTGATAAGTCACTCAGCTTTTGTTTTATTTGCATTATTAATGTAATAAAATGTAATACTTTTATAAAGTTATTCTATAAATAGAATATATTATATTTTATTATGCATAGTGGTGCATATAGTGTTTGTATAGTATTTTGCATAGTAAAATCTTTTTATATAAAACAAAATACTTTTATAAAGTTATTTATTTTATTAGACAATAATTAGAATATATTATATTTTATTATGCATAGTGTTTGTATAAGGTTCGTGATAGTAGTTTTGTATAGATAGTAAAATCTTTTATAAAGTTATTCGTTTTATTAGATTATAAATAGAATATATTATATTTTATTTAAAAGATTTTGCTTTTAAATATGGACCGCCGATTAAAGTAAATCAACTGGACCGTTTCATGAGTTAGTTATTATGCAATTCCATTTTTCTATAAATAAGCTCATTCATTCATTATTTCTTATTTAATTCATCAAACTCTCTGAGAGAAAACTATAGAGAGTTCTTCTTCTATAATCTTAAGCGTATTTTTTAGAGTTTAAGAAAGCTTTGAGCGTAGTACAAGTTTCTTCGAGTATATCATCGCCCTACCAGTCGAAATACTCTTCTTTCAAAGGTAGGAAATATTATTTGTTGTACTCGTAAGGGTACTCTTTCTTTCTTATTTATGAAGAGAACTTCTGTTATTCCATTCTTTATTATTCTGTTGGAATAATCTGTATACGTGGGCTACCCTATACTTGGTGAAATTCTTCTGTTATTTTATTCTTTATTATTCCGTTGGAATATCCTCGTCTCAAGGCTTTTACGCCTTGGGACCGGTTCCGCCTTTTTATTGGTATTCTGCTGGAATACCGACCGCTATTATTTATTACCGCATGCATGGTGATTTTTGTTATTTTTCCATTCTTTATTATTTCGTTAGAACATCCCGTCTGCGGCTTTACGCATGACCGGTTCCGTTAATTATTATTCGCTGGAATAACTCGCCTGCAAGGCTTATCGCACGCATGGTGATTTCTTTTGTTATTCCATTCTTTATTATACTCAGTTGGTTAAAACTTTGACTTCTATACTCCATGAAATTAGTGGAATATCCTCGGCGCTCATCCAAAGATCTTTTCATGGAAATATCTTTTCGAGCATTCTTGAATTTTACTCTACAAAGCAAAGTATTATGTCGACAATTTGGACGTTATCGGTTCCCTAGATAAATTAATTCTTGAACTTGTTTTATTGAATTCTTATATCATTGTCATCATCCTCATGTTTATATTTTGTTGAAAGTCATCGTGGCTCGTAGTGCATAGATGGACTTGGTATGATTATGACTGTGGATTATTCGATATAATCATAACCGTAATGTTACAAATGATGTGAAAAAAGTACTCATTGGCCCGTAGTGCATTGATGGACGCTTTTTGGTATGATTATGGCTATGGATTCTCTTCGCCAAGTAGCAAAGATGAATTGTTTTATGGCATGATCGTGGATCATTGATGAAAACATGATTATCTTTAGTCCGTAGTGCATGGATAATTCGTGGTCGTGATACTAAAGAATATCCTCGGCCTCAGAAGTGCAGGATGATTTGATGATATGGATTATTTATTGTCGAGTCTCAATGATAAAAGTCATGAAAAACCTTTAAATCATAGAAGATAGTAGATTTTATTCTCTACTTGACTCTTCTAATGGATTGTTTGTTCACCGCAGCTTAAACTTGATGTTTGTTATATTTTATCGCTTTAACACTATCAAGACTAAAGATAATTTATTTCGCATTATCTTAGTCATAATATTTCATCGGGCTAGTTGAGCTCACCCTTTCTTTTCACTGTTTTCTTCGTGAAATGAGAACGTAAATGGGACTAGCCTGGGGAACAAGAGTGATGGTCCTAGATGGTGCATTAGTAGTCCTCACTATTCTCGTGAAATAGTGTGATAATAATTGTAATGAGGACTCCTTTTGAGTTTGTATACTCTAGTAGATAAATATTTGTATTCAAACTCACAAGCTTGATGTTTTGTCATATTGTACACGACAACAGTATTATTAAGTTGTATTTGAATTTGCACCATGTATCTCTGGCACTCAAGATGGGTGATGTATACCTATTTTTGGGGGCGCCACAGCTTGGTATCAAAGCTTAGGGATATGATCCCGGCCAGATGTGAGAATAGAACTAAGAGGGGAGAGACGGGAATTCCTTCGCTAGTATGACCTACCTAAGTTTATTTGGTATTTAATTGGCTGGCACGTAGTATAGAGATAATATGTGATATGTTAATTAACCCTTGTTTTGTGGCAGTATTTGAAAATGGCATCTAAAAATGTTGAGATAAGCAATGAAGCACATGAGACCGTTGAGACACCTTTAATCACTAACCAAAGTTAATGTGATGTCGACGAAGAAGAAATTAGAGATATCTACGCAGCGTGAAGAACTAAATAGTTGCACCGAGCTAGCTAGCAGAGGTAGCAACCGAGAGAGTGAGGAAGAAGAGGAACCTAAGGAGAATTTATTAGAAGAATCTTATGATCAAAATTTAGCATTACAAAATCGTATTCATGAGTTAGAAGAGCATGCTAAAGAACGGCAGGCGGTCGTGGAGCAAAGAGATGCAACCATTCAAAATTGTGTTATCCGATGTGCGATGCTTTGAATGTAAGCACTTTTTGGCGAGAGTATAAGATATTAGAGCCGAATCGAGAATGCTATGATCAAAGTTCTGATGAAAGCAGAAACAAATGAACGAAGGAGAATAGATGATGCGTGGGTAAAAGCCGCACGACGTGTAGATATTGTAGAAAAAGACGTCCGATCCAATAAAGCCAAAATAGATGAAATGGATTTTTCTTTTTGGACAACAATTGGGAGAATCCAACATCGAATTCGAAATTACCCTGTGCATAGCGGTCAACCCCAATTCGATATGGATCGGAGAATAATGATTCAAATCATGGATCAAGAATGGGACGAAGCACTTAATGGTGGAATGTACCATATAGCAAAGTCAAATCCAGTAGTTTAAGTGAGAGCGTTTGTCGAGGAACCCAAACAAAGTTATTACAGGTAAGTTAATGATAAACTCTTGCGAAGTTTATACCTTATTAGATACCAGTTCTATCCACTCTTTTATTTCACCTAGTTGTGTTCAATGTTTGAATTTAACTCTAGAGAAGTTAGATTTTGATTTATCTGTTGAAACTCAGTTGGGAGAAACCTTCATTACATCCACTATTTATAAATCTTGTTTAATTCAAATTGACACTTTCACGCTATTCGTCAATCTTATCTCTTTGAAAATACTTGCCTTTGATGCGATTTTAGGAATCGATCGTTAACTACTCATCATGCTTTTCAGAAGGTTTTTAGCTTTCATATTCCTAACCAACTCGTTATACTTAATTCAAGCAACCAAACCACTAAAGTCAATCATTGTCATATCAAGCCATAAGTAAAGAGCCCCGGCCCTTTCATTGTCGACTTCTTTGTGTGGAATGCACCAAGTTTAACTTTTCGTAGGGACGCCGTGAATAACGATGGCAAGTTGATAGGTATCAATGTGACGAATATCCAAGTCTTGGATGAGGGTCACAGCTTTGAATGATATTTCTATTGTTAATAAATTTCCGACGTATTCTTGAAGACTTCTTAGCCTACCCTAGAGCGTGAAATCGAATTTTGTATTGACCCCAAAGATAAAACCCATTTCTTAAACCCCAAATATTTCTTTACTTAAACGAACGTAATACGCGCGCCAAAGACGCTGGCTCGAAATGTTGAAGATTACGATCGTATCATTCAATACCATCGTGGGAAAACGAACGTGGTAAAAATGACGCCGTTGAGTAGAAGATCGTACGCTGCTATTTGAGTGCGATGTTGTTAACACAAAGGCCCATTTCGTACGACTTACAAATGATGAAGATAGAGTTAAAGACTCTAGGGACCCACGCGAAGATAACGAATATATGAGTAGAATCGACTTTAATCGATAAAGTTAAAGCCACTCAAGCTACATACCCGAATCTGATGAATTTGAAGAAAATGTTCAAGAAGGCGTTATTCTAGAAGCAAGAATCGATGAAGAGAGAAAATCTCAACCCTCTATTTTATTGGCCCATTTGAAATCATTGATCAAGTAGGAACTGTGGCCTATAGACTCGTTTTACCGCCAAGTATGTCGCGTGTTTATAACTTTTTTAACGTATCAATGTTACGTAAATATATGGACGACCCAAACCACATTATTAATTTAGAACCGGACGAGATAGCAGAAGATTTAACGTATGAGGAAATACGTGTTAACATCTTGGATAAGAAGGATCATATTCGACACTCAAAGATTATACCTCAAGAGTTAGAATTTGAAGTGAAGTCAAGGTATCCTCACCTCTCTAAGATACCTGTGTACGCACATAAATTTCGAGGGCGTAAATTTCATAAGGAGGGAGATTGTGAGACCCCGTGATTTTATGAATAAAGATTTAATTTTCTCAAAATATTTTTTTTTTATTATGGTGTTGATTTGATATAATGTTATAGTTGTGGGTAATATTTATAAATTTTGCAAAGTACGCAAGTTGTTATATAATATTCGATTAGTCTGGGAATATTCGCTTTTATCAGTGGAATATTCGCATGCAACCAAGACAATCATTGGTGGACCTCAAGAACTAAAATTATCATTTGAATGAGAAAACGACAAAAATATTTTATTAAAAATAACTGGCGGAAGTTTTACCGTTAATAATGTTGAACTACCTAGTAGTAAAAGTATAAAGAATACGTGTGGTTGCATAAGAAATATTACCAGATTGATTATTGATGCTTATGTGATAAGTCACTCGCTTTTGTTTTATTGGTATTATTAATGTAATAATAAACAGAAAGTTTTTTATAAAGTTATTCTATAAATAGAATATATTATATTTTATTACGATAGTGTATAATATATTAGTGTTTCATGATAGTATTTTTGCAAAGTAAAATCTTTTTTATATAAAACAAAATACTTTTATAAAGTTATTTTTTTTATTAGACAATAATTAGAATATATTATATTTTATTATGCATATAGTGTTCAGATGGTGCTCATGATAGTAAAGTATTTGCATAGTAAAATCTTTTATAAAGTTATTCGTTTTATTAGATTATAAATAGAATATATTATATTTTATTTAAAAGATTTTGCTTTTAAATATGGACCATCGATTAAAGTAAATCAATGGACCGCTCATGAGTTAGTTACTTATGTACCCATTTTTATATAAATAAGCTCATTCATTCATTATTTTTACTTAATTCATCAAAACTCTAGAGAGATAAACTATAGAGAGAGTTCTTCTTCTATAATCTTGAGAGTATTTCTTTTTAGAGTTTAAGAAAAGCGTAGTACAAGTTCCTTCGAGTATATCCTTGCCCTACCAAATGGGAATACTCTTTCTTTCAAAGGTAGGGAATATTATTTGTTGTACTGTAAGGGTACTCTTTCTTTCTTATTTATGAAGAGAACTTCGTTATTCCATTCTTAATTATTCTCATTGAATAACTCAGATACGTGCAGCTACCCTATACTTGGTGAAATTCTTTCGTTATTTCATTCTTTATTATTCATTGGAATATCCCGCTCATGCTGCTTTTTACGCCGGATTCGGTTCCATTTTTATTATTATTTCGTTGGAATATCCTCGTCATGCATTTTTTACGACCGACCGGTTCCATTTTATTATTCGTATTTCGTTGAATAACCTATTTATTATGCAAAAGTACCGCATGCACGGTGATTTTTGTTATTATTCCATTCTTTATTATTCCGTTGGAACATCCCGTTGCGTGCTTTTACGCATTTGACCTAGTTCCGTTAATTATTATTCTGTTGAATAACTCGCATGCGCGGCCTATCGCATGCATGGTGATTTCTTTTGTTATTCCATTCTTTATTATACTCATTAGTTAAAATTTTGACTTCTATACTCCATGAAATTAGTGGAATATCCTCGATATTTGCGCTTCATCCAAAGATCTTTTCATGGAAATATTCTTTTTGAGCATTCTTGAATTTTACTCTACAAAGCAAAGATTATGTTGACAATTTGGACGTTATCGGTTCCTAGATAAATTAATTCTTGAACTTATTTTATTGAATTCTTATATCATTGTCATCATCCTCATGTTTATATTTTGTTGAAAGTCATCCGTATTCAGTAGTGCATAGATGGACTTGGTATGATTATGACTGAGGATTATTCTTAAGATAATCATAACCGTAATGTTACAAATGATGTGGAAAAAGTCCTCATTGGCCCATAGTGCATTGATGGACGCTTTTTGGTATGATTATGGCTATGGATTCTCTTTAGCCAAGGGTGCAAAGATGAATTGTTTTATGGCATGATCAGGACCATTAATGAAAACATGATTATCTTTGGCCCGTAGTGCATGGATAATTCGTGGTCGTGATACTAAAGAATATCATTGGCCTGTAGTGTAGGGATGATTTGATGATGTGGATTATTTATTGTTTCGAGTCTCAACGATAAAAGTCATGAAAACCTTTTAAATCATGAAGATAGTAGATTTTATTCTCTACTTGACTCTTCTAATGGATTGCTTGTTCACCGCTAGCTTAAACTTGATATTTGTTATATTGTATCGCTTTTAACACTATTGAAGACTAAAGATAATTTATTCTCGCATTATCTTAGTCATAATATTTCTTATCGGGCTAGTTGAGCTCACCCTTTCTTTCATTGTTCTCTTGTGAAATGAGAACGTAGTCTGGACTAGTCTGGGAACAGAGTGATGGTCCTAGATGGTGCATTAGTAGTCCTCACTATTCGTGAAATAGTGTGATAATAATTGTAATGAGGACTCCTTTTGAGTTTGTATACTCTCTCTAGTAGACAATATTTGTATTCAAACTCACAGCTTGATGTTTTTGTCGATCATTGTACATATACAGTTGTATTATTAAGTTGTATTTGAATTTGTATCATGTATATCTGGCGACTCAAGATGGGTGATGTATACCTAATTTTGGGGGCGTCACAATTATTATAGCAGTCCTCACTATTTTATAAAATAATGTATCAATAATTGTAATGAAGACTTTATTTGAGTTTGTATATTGTCTGCAAAATAATATTTGTATTAAAACTCACAGCCTATGTGTTGTCGTATTTTGCACGACAATTGTATAATTGAAGTTGTATTTGAATTCTATACCATGCATTTGACAACTCAAAATGAGTTGTGTGGACCTATTTTGGGGTCGTCACAACCACAATTTCAATCGTCCTAACTGACTTCAATGACAATATCACTAACATTGTATTATGTCCCATATTCTATATCTCAGTCTCCAAGTGAGAGAGCTCCAATATAGTGTATATTTTCTCTCATTTTCATTCTCCCACGCATTTCTTACATTGTTCATCTATATACATAATGTATAATATGTTAGCATCTGCTCTTTGCATGACTTTCATTAAAAAGACATCTTTATACCATCTAAAATGGGTTAAGGATGGGCAACGAAGGTTCTGTAATAGTCCTCTACTTCTATCGGTATTTGACTGTCCTGGTCCTACAAAATGGTGAACGATAGCTTGAACTAAGGTGTAACAAGCATCTTCTCTTCTGGTTTCAGTTTTAGTAATAGGGTCAGTATCATTCTTATAGGATTGAAGGATTTCGGTTCTTTTGGTTATCGGTGAGTACATTATCCCACCATCCTTTAAGAATGCCAGTAAAACCATTTACTAAGAAACGACAGATCTGATGGTCTGTGTTTTCATTCTGCTTATGATATTGCATACATTAAGATATGATGGATAGTTTCAAAAATTTGATATTTTGTTTTACCATCGATATTCCATTCATAGATGGTCTTACCATGGTAAGACTTCGGGAATGAAGAAAGTCTTCTTCATACGTAATATCCCGAGGAGTAGGTCCGGGGTAAGTAATACCCATCGGGTCCAGATAGAGTCATTCTATTAATAGGCTTTCATTATATAGTAGTTTTATTAATATTTTGCATCTCCGAAAATTATTCGGATTTCAAAAATATTAATAGGGGAAATATCGGAATCATCTTCTTCATTATCGGTGATTACTATTACCGGTATGAGAGGAAGGTTGTCCGTACATCATATCGAAATTTGGGATGAGGATGCGTTGGTGTGAGTTTTAAATCTTTCATTTTATTTAAAAGATTATCAATAAAATTATCACTTTGTTTTTAGAAGATTTCATTTTAAAATTACTAACTTCTAAAGGTGGTTTTATAGTCTCATGTCAAGGTCAATTTTTTGAGGAACAATCTGCCAATTATCATTAATATGATTTATTTGTTCTTCTATCCTGGTTAACTGTTTTCCTACAGTTTGAAGGAATAGATTAGTATAATTATTCTGTTTAGACAAAGGCAAAATGTCTTTAATCTTAACTTCATCTTGCTGATGAGAAAACTTCATAAATATCAACATACGGATTAATAATTAATGGTTTCAAATTTTCATTTTCTGAGCTAAGTTCAAGAGACTTAGGAGTGGGATATTATGGAGTTATAACTCCCACAATAATAAGACAATAAGTGAAGACAATTGTCACATTTTGGTTATATTCAGCTAATTATTATTATTGTAATATAACTCTAATGCATAGACAAAATGAGGGTATTAATTTTAACTGAAAATTTATTGCGGCCTATAATATCCGCTAGGAATTTATTTGCGACCCTACCAATGCAACGATGGTCTCCATTTTGCCTCCTTATATATAACTAGGACACTAAATGTGCAATTATTAATTATTGTATTATTATTGTATTATTGAATTTTGGAGTTAAATGTATTTTGCATCACCAAATATATCTCATTTTATATATTACATCATATACTTCAAAATGTGACATTTTGCATCTCACACTTTTGCGAACCGATCCATAACACTCTTTGACCCAAAATCTGACTCTAAAAGTTAGAGAGAAGTGCCGAATTTTGCACTTTTAGCGGCGAATTTTGGGTCAAAAAAAATTATGTGTCGATTTGCTAAAAACACGGGATGCAAAATGTCATATTTTAAAATATTGGATGTAATATATAAAATAAGATAAATTTAATGAATACAAAATGCATTTAACTCTAATTAAAGGTATATTCGGATATTGTTTTAACCTAATTACAAAAATACAATTTTATAAACCCAAAAATCCACTGAATTAGGATTTACGTTTACCACGTTCAAATGCTTCTTATTATTAGGGTTTAAGAATTGGAGTCGAAGTGTTAGCAAAGAGCAAAATTCAAAATGGAGATCGATTTGGGGAAACTTCCATTTGATCTTGACTTTCATCCTTCCAATCAGCTCGTAGCTGCTGGGTTAATCACCGGAGATCTTCTCTTGTAAGTTCAATTTAACTTTCATATGCTTCATTTCGTTTTTCTATCTTAATTGTAACTTTGATCGGCTTGAATTCCTTATTTTTGATGAAAATAAACATTATTCTTTACAGATATCGTTATGCCGCTGATACAACACCAGAAAGGTACTCTTTTCATCCCCATTTTAGTTTAATCTTTCATCCCCATTTGATTATAATATTTATTGTTTCTTAATTTATAATGAATCTTATCAATTTTGAATTTAAAACTCTAGTATTTGACTTTTAAACATCTTACTGAGTAAGTAGTTTTTTTTAAGGATTTTTTAATTCCCTTTGATGTATGTAAGGAATAGGCAGGGAAGAGATATAGAAATAAATATAGGATTAGTTTTCATTGATTCTCAATTGTAGAGTGAATCAATCATAGTGTAGCCAGTTGTAGAGTGGAGCCAGTCGTAGAGTGGAGCCAGTTGTAGAGTGGAGTCAGTCGTAGAGTTGATCGTAGAGTGAATCAATCCTATAGTGAAGTCGGTTGTACAGTCAGTTATTATAAGGGATAGAGTTGTCATTTCTATGTTACCATTTTGTAGAGAGAGGGAGTGAGCTGAATGTTCTGATAAATACTGTAACATATTGTATTGTGGAGGCATGTGAAATGTGAATTGCAATTTCTGTTTCCCTCTCTAAATTCTCTCTTTATTCTCTGTCTAGCTCTAGCTCTCTCTCGAACTCTCTATTACCTTCTTCCCCTTCTCTGTTTCTTTTACTTGAATCTTCGTTTCTATCTGGAACTAAGATCGAGTTAGGTAAGGTTATGTCCTCACAGATCCTTACAATTGGTATTAGAGCCGTTCCGATCCCAGGAACAATGGCAACGAAAAATCAAATTTTACAACCCTAGAAAACCTTTTCGAGAAAATTTGAGAATCAATGAAAGAACTGCATAGTTCTAGGGATGAAAAGTTCAAGCAAATTGTGAAGGAATTTGTTGATATAAGGGCTTCCAAGGAAAGAGCTCTTAATATGATTTCAGAACCAAAAATCATACGGCTAGATCATGAAGAAATCGAAGCTGCAAATAAAGGAAATGATGACCAAGGTCAAGTGGTTTTGGATTTTGAAGAGGAAGCCAGACATGAGAATCTTCATAAAAAAATTCAAGTTCCAAGTCCACTGAATCTTCACATTTCTAATCAAATCAATTATGAGATAGTTGATGCGTGCAATGTGTTCAATAAAATTCATGAGAGAAGGGATACATTACTGCCCTTAACCCATATCCCCTCGATGGTTTTGATCAAGTTACTCATGGTGGAACAATAACACAGCTGGACCTACGACTGTTAAGCTTGGGGCTATAGTACTACTACAAAAAAATAAACAAGAGCTACCTACTTGTGTTCGTGATTTCAACACATACTCAGTTGAGCGTAAAATGTTAGTTTCTATTATAAAAAATGAGCCATTATTTGGAATACCAATGCCTGACGGGATTGAGGCGTGCAAAGTATTTGATGAAATGTGTAGGAGTGTTTTAATTTCTGGTTATGCCAAAGAGGTTTGTGTGCACGTTATGACTGATCTATACCAGCCGTTGACAATGATAGCGGAGGTGGAACCAGAATTCCATTGTTTGAAGGAGCTCACGTTAACCTCACTACTGTCAGCCGCACTACACCATCAGCAACTCCATTATGGCAATATCATACTTTTGTGGGTCTTAAACAACCAACAATTGAAGTTAAACTAAATGAAGGAGGTGGTTCAATTATTCATATTGATCATATGAATTTGGAGACGAGGAGTTTGCCTAAAGTATTGCTTCCGTTGTACAAATCCTCTACAGTGCTTGCTCAAAAAACAATGGCGGCTTTACACGAACTAAGGCAGATAGCTCAGGAGGTTTATCAGTTTAGTGACACTTATTGGGGCCAACGACCTGCAGCTCTACGGGCGCGTAGCCAGAGGTTGAGTAAGGGTTTTAACGAGGCTTTTAATTGGTTTACCAATGAGGGATGGTCGTTGATGGGAATAAATGGCACAAATGATGTTGCTGTCCACGTGAACTCTTCTCCGGGCAAATTAATGGGATTAAATCTGACATTCACAAAAGGATTCTCATCTAACAAATTAATGGATTCCAAAGCACTGCAGGCTGCAAGTGATCACCAAATGTAGGAGCTTCAAAATAAACACCACAGAAGCTTTCAGTTTGTAGGTTGTAGCTGCAGGGTATGACAGACAAGTAAATATTGTTGATTATGAAAATAGTCTTGCTTCCAAAATTCGAAATAACTTGACCGATCCCATGAAGGCACGTGGATTTATTCCTGTTGATGAACGCATGCGAGCGATTGATGCAAATGGGAAATCGGTTCCTCACTTGTATTGCAATGGTGATGCAACAAGAAAATTAATGCTTGTTCATGCAGCAAGTGCACAAAAAATCTTCGTTGTTGAGCAAGTTACTGGGAGGGACCATGTGTTGAATCATTTGACCATCCCAACAATGTGTTTTAGCCACCCAGAAATCAACATGGTGGTAGCCAAGACTAGCTTCAAGACTAACACAAAAGCCCTTGCTGAAAATGAATGGGAGGGAATTGCTAAGTTGATTTATATACCAGACAATGGAGAGATCCTTGGAGTTCATATCTTTGCGTTACATACTGCCAACCTCATACATGAATCATCCAATGCAATAGCTTTGGGAACAATATACATAGAGACATGATTTACTTTCATCTATTCCATGGAATGACAACTTTCACCAAATTCTCCAAATTTCTCTGTATTTTGCTTGTTGCCTCTTCTTTTCAAAGGGAAACCATAGGAAAATACTTTCAAGTTTTGTACAAGTTGGCCATGAATATTGGGTGCAAGTTGGCCTCAAGTATGGGTTTGGCCAAGTTATAGGATGATGAAACTGTTGGAGGACTAGAAGTTATGGACAAAAATTCCGGCGCTTCGCATTTACGGGTAGCGTACATAAACATGATGGAATCGCTCAATACAAAGAATGAGAACATTTACGAGAGGAATGAAGTAGCAGCATGTAATCATGCCTTATTTGCAACTGGCGGAGGCTTGCGCCTATGGGTGGGTACTACGATCGCTGGAATTCGAAGACATGGACAAGGTGCCATTGCTGCCATGTTTGTGAAAGGTGGTAATACGGTTATGCCATTGTTGAGACCTCTGAGTAGTTGCCCCTCAGCCATGTTCCTGCTACCAAACTTGGAGTTCGCTTAGCTGAAGCTCATACGAATGGTACCTGTGCATGGCTACGACCTGATGGTAAAACTCAAGCGACTGTTGAGTACTAGAATGACAGTAGTGTCATGGTCTCCATTTGTATGCATATTATTTTGATATCCATTTAGCTTGATGAGACTATTACAAATGATGAGATTGCTGCTTTGTCATTGGTGTTACTCTACCATCTGTTATTGGTGCTTTGTCATTTTTGTTAGATGCCTAATACTCTAGTATAGCTGGTATTTGTTGCTTTCATATTTTCAGTCTCTTGATTGTGATAAACCCCACCCTTGAGGGGCAAGGGTGTTTTTGAAGAGCAGGGATTGAAGGAATAGGCAGGGAAGAGATACATAAATAAATATAGGATTAGTTTTCATTATAATCGTAGAGTGAATCAATTGTAGAGTGGAGTCAGTCGTAGAGTCAATTGTTAGAAACTAAGAATTGATCATAGAGTGTATCAATCGTAGAGTGGAGTCAGTTGTAGAGTCAGTTGTTATAAGGGATAGAGTTGTCATTTCCATTACCATTTTGTAGAAAGAGGGAGTGAGCTAAATGTTATGATAAATACTGTAACAAATTGTGTTGTGGAGACATGTGAAATGTGAATTGCAATTTCTATTTTTCTCTAAATTCTCTCTTTAGCTCTTTCTCGAACTCTCTTACCTTCTTCCCCTTCTCTGTCTTTGTTTCTCTTACTTGAATCTCCATTTCTATATGGAACTAAGCTCCATAGCTGAGTTAGGTAAGGTTCTGTCCTCATGGATCCTTACAATGTATTGAAAAGAAAAGTAAGAAAACTATACTAACTGACTGGATGGACTGAAGTCCAAGCCACACATATCACAAATGTTAGTTTTTAATTTATTTATGAACTTAGTTTGTGTTTCATTATCAATTTTAGGAATTTTCAAGTTTCTGCACACACCGAATCCTGTAGAGCTGTTCGCTTTGTTAATGAAGGACGGGGTAATGGACATCACTGTGTATTTTTTTCTGTATATAAATTTATGATATTTGTTGGATGGATGTTGACATATAATTGATTCTTGTCGTGATTAAAATACATTTTATGTAGCTATTCTCACGGGTTCTCCGGATTTCTCTATCTTGGCAACGGACGTTGAGACAGGATCTCCTATTGCTCGCGTTGAAAATGCACACGGGTGGGTTTTCTTACTTGTATTAAATTATTAAGGTTGGACCTTGTGATGACATTGATACAAATGATGTTCTTGTGCAGGGCTGCTGTTAATCGATTAGTGAATTTGACGGAGTCAACGATTGCGTCTGGAGATGATGAAGGCTGTATTAAGGTGCATTGTTTTTTCTTTTCTTTGTTATAAGCTCGTCAGTTTGGTTGTTACATTAATAACAGTGTCTTAATTAACACAATTCA
Organism: Panax ginseng; assembly: GCA_020205605.1. NCBI lineage: Eukaryota > Viridiplantae > Streptophyta > Magnoliopsida > Apiales > Araliaceae > Panax > Panax ginseng. The sequence goes on along the minus strand of CM035127.1, from coordinate 79,816,281 downwards.
GTCATTCACAAAATTAACTGTAATTGTACTAAGGAATTCCCACTCTCAAACTCTCTATCCCAGTTTTTATCCTTTCTGCTACTTGTGAAAATTGATGAGTCAGCTTTAGGCCAATTTCAGACACATCAAAGACTGACTCTTTTGGTTTGTGCCTAACCTTTTCTATTCATTTACTTCCAGCATAACATAATCTCATAATTAGAAAGAGAAATTGTGCAATACCGAGCATCTACATCTTTTGAATATATCTATTTTTGAAAGCAAACATATTGTCGTTTCATTCTACATTAACCGGACTAGGTACTTTCCTAGGGACTAGGTACTTTCCTAGGCTGACTAGGTACTTTCCTAGGCTGACTTGGTGCTTCCTTCAGAAGCTTGTGTAAGGTCCCACCTCCTTTGGCAGCCTAGGTGACCAGGTGCTTTCTTGGCACCTAGAACCTAGGCGGACTAGGTGCTTTTTTAATTTGTCTTGGTTTAGGTGAAGCTTGTGCAAGGTCCCACCTCCTTTGGCAGCTTTTTCTTTCTTAATTCAAGTATTTATCTAAATCAAAGGTATCAGAATACATTAAAAGAAGAATGGGTGAAATATGTTTCTTTCATGTGGATCCTTAAGCTATGCACAAGAGAAATCCATTTATTGTCCTTCAACTGAAGATCATTTTTGAGTTAAAATGAACTAGCTGGAAAAGGCAACTGATGTTACACCTCCTGTAGCAGTCCTCTGCCTACGAGGTGTAGCAGTCCTCTGCCTACTTTGTTATAAGCCTATACAAAAGGGAAGTTTTGATGTGCACTATAGAGTTGTATGTTTATGTTGGTAGTCAGCGGATGCATCTCATTTTCATTCTGTTATTGAATTTTAATCATTTTGGTTTCTAATTTGACCTGCATGTAAGCAGTTTATTCAATTCACTTTTATCAATTATATATGGAGTATTATTTTCGCAACTTTGGAATGTCAAACTTGTTGACTTATATACTTATGCTTTACTGCAAACAAGTAATCTGTTTGTTTGTATGTTTTTATTGAATTTTTGTTGTTTTTAATTTACTTGAACTTCTGTCTTTCTTTTATCCATGTATGTCTAATGCTGATACCATTAGACATAGAATCTGAAGTACATTTTGTGAAATATTTATTGTAAATTCTCATTCCTTTTTTTTCATTTGTAGGTTTGGGATACAAGACAACGTTCATGCTGCAATTCATTTAGTGTTCACGAAGAATATATTTCAGATATGACTTTTGCATCTGATTCCATGAAATTGTTGGCAACAAGGTATTCACCAATGCTCCTTCCAGCCCCCTTACTTTAAATTCTTTCCAAGTTAAATAAATGAAAAGGACTGGAGGATCAAGAGGTTTTACTAAATTCTTGTAGTTAGAATATATGGTTAAATGGCATTTTGTCTGCATTCTGGTAATTTTATCTGGGATAGGATGTGTTACATGGCTGAATTAAACCATATCCAGTTGTTCATCACCCTTAATTTACTGTAGGACATTTTATGCAATAATTTAGGGTACAAGGAAATATTATGGAATTATTTAGGGTACAAGGAAATATTATGGAATTATTTAGGGTACAAGGACATCTTCAAAATGCTCACTCAATATGAATTATTAGCTCATTTTCCATTGACAACTTACGAACCAAACAAAAAATTTATCAAATCATGTGGAATTTAGAACTGATTAGATAGTTGTCTCATCCTTCCTTGCATGATACTTTTATTTAGCCTATTTACCAAAAAAAAATCCTATTATTTAGTCTTGCAAGAGTGAGTTGCAAAATTATTTGATGCCATACTGATTCCAGCATGCATGCCTTTTTGTGTCCAAATCTGGTCCCATTATCCTTATTAAAGTGCCTATGCAACCCTCGGCAATAAAATTAGTTGCCTACCTCCTTGTCAGTTTTGCTCTGTTATCATTTTACATAATCTAAAGCCTTCAACAATTGTAAGAATTTTCAATTGTTCAACAAGGCTGCATGTATATCCATAACAAATTCTGAATCTCTCTTCTCCCTTCTCTCTCTCGCGCTGTCTCTGACGTATTATTGTTGTGCTGATTATGTTACTTATGCATGTGAACTTGCTCAGCCATACTGATGTTAACTTTCCAACTAATTTTTCTGTTGAGTTTTGTATTCCCAACTAATTAGTTGGGGGATATTCCAAAGTATTTGATTTGAATATCTCGGCTGACTTGAGGATGAGAAAATGCTATCTGTTCTGTAGTTGATATTGAAACTCATGGTGAGTCGATGCTGATTCATACTCCATGTAGATTGAATTAGTTGAGGGGAAAGCTAAAGGTAGGAGCAGATGGAGTACCTACCATACCTCTTGTTTGGATAAGATGAGGAATAAGCAAAGAAGAAAACGAAAGGATGGAGTGCGTAACCCTTGCAACCTCTTAATATACTTCTTCGTAAAAGTGGGAGGAATAGAAGAAAAAGGAAAAGAACTGAAAAGTCAAACTTTCATAGTAGATATGTTGGCCCATTAATCAATAATCGAAAAGTAAAGGGTTTAGTACACATTTACTCAATACATTTTCCCCATGAACTCCTCTTTGAAAGCATAGGAATTTTATGAAATATTATTGTATAGTGTCCTTTTCTTACCCCACCTTCACAAAAGAGTTTATCTTTCCTTCGTTGCTAATCCAAAAAACTACAGGGGTTACAATGCCCTTTCTTATTTGACTTCTTTCTCTTATTATTCATTTGCATTCCTTCCCTCTTGTTAATTCAGACAGAGTGATATATGCGCCTGTGCGGTTTAGGGGATGATCACAGCAAGTTGTTTTTGATCGCATAAAAGATTACTCTCTGTTTTGCTTATTAGGAAAACACGTTTATTGGAATGTCGATATTGTAACTCATTGTCGGATTTCAAAAAGCACATTCGTGGTTAGAGTCGTTAGACAAGGTCCAAGGATATTCTTTGAATTTTCAGCATTAGGATTCAAGTTAGAGTTCACTTTATTGTTCATGGTAAGTGGCCATTTAAAGTTAAAGAAGAAATAATTTCATGCTTATACAATAATAATGAGAGTTTACTTTCATAGCTGAGCACAAATATTTACATTTTCTGTAGTGGTATCTAGTGTTATTTACTACAGTTTGTGTATCACTATTTTTGTTTCTTTTTTGCAACTAGTTATATTCATTTGTTTTTCTTTACTCTTGATTTGTGTTCACCCTTTACTTTTGTATATTGGTTGATAGACTCTCTGCATATTGCATCTTTTTAAAGAGTTTGTTCATGAAAGTCTCAGAATGTAGATTTTTCTGACTTATCTGACATCATTATATTCATTTCTTTTTAACTTGTAAAGTGGAGATGGGATTCTTTCTGTTTGCAATCTCTTGTAAGTAACAAGGTAATTATTTTTTTTTTCTTCTTATTGATACAACATTTGCCCTGTTTCCTGTAAATGGAAACAAGCAAATCTTATTAGTCTTCGAGGCGAGTTTAAAGCAAATTTGACCATATTGATCCACTTTTAGCTTTCTAACCTTGTGTTTTTTTTACATACTCCCTCCATCCCCAAAAGGATGAGCAAAATACAATTTATACACATTAAGAAAAGTAAAAGTAGAGGAAAGAGAGTAAAAAAGTTTCAAATTTATCCTTAGTGACCCACAAGATTATATAAAGTGATGAATACTTTTGTTTTGTTTTTTTTATAATAATGGACCCCACTAAATGACATTTACCCTATGTACTTTATCTCATCCTTTTGGGACAAAATTTTGTTAACTTTAGTCATCCTTTTGAGGATGGAGGAAGTATTATTTAACTCCATGGTACATTAAGTGGTGCAGATCAACATTATGAATATAGTGAAAAGAAATCAATTTGGGCCACTGTTGTTCGTCACGTGCAGATCTCATGCCCTCAGTGGAGGCAAGTTTTGAACCTCCATTAAAAGACTTAATTTTTTTTATAAAGTATAACCAATAAAAGCAGTGGATTGAATTCCTCGGATTAAAGTACAATATCTCATTTTTGGTATTAAGTTTGGTTAGACCGCTAGAGGGTACGAGAGGGAGGGATATTTGTCTTATGTTTTGCACTTTTCTAAATATTCCCGCCTAAGTCCGATTAGTTCTCGCCTAGGTGTTAGGTGGTCCTCTATCGCCTCAAGTTGGTTGAGCGCCTATGTTTCCGCCTAGGCAGAATTAAACCTCTACTTTGAAGTTTTACAATACTTAAAATGAATTTGTTATGTTTAAATCTTTTTTTTTGGTAATGTTTTATGTAGTATTGAAAAAAATTAAATCTACTATATGCTTTGTATAGTATAACATATGTACATTAAGAAAAATAAATTAATGAGACCACTTAAGGAAGCGCTTAGTTCGCTTAGAAAAACGCCTAGGCACCAGGCGCTAGCCTAGGCAGAACTTTTAGAATAATGCTATTTTGCACTATTGACATTTTATAGAGAAGATTACTTGGATTTAGGGTTTAGCCTGCGTTAGGGTTTCTGGTTGGAGAAGATGAGTTTGCCACTATAGGGGATGATTGCCATTTTTTCTTTCTTTTTGCCTTGTTCTACATCAGATTTGTTGGTCTCCATAAACTAAAAGGTAATAAACGGAGGAGAGGAGAGAAAAACCTGCAAATTAGTAATTTGTTTGAGTTTCCTTCTGGATATGGACACTTTGATACCTTGGGGTGAGCTACAGTGGTCATGTATGGTAGCTGCAAGCTGCACAATCCTAGCTGCGTTAGGGTTTCTGGTTGGAGAAGATGAGTGCTGCTATAGGGGCTGGTAGGCTGTTCATTTTAGTGGATTTGATTTTTATTTTTAAAAAAGGTTCAATTTTTTATTTCAGAAATACCCTTAATTAGGGTTTGTGATCTGCATTGACGGCGGCCTGAATTGATTTATTTTCACCAGCTTGTTTCATTGGAACCACTTTATGTACCAGAGTCAAATGAGTCAAAACAATTTCCACCGGATTACAAAGCAAAGAGTGGGTAAACAACATAATCAAAATTGTATTAAATTCTATTGTAGGTTAAATTACTCTTGCTTGACAACAATTTCATGTTATATGTTAATGGCAGGTTCAAACTAGGTCTGAGTTCTCTGAAGATGAGCTGCTCTCGGTTGTAATAATGAAGGTTTGAATGAAAAATGTTTAGTTATGTCAAACTCTCACCTTCAAATAGCAAAGAAAAATATACCCAGATAGTTGGAAGAGTTCTATTTAAAGAGGAATGCTGATGCTTTCCTATAACAATACATGTTCTCTTGACATCTATGGACCGTTCCATATGATTCATGTCATTTTCTTTCATTTACTTATTTTTTCCCAACAAGCTTAGTATTTACTGTGAAACTTGCTCTGGCCTTGACCAACCTTGTGAAATCTTAATTTATACCAAGATCAAATGAAATCAATATCAAAACTGGAGATGGGCTGCAAGATATTTTTTACGTATCCTTCATTTTATACCTTACATGACTATTATTATCACCTCTTACTTCAGAATGGTCGAAAAGTTATTTGTGGAACACAATCTGGTACTATACTATTGTATTCATGGGGGTTTTTCAAGGATTGCAGGTATCTCATATTTTGACATGTTTAGTGTTCTGAGTATTGTTAAGTTGGTAGGAGATGGTTTAATGAGAAAGAATTTTGGTCTTTCTCTTTTTCTCAAGTTTTGATGTTTTTTTATTTCAATCTTTCTTTTGGAATTTCAGTGATCGCTTTGTTGATCTCTCTCCAAATTCTATTGATGCCTTGTTAAAGGTGTGTACTAAGCAATTGTTTTCTTGACTAAAAGTAGGTTTCTGTGTTGACCATTCCTATTTGATTTATATTTCAACTTCTTTCCCCCTTTAATTAGCTTGATGAAGATAGGGTTATTACTGCATCGGAGAATGGTGTCATCAGGTAAGAATACTTTAGTTGTGGCCTTGTGGGTTAGGATTGGTTCTTATATTCAATGAATCAAATTAACGTTATATTGGTTTAATCCAATTTTTGGTATTTAGTTTGGTAGGCATATTACCCAACAGAATAATCCAGCCAATTGCAGAGCACTCGCACTCAGAGTATCCTGTTGAACGTCTTGGTATGGCTCTTTCTAGTTATATTAGTTAGAAGCTTATTTTTTTTTTTCTTCCCGGAAACTTTACTTCTAAACTTTGGAATCTTCTGAAACTTGATTACTTTTAAGCATATTGCTATACATGTTCTAAAAAGGCCTCTTCGTCTTCCTAAATTTCTTTCCACAAAAGCTGTGAAATACTACTCCATACTCCTCAAGACATCATCGTTTCTTTTTCTCTTCATCTTCCTAATTCCTTTGCATTTTGTTTTATACGGAAACAACTTCATAGCCTCTGTCTTTGTTCTTCAAATGTAAAAGAAGGCAGGGGTATTCCGTTGTGCTTGATTCCGCCTCCGCAGGGGTACCGTGTTTCCGTCCAGTGGCCGGAGAGCTTGCACAAGGCTCCTGATGCTTTAGGATTTTGCTTCAATACAGAGAGGGCATATGTTATGCCTTCTGCTAAATGATTGAATCAAGGATATGAGAAGGCGTGAATCTTTATTGGTGGGAATATGAAAAGGATGCTTAAAAAAGAGGAGAGGTATGAATGAGAGTAATGACTATCAACAATTAGGGTAAATGGGCAAACTTGGAAAATAAAGGGAAAAAATGCATTGAAATCTTGAAAAAGCAGATATTGTGGGACAATTTTTTTTTTTGCTAAAACAGCAGATAATTCGGGACGTAGGGAGTATTAACGTATTAGTTTTATTCATAAACAAGATTGCTATTAAATAATAAAATTTCAAGAATTTAATTTAATATTAAAACTTAAGAAACTAAACATAAATTTAAGAATTATATTGAATTAAACTAAATATTACAAATGTATCATCATTTATATAATTTGAAGTTGGTACAAGTTCAAAAAATTACAACTATAATAAAATTATCCATTGACTTGATATTGTTCACTTCTTGTTGTGATTTGATATACTACAACTTGTATTATGAATATGATAAATCATTAGAAAAATAAATATATCAAGATCTGGTTTGGTTAGTTATTAAAAAAAAATCTCTTCATCTAGGCCCTCGCCTAATTTCTTGGAGATTTTTTTTTGCCACATTTGGCCTAGCTGAGGCACCACGGGGCCTATCGCCTAGGCGGGGATTTTTAGAACAGTGGCTATACACATAAATCTTCTAAATTTTTCCTTTGGTAAAATCGGCAATGCAGCTGCTTGCAATTATTGCTTTCCACTTAACTTTCCATCAATCTCATATCTATATTACTTTATTTGTGTGCATTTTTTAACCACTAGTATAGTGAAACCTCAAATATTCATTTTATAAAAGTGGGCATACTAACTTGTGATTTTCTGTGGTGTGTAGCTTTTTCGCATGATAAAAAGTTTCTTGGCAGTATATCACATGATAATATGTTGAAGGTATGATCTCTCTTTCTCTCTCCCCCTTGTTTTATGCCTTCGTGTGTATGTTCATGCATCTGAAGTTTTGTGAGGCTACTTCTGCCTTGATGAGATCTCGATTGTCGTACCTTCCAAAATAAAAGAGAACTGGATTATATAGTTATGCCTCAACTCTACATTTTCTTCATGTAGCTATGGGATTTGGATGATTTACTGCAAGGTTCTGGAATTACTGCAAGAAGTTCTTCAGCTGTGGAAGACGGTGACAGTGATGAGATGGACATGGATATTAGTCTTCAGAATTCTAACAGAGGTATTTGATTTGCTCCAGACTTCTGTACTAAAGAATATCACTTTGGTATACTCATTTTAGTGTTTTAACTGGAATATATATCTTTTGGCAAATATTGTGCCAAAACCAATGGGAAAAGGGGGCATCCATGCATAATAGTAAGCATTGCTATTAAATTAGCAGGAGGTATCCTTTTTGGGGGTCTGTAACATGAGTCAAATAATCTGGTTGTGCAGTTGGCCATGGCATTTACCTCTAATTGTTGAAAATTACCTTGTGATATATGTACTTTGTTATTTGTCATAATTTTCTTGGTATACGGATATAATAAAAATTTGTTATAGGGAATTTCACTGATAATAGATATCTTAGCTCGACCCTATGTATATAGTATATACAATTGCATACTCCTATCAATCCGGTCTTTGATCACTTCAATGTTTTAAAAGGCGCTAGGCGGGCGGCCGAGGGGGGCCTAGCGCCTAGGGGGTTTAGGCGAGATTTTTTATTATAAGCTAATTTTAATATTTTATCTTACATTTATCCAAACAAAAAGCAAAATAATCTATAATAAAAATAATAAAGGCTTTTGCTTAAAGTTCAAACACATATCCATATTGCTAATGTCAAAGTTCAAACATAAACATGCAATTCTTCAAAGTTCAAATATATTTTTAACGAATTAGTTTTATTCATAAACAAGATTGCTATTAAATAATAAAATTTAAAATTTCAAGAATTTAATTCAATATTAAAACTTAAGAAACTAAACATAAATTTAAGAATTATATTGAATTAAACTAAATATTACAAATGTATCATTATTTATATAATTTGAAGTTGGTGCAAGTTCAAAAATTACAACTATAATAAAATTATCCATTTTGACTTGATCTTGTTCACTTCTTGTTGTGATTTGATATGCTACAACATGTATTATGAATATGGTAAATCATTAAAAAAAAATATATATATATATCAAGATCTGGTTTGGGTAGTTATTAAAATAAAAAAATCTTTCTTAATTTTTCGGAGAGATTTTTTTGTCGTCTTGAGCCTAGCTGAGGTGCCAGGGGGCCTAGGCGGACCTAGACAGGAATTTTTAGAACACTGGATCACTTTAGTGGTGCTAGTTGACAATGTGCTAAAGATACTATATTTGGGATATATTGAGAATGTGGGGGGTACCTCATTGTGCCTTTTATGATTATCAGATTTCACGTCTGTTATGCATTAAAACATACAAGTGAAATGATTTTATTTTTATTTTTAATATAAATAATCCATGGGTTATTAAGTATTTGTTATGTCATGGTGACTTCTTACATGAGAAGCTTGTTTAAATGCTGTGAAACTAATGGTGGTCCCACTATCCAAGTAAATTTTAGCTTGTCTTCACACTTGGTCATATTATTGTTGGATAAAATTTCATGGTCTATGTTTATAATACTCCCTCATTCCATAATATAAGATCATGATTGATTTTTTGAAGTCAATTTGAGATATTTTTAAATTCAAAATTGATATGAACAAATTTAGTTTTAGACAATACAATTATGAAAATTGTAAACTATTGAACTAGTACTACTAATTACGTAATTTATTATGTTCAAAAGTTATATAAATCGCATCAATTTTAAATTTGAAAATTTCTCGTATTGACTTTGAAAAGTTAAACTTGGATCCTATATTTTGGTACAGAGGGAGTATTTTGGATGACATGTCATGGACTACTAATATTAACATGTTTTTACCATCTTTTCAGGGACCAAAAGGAGTTCGAGTTCAGGGCAAATCCAGAACAATTTCTTTGCAGATTTGTAGTTTAATACCATGATTCTTGTGTCATATTAGTAAACTTAAGACTGTCGACTTTTCTCCCAATAAGAGAGGGAGCTTTTTCGGAAAATGCTCAGTTATTTTGTTTCCGTGGAGACATGCCGGTTTTCCTAGATCCAAATGGATGGCTTAAAAGGAAGAATTGGTTTTCTGTATGTCAGTTTTGAGGCAGTGCTCTGAGCTTTCACTTGTATATCTATTATACATCATTGGAGGCAGATTTTTTTGTTTAAAGGGTTCTCATCTTAAATTTATGTATTTATGTCTGTTTTGTTCTCGCTTGGAACATATACTTATAAAGAACTTGTATAATTCTCGATTTTGCGTGAAAGAATTCAATAATAAAATGTTACTGTAAAACATAAATTTATTTTAATTTTAGTTAATATAATGATGATTATGGTAAACTATTTAAAGAATATTACTAATTATAGGATTCATTTTTTTGTAATTGTTAGCAAGTCGTATAATTTTATAATATGAAACGAATAAAAATATCAGGAATACTTTAAGGGAACTGATAAATTTACGTTGTTTTTTTTGATATTTTCACATTGGTCGACACATATTTGCTAACTTTATTTTTTATTTTTTTTTATATCCAATTTAACCCTGTTTGAATGACCTCTCTCTCTTCCTCTCCCTCCCGCTGCACAACTGAATCTCTAAATTCGATTTTTCAAATCAATCCAAATTCTTTCAATCAAATAAATTAATCCAAATTCAAAACAAACAAATCAAACCCGTCACCACTAACAAAACTACTTCCACCACTACCAAATCAATGCCACTCTCTTTCTCCTCCGCTATTCCACCTCCGTCTCACCTCTCTACCGCTACACAAAATCCACCAAACTTGGGGCCTGTTCGGGAATAACTTATTTTAAATGACTTATAAATTAAAATATAAGTCAACTTATAAGTTTTTTAAATTATGATTTATAAGTAAAAGTGTTCGGCATCAATTTGATTTATAAGTCAAAAATTAAGTTAAAACAAGTTGTGAATGTGTTCGGCTCATAATAATTTTATAAGTTAAAATAAATGTAAAGATTACTAAAAAGGACATTAATAACTTTAAAATGACCTATAAGTTATTTTAAAATATAAGTCATTTTAAAATAAGTTAAAAATATTTACTTTTTTTTTTACTTAAAACTCGATTTATAAGTAAAAAATTAAGTCATTTCCAAAGTAGCAAATGACTTATAAGCTTGTTTGACCAAATTATTAGTCATTCCCGAATGGGCTCGACCATCTTGGGTTTCGACAACTTCGGCCAATTCCTGGCCGAAACCCTAGTCTACCAAGGCCACACCGTCCTTGTCCACTCTCGCTCCAACTACTCCGATAAGGCCGCCCAGCTCAACGTCTCTTTCTTCTCCGATGTCGATGATCTCTGTGAAGAACTCCCTGAGGTAATTCTCCTCTGCTCCTCCATTATCTCCACCAAATCCGTACTTCGGTCACTCCCTTTACAAAGATTGAAGCGCAACACATTTTTTGTTAATGTGTTGTCTGTGAAAGAATTCCCAAAAAGTTTGTTCACGCAAATATTCCATCAGATTTGATATTTTGTGCACACATCCTATGTTCGGACAGGAAACTAGGAAAATTAGCTAGTCCAAAAATAGATTTTGATATTTTGTGCACACATCCTATGTTCGGACTACATATTTCCTAAACTTACAGATGTTTTTATTTGGTTTTGATCTATCTACAAATATTTGAATTTAGATATAGATTTGGTTTATTTGTTTTGGATTAATTTGTTTGATCGAAGGAATTTGTATTGATTTGAACAATAAGATTTAGAGATTGAGTTGCGCGAGGGAAGGGAGAGGAAAAGGGATGTCATTCAAGCAGCGTAAATTGGACATAAAAAAAAATAAGATTAGCAAATACGTGGGACCACAGTGCGAAAATATCAAAAAATAGTGTGAATTTATCAATTTCCTATTTTAATGATATCACTTTTTTGGGCATTCTTCCTTTACTTTTCAACTCTCAACTAGAACAAAATGAAAATAGATTATTCCCTTTTTTTTTCTCCTTATAAATTAAAATAAGTACTGCTTAAATAATTAAAAAAGAAAATTGATATTTCTGTTATAAGATGATTGCCTACTCAGGAGGCAACTCCCTCCCTTTTCCCTTAATGTGAGGGAATTTTCCGTGCTTTCCCTCTTCCTTCTCCTTTCTTCTCCTCCTCCCGTGAACCTTTTCCTTCTCCCCATGACTTCTCCTCCTCCCGTGAACCTTTTCCTTCTCCCCGTGACTTCTCCTTTTCCTATATAAAGGAAATGATACTGAAAGAAATGATAAGAACTTCTCTGAATATTTTCTCTCTTTATCTCTTACTTATTCTCACTAAATTTATGCAATTATAAGAGTATTTTTCTACACTTTGTTAAAGTTTTATAACACGTTATCAACACGAAACTCTAACCAACTGAGAAGGTAAAATTAAATTCTTGCAACTTATTATTATACTATCGGTTTGGCTATGCCACCAATAGTATAATGTTATTCTTACAATTAGCTTGGCTTTGCCGCTTATTATATTCTTTAACTGTCAAATTATATTTATGTTTTATTGTCCATTTTTAAATTTTGTTATTTACAGTGGTACCATCTATCCTTGTTGATTTTACAAGTCTTGGTGGGGACCTTTTTACCATTTATTAAATTGTGGGAATAACCTGTCTATGCGAAATACCGCATGTCTGGTGAATAATCTTTTGTATTCATTTCTTATTAACTTGTAGAATAACCTGACTATGCGAACTACCGTATGCTCGGTGAATATCCTTTCGTATTAATTCCTTATTAGCATTTTTTTTGGAAATAATTTGTCTATGTGGACTACCGCATGTCGGGTGAAAATTCATTTGTATTTTTGTATATATATATTTTTGTTGAACTATAATACTTGTATATACATTAACGATTGCATATTTTTTTTACTAAAATAATATGCTAATAACATAAATATAAGAATATTTATATTATTTATATTTGTATTTTATCACCACTTGACTTAGTTTATTTTTCTATATCATACATGCAATTATTTATTATTTTAATAAATAATAAAATTGTGTTTTAATCCAGAATAGATGACAAACTTGACAAAAATAAAATTTTCTATTTTAAAAATCTATGGAGACAACTATTTGGCTTGAGCACTTGATGCAGAATTATACCTTAGTGCAAATGAGTTAGAAAAGACCATTGAATCAGGAAATACAGCTACTTCGGCAAAAAATATAAAAGCTATAATTTTTCTTCGTCACCATATTGATGAAGGATTAAAGATTGAGTATTTAACAATCAAAGATCCTTTGTCTTTATGGACACAACTGAAGGAAAGATTTAACCACCAAAAATTAGTTGTTCTCCCTAATGCCAAATTTGAGTGGCTTAATTTAAGGCTACAAAATTACAAATCAATTACGGAATATAGTTCCAATGTTTATAGAATAACCTCTATTTTGGCTTTATGTGGAGATCCAGTTTCTGAAATTCAAATGTTAGAGAAAACGCTCTCAACTTTTTATCCCACCAACATGATTATGTCGCAACAATATAAACATAGTAAGTTCACAAAATTCAGTGACTTATTGTCTATCCTCCTTGTTGCAGAAAAGAATAATGAATTGTTGTTGAAAAATCATCGAAATTACCAACCAGGTGCTTTACCCCATTGCGAGATATTAACAACACGTCATTCCATGAGAATAAGCGTGACAATAGATGGTCATATAATAAGAAGCCTTGAGAGCGAAAGAATAAGCGAGGCCATCATAACAATAAATTTGAGCAACCGTGACAATTCAGGGCACCAGAAGTGGCAAGTGTCTGCAGGTCGGATAAAAATAAAGAAAATCAAAGACATATAAAGAACAAATCGGATGTTTGTTTTAGAATTGTGGGATGAAAGGGCATTGTCGCATAACACACATGCGTGACGCAAGGGCATCTGGTTAATTTATTCCAGGAGTCTCAAAAGAACAAAGTAATGGAGGCAGCAACAAATTTTGTTAATCATCAATTGAATATTGCTGATGCTCCACCAATGACCAACAATGTGGAAAATATTGTTGATATTACTGAACCTTTTGAAAGTATCTTTAGAGATATCGTTTAATTTTTGTTTTAATTAAACACCTTGCATGTATAATATTATTAGTTTTCATTCTATATGTGGTATGTGTTTCTCATGAATAAAATTATAAATGAAATGTAACTTTTCTTATTTTTATGTATATATGTTTAGAAGCAGATGATTGTAACAACTCATACAATCCTTCAAAGAAATATTTCTCACAGTGATCAAAACTAAAATGTAGGAACTATCTACGGCACATCAAATTTAATCGAGGGATTTGGAAAAGCTAGTTTCATGCTACCAAATGAGACACAAATTTTTATGAAAAGATGCTCTATATTCTAGTAAATCAGAAAGAAATTTGCTTAGTTTTAAAGATATTAAGACTAAATGGTTTCACATTAAAACAACCAATGAGAATGATAATGAATATCTTCTCATCACTTCTACTATTTACCGGAAAAAAAGAATATCCTAAAAACTTCATTCAATTTCTTTGGATTATATTATAAAAATTAGAGCAATTGAAGTCTTATCTTGTTATGATTCCAAAAATTTAGATCCCAAATCCTTTATGCTTTGGCAGAAGAAGACTTCGGTTATCGGTACTTTTATGATGCCGTATTATTGAAGAAATTCTACTAGTCGTCCTCTCAAAAATAAGAAGATTTTTTTCTAGTAATGAATTTTCTTGTCTTTGCGTGTTCTCGAGGAAAATTAATTGTTAAGCCATCACCGTGGGTAAAAAGTTTATAAAAAGCCCCAAAATTCTTAGAGAAAATTGAGGAGACATTTGTGGACTATTCACCCATTATACTGCCCATTTCGATATTTCATGGTTTTGAAAAAGATACTTCAACTAGATGGTCTCATGTTTGTCTTCTTTATTCTCGAAATTTGCCTTATAAAACTTCTTTATCAAATAATCAAATTCTGGGCTCGATTCTCCGGATCATCGATCAAATCGATTCGACTTGATAACGCAACTAATTTTCATCAATGACTTTTAATAATTTTTGTATGACTATTGGAATTTCCATTGAGCATTTCGTTCTCTTATTCATTACCACAAAATGGTTTAGTCGAATCTTTAATAAAAGACTTCAACTAATTGCCACGACCATTAATGTTAAGGGGCTAACTTATACACTACTCGGTTTGAGGTCATCTGCGATTCTTAAATGTTTTAACGGCCATCATTAAAGTAAGACCAGCGACTCTTCATAAATTTTCTCCTCTATAGTTAATTTTTAGCGATTACCCAACATATCACACTTTCGGAGTTTTTTGAAAGTGCGATATATATTCGATTACTCCATAAAAGAACTAAAATGGGAGCCCAATGAAGAATATGTATTTATGTTGGTTTTATTCTTTTCTATTATCGGATATCTTGAGCCTTTAATGGAGATGTTTTTTACTACCGTTATGTAATTGTCATTTTGATGAATTTGTATTTCACCATTAGGAGGAGGAAAGTTTTAAATAGAAACCTACAAAAATATCATGAAATGCATCAATTAAATTTACTTGATTTCTCGTGCAAAACGATGTAGAAATTGAAGTTCAAAAGAAATATTTATTTAAAATATTACCAAATCAAATGCGATGCATTTAATGCTAGAAAAATGATAAAAGTCACATACACACGTAGTGAATACTCCGACAAGGATATAAATAAAACACGTCGATTGATGTTGTAATATCATACCTATATGGCTCACTCTCGACGATTGAGATTTAAATGAGAATCCCTCGAAGGATTGAAAATGGTTGAATCACAAAGGCCCCGCCACATATATTCAATCAAGTTACAACGCTTCATTATATGGTTTGAAAGCGATGCGTGGTATATGTGGTATAATTGACTTAGTGATTATTTAATAAAAGATGGATATATAAATAATCAAGTATGTTCATGTGTTTTTATTAAGAAATCACAAAGTGGATTTTCCATCATTGATGTATATGTGGATGATTTGAATCTTGTAGGTACTCCTGAAGAACTCACAAGAACTGCTACTTATTTAAAAGATGAATTTGAAATGAAAGATCTTGGAAAGACAAAATTCTATTTGGGAATACAAGTGGAGCATTTAACATCTGGAATTTTTGTTCATCAATCCACATGCTGAAAAAATTCTCAGTCATTTTCATATGGATAAAGCTCATCCTTTGACTACCCTGATGGTTGTTCAATCTTTAGAAGTTGATAAAGATCCATTTTGGGCTCTAGAAAGTGGAGAAGAAGTTCTTGGCCCTGAAGTTCCATACCTAAGTGCAATAGGTGCTCTTATGTATCTTGTAAACTGTACACAACCTGATATTACTTTTGCTGTAAACTTGTTAGCAAGATACAGTTCTTCTCCGACTAAGAGACATTGGGATGGAATCAAACACATTTTGAGATACCTTCGTGGAAGTATAGATCTTAGGTTATTTTATCCAAGAGATTCAACGTCGCGATTGGTTGGATATGCCGATACAAGATATTTATCAGATCCACACAATGGAAGATCACAAACAGGTTATGTATTTACATATTGTGACACGACTATATCCTAGAAATCCACAAAGCAAACCATGACATCTACGTCTTCAAATCACTCAAAGATTATCGCTATACATGAAGCAAGTAGAGAGTATGTTTGGTTGAGATCAATTATTCAGCATATTCAAAAATCATGCGGATTACCATCAATCAAAGACATTCCTACAATTATGTATGAGGATAACGCTGCCTGCATTGCTCAACTTAGAGGAGGGTAAATCAAGGGAGATAGAACAAAACACATTTCACCTAAATTATTCTTCACACATGAGCTACAAAAGAAGGGTGATATAGATGTGCATCAAATTCGATCATGTGATAATCTTGTCGACTTATTCACAAAGTCGCTACTAAATGCAACGTTTGCAAAACTTCGAAAAAAGATCAGAATGTGTCGACTGAAAGACTTATGACAATATTTCATCAAGGAGTAATGAATTCCTTTTGAGGGGAAGACTGTACTCTTTAGTCACATTTTTTATCCCAATGGGTTTTTCCTGATAAGGTTTTAAGGAGGCAGTCAATTAAGATATTTATGTAAAAGATATGTACTCTTTTTCCCTTCGTTAAGTTTTTTCCACTGGGTTTTCTTAACAAGGTTTTTAATGAGACATAATCTTCTATCGTAGAAAATCAGGAAAAGTGTTATAAGATGATTGCCTACTCAGGAGGCAACTCCCTCCCTTTTCCCTTAATGTGAGGGAATCTCCCGTGTTTTTCCTCTTCCTTCTCTTTTCTTCTCCTCCTCCCGTGAACCTTTTCCTTCTCCCCGTGACTTCTCCTTTTCCTATATAAAGGAAATGATAATTGTGACGCCCCCAAAATAGGTCCATTTCATCCAACCCATTCTGAGTCGCCAAATACATGGTACAGAAATAACTACAACTTTATTATTACAACATATAAATTGTGACGAATACTTTCAGGGAAGTACTTATCATTGAAGGCTGTTTACAAACGCGTCTCCATGACATATTTGAGTGCAATTTGGATGGGTACGCTTCATGATTTCCACCAAGGTAATGCCTCGTTCGGAACATAAAAGTAGCGAATGGAACTTTTTGTTCCTCCCGCATCCCAAGACATCGAATATCTTGGTAATTTGTTTGACCCACGTCTCGCCTTTAATCGGATCCGGCTTTCCCCGAATTTTGGTGGTCCCAACTCTTTGAAGCTTGGCAATTTGTGACCACGTGAATTGCTATCATTTCCTCCTCGTATTTTGAACACGAGTCTCCTCAAATGCGATTTTGCATGAACTACAAAAGCTTCTAAACATCCCTCATTCATCATCTGCTTTCGTTGGTCTTGTTCACGGAGAGGTACATTTGCTGTTGTTGCACGCGTTATCTTCGTTGGTAGAAATACAGCATCTCCACGGGCCTCATTTACTCCCTTCATTAATATTCTCGATTGACATTCTCAAATCTTTGTCATAAAACAAGGGTTAATTAAAGAAATCAATATATCACATAATATCCCTATATACTAACCAACTAACAAATAAGCTTAGGTAGGACACACTAGCGAAGAATTTACTCATCTCTCCCCTCCTAGTTCTATTCCCCGATCTCCGCCAAAGATCATATCCCTAAGCTCGATACCACCAATGTGGACGCCCCCAAAATAGGTCCATTCCATCCAACCCATTCTGAGTCGCCAAATACATGGTACAGAAATAACTACAACTTTATTATTACAACATATAAACTGTGAGTTTAAATACAAATATTGTCATCTAAACAATATCCACACGCAAATAAATTCCCATCATAATTATTGATAGATTATTTTACAAAAATGGTGAGGACTACTAAACAACTCTCTCTAGAACCTTCATTCCATACCCCGACTAGTACTCGCTACATTCTCGCCTCCTAAGAAGAAAAATGGAACAAAAAAGAAAAGGGTGAGCTCAACTAGCCCAGTAAAGAATATTATGACTGAGATAATATACAACAAATTATCGTTAGTCTTCAACAGAAAAAATCTAATAGAATACAATAGACAACCGGTTTTAAATCAACAAGCTGCTTGTGAAACAACAATTCATTAGAAGAGTTAAGTAGAGAATGCAAACTACTATCTTCTATATATGAATTTAAAAGTTCATCGTCGATATTTTATCCTGTAACATCAATCAATATATATCCGAATCAAATATTCATCTTTACACTTTCTGAGCCAAAGATATTAATCGATCGGTCATGTTCATCTCAACACTGTTCATCTTTGCACTACGGGCCAAAGATATTCATCAAGAAATCATTCATCTTTGGCTTCTGGGCCAAAGATATTGAGTAATATCATCATTTAGGACTGAGGATGATGAAAAATATTTTAAAGGAAACGAATCCAGTGAAACAAAAGAACAAATATTAAGGATTCGTATTTTAAACAATCCAAGTTCAAAAATACTTCATAAGTAATCAGAGTGGAGTAAAATTCAAGAATGATCAAAACATGGATACAATCAAAGCTAGTATCCAGAATAGATATTTTGGACAAAAAGAAGAAATTTCATTTTTTCGATGAATAGTGTCGTATTCGTGAATAGTGTCGTATACGTGAATAGTGCCGTATACGTGAATAGTAACTCCGACACCAAAAGATAAAAATTTTACAAAAAACATCATCATGTTTCGTGAATAGTACTCGTGAATAGTAACTCGTAAATAGTAACTCATGAATAGTAACTCGTGAATAGTAACTCATGAATAGTAACCCCGACATGAAAAAATTCTAAATTTGATAAAAATTTTCAACCAATATTTTGGCATAATGATATTGAAGAAATAATATCATTTACGAAGAAAATAACATCCCTTACCTCGAAATACAAAGATTTTAGTCAAAACCAGGATATAAAGCTATGACTTGAACTTGCACCGTATAGCAATACTCAAAGTATACTCAAAATACTCACAAGAATACGCTCGATAATATAGAGAGAGAAAACTTCAGTTTCTGGTGTGATTTTCAATTCTAACCTAAGCACCCTATTTATAGGAAAATGCTTAGAACACCAAAGTAGAAAATTTATTAAATATTATTATATTATTATTATTATTTCTACAACTTCCTACGCCAACCTAGAATCTGATTTCAGCAATTAAAACACATGCAAGACCCACACTCAAATCATCAAAAATGTTTTTTATATTAAAAATATTTTAAACTTCCAAAAATCAATTATTTCATAGCTTCGGAACTTCAATAATTCATAATAAATAGTCCTTTTATCAGAAAATTCAATCTAAAGGATTTTTATAGGAAATTCAATTTCTACAACTTTGCGAGAAGAAATTTTTTCAAATTTCAAATGAAAATGATCGAAATCCACAAACGGGTGATTTTACTGTGATTTTATAATCAAATTTCAAATCAATAAATGGGGTCCACCAGAGCATGTTTAACATGTTTTAAACATTTATGGTAACAAAAATACTCCTCCTCCACATATACTCATATATCCCACATTCATCGTAAAAATATCATCATTATTATATTATTAAAATATAATAATATATTTAAATGAATTATTTTATCAGAAAAAGATAAAATTTCAATTTTCAACAATTGTCACATTAAAAATTTTCTCCATCTATATCCACATAAAATCAATATTTTTCTCATCATATGAATCAATAATTAATTATTCATAAATAATATTCTGAGAATCACAATATTGACAATCAGGCAGGTTCAGGGAAGAGGGGCTTTCCAATAAGAATTTCTCCTTCTTGGCAAGCAATTAGGTGACCAAACCTCTCCTTAGAGCGAGAACTTTCTAGACATTGCCAATAATGTTATCTAATAATATTATTCAGATAATATGAATTATTGCTTCGATAATGGAAAATAATTGTGTAATGACAATTTATTGAAACAACAATAATATAAAATATCAATGCAAAGAATTATTGAATCAATAAAATAAAATATTGAGCGAAGAATTATCGTAACAATTATTGAGTAGTGCCTTCACGTAAGAATCAATAATTGATGCAATACTGCGTGTCTTCGCTCAACAACGCCATTAGTGTGTTTTAACCACGGGTATTCCAAAAGTATTAATTGGTAATAACTACGCCTGATTATTTATAAACAACTTATATTTGTCGTTTTCTTCATCCAATTACTTTTGTTATGGGGCCCACAAAAGATCGGGCCGTCAATACGAATATTCTCAAACAAGACGAATATTCCACGACCAAACGAATATTCCCAGAGCAATAATGAATATTTTATAACCACTTGCTTATTCGAGAAATATTTGCGTATTTTACCCATAACTATCCACATTAATCAAATCAACCCTTACTATTTCAAAATAATAAATAGAGGAAAATAAATTTCATTTATTAATAATTTGGGGTCTTACAACCTCCCTCCTTATGAAATTTCATCCTCGAAATTGACGTCACGTACACAGTGTGTTTCAAAAAGATGAGAATACCTCGCTTTCATTTCCGTTTCCAACTCCCGGTCATTTCCTCAATAGCATGGTTTCTCCACAAAACTTTAACTTGTGGTATAACCTCATACATAGGACATGTTCTTTCCTATCCAAGATCTTGACAGTACCTCCTCGTACGTTAAGTCTTCGGCTATCTCGTCTGGTTCTAACTCAAGGACGTGGTTCGGGTCGTCCACATATTTACGTAACATCGATACATGAAAAATGTTATGAACACGCGTCATACTTTGCGGTAAAACGAGTCTATAGGCCACAGTTCCTATTCGATCAAGAATTTCAAATGGATTAATAAATCCAAGGTTTGAGCTTTCCTCACCTCACCGATTCTCGCTTTTGAAATAACAACTTCTTGCACCTCCTTCTTCAAATTCATCACTCGGTGTATAGCAAAGCGACTTTAACTTTATCGATTAAAGTCAATTATACTCGTATATCATCACGTGGGTACCTAGAGTTTTCATCTCCATCTCTATTATTTGTAAATTATACGAAATGAGTCTTTGACAATATTGTACTTGTACTTGTATACGATCTTCTACTCAACACGTCAGCTACCACGTTCGCTTTTCTAGGATGGCATGGTCAGAACATGTCTTTGAAATGAGTCTCTCTTGAGTTCTTGAAGCTCTTCCCACATTCCTTGCTCCATTCGAATTTTGTATCTCTATGAGTCAAATTGCGTTAATGGAATAGCGATTCGAGAATATCCTTCAACGAATCTCCGATAATAACCAACTAAGCCTGAAAGCTACGTATTTCGATTCTTGACTTAGGTTGCTCTCAAGCTGTGACTAATATCCCAATCTTGGATAAGACGTCACAATGACACCTATCGATTTACTACAAAGACGAATATGGCGCCCCTACGAGAGAGTCGGCTTCAGCAGCATTCACAAAGGAAGTCACCAGATAAAGGCTCGGGTATCAAATTCTATAGTTGAATTTTTAACTCGAAGTTTAATAGAGCTATGAGATTTTAGAAATGGGTTTTTAGATAGGGTTCAAAGTCGATACAAAATTTAATATCGAGCTTTGGGAGTAAGCCAAGAAATTCTTCAGAAATACGTCGGAAAAAATCAATAACAACAGGAATATTATTCAAATCGGACGTGTCTTTATTCAAATCCATAACATGGACTAAGAAAACTTGACATCCGTAATAAGCGAATGACTTCATGGCTTGATATGAAAATGTTTGACTCTAATGGTTTGATTGCTTGAATTGAATAACAAAGTTGCTTAGGAATATGAAAACTAACAACCTTACGTAAAGCAATCAATTTCAAAGATGATGAGTAGTTAACCTTAAAATCACATCAAAAGCAAATATCTCTATAGAAATAAGGTTAACAGTAATGTGATAGTGCCAACTGAATCAAGCAAGATTTATAAACAATCGATGTAATGAAAATTTCTCCTAATGGAGTCTGCGAGATAAGTCAAAGTCTAATTTCTCCCGAGTCAAGTTCAAACGTTGAGCGCAAGCAAGAGAGATAAAAGAATGGGTAGAACCCAGATTCAGTAAGGTATAAACTTCGTAAGAATTTATAATTAACTAACCTGTGCTAACCGTTCGGGTTCTAGTATTTTGATTGGCCACGACAAACGCTTCTTCCGAGAACCGTTGACTTTGACTTTTACGGGACATCCTTTTGAGTCACCATTCATTGGATTGGGTTTCGATACTGCATAATCTCGAAGCGATATGTCCTTCTTTTCCACAATTATAGCATACCTTAAATTGTTGTGGGCGATTTAATGATATGTCCCTCTTTCTCGCATTTGTAACATACTGACCGGGTGGTCTTTCTCCTCCCTTGGAACGGTTACTCTTTGGTCTTCGACGTCTTCACATGGTCGTTGTTGAATCTCCTCTTCTTAAAATCTCCTCCGACTCGCTTCTTCTATTTTCATGGCGGGATTACCACCAGAGTGGTTACCGCTTTTGTCGTATTCTTCTTTCTCCGTTGGTTATCGTTATTACGATAATCGCTATCTTCGGTATGATCCTGGTTATGGTCCTCGGTTGAACGCGTACTCGTTATCTCGATTCTAACAATCGAGCCCCTCATTGACAACATCCGAATAGAGAAAATTTATGAGAAATGAGATCTTGACGTATGTCGGGTTTCAAATCTCTCGAAACATCCGCGTCATACGCCTCATTCTCCACCAAATGAGGTGCAAACTCGATAACTCATGAACTTCGCCTCGTCTTTGGGACACCGTCATGTTATTCTCGCCCAGCCTAATAAACTCCACTTCCTTCATATAGACGAATACTTTCGTGGAAGTACTTGTCATTGAACTGCTTCAAACGTCTCCCACGACATCTTTGAGTGCGGTTTGGATGGGTACGCTTCACTGATTTCCTGATAATCGCCTCGTTACGGAACATAAAAGTAGCAAATGGAACTTTTTGTTCCTCCGTGCATCCCAAGACATCGAATATCTTGGTAATTTGTTTGACCCACGCTCTCGCCTTAATCGGATCCGGCTTTTCCTGAATTTTGGTGGTCCCAACTTCTTTGAAGCGCTTGTTTGTGACCACCCGTGAATTGCTATCATTTCCTCCTCAGTATTTTGAACACGAGTCTCCACAAATGCGATTTTGCATGAACTACAAAAAGCTTCTAAACATCCCCTCGTTCATCATCTGCTCAGTGGTCTTGTTCACAGGAGGTACATTGCCAGCCTGTTGCACGTTCTCTTCGTTGGTAAGTACAGGCATCTCCACGATCTCATTTACTCCACTGTTAATATTCTCAGTTGACATTCTCAACATCGTCATCATAAAACAAGGGTTAATTAAGGAAATCAATATATAACATAATATCCCTATATACTAACCAACTAACAAATAAGCTTAGGTAGGACACACTAGCGAAGAATTTACTCATCTCTCCCCTCCTAGTTCTATTCCCCGATCTCCGCCAAAGATCATATCCCTAAGCTCTGATACCAACTGTGACGCCCCCAAAATA
This sequence comes from Panax ginseng, assembly GCA_020205605.1. Classification (NCBI taxonomy): domain Eukaryota; kingdom Viridiplantae; phylum Streptophyta; class Magnoliopsida; order Apiales; family Araliaceae; genus Panax; species Panax ginseng. The sequence goes on along the minus strand of CM035127.1, from coordinate 79,792,561 downwards.
GGTCCATTCCAATCAACCCAATTCTGAAGTCGCCAAATACATGGTACGAAATAACTACAACTTTATTATTACAACATATAAACTGTGAGTTTAAATACAAATATTGTCATCTAAACAATATCCACACGCAAATAAATTCCCATCATAATTATTGATAGATTATTTTACAAAAATGGTGAGGACTACTAAACAACTCTCTAGAACCTTCATTCCATACCCAGACTCAAGTACTTCATTACATTCTCGCCTCCTAAGAAGAAAAATGGAACAAAAAAGAAAAGGGTGAGCTCAACTAGCCCAAAGAAAGAATATTATGACCGAGATAATATACAACAAATTATCGTTAGTCTTCAACAGAAAAAATCTAATAGAATACAATAGACAAACCGGTTTTAAATCAACAACTGCAGTGAAACAACAATTCATTAGAAGAGTTAAGTAGAGAATGCAAACTACTATCTTCTATATATGAATTTAAAAGTTCATCGTCGATATTTTATCCTGTAACATCAATCAATATATATACGGAATCAAATATTCATCTTTGCACTACTGTGCCAAAGATATTAATCGATCGATCCATGTTCATCTCAACACTGCTCATCTTTGCACTACGGGCCAAAGATATTCATCAAGAAATCATTCATCTTTCTGCGCTCTGGGCCAAAGATATTCGAAAGAATATCATCATTTAGGGTGAGGATGATGAAAAATATTTTAAAGGAAACGAATCTAGTGAAACAAAAGAACAATATTAAGGATTAGTATTTTAAACAATCCAAGTTCAAAAATACTTCATAAGTAATCGAGTGGAGTAAAATTCAAGAATGATCAAAACATGGATACAATCAAAGCTAGTATCCGAATAGATATTTTGGACAAAAAAGAAGAAATTTCATTTTTCGATGAATAGTGTCGATTCGTGAATAAAAGTGTCGATATCGTGAATAAGGCTTGATATCGTGAATAGTAACTCCGACACCAAAAGATAAAAATTTTACAAAAAACATCATCATGTTTCGTGAATAGTACTCGTGAATAGTAACTCGTAAATAGTAACTCATGAATAGTAACTCGTGAATAGTAACTCTCATGAATAAGAACCCCGATATGAAAAAATTCTAAATTTGATAAAATTTTCAACCAATATTTTGGCATAATGATATTGAAGAAATAATATCATTTACTGAAGAAAATAACATCCCTTACCTCGAAAGCAAAGATTTAGTTGAAACAGGATATAAAGCTATGACTTGAACTTGACCGATATAGCAATACTCAAAGTATACTCAAAATACTCACAAGAATACGCTCGATAATATAGAGAGAAAACTTGATTTCGGTGTGATTTTCAATTCTAACCTAAGCACCTATTTATAGGAAAATGCTTAGAACACCAAAGTAGAAAATTTATTAAATATTATTATATTATTATTATTATTTCTACAACTTCCTACGCCAACCTAGAATCTGATTTCAAAGAATTAAAACACATGCAAGACCCACACTCAAATCACCAAAAACGTTTTTCATATTAAAATATTTTAAACTTCCAAAAATCAATTATTTCATAGTTTGAACTTCAATAATTCATAATAAATAGCCCTTTTATCGGAAAATTGAATCTCGGGACTTTTTATAGGAAATTCAATTCTCTACAACTTTGCAGAAGAAAATTTTTTCAAATTCCAAACAAAAATTGACCGAAATCCTCAAACGGACGATTTTACAGGCTATAATCAAATTTCAGTCAATAAATGGGGTTCACAGACATGTTTAACATGTTTTAAACATTTATGGTAACAAAAATACTCCTCCTCCACATATACTCATATATCCCACATTCATCGTAAAAATATCATCATTATTATATTATTAAAATATAATAATATATTTAAATAAATTATTTTATCAGAAAAAGATAAAATTTTAATTTTCAACAATTGTCACATTAAAAATTTTCTCCATCTATATCCACATAAAATTAATATTTTCTCATCATATGAATCAATAATTAATTATTCACAAATAATATTACGTAATCACAATATTGACAACCAAGCGGTTCTGAAAGAGGGGGCTTTTAATAAGAATTTCTCCTTCTTCTTGGCGCATGTGATTAGGTGACCAAACCTCTCCTTAGAAAGAACTTTCTAGACATTGCCAATAATGTTATCTAATAATATTATTCAGGATAATATGAATTATTGCTTCGATAATGGAAAATCTTGTGTAATGACAATTTATTGAAACAACAAGTAATATAAAATATCAATGCAAAGAATTATTGAATCAATAAAATAAAATATTGAGCAAGAATTCTTTGTAACAATTATTGAGTAAAGTGCCTTCACGTAAGAATCAATAATTGATGCAATCAGAGTGCTATCGCTCAACAACGCGTATTAGTGTGTTTTAACCACCGGGTATTCCAACAAGATAATTAGCAGTGAATAACTACGCCTAGATTATTTATAAACAACTTATATTTGTCGTTTTCTTCATCCAATTTGCTTTTCATTATGGAGCCCATAAAGATTCGCGCTCCCGGTGCATACGAATATTCCACGACCAAACGAATATTCCCCGACAATAATGAATATTTTATAACCACTTGCTTATTCGAAATATTTGCGTATTTTACCCATAACTATCCACATTAATCAAATCAACCCTTACTATTTCAAAATAATAAATAGAGGAAAATAAATTTTATTTATTAATAATTTGGGGTCTTACAATAATGAAGGAAATGATAAGAACTTCTCTGAATATTTTCTCTCTTTATCTCTTATTATCCCAAAATTTATACAATTATAAGATTATCTTTCTACACTTTGCTAAAATTTTATAACAATTTCTACAATGTTTCGCTCACATAAAGGTGTGGAATTTACTTACTATTCACGTGAGGAGAAACTCGCAAAAATATTAATTTTCTTAAATTTTTTTTTATTTATCTAGACAATTCGTTACTTCATATTTTTTGTCCATTACCCAACATTGTTCATAAAAGTAACTCCTTTTGCATAGCAATATTTTCACCACAATAACCACTTTTGTCTCAAGGCGGGTAAAACTCTTTAACAACCCAACTGGACTTTTAATTTTTGTCGATGCATATTTTCAAACATCTAAGTTGCGTGTTATGTCCCTCCCGTTAACAGACTTGCCACCGAAATAAACGGAGCAGACATCTAAACAAAATTTACTGACAAGACAATGCATACGTGAAAAATAGCTAACAATTCAAATCAAACATATTTATCCCAATACATGTGCCATTGTCAATATAACTTCCTCATCTTACTATTTACTATTTATTACCATTATTATTATTATTGTTATTTTTTTTTATTATTATTATTATTATTGTTTTGTCCTTTTCATTCACAAATATAAAATTAATGTTGGAGTTTTAAATTCAATTTCAATATTTTTAATAAAAAATATTGTAATTAATGATACTATATAATTTATAATTAATACAATTTACCATATAAAATTAGTCCAAATTTATTTTTCAAATACCTTAAATAATAATAATACCCTGTTCTCATCCTCATGCCCGTTATCTGGATCCCACACTCTCTCCCAAATCGCTGTCGTCGGCATCTGCTACCACCCTTCATCAAATTGGAAAGAAAAACCTAGAACCACATAATTTTCTCTCTCCTATAATCATCGAGCAATTTGAAGGATAAAAGGTCGAGGAGGCGAAGGATTCACTTGATTGGAAAGGTCGAGGATTAAATCTCTCTACCCTTGAAACAGATAGGGTTTACACACATTCATATCCACTTTTACATCCATCTGGTGTGAAGAAGATGGGTGAAATTCATTTGGCTGTGAGATTTACTTGCTCTTCTTTGCTAAATATGATGCATATCCACTCAATGCCGCTGCTGCTAAAATTGCACTACATTAATCCACTAACTGTTACTCAACTTGATAGCTTGAGGCACTAGGCCACTCAGATCGTCTCCATGAGGCTCAGTTTGTCGAGCCACCACTGAGGAAAGAGGTGGTGGAATATATGCTAGATGTGGGATCTCACATGTGGAGTATGAGAAGAAGTAAAGCGAATTTCATCAGAATTATGGGAGTTTTGGGTGGGTTAATTGTTATAGGAAAATGGTTTGATCAAATTGAGGAGTTTGTTCAGATCTGGTTTTTCTTTGTCGGTATTTTGTTCCGTTAGTTTAGTTCAGTTTTCGATTGGATTTCTTTTACCGATTTGGCTTTCGATGGATTTCAATTTTAATTTACCGTTAATTGATGTATGATTCTTGTGGGCAATTCGTGATTTCAGTGTTGTTATTTTTGGAACAAAGGAAGAAGAAAGGAGAGAGAGAAAAGATGGAGAAGAAAGAGAGGAAAAAAGAAAAAAGAGAGGAAAAAAGAAGAGAAAATAATAAAAAAATATTAAAATTTATTTTTGCTACGTGTCGGTCGTCACTAATGTCCGTTTGTCCAGTTGAAAATTTTTTAACGGGAGGGGCACATTTGACCTAAAATTTGTAACATTAAGGGTACTTTTGAAAGAAAAAAAAGTTCAGGGTGTAAGTGGGATTTCGGGGTAAACATCAGGGGCATTTTTGGACCTTTGCCCCAGCAACCATTATCTTAGTCGTTGATCAATATCATTAAAGGTTGAGATTTAAAAAAAAAAAAAGGTCTCAGCCGCTACAACTTGTAGCGGAACGTATAACTCCTTCAACCGACAACTATTTTAATATTGGGCCCCACCTGGTCAAACTAATATACAAATGGGTTCGACTTATTTATTTTTGGAGTCCTTCTACATGGACATGTTTATTGGACATGAATATTGGATATTTTAAATTTTTTAATTTATTTTTTTTTTGCTTGTGGCTCTCAAATATTGTATACTATTTATTCTAACTAGAATTTTTACAAACTATAGTATTTTAGGTGTAATTTGAATACATATATAAAAACAGGGTTATACAGTATGTACAACCATGTTCTTGTATATGTATCTAAATTACACCTAAAACATTATATTTTATAAAAATTCCTATTAAAATAAATACTATACATTTTTTAAAAATCATAAACAAAAAAAATAATTTAAAATATCCAATATTCATGTTCAATAAACATGTCTGCCATAACTTATTGTTATTTTCGTGTGCCGGGTAACTCTCCCCCACCATTAATTTATAAATTTGCTTTTTAAAACTCCCCCCACCAATTTATTAACCCATTAATTTATTCATGAACTCCCTATTAATTTACCATCGGTCTCATATATTTTGGCATAGGGTACATGTGAAAAGTAACTGACATGGAAAATGGGAAAAGTAACTGACATCTGACATGGGTGAGAAAACTAACTGATATCTGACATAAGAAAACGACGTCGGAATTTGAAAGGTTAAGTCGCTACGACTGGACTCAACATTTTATTTAGCCCTTCTTTTCCCATTCCTTTCCTCATCAAGTTTCACATTCACAACAACCAAATCAACATAAACATAAGAGAGAAATAAGGGGAAAAAGGAGAGAAATGAGAAAGAAGACGGAAAAAAGAGGAAAGACGCACTATATGTCTGGATTCAACAATTTCGTCCTCTACACAAATATATTTGCAAGATTTTTTTTACTGTTATTTAGTATTATTATAGTTATTATTTTTTATTATTAATATTATTATTATTGTTATTCTTGTTATTAATATTATTATTGTTATTAATTTTTAATTATATTATTCTTATTATTATTATTATTATTATTATTATTATTATTATTATTCTTCTTATTATTATTAATTGTTATTATTAATTGTTATTGTTATTGTTATTGTTATTGTTATTGTTATTGTTATTGTTATCCATTTGGTTAATATTATTATTATTGTTTTTGTTGTTATTATTCAATATTATTATTAATATTAATATTATTGGTATTATTATTGTTATTATTATTATTATTATTTAATAATAATAATAATAATAATAATAATAATATTATTATTATTTATTATTGTCATCATCATCATTATTATTGTAGTTATTATTGTTATTGTTATTTTTATTGTTATTGTTATTGTTGTTATTATTATTATTATTATTTATTATTATTTATTATTATTATTATTATTATTATTATTGTTGTTGTTATTATTAATATTATTATAGTTATTTTTAAATAATAATAGTAGTATATATTATTATTATTATTGTTGTTGTTGTTGTTATTTATTATTATTATTGTTGTTGTTATTGTTATTATTATCCATTTGGTTATTATTATTATTATTATTATTATTATTATTATTATTATTATTATTATTATTATTATTATTATTATTATTATTGTTGTTGTTGTTGTTGTTGTTGTTGTTGTTGTTATTGTTTATTATTAGTATTATTATTATTATTATTATTATTATTATTATTATTATTATTGGTGGTGATATTATTATTATTATTATTATTATTATTATTAGTGTTGGTGTTAATATTAATAATGTATTCATGTTTTTTTGGGTAAAAGATGGACATTTGTGATTATGGACTAATTGACCAAAAGTGTTCTTCATGATCAACAAAATCATTTCTCAGATGACGTATATAAAAGGAAAGATAGAGAAAAACTAGACTCGAGTCAATTTACAGAACAAAAATACAACCAATGAAACTTAACAAAAACAAAAAAAAATCTTCTAGTTAAATTTGGGTTTGGAATTTTTAAATTCCCAAGAGTTGTACGCCAAACTGACCTTCGTCTCATATCTGCCCTGGATAGATGGCGGCCGGAGATCAATACTTTTCATTTAAATTGTGGAGAAATAACAATAACTGTTGAGGATGTCAACTTTATTTTTGGGTTGTCGGTAGTGGACAAACCTTTAACTTGTCCCCTATTTGACATTCTGTTGACTTATTTTAAAGATTTTTTTTGGAGATGAATATGTTAGGTCAAAAAATGCAGTTTCATTAGTGTGGTTGCACGAATATTTTAATAATTATCTTGAGAAAGCGACTAAAGAAATTATAGGTCGATACACAAAGGCTTACATTCTGTGTGGTTGTGTAGGACAATATTATTCTCAAATAGGTCTAAGAATAATGTGCACCCAAAAAATATGTATTTTGTTACCAACGCTGAAGATTGTGTTACGTACTCTTAGGCGCGACAGTGTTAGGATATTTGTATAGGGTTTTATATACTGAAGTAGGAAATGAATCAAATATATTAATGGTTGTGTAACACTATTACAAATTTGGGCCTATGAGCGTCTAAATATTGGAAGGCCAAAACCTTGGCCACAATCAAACTTATGGTTACCTAGGGCCATAACATGAGCATAGTTACCCTGGTAGACGAGAGAATTCTCATCACTATTTGTCATTTTACCGAGCGGAGTTAGATGTTCAGCCTACATGGGAGGTGGTCTGACGACCTTACATGAGGTGGGATGATAATCTCATTGGATTTAATTTTGAAAGAGGTTGTTGGGCTCCGGTAGGGTCCATTTGATCCACTTTGATATTGTGGAATTTTGGATGTCGTGATGAGACGGTTTAGGTTTCTGCAAGGCATACCCTCCCCGGCCAAAAACCACGGGACCTTAGAAAAGTCAAAGAATTTAGATTTGAGGTCGAGGATTGCATGACCTTGAGATGGGAGTACATCTTGCTTTGGGAGTCACACATCGATCATCTCGAAGGACAAAAATATGAAATTTCTAATTAAAAACTGCATCGACCTCGACGAGAAAGGGTCCCAACATCACCTTATTAACATGGTACACAATTTTCAGTTGGTTTAATTTTTTGACATTGTATTATTTATTGTTCCTAATATTTGTTTATGTTCATCTTACATGATAGGTTGAGAGTACAAATCCTTACTTATAAGTGTTTTGTGTGAGACCCCAGATTTTATGAATAAATATTTAATTTTCTCGAAATAATTTTTTGAATATTATGGTGTGAATTTGATATAACGTTATAGTTGTGGGTAGTATTTATAAATTTTGCAAAGTATGCAAGTTGTCATATTATATTCGATTGGTCAGGGAATATTTGTTTTATCAGGGAATATTCGTACAACGGCACAATCATTGGTGGACCCCGCAACGAAATTATTGTCGGAATGAGAAAAGCGAAAAAATATTTTATTAAAAATAACGGCGGAAGTTTTACAGATTAATAATGTTGAACTACTCGGTAGTAGTAAAAATACGATGTACGTGTGGTTGCATAGTAGCACACGGTATTGATTATTGATGCTTATGTGATAAGTCACTCATTTTTATTTTATAGGTATTATTAATGTAATAAAACAGAATACTTTTATAAAGTTATTCTATAAATAGAATATATTATATTCTATTATGCATATATAGTTGCATAGATAATCTCGCATAGTATTTTTGTATAGTAAAATCTTTTTATATAAAAGCAGAATACTTTTATAAAGTTATTCTATAAATATAATATATTATATTTTATTATGCATAGTGCCTGCATAGTATTTTACATAGTAAAATCTTTTTATATAAAACAAAATACTTTTATAAAGTTATCATTTTATTATACAATAATTAGAATATATTATATTTTATTATGCATAGTGTTTGCATAGTGCCTGCATAGTGTTTGCATAGTAAAATCTTTTATAAAGTTATTCGTTTTATTAGATTATAAATAGAATATATTATATTTTATTTAAAAGATTTTGCTTTAAATATGGACCGTCAGATTAAAGTAAAATCAATACGGATAGTTTCATGAGTTAGTTACTATCGTGATCCATTTTTCTATAAATAGAAGCTCATTCCTTCATTATTTCTTATGAATTCACTGAAACTCTTGAGAGAGAAATTATAGAGAAGCTATAGAAAAGTATTCTGCTCATTCCCTACTCTTATATTCAGTTTCTTTTACGGTAGGGGATATTATTTGTTGTACTCATAGGGAATATTATTTATTGTACTCATAAGGGGTATTTTTTCTTTCTTATTCATGAAGAGAACTTACATTATTCTATTCTTTATTATTACATTGGAATACTTTTGATAATGGGATACCTATACTTGGTGAAATTCTTCCGTTATTTCATTCTTTATTATTACATTAGAATATCACATGCATGCGTTTTACAGGACTGGTTCCGTCTTTTTATTATTACATTGGAATATCACATTCATGACGTTTTTATGGGACTGGTTCCGTCTTTATTGGTATTCTATTGGAATAACTCATCATCAAATACCGCATGCATGGTGATTTCTGTTATTATTCAGTTCTTTATTATTACATTGGAACATCCATGCTGTGCTTTTACGCATTTGATTGGTTCCGTTAATTATTATTCTATTGGAATAACTTTATACATCTGGCAATCCGTATGCATGGTGATTTCTTTTGTTATTCCATTCTTTATTATACTCGGATTGGTTAAAACTTTGACTTCCATACTCCATGAAATTAGTGGAATATCCTTGATATTTGCGCTTCATCCGATATCTTTTTATGGAAATATTCTTACTAAGCATTCTTAAATTTTACTCTACAAAGCGATATCATGTTGACAATTTGGGCGTTATTGGTTCCTAGATAAATTAATTCTTGAACTTGTTTTATTGAATTCTTTATCATTGTCATCATCCTCATGTTTTATTTTTTTGAAAGTCATCGTGGTTTTGTAGTGCATAGATGGGCTTGGTATGATTATGACCGAGGATTATTCGGTATAATCATAGTAGTAATGTTACAAATGATGTGGAAAAAGTCCTCGTTGGCCCGTAGTGCATTGATGGGACGGTTTTGGTATGATTATGGTTATGGATTCTCTTTGGTAGTAGTGCAAAAGGTGAATTGTTTTATGGCATGATCGGGGATAGTTGATGAAAACATGATTATCTTTGGCTCGTAGTGCATGGATAATTCATGGTCGTGATCTAAAGAATATCCTTGGCACCGTAGTGCGGGGATGATTTGATGATGTGGATTATTTATTAAGCTGAGTCTCAGTGATAAAAGTGATGAAAAACCTTTTAAATCATAGAAGATAGTAGATTTTATTCTCTGCTCGACTCTTCTAATGGATTGCTTGTTCCGTTGCAGTAAAACTTGATGTTTGTTATATTGTATAAGTTTAACACTGTTGAAGGCTAATGATAAATTATTATGCATTACCTTAGTCATAATATTTCTTACTGGGCTAGTTGAGCTCACCCTTTCTTTCACTGTTCTCATCAGGAAATGAGAACGTAGCTGGGACTAGTCGGGGAACAGAGTGATGGTCCTAGATGGTGCATTATTAGTCCTCACTATTCTGTGAAATAGTGTGATAATAATTATAATGAGGACTCCTTTTGAGTTTGTATACTCTTTAGTAGACAATATTTGTATTCAAACTCACAGTTTATGTTTTGTTGTATTGTAAAAGACAGTTGTATTATTAAGTTGTATTTGAATTCTGTACCATGTATCTGGTGACTCAAGATGGGTGATGTATACCTTATTTTGGGGGCGTCACAGTTGGTATCAATGCTTAGGGATATGATCCTGGTGAGATGTGAGACAAGAACTAGGAGGAGAGAGGGGAATTCCTTGTTAGTATGACCTACCTAAGTTTATTTGATATTTAATTGGTCGGTCGAGTATATGGATAATGTGTTACATGTCAATTAACATTTGTTTTTTGTGGCGGTATTTGCAAATGGCATCCAAAAATGTTGAGATAAGCAATGAAGCACATGAGACCAGTTGAGACACCTTTAATCACTAACGAGTTAATGTGATGTCGAGACGAAGAAGAAATTAGAGATATCTACGTGGTGCGTGAAGAACTAATAGTTGCACACCTTGAGAGCTAGTTAGCTTGAGGTAGCGGTGAGAGTGAGGAAGAAGAGGAACACGAGGAGAATTTATTAGAAGAATTTTATGATCAAAATTTAGCATTACAAAATCGTATTCATGAGTTAGAAGAAGCGAAATTTGAAGAACAATGAGATTGGTCGTGGAGCAAAGAGATCAACCATTCAAAATTGTGTTACCAGGTGTGTGATGCTTGAGCGAAGCACTCTTTGGCGAGTATAAGATATTAGATTTGGAATCGAGAATGCTATGATCAAAGTTACGATGAAAGTAGAAACAAATGAGCGAAGGAGAATAGATGACACATGGTTAAAAAGCGCACGACGTGTAGATATTGTAGAAAAAGGCGTCAGATCAATAAAGCCAAAATAGATGAAATGGATTTTTCGTTTCGGACAACAATTGGGAGAATCCAATATCGAATTCAGAATTACCCTGTGCATAGCGCTCAACCCCAATTCGATATGGATCAGAGAATAATGATTCAGATCATGGATCAGGAATGGGACGAAGCACTTAAGGGTGGAATGTACCATATAACAAAGTTAAATCCAGTAGTTTAAGTGAGAGCGTTTGTCGAGGAAACCGAACGAAGTTATTACGGGTAAGTCAATGATAAACTCTTGTGAAGTTTATACCTTATTAGATACCGGTTCTATCCACTCTTTTATTTCACCTAATTGTGTTCAATGTTTGAATTTAACTCTGGAGAAGTTAGATTTTGATTTATCTGTTGAAACTCAGTTGGGAGAAACCTTCGTTACGTCCACTATTTATAAATCTTGTTTAATTCAAATTGTCACTTTCAGGTTACCTGTCGATCGTATCTCTTTGAAAATACTTGCCTTTGATGTGATTTTAGGAATCGATTGGTTAACTACTCATCATGCTTTTTGTAAGGTTGTTAGCTTTCATACTCTAACCAACTTTGTTATGCGAATTCAAGCAACCAAACCACTAAAGTCAATCATTGTCATATCAAGCCATAAGTAAAGAGCCCCGATCCTTTCATTGTTGATTTCTTGTGTGGAATACTGCAAAGCCAGAACTTTCCGTAGGGGACGTTGTGAATAGCGATGACAAGTTAATAGGTATCAATGTGACGTGTTATCCAAGTCTTGGATGAGAGTCACGATTTTGAATGATATTTCTATTGTTAATAAATTTCTGGCGTATTCTTGAAGACTTCTTAGCCTACCCTAGGCGTGAAATCGAATTTTGTATTGACCCCCGATACAAAACCCATTTCTAAAACCCTCAAATATTTCTTCAACTAAAGCGAATGTATAACGTGCCAAAGGCGTTGACTCGAAATTTCATTGAAGATTACGATTATACTATTCAATACCATTGTGGGAAAATGAATGTGGTAGGCGGCGTAGTGTTGAGTAGAAGATCGGATGCGTTCTGAGTGCGATGTTGTTAACACAAAGACTCATTTCGTATAACTTACAAATGATGAAGATAGAGTTAAAGACTCTACAGGAACCCAGTGAAGATAACGAATATCTGAGTAGAATCGACTTTAATCGATAAAGTTAAAAAGCGCTCAAGCTAAATACTCAGGAGGTGATGAATGTGAAGAAGAAGGTTCAAGAGGCGTTATTCTAGAAACAAGAAAGAATCGAAGAGAGGAAATCTCAACCCTCGATTTAATTGGCCCATTTGAAATCCTCGATGAAGTAGGAGCGTGGCTATAGACTCATTTTACCGCCAAGTATGTCGGCGTGTTCATAACATTTTTTTAACGTATCGATGTTACGTAAATATGTGGACGACCGAACCACATTATTAATTTAGAACCGGACGAGATAGCGGATGATTTAACGTTTGAGGAGATACGTGTTAAAATCTTGGATAAGAAGAATCGTATTCAACATTCAAAGGTTATACCTCAAGAGTTAGAATTTGAAATGAAGTTGAGGTATCACCTCTTGACATACCAGTGCGTCACGTAAATTTCGAGGGCAAAATTCCATAAGGAGGGGAGATTGTGAGACCCCAGATTTTATGAATAAATATTTAATTTTCTCGAAATAATTTTTTGAATATTATGGTGTGGATTTGATATAATGTTATAGTTGTGGGTAGTATTTATAAATTTTGCAAAGTATGCAAGTTGTCATATTATATTCGATTGGTCGGGGAATATTTGTTTTATCAGGGAATATTAGATGCAGCGGCACAATCATTAGTGGACCCCATGAATGAAATTATTGTCGGAATGAGAAAACGACAAAAATATTTTATTAAAAATAACGGCGGAAGTTTTACCATTAATAATGTTGAACTACTCGGTAGTAAAAATGCGATGTCGTGTGGTTGCATAGTAGCTTGCGGTATTGATTATTGATGTTTATGTGATAAGTCACTCGGTTTTATTTTATTGGTATTATTAATGTAATAAAAGCAGAATACTTTTATAAAGTTATTCTATAAATAGAATATATTATATTCTATTATGCATAGTGTTGCATAGTGTATCGCATAGTATTTTGCATAGTAAAATCTTTTTATATAAAAGCAGAATACTTTTATAAAGTTATTCTATAAATAGAATATATTATATTTTATTATGCATAGTCATATAAGTACTGCATAGTGTTTTGCATAGTAAAATCTTTTATATAAAAGCAGAATACTTTTATAAAGTTATACATTTTATTATACAATAATTAGAATATATTATATTTTATTATGCGTAGTGTTTGTATAGTGCTGCATAGTGTTTGCATAGTAAAATCTTTTATAAAGTTATTCGTTTTATTAGATTATAAATAGAATATATTATATTTTATTTAAAAGATTTTGCTTTAAATATGGATAGTCAGATTAAAAGTAAAATCAATACGGACCGTTTATGAGTTAATTCTTCTGCAGAGTCATTTTTTTATAAATAGAAGCTCATTCCTTCATTATTTCTTACGAATTCACTGAAACTCTAGAGAGAGAAATTATAGAGAAGCTATAGAAAAGTATTTTGCTCATTCCCTACTCTTATATTCAGTTTCTTTTACGGTAGGGGATATTATTTGTTGTACTTATAGGGAATATTATTTGTTGTACTCATAAGGGGTATTTTTTCTTTCTTATTCATGAAGAGAACTTCTGTTATTCCATTCTTTATTATTACATTGGAATAACTTTGTATATATGGATACCCTATACTTGGGTGAAATTCTTACATTATTTCATTCTTTATTATTACATTGGAATATCATTTATGCATGCGCTTTTTTATCTGGGACCTAGTTAAAGTCTTTATTATTATTCTATTGGAATATCCTATCTATGCATGCTTTTTCTGTGGGACACTATTTTTAAATCTTTATTGGTATTACTCGTTGGAATAACTTTTATCATACGAACAATACCGCATGCATGGTGATTTTGTTATTATTCCATTCTTTATTATTACATGTTGGAACATCACATGTCATGCTTTTACGCATGACTGGTTTAGATTAATTATTATTCTATTGGAATAACTTTGTACATGAAATCTGTCGCATGCATGGTGATTTCTTTTGTTATTCCATTCTTTATTATAATCGGTTGGTTAAAACTTTAACTTTCATACTCCATGAAATTAGTGGAATATCCTTGATATTTGCGCTTCATCGATATCTTTTCATGGAAATATTCTTACGAGCATTCTTGAATTTTACTCTACAAAGCAAAGTATCATGTTGACAATTTGGACGTTATCGGTTCTAGATAAATTAATTCTTGAACTTATTTTATTGAATTCTTATCATTGTCATCATCCTCATGTTTATTTTTTTGAAAGTCATACGTGGCTTTGTAGTGCATAGATGGACTTGGTATGATTATGATGACCGAGGATTATTCGGTATAATCATAAGCGTAATGTTACAAATGATATGAAAAAAGTCCTCATTGGCCCGTAGTGCATTGATGGGACGATTTTTGGTATGATTATGGCTATGGATTCTCTTTGGTAGTGGTGCAAAGATGAATTGTTTTATGGCATGATCGGGGACCAGATTGATGAAAACATGATTATCTTTGGCCCGTAGTGCATGGATAATTCATGGTCGTGATACTAAAGAATATCCTTGGCTTTTGTAGTGCATGGATGATTTGATGATGTGGATTATTTATTAAAATTTGAGTCTCGGCGATAAAAGTGATGAAAAACCTTTTAAATCATAGAAGATAGTAGATTTTATTCTCTGCTCGACTCTTCTAATGGATTGCTTGTTCCGTTGCAGTTAAACTTGATGTTTATTATATTGTATAAGTTTAACACTGTTGAAGGCTAACGATAAATTATTATGCATTATCTTAGTCATAATATTTCTTCTTTGGGCTAGTTGAGCTCACGCTTTCTTTTCTTTGTTTCTTCTTGAAATGAGCGAACGTATTTGGGACTAGTCGGGGGAACAGAGTGATGGTCCTAGATGGTGCATTAGTAGTCCTCACTATTCTGTGAAATAGTGTTGTAATTTGTGGTCGTGATACTATAGAATATCCTTGGCCGTAGTGCAGGGGTGATTCGAGGATGTGGATTATTTATTAAGCTGAGTCCCAGCAATAAAAGTGATGAAAAACCTTTTAAATCATAGAAGATAGTAGATTTTATTCTCTACTTGACTCTTCTAATGGATTGCTTGTTCCGCTACAGTTAAACTTGATGTTTGTTATATTTTATCAGTTTAACACTGTTGAAGGCTAATGATAACTTATTCTACATTATATTAGTCATAATATTTCTTACTTGGCTAGTTGAGCTCACCCTTTTACTTTTATTGTTCTCTTCAGGAAATGAGAACGTAGCAGGGACTAGTCGGGGAACAGAGTGATGGTCCTAGATGTTTGCATTAGTAGTCCTCACTATTCTGTGAAATAGTGATAATAATTGTAATGAGGACTCCTTTTGAGTTTGTATACTCTCTAGTAGACAATATTTGTATTCAAACTCACAGATTATGTTTTGTCGTATTGTACAAGACAGTTGTATTATTAAGTTGTATTTGAATTCTGTACCATGTATCTGGCGACTCAAGATTGGTGATGTATACCTAATTTTGGGGGCGTCACATTTTGCATTTACTCAGATGCCTCCTGAGTATGTTCTATAGAAACAAAATTGGGATCACCAGTACAATATTTAATTTCACTCTTACAATCAAAGTTGTATATACTTGAGATCACCAGTACAAAATTTGGATCACCAAACTAAATTGTACTGGTGATATCAATTTTGTTTCTGCAGAACATACTCGGGAGACATCTGAGTAAATGCAAAACACTTATCTAGTAAGAATTTTTCACTCCTGTCATGTAAGATGAACAAAAACAAATAATAGGAACAATAAATAATATCAATAAATGTAATATAAAATATATACTATAATGTCAAAAAATTAAACCAACTGAAAATTGTGTATCATGTTAATAAGGTGATGTTGGCTGTAAATGACACGAGGCTTGTCGAGGTCGATGCTGTTTTCGTGTTATTTTCTCATACTAGTCCATCTAGTGTCACATAATTAGAAATTTTTTACTGTTGTCCTTCGAGATGATCAGTCTATGCCTCCTAAAGCAAGATGTACTCTCTTCAAGGCCATGCTATCCTCGACCTCAACTATACATTCTTTGACTTTTCTAAGGTTCCTGTAGTTTTTGGCCAGGGAGGGTATGCCTTGCAGGAACCCAAACTGTCTCATCACACGGCCCGACATCTGGAATTCCACAATATCAAAGAGGATCAAAGAGACCCTATCAGATCCCAACAACCTCCCTTCAAAATTAAATCTCATCTCAGGTAAGGTTGCCAAACCACTTCCCATGTAGGGTGAACATCTAACTTCCCTCGGTAAAATGACAAATGGTGATGAGAATTCTCTCATCTACCAGGGTAACTGTGGGTTCCACAATATTCTCATTCTATGGCCCTAGATAACCATGAGTCTGATTGTGGCCAAGGGTTTGACATTCCAATATTTAGACCTCATAGTCTCAAATTTGTAATAGTGTTACACAACCATTAATATATTTGATTCCTTTCCTACTTCAGTATATAAAGTCCTATACAAATATCCTAACACTTCCACACCCAAGAGTACGTAACACAATCTTCAGCGTTTGTAATAAAATACATATATTTTGGGTGAACAATATTTTTAGGCATATTTGGGAATAATATTGCTCCACACAACCACAAAATATAGGCCTGTGTATCGACTTACAATTTCTTTATTTGCTTTCTCAGTACAATTATTAAAATATTCGTGCAACCACACTAATGAAACTGCACTTCATTTTTTTGACCTAATATATTCAGCAGCTAATTCATCTCCAAAACAATACTTAAAATAAGTCAATGAGTTATCAAATAGGAGACAATATCGACAACATAAAAATAAATTGGACATCCTCTAATGTTATTTTTATTTCTCCACAATTTAAATGAAAGGTATTAGTCTCCGGCCGCCATCTCTCCATGAGACCAAGGTTAGTTTGGTGTACAACTCTTGGTAATTTAAAAATTCCAAACCCACATTTAACTTGAAGAATTTTGGCGATTTTGTTAAGTTCCATTGATTGTATTTTTGTTCTGTAAATTGACTCGAGCCTAGTTTTTCTCTATCTTTCCCTTTATATACGTCATTTGAGACATGCTTTTGTTGATCACGAACAACACTTTGGTCAATTGGTCTATAATCCCAGCGGTCTATCTTTCACCTAAAAAATAACATGAATCTATTATTAATATTAACAACAACAACAATAATAATAATAATAAATAATAACAACACACAATAAAAAAATATTATTATTATTATTATTATTATTATTGTTATCATTATCCAAATGGATAACAATAATAATAATAAAATAATTTTTTTAAATAAATAACAACAATAATAATATTAATATTACTATTATTATTATTAAAAAATAATATTAATAACAACAACAATAACAATAACAATAATAACTATAATAATAATAATAACTAATATTAATATTATTACTATTATTATTAAAAAATAATAACAATAATAATATTAATAAAAAAACAAATAATAACAATAATATTAATATTAATAATAATACTAAATAACAAAATAATAATAATAATATTACTATTATTATTACTATTAGCTAAATGGATAACAACAACAACAACAATAATAATATAACTTGTAAGACTCCGACTTTTATGAAATAAAAGTTTAATTTAATTTATGATTATTGCTCTAAAATTGTAAAATGTTATATTAATAAATAGTCAAATGAACAATTAATTGGATAAAAGAACAAATAAAGAAGGGAGATTAAAGCTTCTAGAAGTATGAACCATGAGAGTGGCGACTAGAGCTGTTTAATGTGAGAAATGCTGATACAAATTTTCCATATGCTGCTAAAATTTTCATAAAACATTCACCAAACTTTTTCATGATTGGTGGATTAAATGTTAGGCAAGAGTGGGGTAAGGATGATGGCTAACTTATTAGCCTACTAAGGCAAATTGTCAGCACACTAAATGCTTACACTTCCTCCCGTGGACAAAATATGTAGGAAAGAAGAAAAGAGAAAAGGAAAGGAAGAAAAGAAGGGAAAAGAGGAAGAAAAAGAGAGAGGGAGTACTCCATCCATTTGTTCCATTCACTCGTTTTTTCGATGGAGGAAACCAAAAGAAAGAAGAGAAGAGAAGAGAAGAGAAAGAGAAATAAAGGAGGAGAAAAAAAGAAGAAAGAGAAAGAAAATAAATGAAGAAGAAATTAAGAAAATGTATGTTTAAAAATCTTTGATTTATTCTTAGATTTAAGTTTTTATTGATTTTATGTAAAGAGTACATACTTATGTATGTATTAGATGATTTAAACTTGTATAAACATGAATCAAAGGAGAGAAATCTAGAAATCAAAAGAAGAACAAAATCTGGAAATTTTCATAAAAAATTAGTTTACTACTTGATTTTGTAAAATTCATAACTCTTTGTGTATAATGAGTTAGGAGATGAGCCATATATCAAAAGAAAACCTTGAAAGTATGCTAAACGTAGAAATTTGAATCACCCAAAAATTCTTTGTGAATTTTTCGTGGTGACAGTTTGAGTGAAACGGTATGAAGGACTTATAGTCTGAAAAATCAGTTTTATTAAGCTCTATTGCGTGAGTTATAATTTTTAATCCGACCGTTGGATCATTGTTATTTTTGGATATGTTATACATATATAAGTTGAGTATATGTCCATAAATTTTGAACCGTTACAGATTAACGTATGATTTGTTATGAATTTAAGGATGTGACTGATCTAGAAATTTTGTAGCAGAATTTTCGGTAAGCCTTTCTCTCTATGTTAGAGTCGGAATTTGAAAAAACTTTATTCTACAAAGTTGTAGAGAATTAAATTTTACATGGAAATAACATAAGATCTATATTTTTTTGATAAATGGCTAATTATTATGAATTATTGAAGTTTCTAAATATTGGATTTTATAATTAATTTATCAAAGACTGAAATATTTTTACAAAATGCTTATAATATCATCTTATAATTTCTGTAAATTTTTGATGAATTATTGAAAAGCATAAGTAATTATTGTAATTTTAAACTATTTATAGTTAGTTTGAAAATAGAAGAAATTCATAAAAAATTTTATGAATGATGAAAAATTATGTAACTTGGTGAAAAATCTTATAATATTATTTTATAATTTTGGAAAGTTTTAATAAATTATTGAATAACAGAAATATTTATTGTATTTTAAGCTATTTGTGGTTAGTTTAAAAATAGAGGAAATATTTTGAATTCTATTTGAAAAATATTATAATAATATAAGATTAATATTGATGATGTTTTAATGATATAAAAGTATGTGAAGTTAGTATTTCTTTTGAAGCTATTAAATGATAGTTTTTATGAATAGAAATAATTATAGAAAATTGTTGGATAATCTGAAAAATGTGAAAATTATTTGGAAAGTTCAGAATCATATTTCTAAATATTTTAAAAGTGTTAGTAAGCTCATGAGGTGTCGGGATGTAAACGCACAAGTAACGAATGCGTTATGATATAAAGACAAAAATAATATTTTTGTTAAAGTAAAAATGGTAATAATATCAAAAAAATAGTGGATTGTCATATATGAGGTTTTAGATTTCTCAAGTTTTATTATTCACTTCTAAAGTTTTGGAATATGAATAATGATTTTATGTGATAAATAAAGATAACTTGAATGAATAATGAATTATTAGTTGGTTTTTATGTTATTTGAGATAAATATGATTTGGTGTTGATCCCTACTTTTAATAGAATTTAAATTGTTTATTGTAATGTATTGATTTGATTCTTACGTAAGAAGTCACTCTGTCTTTCATTCAATAATTGTCACAATAGTTATTGCATAGTGACTCATATTATTTGATATTATATAATTATATCAGTTGGAAGTATTGTGAGTCTATGTTAATAATTGTGAATAATTGTTGAAATATTGAAAATATGTAAATAATTGATGAATAAAAGGTGTTGATTAAAGATAAGTATGATATGCAGATGTTTGTTCAATTATTTTTTTTTATAAAAGTAAGTTTGGCAGGACTTGTCGACACTCTACTTTTTCTTAAGTAGTATGTACCACAACTCTATCATTGAACTAATTTTGTTAAAACGTGTACAAGTTGATTTAATTTTCTCGGTGGGACCAAAAATTCCACTACCATTATTATATACCTTATTTGGTTATTTTGTCAAAGAAGGTGTGCTAGTTGTTTACTAAATTTCAATATAAATAGGTTGCCCGATTGAGCAACTAAACACACACCATCACTACACTAAAAATATAAAATTCTTTTACTACAATATTGTGAGTATTTCTATTGAGTGTAATGTTACTCTAAGTGTAGATAAGGAATGCAAGCATTGTTTAAGTTGATCAATTTCATAGAAAGCAGAATCAAGTCACATGCTAAGGTAAGGGATATCATTATTGTGGTAAGGGGGTATCATTTTTATGGTAAAAGGAATATCATTTTCTTTCATACTCCATATTATGGTAATATATTATTATTCGTTTATTCAGTTTATCATTAAATGGTGAAAAGTCCTGAAAGGATTAGAATATCCTTAATAGTTTGTACTTCATCTAATATTATGTTAGCAATTTGGACTCTGGATAATTAAGTTGAAAATCACTAAGATCTATGTTATCTTATTATTCTGATTATTTATGTTTATTCATTATATATATATCATTGTCATCATTGTCATGCTTATATTGTGATGAAAGTCCTCTTTTGTCTTACGTGCAAAGATGGACTATTGATTGGCATGATTATGACCAGGAATTATTCGGTATAATCATGACCATTGGTGAAAGCACGAATATCCTTGGCCTTTAGTGCATGGATAATTGAACTTTAACTAGGCACATTTAGAAGGGGGGTTGAATATGTGTAGGAGCAATCTATGACAAATTTTTTAAACTTTAAATCAAAAATTTATTAAATTATGTCTACTATATTGATTAATTGGTTTCTTTGAATTAATATAATCTCTTGAATTGACTAAATATTCTCTTTGAATTTATAACTTAACTAAAATACTTGGTGTTAAAGAATTATCTTAATATAATGCAAATATTCAAATTTTAATTATTAAGATAATTAAATGGCTTACGTGAGTAATTAAAGTAAAAGCAAGTAGTAATATCAATACTAAGATTTTTTACGTGGTTAAATTTATTACCCTCTATAATAATAGCCTAGTCCACGTCCAATACCAACTAGTATTGGAGACTCACTTTATTTATCTTTATAAATAAACACTGATTACAAAACAGATTCTTACAAAAATTTATTAACAATTAATTTCTCTTGAGCACTCTTGCTTCTTGAGCACTCTTGCTCCTTGTGCACCTATGCACTCTTCAAGCATTTTTGCTTCCTTGAACCTGTTTGTAAACCTTTTCTCTAATCCACTAGGATTAAAACCTTTAGACTACACTTAGTCTAAAATAGAAATTTAATACAAATATAGAGGTCTATGATCAATGCAAGAATAATCAATTTAACAATTAAAGGCTCAACTATATGCAATGATCAATTAGCACACACAAAGATAAACAATTAATTTCTTACCAAATACTAGCTCAAAGATATCAAAAATAAATTGCTTAGCTACTCAAATGTTTGCACCAATAAAATCAAGTTTCTCGATAATGCTACTCTACGAATCAAAAGGTCAATGGTCAAAGCCACGTCTTTTAAATGACTACTCTTCTAAAAGGAAAACTTTTAACTAAAAAGTTATGGGGAGTTACAGCTCATTATTGGGCATCATGCAACCAATGGATGTGTGACACATCACTGATTATGCAGAGTTAGAAGGAACTGCCTTAAAGATAATTTCAAATCTGCAGACAGTTACCAAAAGCTATCGAACCTTTCTCCCTCCCATTTTCAAAACCATAGAATCCTCTCAAGAGCCAAAATCGATTAACCCTTCAGAGCCTTAACAAATCACTATAATCCATCTCTTATAAACTTCTCTAAATCAAATACCCACATTATTGAACCGCTTTCAAATGGAAAAGCGGCATGTAATCACCGGCATTATTTCGGAACCAAATCGTTTGAGAAATCTGAAAGGAAGTTCAGGGACATTCTCGAGCTTGTGAAGAAGGCTGGATTCTCAGAATGCCTTGAGGTAAGTACTCGAGTATACATCGACCTGGTTAAAAAGTTCTACTCAAACGTCTCCATAAACTCCGGAACCCTGTCTACCAAGGTTAAAGGTCAGTCTCTGAAGTTGAAATCTTCTGACCTCAATTAGTGCCTAGGTTTTCCTAACCAAGGGCTGAAGAACCTGGATGATGTTAATACTGAACAAGCAAAGGAGTTCATGGGGTACCAAAGAAACCCTAGCCTAAAAGACATGAAGAAAAAGGAGTTTCCAGAAGAGTATGGGTTCCTTGCTGAAATAGTTGGAAAATGCATACTGTGCAAGAACACTGCACATGACACAATGATCGACCAACAGTTAAAGATAATGTCAGCAATAGTTTTGAAGAAACAAATTGACTTTGGAGCTATCTTGTTCGATCAAATCTCCAAGTGGATAGAGAAAGCTGAGAAGAAGAAGTCCACTGAAAAACCTCTGACTAAGGTGTTTCATGGTAGACTGTTGAGTATTGTGCTGAAGAAGAAGCTAGGAGGAAAAATCAAGGATGATGAGGGAGAACCTTTGAATGTGCACAAAGTGATGACTCCACAATTATTTGTGAACTGGAAGAAGAACCCAAAAGGAGAGCGAGAAGAGGCGACAATAGGGAGCAGTGTAGTAAAGCCTCTGCAAGGAAGAGAAAAGCAGGAAGAAGCGAGAGAGCTCGAACGAGTCGATGACTCGGTACCGATCAATCAATCCGCCCTTGAAGAAATCTAAAGGTGTGAAGAAAACAAAAGCCCCATCAAGAAGTCTCTCCTCAAAGGACAAGGATAAAGAAGAAAAATTCCTAAGCGCTTAGGAACAACAAAGAGGAAGCGAAGAAGTTGCTTCAAGGGCGATCGAAGAAAGCTAAGGTGGAAGACAAACCAGCCTCAGCTTCTCAAAATAGTACATCTGCTGAAGAAAAGGACGTAGAATCAGCAGAAGGAAAAGAAACAGATGTCAAAGCAGATCCCAACAATGAAGATGAAGCTAATGTGATGAGAGAAATTGCAGCATCTGCTGATGAAGAGGAATGCTCAAGCCCTGTAGCTAATTCTCAGAGCTGTCACTCTGATGATGAAGAAGAAATTCAAAATGACCCAATTCCATCCCCAACTGCAACTGTCCCAACAAACCCAGATAATGGGTCAGATAATGATGATTCAAGAGAAGAAGAAAATGCCCCCTCAATTCCAGAAAGCCCCTATGATGACTTAGAAGGTGATGATGTGAGACCCCAGATTTTATGAATAAAGATTTAATTTTCTCAAAATATTTTTTTGAATATTATGGTGTGGATTTGATATAATGTTATAGTTATGGGTAGTATTTATAAATTTTGCAAAGTATGCAAGTAGTCATATTATATTCGATTGGTCGGGGAATATTTGTTTTATCAGGGAATATTCGTGCAACGACACAATCATTAGTGGACCCCGCAACAGAATTATTGTCGGATTGAGAAAACGACAAAAATATTTTATGAAAATAACGGCGGAAGTTTTACCGAATTATCTTGTTGAACTACTTTCGGTAGTAAAAGAAATACTGATGTCTGGCATTGGTTGCATAGTAGCACACGGTATTGATTATAGATGCTTACGTGATAAGTCACTTAGTTTTGTTTTATTGGTATTATTAATGTAATAAAACAAAATACTTTTATAAAGTTATTTTATAAATAGAATATATTGTATTTTATTATGCATAGTGTTGCATAGTGTCTGCATAGTGTTTTGTATAGTAATTTTTTTTTTATAAAACAGAATACTTTTATAAAGTTATATGTTTTATTAGACAATAATTAGAATATATTATATTTTATTATGCATAGTATTTGCATAGTGTCTACATAGTGTTTTGCATAGTAAAATCTTTTTTATATAAAAAGCAGAATACTTTTATAAAGTTATACATTTTATTAGACAATAATTAGAATATATTATATTTTATTATGCATAGTGTTTGCATAGTGCCTGCATAGTAAAATCTTTTATAAAGTTATTCGTTTTATTAGATTATAAATAGAATATATTATATTTTATTTAAAAGATTTTGCTTTAAATATGGACCGTCAGATTAAAGTAAATCAATCTGGACCGTTCATGAATTAGTTACTATCACGATCCATTTTTCTATAAATAGAAGCTCATTCATTCATTATTTCTTTACGAATTCACTGAAACTCTAGAGAGATAAACTATAGAGAGAAAGAAGAAAAGTATTCTGCTACTTCACTACTCATATATTCAGTACTCTTCTTCTTAAGGTAAGGGATATTATTTGTTGTACTCGTTAGGGGTATTCCTTCTTTCTTATTGGTGAAATTCTTTTGTGGTTCCATTCTTTATTATTCTGTTGGAATAACCTGTCTATGCGAAGTACCGCATGCATGGTGATTTTTGTTATTATTCCGTTCTTTATTATTACATTTGGAACATCACCGCATGCGTACTTTTTTACGCATGATTTGGTTTAAGTTAATTATTATTGTTAGAATAACTTGTCTATGCAAGCACCGCATGCGTGGTGATTTCTTTTGTTATTCCATTCTTTATTATACTCGGTTGGTTAAAGTTTTGACTTCTATACTCCATGAAATTAGTGGAATATCCTTGATATTTGCGCTTCATCCGATATCTTTTCATGGAAATATTATTACGAGCATTCTTGAATTTTTACTCTACAAAGCGATTATCATGTTGACAATTTGGGCGTTATTAGTTCTGAATAAATTAATTCTTGAACTTGTTTTATTGAATTCTTATATCATTGTCATCATCCTCATGTTTATATTTTTTTGAAAGTCATCTGTGGCCTGTAGTGCATAGATGGACTTGGTATGATTATGACCAGGGATTATTCAGTGTAATCATGCCCGTAATGTTACAAATGATGTGAAAAAAGTCCTTATTGGCCCGTAGTGCATTGATGGACAATTTTTGGTATGATTATGGCTATGGATTCTCTTTGGCCGTAGTGCAACGATGAATTATTTTATGGCATGATCAGGACCATTGATGAAAATATGATTATCTTAAGCCGTAGTGCATGGATAATTCGTGGTCGTGATACTAAAGAATATCCTTGGCCGTAGTGCAGGGGTGATTCGATGGTGTGGATTATTTATTAAGCTGAGTCCCAACGATAATAAGTGATGAAAAACCTTTTAAATCATAGAAGATAGTAGATTTTATTCCCTACTTGACTCTTCTAATGGATTGCTTGTTCCGCTTGATAGTTATTATATTTTATCAGTTTAAGACTGTTGAAGGCTAACGATAAATTATTCTGCATTATCTTAGTCATAATATTTCTTACTGGGCTAGTTGAGCTCACCCTTTCTTTCTTTGTTCTCTTCTGTGAAATGAGAAGCGTGGGCGAATGGGACTAATCGGAGAACAGAGTGATGGTCCTAGATGGTGCATTAGTAGTCCTCACTATTCTGTGAAATAGTGTGATAATAATTGTAATGAGGACTCCTTTTGAATTTGTTTACTCTCTAGTAGACAATATTTGTATTCAAACTCACAGTTTATGTTTTGTCGTATTGTACACGACAGTTGTATTATTAAGTTGTATTTGAATTCTGTACCATGTATCTGGCGACTCAAGATGGGTGATGTATACCTAATTTTGGAGGCGTCACAGATGAGTCCAAAGAAGAAGGATCTGCCCCTGCTAGTGCTGAATTACAAAGAAGTCTGTCTGTTGAACTAGAGGAGTCAGAGTCTGAAGAAGAAGAGAAGTCTGACTCTCCCATAGCTGAACCTCCAAGTAGAAGGAAGAGCTACAGACTGCAAGCAAAATTTGCCTCCAAGAGGAAAAGTAATCAATCAAATGCCCCCATTGAATTAAGTGATGATGAGTCTGCATCACAGAAAGATAGTGCTGAGGATAGGACCAACAATGCAGAAAATGAATCAGAGGAAGATCTTGATGAAGAAATTTCTAAGAATGAAATGCAGCAAGAGGGATTCTCTGCTGAAAATGATCAAGAAAGATCTGGCTTCGAGAGAGAAGGGATTGAAGAAGATTCTGGTTCTGCACCTCAGGAAGAAGTCGAACAAGAAGATTATCCAGTTCTCTCTCCTACAAGATTTAGCAGAAGGATCGTAGTGGAAGTTTCAAATGATCTACCAGATGCTCCATCAGAGAGATGGGTGAACTATAGAAGTGAAGCGACTCGAGGTAGTAAGAATGACTACCTTTGACATAGCCAAAAACTGGAACAATATGGAGCTAGACTGCTCAACCATTCTCTAAAATCCTGACGACTTATTGATGAGATGGTTCTTCTAATGGATGCCATGGCTAAAGGCCCACACTGAAAGAGATGGAAGCTATCTCAGTTGGTGCTTCTCTCACTTTCCAAGCATGGAACTGGTGGCTCAGAACTTTCCAAGAGTAAAGAAGTTTGCAACCAAACTGATCAAAGACCAGCCCCACTTCAAAGTCTATCGTCATGCTGAAAATCTCTATATCCCCTACGATCGTAGAGTGGATTCTGAAGGACGAAGAGTCTTGACCAAGGAGCTAAATGTAGAGTCTGTTCACTCTACTGCTGATGATGTTCAAGCCCAAAACCAAAAGCCTCCTTATGCTCAAGCACTACTATCAGACATTCCCTCATCCTCAACCAGTGATTGAAACTCAACAATTATTCAGATTCTCCAGACTTTCAAAAATCTGTCTAAGGATTAAAATCGTAGAGTCCAAACTGATGCTTAACCAGCTGCTGCCCAACAAAAGGATCAAACTACTTTGGAGCAGGAAATATAGAAGAGTTCTGATGATCTAAGCGAGAAAATATCTTTGCTCACTAAAGAATCACAGAAGCTGACAGTAGCAGGAGATAATTCCTTCCAGCACAAGCTTCAAGCTACTATGGCTGATGTATCTCTCAAACTCTAAGAGAGAGATAACATCTATCAGAAGGCCATACAAGATCAAATGGTTGAAGCTCTACGAGTTCAGAAGGCAAATAAAGAGCAGATTCAAGCCCTATCTGACAAGATTGACGACCTAAAGCAGTCCTTCTCAGTGCAACTTGAGCTAGGTCAGCAGGAACTCAAGTTTGAAGTTGCCAACTCCTCCTACCTGATGAAGTAGCTTATGACCAACATGGAGCAGCTCTCTCAAATGATTGATGACAAAAAGGAGGAAAAAAAGAGGCATAGAAAGAAGATGAGCAAGAGGCACTCAAGGAAGAGCAGAGGAGGGATAACAGAGAAGAAGTCAAAGAAGATGATAGCAGCTGCAGCAGAAAAAGAATCATCATCTGAGGGGGAGCCAAAAGATGATGATCACATGATCACAGAGTCTGAGGGGGAGCATGATCAGAAAGATGCTGAAGGGGAGCTAAGCAAAGACAAAAGGTCATCATCTCAGGGGGAGCGAGGGAAAGAAGAACAATCAGATGAGTAACTGATCAGCAAACATCCTAGAAACATATAAGGAGCCAAAGAGGTACATCTCTAACTAGTTAGGTATGTTCTGGATCCAGGATGTAGAATGTCTTAATATATAAATTGCCATATCAATATAAATGACATTCATGATTATCTGTTTTAGAAATACAGCTGCTCACTGTATATAAGATTCATTCATAACATGCATATGCACTTATTATTTTTGTCATAATCAAATAGGGGGAGATTGTCAGGAATAAACATGTGAATGATATTCCTAATTAATATATGATTTGATTATGATATATGTGAATGAATATGCAAGTATGATTGCATTAAGAAAAGCTGTAAAGTCCTTTGATAGATAATAGAAATATATGTACAAGGACTTAGAATAAAATTGATCAAATATGTTAGGTTGATCCTACATAAGCAAAACAGCTTTTTAAAGTCCTTAAAAAGAAATGATGTACAAGGACTATAAATATAGAAAGATCAAGCTTGTTAGGTTGATCTAATAATGTAATAGATAGGCTTGTCTGATCGTCGAGCACTGCACCAGAAGTCGTAGTCTGCCAGGAGAGTCAAGGTTAACTCGAGAGCTATCGAGGCAGAATAAGAGTATGCAAGATAGTAGATCTCGGAGTTCGTAGACTGCCAGGGGAAACGAAGAAGGACCGTAGTGTGTCGAGTAGAGCTTCCTCGGGATCATAGTGTGCTGAGGAAGTCATGTTCAGAATCAAAGAAGACAGCCTGCCTATGAGCCGACCGATCATCTGTCAAAGCCAAGACAGGATCGTAGACTACACTTTGAGTTCGTAGAGTCTATTGATTACATACAGAGATCGTAGTCGAGCAAGATCAGATGAAGACAACAGGCACAAGGTAGAAACTGTAGTGTCAAGATCTGATCTCAGGATCGTAGTGTCTGCACAGCCGAAGCTGAATCGTAGAATGCAGAACTACGACCTCAACAGAAGTGCTCACAATGCATAGGCAGAATCGTAGAGAAAGTATGATTCTCAACTAATGAGCACTCCTAGAATATCCAAAAGAACAAAGCCTCTGGTTGGTACTGCAAAGATACTTCCTACCTGAAGGGAACCAGAGAGCACTTAACGAATGGCATGCAAGCTAAAAGAAGATCTAAGCACCAATCTAATTGATGAATGGGTAGTATACCCATAATTTGGATATATTTAGACTTAAATTAGTGCATTCTTAAGTTATTTAGTAGCATTTTTATTGTGTTTATATCTTATTTGGCAGATTTGGAAGCTGGAAGGGCAATTATGGGAATTTCAAGCATTGAAGGGCAATTTTGTAATTTCAATGAAGTCCAGTAGAGAGGCGCTGAAATTATACTATCCTCGTGGCAAAGGTATTTGAG
The DNA here is from genome assembly GCA_020205605.1 of Panax ginseng. NCBI lineage: Eukaryota > Viridiplantae > Streptophyta > Magnoliopsida > Apiales > Araliaceae > Panax > Panax ginseng. Next base: position 79,763,215 of record CM035127.1, on the reverse strand, counting down.
CCTCAGCAGCGTTAATAGGATTAAGCGCGTTTGACTTCTGGTTGCCTATTAAGGGCTAATAATAAAACCTAATTGGGAGAGGATTGTGGGGGACTATAAAAAGAAACTAATTGCTGAGTTAAAAGGGGGATTGGATTTATTTTTGGCAGAGAGGATTGAAGGAGCTTTTCCATTGAAGATTACAGGAGATTACTTGGAGCTTCAAGATTGGCTACAGAGTTTCTTCTTTTTCTCCTTATTTTTTATTTGTAATTCTTTAAGGATGATTTATCAACAAATAATGATTCTTATTTCCGTGATGAACTAACTCTTTAATTAAGATTTCAATTGAACCTTTTATGATTATAACTTAGTTATTCTGTCGTTATAATTATTTATGTTGAAGTGGATTGTTTATCATGTTTTGATTTTAGTGATTAATTATTTGGCCAATAATTAGTGTGTTACTCTAGAAGGAATTGGGAGAGGAATTCTAGGGTTAGAACTAGACATGATGACATGTGACTCAGTTATTTACACGGTAAATAATTAGGTTTGTGAATTGAATGGAAATATCATTCACTTCACCGCATGTAACATATAAGGAATTGGGAATTTGGAAAGAGTTTAATCCAATTGTTTTGCATAGGAATATAGCAAGGTTAATCTGGGTTAAATAGAAAGTCAATTGATCACTTGGAAGAGGGCTTTTGGCATTTGAAAATTCTCATTAACAATCCATGAGACATAGTAATTGGGATGATTAGATAAGCGATTTATAATTCATAATTGGGGATATTGAAGTCTTAATATTTCCTACCGTAAGTCATTCACTCAAGTAATAGCTTAGTTAATTGTTTATCTTAGTACGGTATCTTTAAGTGTTTAATTTTGAGTTAATAATTGAGGAAAATCGCAATTTCTCGTTGTTTGAATAAAATTGAATTGATATAGTATTAGTAGTTGAAATTTATTAATTAGAACTCCACGTGGGAACGATACTCAACTTATCACTTTATTACTTGTTGACCACGTATACTTGCGTCTTTGTGTGTAACTAGATTTTACTCAACAAGTTTTTTGGTAATTCTTGGGGACTTCTTTTATTAATATTAATTTCATATTAGTTATAATCAATTCGATTTTAATTTGAACACTACTTAATCTTTCTTCTTGGATTGGCGAGGAATTCGTGTATATGCACACTAGATCGAAAAGCTAGAAAGGAACTTCTTACGATATCTGACAACCTTGAGAAGGAGTTCGAGACGATGCGGTTGAATAGTGAGGTGATACATTTGGAAGAAGAACCGACAACCCAAGAATTACTCGTGAACATGGCGGAGAACGACGAGAAATCACTTAGGGATTACATACGCCAAATATTCTGATTTCTGATCAAGTATTAAGAGGCCAAGCAATCAATGCGAAGCAGTTTCGAGATAAAAGCCGGATCAATTCGGATCTCTGAGAATACATGCCGGTTTGGGGGTAATTCGATGAGGCGATCCTAATGAACATATCTTGAGTTTCTTGGAAGTTTGCGATACCTTCAAATTTAACAATGTATCGGAAGACGCTTATAAGGTTGAGGATGTTCCGTTTACTTTAAAAGATAAAGCACGAAAGTGGCTACACTCCTTGCCTCTGGATCAATCACCACATGGGATGACTTAGCTCAAAATTTTTAGCTAAGTTCTTCCCACCAACGTAATCGGCAAAACTACTTGAACGACATTCATACTTTCGCACAACTTGAGTCGAATCGTTATATGAGGCGTGGGAAAGGTTTAAGGATATGCTCTCGTAAGTGCCCTCATCATGGAATTCGCGAGTGGATGCAATTGGGGATATTTTGTGATGGTTTGCACGCATCCACGAGGTCTAGTATTGATGTGCAGGGGGAGGGCGATTATGTCCAAAAATTTTGATGAGGCGTATCAATTGTTAGAAACAATGGCCACCAACAACTATCGAGGGCCCATGGCGAGGACCAACCACCTAAAAAGCATCAGGAAAATATGAAGTGGGCCTTATTATGGCATTAAACAAAGACAAGTACGCAATAGCTAAGCATATAGAAATATGGCATCCACAAGCCACACAATGAGTAGCGATGGTTTGTGAGTTGTGTTTTGGGGTCATGCTACGGATCAATGTGCCATAAAGTCGGAATCAAAGACAGTTAAGTAGGAAATTATAATCGTTCAACCCAACCGTATCCTACCCAAAATGCTTATAATCCAGGTTGGAAGAATCATCCAGGGTTCTCCTGGAGTAACAATCAAGTTGCAGCTCAACCACCTAGATAACAACACACCTCCGGATTCCAAAATCAACCTCAACAACCAGAGAGGGTATCAAGTTGGGAAGCAGCCTTGGAGAAATTTATTAGAGCCTCTTACAAAAAGAACGAGGAACAAGACAAGAAATTGAATCAATTAGATATGACGTTGCAAAGCCATGGGGCATCGTTAAAGAATCTGGAAAATCAATTGGGACAAATAGCACATGCATTGAATACCCGATCCACCAGAGGCAGCTTAGGTGATCGAGAAATAAATCAAGGCAGAAATGAGCCTTTGCGAAAGCAATAATTCACGAAGTGGGAAGGAGCCGCAACGATTAAGGATAAGGACAAGGGGATAACGCAACAAGCAAAGCGAGAAGAAGTTGTGGAAAGCGGAAAGATAAAGAGGAAATAGGAGAGGAAAATGCAAGGGTCATCTACAACAATGCCACCCATACCATATCCGCGAGAGATTTGAGAAATCCAAGTTAGATAAGCGGTTTTAAGATTTTTGGATATTTTTAAAAATTGCATATCAACATCCCATTCGTAGAAGCTTTAGAACAAATGCCGAAATTACGCTAAGTTCATGAAGGATGTCTTTATCAAAGAAAAAGAAGCGGGGATTTTGAAGCGATTGGCGCTAGCAGAAGAATGTAGCGCAATTATTCGAGAACAAGTTACCTCCTAAGTTGAAAGATCCGGTAGCTTTTCTATTCCATGCGACATTGGTAATCGCCGGAAAGCGGCTGTGTGATTTGGGGGCGATATTAATTTGATGCCATTATCGATCTCACAGTCAATTCGGGCTCCAAGCACCTAAACCGACAAATATCGGTTCTTGTTAGCGAGACCGATCGATTCACATATCCACGAGGTATCGTTGAAAGCGTATTAGTAAGGGTGGATAAATTCATCTTTCCAAAGAGACTTCGTTATCTTGGATTGTGAAGTAGATACGGGCGCCCATCATTCTCGGACGACCATTCTTAGCAACAGGGGAGAGCGTTAATCGGCGTGCAAAAGGAGAATTAACGATGAGAGTTAACGATCAACAAGTCACTTTCAATGTGTTTAAAGCAATGTCGTATCCAAAGGAAAAAGGTGAGTGTTTGCGGGTGGATGTAATGGAGGAGATAGTGAATCACAAGATTTCTTTGTAATTACTCGAGAGGATCCGATAGAATCCATGATGGTTAGAACCGAAACGACGATAGTGCGGAGGCGAGATAATGAAAGCAGGTCAAATGGCTAGACACACCATCATTCTGGGAAAATAATCAACCATTCGACACCCTTGAAAGGCCTAAAGCGGAAGAAAAAAGTGCAAACCCTCGATAGAAGTGCCACCGATTGTTGGAATTAAAGCCACTCCCTCTCATCTTGAATATGCTTACTTAGGGAAAGACTCGACTCTACGGTTATTGTTTCGACAACGTTAAGCGACACCCAAAAAGAAAAATTACTACGAGTTCTCTGCGAGTTCAAAAGCGGCGATTGGGTGGACTATAGCGAACATTCGAGGTATTAGCCCTCTTTTACGTATGCACAAGATTTTAATGGAAGAGGATCAAAACCAACCATTGAGATGCAACTGTGAAGGTTAAATCCCATTATGAAAGAGGTGGTGAAGAAGGAAATTATAAAATGGTTGGATCTTGGGGTATTATCTACCCAATCTCAGACGATTCATGGGTAAGTCCTGCATGCGTGTGTGTACCAAAAAAAGGGGCATAAGCTGTGGTAAAAATGAAGCGCATGAGCTTATCCAGACTATTTATTACAATTTGGAGAGTATGTATGGATTACCGTAAGTTGAATAAAGCCACACGCAAGGATCACTTTCCTTTAGATTCATTGATCGAGATGTTGGGCGGAGTTAGCGGGACATCAATTCTCTTGTCGTTAGATGGATATTGCAGGTACAATCAAATTGCCATAGCACCGGAAGATCAAGAAAGACCACGTTCACATGTCCATACTGATACGTTTGCATTCCGGTATATGTCATTTGGTTTATGTAATCTGTGTGGCGACCTTTCAACATATTTGTATGATGGCAATCTTTTCCGATATGTAATGAAAGCGAAATTTAGAGGTGTTCATGGATGATTTCTCCTTGTTGGCGATAGTTTTGACTCGTGTTTGAATAATCGATCTTGGTGTTAAAAAGATGTGTGGAGACTAACACGGTACTTAATTGGGAAAAATGTCATTTTATGGTACAAGAAGGGGTTATTACGGGACATAAGGTTTCCGCGATCCGGATTGGAGGTGGATAGAGGCGAAGATTGATACAATTGAGAAACCGCCTCCTCCTTTATATCTGTAAAAGGCATTGAGTTTCTTGGGACATGCGGGGGGTTCTATAGGCGCTTTATTAAAGATTTTTCAAAATCTAAAACCCCTATGCTCACTCTTGGAGAAAGATGTACCGTTTAAGATGGATCGTGCATGCATCGAGGCATTTGAGGTATTAAAGAAGAAATTGGTCTCTGCACGGTCATTGTAGCCTTGGATTGGTCTTTACCTTTTGAATTGATGTGCGACCTTGGTGATTACGCGGTGGGAGAAGTATTGGGACAACGTCATGATAAGATTTTTCATACTATCTATTACTCTAGTAAGACATTGGCGGATGCCAATTTGAACTACACAACAACCGAAAAGGAATTACTTGCGGTGGTGTTTGCTTTTGACAAATTCGGAGCTTACCTCCTCGGCACTAAGGTAATTGTCTACTCGATCATTCAATTTATTAAATATCTCGATTGAGAAGAAAGATGCTAAACCACGATTAATACGGTGGAATCTTGTTGTTACAAGAATTTGATCCGGAGATCCGGGGATGAAAAAGGTCTGAGAGAAAATCAAGTGGCGGATCATCTGTCTCGGTTGGAAAATAAAAAGGAGCAGAAAGAAGACAACTCGATTGATTAATGAGGAATTTCCGGATGAGCAACTATTAGGGTAACTACCATATCTTGCCTTGGTATCTTTGACTATGTCAACTATGTGGTTGCCAAGTGTTACCGCACGGATTTGACATCACAACAACGGAAGAAGTTTCTCCACGATGCGAAACAATATTTTTGGGATGAACCATTTTTTTTTAAAGCATATGCGAGATCAAATGATAAGGCGTTGTGTACCTCACGAAGAAATGGATAGTATATTTAGCCCACTTGTCACTCCTCGATTACGGAGGTCATTATTCCGATGATCGATCACAATGACTAAAGTACTACAATCGAGATTCTTACGGCCTCTTTATTCAAAGATGCTTATCTCTTTGTGCTAAAAATGCGATCGATGCCAACGCGTGTAGGTAATATCTCTAAAGCGCAATGAAATGCCACTTAACACAATTTTAGAGGTGGAACTATTCGACGTGTGGGGTATCGACTTTATGGGACCATTCCATCTTCATTTGAATAATCGTTATATCTTATTAGCGATCGATTATGTTTCCAAATGGGTAGAAAGCATGGCGTTACCCACGAATGATGCCAACGTTGTCACCCGATTCTTAAAGAAAAACATTTTACCGATTTGGGACACCAAGGGCTATAATAAGATGATGAGGAGCATACTTACAGTAACAAGCGATTCACTAAATTGTTTGTCAAATATGGAGTTCGTCACAAAATTACAGCTGCATATCACCCACAAACCAATGGCCAAGCAGAGGTGTCGAATCGGGAAATTAAGAGGATCCTGGAAAAAGTAGTCAATCATCACGAAAAGATTGGGCGTTGCGTCTTGACGACGCTCTATGGGCTTATCGAACAGCGTACAAAAACCCGATCGGCATGTCCCCGTACAGAATGGTCTTTGGAAAGGCATGTAATCTTCCGGTCGAGCTAGAACATAGTGCACACTGGGCCATTCGGAAATTAAACTTTGATCTAGAAGCGGCGGTGAAAAGCAGTTCTGCAGTTGAGCGAGATGGATGAATTCGGGTTCAGCGCCTCACGAAAAACGCTAAGCTATACAAGGAGAAAGTCAAATCTTGGCACGATAAAAAAATTCTCGATAGAACATTCGCACCGGGCCATCAAGTACTACTGTTCAACTCACGCTTGCGTCTATTTCCAGGAAAATTGAAATCCAGGTGGTCTGGACCATTTGTAGTCATATCTGTCACTCCACACGGAAACATTGAGGTTGAGGAACCGAATTCAAAGCGTACATTCAAGGTCAACGGTCAACGTCTGAAACACTATTGGAGCGGACCAATCGAACGCCAAGCTACGGTCCAGTACCTCTCAGACCCAGTGGACAACTGACCAACACCGCAAAGTCGGGCTGACGACTGTAAACCAAGCGCTTCTTGGGAGGCAACCCATGCAGTTCCATAACTTTTTCGTTTTATTTGATTTTATGCCTCTTAGAGTTAAACTTTTCTTATTTTCTTTGTTATTACAGTAGTAGAAGACTCCAAGTTTATTAAACTAATTCCTACCTTTGGGTCCGGTATGCACGCATACTGTGTCAATTCCCAGTGCCCGGGCCCACATCACCCGAGATCGGCGGCCTTGGCGCTAGGCTCCGAAAGGTGAAGACGAAGGCCCAGTATACTGGCGCTAGGCTCAGCCGAAAACAAGGCCAGCGCCCGTGTCTTCCGATTCAAACCCAGCGCCCGTGGCTGAAAGCATCAATCGATTCTTGCCCGGCCTTGGCGCTCCAAGAAGATTATAACCCAGCCCGTGGCTTGGTGGCTGAGGTCGATTAGACCTTGTACTTTAAAACCTTGCAGTGCCCCTTCACCCCAAATTCCTTCCACACGGCAAGACAAAGCGTGGTTGGTCACCCTCTCTCCATCTTCATAGCACAAAGTCATAAACTTTGGATAATTGTCTTCCACTCATCCACCCGCATCAATCCCTTCCTTTCATATTGGTCGTCGCATCTTGTGTGCGAATTCTACTCCTCCAACTTTTTAAAAGTAACAAAGGTATGATTTGATGTGTTTTTCAATTATTGAATTAAGATGCTCTTCATTCGTGATTCTTGTCATCCTGAAATCTAATGGAGCATATAGATAACGCATTGATGTGTGGCGTACTCCTACACCACAGATTCATGCACGCTATATGCATGGCATGAATAAATGAGGAATTAATAATGGATTGAACAAGTTCTCGATTCTTTATCTAGGTGTTTGATAAATTGTGCGACTCAATAATCTGTGTAACTTACATACTCGCTTGCTTTTATGCCTCACCCCCTGCGTTCTCACACTACCAAGATTTTATACAATTCTATGTCTTCGCTAGGCGCACATTTATCCAACCGTACATTCTTTTAAAGCTAAACTATGAATATGTTTTATTTTGAAATTCTCGACATGGCATCCAAGCGTCATCGCAGCTCGAGTGGTCCGGCCGCTTCAACTTCCATGCCAAAATTTGGACAAAGAGAGCGTTTTGTTAGTGTTATGCTCAAGAAAAACGCTTCTGTTACCGCGTAGCCACCCGCTCACTAGTCCCCGACAGGGTCTCAAATCCCGATCAAAACAAGGATGGAGACATAGCGATGATGATTCTTTGGCGAATTGGTTCGTCCTCACCGAAACGACTGACATAGCGATGATTGCGGTGGTCAAAGAATTCTATGCCAACTTGCACTGAGCATGACCATTATGGGGTGTTTGTCAGAGGTAAGACAGTGGAATTTGGCGAGGAGGATATCAATGGGTGCTATCAACTACCCTTAGAGGGCCTTCATGATGAATATGCTCGCCTAGTGAGTGATGGGCGGACTATGAAAAGATTATTCGGGAGGCTGTGTCGTCAACGGGCACTACTTGGTCCATCCATGAGCTTGGCAAACATGACCTTCCCATTGTCTCACCTCGATCTATATGGAAAGGCATGGTATGCCTTCATATCTGTGAAATTGATGCCTGCACACATGTGAGTCACGTCACCAAAGAAAGGTCGTGTCTTTATTATACTCCATCATACAAGGCCTACGAATCGATGTCGGCCATCTTATTCAAACAATCGATGCTCGCGCATCTCTGGCGGGACCACGGGAGGTTACCACATCCGTCCCACGATCTGCGTCTTATGTCTTTAAGTTTGGGGTCAAATGGAAATCGAGACGAGATGATTCAAACTCCTATGCCCGTGTTGGACCACAACTTGATCCGTCGTTATAAAGTGTGGTCCGGGTGGCGCTTAATCACCCTAGGGGACTTGGGTTTCATTATCCCCACGTTACGTCTCCACGAGCCCCACCACCTCGAGCTCCCCCCTCCTTACGACCCCTCGACAATTTGCTCATCGAGGGTGTGGTCCCGGTATCCCGGCAATGGAGATAGGCAATTTGGTTTTACAACATTGAGTCCCAGAATGTGCGCTTATCGGAATGTCAAGACGTGATTTACAAGTATTTAGTCGACCAATTTCTTTGCCTGAGAATGCCGCGACCATCGAGACCCATCCGGAATTCCACTTAGCCATTTCCCTACGGCTCAGATTTCGCCGAAGATTTCCCGTCCGATCAAGAGATGAGCGAGGACGATGATGCTCCCCCAGAAGAATAAATTCGTCAGGGAAGTCCTCTGTTTTATTTTGACTTATTTTTTTTTTTTCGCATGAGGACATTGCTCTAGCTTAGTTTGGGGGTGGTTACGTTTTATTTTCACCAGTTGTAGTTTATTATTAGTTTGTGGATTGATTATTAGTAAAGTTGCATTTAGGATTGCATGTTAATTCCAGTTTTTGAGAGTGCGTATATCTGGGGCCAATGAGGAAAGTAGAATTGCATGAACACGTCTAGTAAGGATTGTGGATTCGGTTATGATTTTTCGTGATTTGGAATTGGATCTTTATCATTTGACATTGATATTATAAGAAGGCACTTGGAAATAAAACGACCATGTTAGCTATGATAGTTTAAATGGTTGAGAATAGAGAGTTCTAAAGGGGATTACTAGTGATATGGAAGAACAATTTGAATAACTAGATGAGACCTGAATTCATGCATAAACTCGAGTTTGGGGGAAACATTTGGAATATAACTTAAAAAAAAAATGTTGAGTCTTGTGGTGGGTTGAGGGAACCACTCCCCATAAACACAAGCGTGAGATGGAGCGTAAAACGCACTCACCAACCATCTATAATTAAAAAATATATATATATATATATATATATTTAAATAATAATGATAATATCTGAGGTGACTAGTCTTGTTTTGGGGCTGTGTTACTTGAGCAGAAATACGCTTAGAAGGGTATCTTAAAACTAAGCATACTAAGGTCTTAAATGGTGCAGGAGTCGTTGGTCGAAAGCTCGCTAGGGGTAACACTTTGCTAGCCTAATGGGATGAGACATTGCACAGTCATTTACGTAGAAACAAACAAAAAAAAAAAAATAAATAAATAAATAAAAAAAAAAAAAATAAAATAAAAAATAAATATATATTCTAGTTTTATTTGTTGAATTTGGGTAAGTGTTTTGAGTTCGGTTGAAACAAGTTTATTTGATGAGTTCTCAAGTTCACAATCGTATGATGCCTACTAAGAAAGTTATTTCTCTCATATTTTTGTCTTTCATGGGTTCAGCATGGTCGTGGACACACACCACAATATCGATAATAATGATTTAGATCCGTTGATTGTTGGGATATTATCGATCTGTTTTTTACATGAGGAATTAGCATGTTTACGTGATTTTACGAGGCATATGGATCTCGTGAGCTCTTGGATTCTTTGGAATTACGAACATATAAATATAAATAGTTTGCATGTGCATGATGTTTAGTTTTGTTTGGTGATCTTAGGCTTTGTCGCATGAGGACACGCAACGATTTAAGTTTGGGGGTGTTTGATGAATGGGTAGTATACCCATAATTCGGATATATTTAGACTTAAATTAGTGCATTCTTAAGTTATTTAGTAGCATTTTTATTGTGTTTATATCTTATTTGGTAGATTTGGAAGCTGGAAGGGCAATTATGGGAATTTCAAGCATTGAAGGGCAATTTTGTAATTTCAATGAAGTCCAATGTGGCTACTGAAATTGTATCTATCTCTATGTGGCTAAGGTATTGAAACCTCGGCGGCGTTAATAGGATTAAGCGCATTTGACTTCTGGTTGCCTATTAAGGGCTAATAATAAAACCTAATTGGGAGAGGATTGTGGGGGACTATAAAAAGAAACTAATTCTTTGAGTTAAAGGGGATTGGATTTATTTTTTTGGCGGAGAGGATTGAAGGAGCTTTTCCATTGAAGATTACGGGAGATTACTTGGAGCTTCAAGATTGGCTCTACAGAGTTTCTTCTTTTCTCCTTATTTTTTATTTGTAATTCTTTAAGGATGATTTATCAACAAATAATGATTCTTATTTAGTGATGAACTAACTCTTTAATTAAGATTTCAATTGAACCTTTTATGATTATAACTTAGTTATTCGTCGTTATAATTATTTATGTTGAAGTGGATTGTTTATCATGTTTTGATTTTAGTGATTAATTATTTGGCAATAATAATTAGTGTGTTACTCTAGAAGGAATTGGGAGAGGAATTCTAGGGTTAGAACTAGACATGATGACATGTGACTCGATTATTTACACGGTAAATAATTAGGTTTGTGAATTGAATGGAAATATCATTCACCGCATGTAACATATAAGGAATTGGGAATTTGGAAAGAGTTTAATCCAATTGTTTTGCATAGGAATATAACAAGGTTAATCTGGGTTAAATAGAAGTCAATTGATCACTTGGAAGAGGGCTTTTGGCATTTGAAAATTCACATTAACAATCCATGAGACATAGTAATTGGGATGATTAGATAAGCGATTTATAATTCATAATTGGGGATATTGAAGTCTTAATATTTCCTACCGTAAGTCATTCACTCAAGTAATAGCTTAGTTAATTGTTTATCTTAATACAAAGTATCTTTAAGTGTTTAATTTTGAGTTAATAATTGAGGAAAATCGCAATTTCTCGTTGTTTGAATAAAATTGAATTGATATAGTATTAGTAGTTGAAATTTATTAATTAGAACTCCCTGTGGGAACGATACTCAACTTATCACTCTATTACTTGTTGACCACGTATACTTGCGTGCTGTGTGTAACTAGATTTTACTCAACACTAATCAGCATCAAGATTGAGTTGTGAAGCCAATCGAGGCGAAGTCATCCACAAGATAATCATAAGAAGACTTTAGTAATTGACTAAGGAAAGTCAGCAAGTGCAGTGACTGTTAAGTGAATAGAAGACAACGATCTTGGAAGCAATCAAGATCGTAGTGTTTTCCAAACAAAGAAAGAACTGATGGAAAGTGAACCGAAATACTGGGTAGCCTCTGAAGAACAAGGTTGAAGTGATTAAGTGTAGGGTCAGTCCATTGATGATAAGTGAAAGGGAGATCACAAAGAGAAAGCGAGCTGGACACGCCATAAATCTGAAGTGTCTTGCTATTCAGAGGGAACCAGAGCAAGGAGTTAGGCCATCAATATCTGAGAACACTCGAAGCAAATAAAAGTATTGAAGCACTGCACAATAGAAGGAAGAGGTGTACTACATTGGAGATCCAATCAACACTCTTCAAGATCGTAGTGTTAACTCTACCAGTCAATGAGCAACACTCAATAAGACACTACGATCAGGCCCTCGAAGACGTGCATCAGAATCGTAGAGGTCAAACACCCGAAGACTGAAGCATTGGCAACGGTTCAATCTGAAGGATGGTATTCAAACAAAAGCTTATTGAGAACATCGATGCAAAAGGACAACCTCTGATCGAGAAATCAGAAAGAGATAATAAAGTCTTCAACCTGTCCAAGACATTAAAGTGACAACTCTGACGGGTAGGTGAAAGCAGTGAGCGCAATGTCGGATAAAGTATGACATGTCACATCGCTGATCTACCTCTGTGTCAACTCGAGATCTGTGAAGACATTCGAATGGCCTTCAACAGCTACTTTCTAACGGAAGGATTAGGAAGGAGTATAAATCTAGATGAGCTTCAAAGATCGAGGGCTGCTGGAGTTGCCGAGTTTGGAGATAAGGTGGACTAATCTAAACTATGTGAGATAGTGAGTCCGAAGGCTCACTCTACGATCCACCAAGAACACTCAGAGACATGTAAAGAAAGAAGTAGAAGTGAGAGTTCTACAATGTAGAAGTGAGAGTTCTACTACTTAAAGAGTGTTCTGAACTGCCAAGAGAAAGAAGAGCATCATGTCAACTTGATGTCTATCATGGGAAGACTCTAAGTAAAATAGAGAAGAGCTTACAGTCATCTTAGCAAGTCCATCATGAGAAGGCATCAAGGAGTAAGAAAGGAGATCACAAATGCCATCTTGGTGTCAAGCATGAGAAAACTTCTAAGTACCTAACAAAAGAGCTTACAGTCATCTTAGAAGCCTATCATGTGCATCCATCAAGTACCAAGAAGAAGGATCTTCAAGGCAGTTCATAAAGGGATCATCCGAAGTGGTTGAGTAATCGAAGAAGCTGAGCATCATGCAACACTCAGCTGCACTTCAAGGATGATCAAGCCAAGCTGCTAAGGATAGAAGATGTTCAGAGCATGAAGACATCTTAGCAGCTCAGCACCGACTCCAACAACAACAAACAAACAACTCAACAAAGCCAGGGCCTGAGGGGTCCTTGTTTGAAGGGACTAAATGAAGCCAGGGCCTGAGGGGTCCTTGTCGGAGGGACTAAACGAAGTTCCAAGCCTGCTGGGTTTGAAGAGTTCCTAGGGAACTAGTGTGACGCCCCCAAATCCAGGTTCTCTAACCTCAGATTCAGTGCTCACGATCCTATCATCATCATAAGCATTCTATAACTATTTCGAAATAATAAACATACATTGTTCATTATACAAAAGTCTCAAAACATGGTCCCAAGGTCTCTCTAACCTTAACTTTAAATACACCATTTATAATACAAACAGTTTACTCAAGAAATTCCATTAGATAATAACTAATTTAACATTCATTCTAAAATTACTCCTGGATCTTGCCCTTGCCCTTGTCCTTCGCATTAGATCCTTCGGGCTTAACTGAAAATAGAGGTCATGATATAGCAAGAGTAAGCAACTAATTTGCTTCACAAGTTTATAAAGACAAAGGAGATATATCATGACGTAGAAAGAAATATTGCCTTCAATGTTCAACAACAATAATATAAGATTGTGAAGGAACATGAATTAATAATCAACAATTGAATATTCGATAATTGAATAACATGAATAGGTGAGTGGTTTTGAATAACCATGAACATTTTCCAAGGTGCTCGATGATTTAAAGCTGGACCTTTTAATAAGTTTTGGTATTCAAGGGATCGACCTTTCATACCCCGTGATTTATGCATAAACACTTAATAATCCGACATTGATATCATGCCTTAATCAAATTTGTTCATTTCTCGATCCAAGAGTTCTTACCATATCAATTAATAAACGGTTATTTAAAATCCATTTGATTTAACAAATTTAGACATGCTTGATCTAGGTGATACAATTAGCATAGATCTATCCCATAAATGATTCATAAATGAAGAACTTTAATTTAATTCACGATTCGATGGCGGTGAGAAGCGAATTCAATTGCACAAAGTGCAATTTCAATAATCAATAAAAGGCGTGAATAATCATCAATAATTATTCACTAATATGCTTTTGAAAATAATAACTCAAGTTGAGTTAGGAAACTTGCCTCGATCGTAGAGTTACTGACTCTGAAATAAATTTCTATCCTTTATGTAGTTAAATTATCTTCCTTTGAGAGACCTATAATTAGTCTTTCAATTAGTCAATGCATAACATCGATTATGTAATCACATAGATATCATACATTACAATAAGTTCTTATAAACATTATCATGCCTAGATAGTGTTATTATTAATTAACGACTACCTTTAATTCACATAATATTAACTTAGATAATATTAATTCACCTTCTAGTATTATTGGTTCACTAATAATATTTTAAATCATTACCAACATTTTATTCACTTACTAATATTATTAATCATTTAATAATATTTTATCCCTTTACTAATATTATTAATCATTTAATAATATTTTATTCACTTACTAATATTATTAATCATTTAATAATATTTTATTCACTTACTAATATTATTAATCATTTAATAATATTTTATTTAATCTCGAATATTATTATTTAATAATAATACTCTAATCTAATATTTTTATTTACATAACAACATCATATTATAATATTATTAGTATTATAATAATATTCCAATGATTTATTAAATTAATAAACAATTTATTCTAATTGTTCATCCTTTAATAACCTCTTATTTAATATCCATAAAAGGTCATAAGTAATATTTATTATTATAAATTACCAAAATGCCCTAAGATAGTCATGATATAATATATTATGAGCATTCAAGCATAAAAATCATATTTTTTTCTCATTAAAGGCATCATTTAACTATTTATTTCCTTTTATTCATAACCTAATCATTTTTAGGAAAAATAGCAAACTGATTCCAAATATTTTTAGCTTCTGGATTTTAATAGAATATGAACCAACAATGATCCTCTAATTTTTCTAGAATTTTAGAAAATGATTTACTATTTTTAGAGTGTCCAAAACACTCGGATCTTGCTCTATTTTTCATAAATTAAGTTTTACTCAGAAAAATCTAAAATTTTCAGGGTATACTCTCTTAACATATATGAAGCTACTGTAAAAATTTTGAAATTTTCCAGTGTATACACAGTGAGATATTCGTAGGATAATATTTATGGAGTCCTTTACGGAAATAGTCATTACGCACAATATATAACTCGAAACGTGTCCGTTCTTTTTCCTATGCGTAGATAACTTCATAAGGTACCTCTGTAATATTTTTCCAGATTTTTACAAGACAAGGAACTAGCCGAAACAGCCTCATGAAAAACAAGTCAGTAGCTGATTTTGGATTTCAAGGCTTTAGCATATAAAGTGGATTGTTTTTGTAAAAAAAATCTCAAAGGTTTCAAAACATGCTATATTTGTGATCTACCACTTGGGTTTACTAGATAACTCATGTATCTAGCACCCCCCTTCGACGGATCATAATTCCAAGTTGTAGAACTTGAGTTACACAAGATTTAGTGGAAGAAAAACAAGAGTTTTCACCCTTGGAGAACATATGCTCATTTTCTTCCTCTAAGTCTTTGATCTAACACTCAAGATACTTAGTTCCATGCATGATGGTATGTATAACTAGTTTATCTTGAGTAGTTGTACATAACCCCATCAAAACTCAAGCTATCAAAACAAGGTAAGAGAAGAAGATGAAGGTACATTATACCTTGACTTAGTGGCTACCTTCCTTGATTTTCCAAAGTAACTAATAAACTTAGGGGGCATAAACCACTAGAACTCCTATAATGCTTCTTCCTATGGCTGAAATTCTCTCTTTCTTTTCTCTCTTTGAAGTTGGCTAGCTTGGGAGCAAGAGGTAGAAGAAGAAGATGAAGAAGATGGAGAGAAAATGAGATGTTGGAAGAATGAATTGTGTTTACAAAATGAAATGGCCAATTCATTAATAATTCTCCCACAATTATTTTGTTGCCCATTAGGTAAAAAACTTTGTATTATTACTTACCTTAGGTTAAACATGATTAAATGTGCATAATGGAGTGGCAACCAATGGGAGCCTTACAACATTGTCCTTATGTTTATTCATGTCTACTAATGGACAAGCTAGATTAATTATTCCACTTAGGATCCTCATAATATCCACCATTTAGCTTTTATTTTAAATGCCCAATTTTGATTAATCAAATGTCTAGAATACCCCCAATCAAGTGGGCTAAGTATTGGATTACAATTTATTTTCCTTGGGCTTTTCTTTTAATTGATTTGGGCTAGATAAAACATAGTCCAACAATTTTAATAATGTTACCCAATTTGATAATTTAGGGCTTTCATCTCCAATCATATGAAGTTTAATTACTTATACATATGATTTTATCTTATAACCTAATTAGATTTATAAGAATTAGGTTTAAAATTATTAGTCACTTGAAATACTAAGTTTACCCACTTAAGTTAGTATCGTATAAAATACTAACTTTTTCGTGTTACCATAACCCTTAGGTTATTTAATATCCTTACCTAATGTATAATTAGGTCACAAGGCTTTCATTTTAATGAAATCCATAAATGTATGTATCCATATATAATACAAAGTAAAAAAAAATGTACATACATACATGGTGACTTAAGATTCACGGTTATTACATCCTCCCCCCTTATAAGAATTCCGTCCCAGGAATTACATATAAGGTTACTCAAAAAAGGTGTGGGTAATTTTCTCTTATCCTTTCTTCAAGTTCCCACGTAGCTTCTTGACATTGTGGTTCCTCCAAAGAACTTTACGAGAATGTATAACCTTATTTCGCAATTTACATTCCTTTTCATCTAAAACTTCATTGGAATTTCTCCTCGTCACGATAAATCTTTTTAAACTGAATTGGCTAAATCACGATATCACATGCTTGTAATCGAGCTTATATGGTCGTGTAGAATCGACCATACATGAAACACATTATGAATATGTTCCGATTCAGGAGGTAGAGCTACCTCGTCGCCACTTCGCCTATCTATCTTCTTCAAGATCTCAAAAGGTCCAATAAATCTCGGACTCAGCTTACCTTTCTTTCCAAACCTTATCTTTCCTTTCCAAGGAGATACTTTCAAAAATGCATGGCTTCCCACCTCAAAATCTCGCTTTTGGCGATGTAAGTCTGCATACTTCTTCTGGCAATCTTGAGCTGCTACCAGTCGGGCTCTAATCACCTTAATGGTCTCTACGATTGCTTTGCACGATTCTGGTCCCCAACAGTTGGCGTTCACCCACTTCATCCCAAGATCTGGGTGTTCTACATTTCCTCCCCATACGATTGCCCGTGCGGCGACATTAAATCTTTGGCGTGGTAGC
This sequence comes from Panax ginseng, assembly GCA_020205605.1. Classification (NCBI taxonomy): domain Eukaryota; kingdom Viridiplantae; phylum Streptophyta; class Magnoliopsida; order Apiales; family Araliaceae; genus Panax; species Panax ginseng. The sequence goes on along the minus strand of CM035127.1, from coordinate 79,746,002 downwards.
TATTGTTGTATCGAACTCTACCAATGGAAGATGATCCTCCCAACTACCCTTGAAGTCCATCACACAAGCTACGAGCATGTCTTCAAGTGTTTGAATCGTTCTCTCACTTTGCCCATCGATTTGCATGGATGATACGCGCGGTGCTCATCCGTGGCTGCGTCCCCATTCTTTCTTGAAGACTCTTCCGGAAGTTTGGCGTGAAACGCGGATCCCTATCGAGGCCACAATGAATCTTTCGATACGCCATGTCTCGATATAATTTCTTTGATGTATAGTTTGGCTATTTGGTCCGGACTATACACGATCTTGATCGGCAAAAAGTGAGCCGACTTCAGTAAGGCGATCTCGATCACCCATATGGCATCGTGTCCCTTTTGCGTTCTTTGGAAGTCCCACCACAAAATCCATCGTGATGTGCTCCCATTTCCATTCGGAATCTCTAAAAGGCGTAATAGTCCACTCGGTCGTTGATGTTACGCCTTGACTCTCGACACAAGTTAGACATTCTTGACACATTCGCAACATCTCTCTTCATGTTTGGCCACCAAAAGTGTTGGCGTAAGTCTTGATACATTTTTGTGCTTCACAGGGTGTATCGAGTACCTCGTATTATGTGCTTCTTTGAGAATCTCTTCTCTTAGTTACGTATTAGCGGTACCCAAATTCGTCCTTCAAATCTTAGCGATCCGGTGCCATCAATCTTGTATTTCAATTCATCCCCTTCAATTGCTTGGCTTCTTGATCTTTGTCATGATCTTAAATCCTTCTCTTGAGCCTCTTTAATCTTATCTAATAAAGTAGGGCTCATTTGCCACAATAAATAATTTCTCATTGACCTCGTCGGGTACTTAACCTCTAAGTCAAGTCGTTGAAATCCTTCACCAATTTCTCTTGAATGGTTAACTTCAATAACTTCTCTCGCCTTTTACGCTCGGGGGCATCGGCCCACTACATTTGCTTTGCCTGGATGGTACAGAATCTCACAATCATAATCCTTGATCAATTCTAGCCATCAGCGCTGCCTCATATTTAGCTCCTTCTGGGTGAAGATATACTTTAGACTCTTATGATCCGTATATATCTCACACTTCTCTCCATACAAATAGTGCCTCCAAATTTTCAAGGCAAAAACTACCTGCTGCTAACTCCGGTCATGAGTCGGATAACCCTTCTCATAGTCCTTTAGCTGACGTGAAGCGTATGCAATGACCTTGCCATGCTGCATCAGTACACAGCCAAGACCCTTGTGTGACGCATCACTATATACTACAAATCCTCCGTGTTGTCAAAGTTAAAAGCCAACACGAGGTTCTTGGTGAGCCTCTTCTTCAATTCCATGAAACTCTGTTCACATTTTTCCGTCCAAGCGAACTTCTTTGCCTTTCTAGTAAGGTTGGTCAATGGCGATGCTACCTTTGAAAAATCTTGGATGAATCTTCGATAGTATCCTGCTAATCCCAAGAAACTCCTAATTTCTGTCGGTGTCTTTGGCTGTTCCCAGTTGATAACCGCTTCTACTTTTGCTGGATCTACCGAAACACCATCTTTGTCGATAACGTGACCTAAAAAGCGCACTCTCGAACAAAATTCACACTTGGAGAACTTTGCATACAACTTCTCCCTCCTTAACGTCTCCAACACTTTCCTTAGATGTTCAGCGTGATCTTCCTCTGTCTCAGAATATACCAGAATGTCGTCGATGAACACGACAACAAACTTATCCAAATCTTTGCTTAAACACTCTGTTCATCAAATCCATGAATCTTTCTTTGGTGCATTAGTTAACCCAAAAGACATTACGTAAACTCAAAGTGTCCATACAGGAGTTACGAATGCCGTCTTTGGAATATCCTCATGTCTCACCTTCAGTTGGTGATAACCGATCCTCAAGTCAATTTTTGAAAAGTATTTTGCCCCTTCAATGATCATCAAACAAATCGTCGATCACGGAAGCGGGTACTTGTTCTTAATGGTGACCTTGTTCAACTCCGGTAGTCGATATAAAGCCTTAATGACCCATCCTTTTCTTTACTGAATAAAGTGGTGCTCCCCATGGTGATACGCTTGGTCGAATGTATCCCTTATCTAACAACTCTTGTAGTTGAACCATCAGTTCCTTCATTTCTCTAGGAGCCATGCGATCTGGCGCTTTGGATCCGGTGATGTCCCTGGTGCCAAATCGATAACAAACTCTATCTCTCTATCGGTGGCAATCCCGAATTTCATCGGGAAAGCGTCAGCGAATTCCCTTACAATAGGTATTTGACCTAGTTCACCCTCGATTCTGCGGGTATCCACAGCGTGAGCCAAATAACCAATACAACCCTTCCTAAGCAACTTCCTTGCTTGCATCATCGTCCGACAACAAGATTGTCTTGGCGATTCTTGCCGTAAAATACCACCTTTGACTTATTGAGTCTTTAGGTGTACACACACTTTTCTTCTCATCAATGACCGCTCCATGACTTGATAACCAATCCATCCCAAGGATTACATCAAACTCTCCAAGGCGAATCGGTATCAAATCCACGTTAAGCTTAAAACCTCTTACATTAGCACAGCGGTTCCTATAGATGTAGTCTCTGAGGATAATTTCTTTGTTTGCTACTTCTACATTCATTGGGTGTTCTAATAGTTCATGAGGTAAATTTAATCTTTGAGCAAATTCATCGGATACAAAAAAGAACATGAAGCTCCGAATCGAATAACACATAGGCATTTATATCATTGATCGTAATTATATACGACACCACCTCCCTGGATGCCACTGACATCTTACCTTTATCATATTGAATGTCCGTCTTTGTTGGCTTGTTTAATTTGAAATTTGGTCCTCCTTTGGTTGTCTTTGTGTTATTGCCCTAACGCCATTTCCGCCATCCATGCTTTTTTCTTCTTGGGCAATCCTTGATCCAGATGTCCCACTTCACCACAATTAAAACAACCTCCTTTCTTCACCTTAGTACAATTGGGTGAGGTATGCCCTTCTTGCCCACATGTATAACATATCATTTTTCCTTTCCGGCCTCCCCAGTGACCCTTTCCACAGTTCCCACACAGAGCTTCTTTTGTTACGCGCTTCCTTCTTTGCATCTCGATTACTACCCCCATCGCTCCATTTCCGCTTTTATTGTTGCTACCGCCACTTGTTGACATTTTGATTCCCACCTTACGATTTCTTCTTATTCTTCTCCCAGATTGTATCTTGAGACCGCTTTCGCTTCCTCCTTCCGCTTATAAGAGCTTTTTTCCAATGAGTTGAGAATGATGTGATTTGTAAAACCGCTACTTTACTATAAATCCACGGCTTTAGCCCATTCTCAAACCTTCGCTTTCCTCGCCTCTGTGTCCACGATGTGGAGCGAATCAGCCAATTCATTGAATTTTCATGACATACTACGACATCTTGACATATTCTCTTGTTTGAGTTCAAGAACTTGATCTCCATTCTTGCTTGAACACTCTCAGGGAAGTAGTTCTCGAAGAATAACTTCTTGAATGCTTCCCAAGTCACGATTCCAATTCCGGCTTTGTTCTGGTTGGCAGCCCACCAATAGCTAGCCTCCCCCTTCATTAAGTAGGTAGCAAAAATGGTCTTCTGTTCTTCTGCTACTCTAGCAATAACGAAGGCCTTCTCAATCTCCTTTACCCACACTTGGGCTTCTATCGGGTCTGTTGTTCCTCACGAACTCTGGCGGTCCCTTGCCTTGAAGTCCTTAAAGTTTACTATTTGGGTGCTCTGCTGATTTCCTGCGAGTTGAGCTTGATTCCTCATGGCTTCAACCATCATGTTAATAAAATCTTGCATTGGGTTTTGTTGAGATCCCGCTGCATTATTAACTGACTCATCAATATCTTGGTTCCTGAGTCCACGTCTGCGTGCCATTATCTAGTGAAACAAAAATTCTAACACGTTACTCGGATTTATTATCATATGATTACTTAGTATGTAATACGCTATTTATTTAAACAATCGGATGATCATTATGTGAGAGTTTTAAATTTACCTAGAGATTTGGAAGTCTTTCTCCTACTTAGTGGGTTAAGTTTGTTTTAAAGAACATTTTCCAAATCGAGTCTCTTGAATTCACATAACATTAAATAGAAAATTTACTATTTAAAATTTTCTAACACATATCATAATAATTCTACATTTATATTCATACACCAATCTTGATAACTTACACGATTAATACGGTATATTTTATAAATGCTACTATCCCATTTTAACACAAAAGATGGGATTAACTCATAATAATACCTCCTACAAACACAATTAGGGAAAGTACATAACCATTTACTAGCTCACACTCTTTGAGGTTTACATTAACATAAATCCTTATTACACAACAAGAAAAGTACTAATGCATCTATCTACAAGCTGGGCCATCACATCATCACCATTGGTGGCCTGCCAGTCACCTCGTGACGAGGCTCTAGGGAAGCAACTCTCTGCGAGGACTCTCGTCGACGGATCGACTAGACTCTCCTATCTCGAGTGGACCCTCCTAGCCCCTCTGCGGCTTTGGCCCTCATCTGACTGCATCAAGGGCCGGATCCTAAAGTTTCTACTCGACCTTTACTGACTGCGATTCGATCTTTAATTGGCCCACCGACTCATCAGACTCATGGAGTGCCTCTTCCACCCGCATCTTATCGGCAATTTCTCGTCAAACTAAACTGCATCTCCAGATGCTTCATGCTCGACTCTCAAACTTTGCCTTTTCATTCTAAAGTTGTACCATCAGTATCCCAACTTGCAAGCTGGGACTCATCAAATTTTTCCTTACATTCGACTTTCTCCCTCCTGGGCTTGATGAGCCTCATCCTTGTATTGTTCTTGATAGAATTGGAGGGTGTGGTTTTCTATTTCTAATTCTTCCACTGCCTTCTAATTAAGCTGATTCTCCTCAACAAGTCCCCTCTGGGAGGACCATGAGGACATCTTGGGTGACCTCATGCTCAATGGGTTCTGCTCAATGAGTAACTACCTTGGCGCTTTCGTCAGGACATCATACTAACACCATAAAGTCAACGTCATTACCACAATAAAATATATTCATTGATGAAATGAAATAATATTTTATTAAGTACAACACAAACTTGATGAATTTTCATAATCCATCTCCTAACATACTCTATAAGAGTTTTCTACTAAGGTTATAACCTAGGTTTCGCATTCTAATGTTTATAACCTCTGACTTTGATACCAACTTTGTGGCGCCCCCCAAATCCGGGTTCTCAACCTCAGATTAGGTGCTCACGATCCTATCATCATCATAAGCATTCTATAACTATTTCGAAATAATAAACATACATTGTTCATTATACAAAAGTCTCAAAACATGGTCCCAAGGTCTCTCTAACCTTAACTTTAAATACACCATTTATAATACAAAGCAGTTTACTCAAGAAATTCCATTAGATAATAACTAATTTAACATTCATTCTAAAATTACTCACTGGATCTTGCCCTTGCCCTTGTCCTTCGCATTAGATCCTTCGGGCTTAACTGAAAATAGAGGTCATGATATAGCAAGAGTAAGCAACTAATTTGCTTCACAAGTTTATAAAGACAAAGGAGATATATCATGACGTAGAAAGAAATATTGCCTTGATGTTCAACAATAATATAAGATTGTGAAGGAACATGAATTAATAATCAACAATTGAATATTCGATAATTGAATAACATGGTGAGTGGTTTTGAATAACCATGAACATTTGCCAAGGTGCTCGATGATTTAAATGGACCTTTTAATAAGTTTTGGTATTCAAGGGATCGACCTTTCATACCCGTGATTTATGCATAAACACTTAATAATCCGACATTGATATCATGCCTTAATCAAATTTGTTCATTTCTCGATCAAGAGTTCTTACCATATCAATTAATAAAACAGTTATTTAAAATCCATTTGATTTAACAAATTTAGACATGCTTGATCTAGGCGATACAATTAGCATAGATCTATCCCATAAACAGTTCATAAATGAAGAACTTTAATTTAATTCACGGTTCGATGGCGGTAGAAGCGAATTCAATTGCACAAAGTGCAATTTCAATAATCAATAAAGGCGTGAATAATCATCAATAATTATTCACTAATATGCTTTGAAAATAATAACTCAAGTTGAGTTAGGAAACTTGCCTCGATCGTGAGTTCTGACTCACGAAATAAATTTCTATCCTTTATGTAGTTAAATTATCTTCCTTTGAGAGACCTATAATTAGTCTTTCAATTAGTCAATGCATAACATCGATTATGTAATCACATAGATATCATACATTACAATAAGTTCTTATAAACATTATCATGCCTAGATAGTGTTATTATTAATTAACGACTACCTTTAATTCACATAATATTAACTTAGATAATATTAATTCACCTTCTAGTATTATTGGTTCACTAATAATATTTTAAATCATTTACCAACATTTTATTCACTTACTAATATTATTAATCATTTAATAATATTTTATCCCTTTACTAATATTATTAATCATTTAATAATATTTTATTCACTTACTAATATTATTAATCATTTAATAATATTTTATTCACTTACTAATATTATTAATCATTTAATAATATTTTATTTAATCTCGAATATTATTATTTAATAATAATACTCTAATCTAATATTTTTATTTACATAACAACATCATATTATAATATTATTAGTATTATAATAATATTCCAATGATTTATTAAATTAATAAACAATTTATTCTAATTGTTCATCCTTTAATAACCTCTTATTTAATATCCATAAAAGGTCATAAGTAATATTTATTATTATAAATTACCAAAATGCCCTAAGATAGTCATGATATAATATATTATGAGCATTCAAGCATAAAAATCATATTTTTTTCTCATTAAAGGCATCATTTAACTATTTATTTCCTTTTATTCATAACCTAATCATTTTTAGGAAAAATAGCAAACTGATTCCAAAAATTTTCAGCTTCTGGATTTTAATAGAATATGAACCAACAATGATCCTCTAATTTTTCTAGAATTTTAGAAAATGATTTACTATTTTTAGAGTGTCCAAAACACTCGGGTCTTGCTCTATTTTTCATAAATTAAGTTTTACTCAGAAAAATCTGAACTTTTCAGGGTATGCTCTCTTAACATATATGAAGCTACTGTAAAAATTTTGAAATTTTCCAGTGTATACACAGTGAGATATTCGTAGGATAATATTTATGGAGTCCTTTACGGAAATAGTCATTACGCACAATATATAACTTTCAAAGCGTGTCCGTTCTTTTTCCTCTGGCGTAGATAACTTCATAAGGTACCTCTGTAATATTTTTCCAGATTTTTACAAGACAAGGAACTAGCCGAAACAGCCTCATGAAAAACAAGTCAGTAGCTGATTTTGGATTTCAAGGCTTTAGCATATAAAGTGGACTGTTTTTGTAAAAAAAATCTCAAAGGTTTCAAAACATGCTATATTTGTGATCTACCACTTGGGTTTTACTAGATAACTCATGTATCTAGCACCCCCTTGACGGATCATAATTCCAAGATGTAGAACTTGAGTTACACAAGATTTAGTGGAAGAAAAACAAGAGTTTTCACCCTTGGAGAACATATGCTCATTTTCTTCCTCTAAGTCTTTGATCTAACACTCAAGATACTTAGTTCCATGCATGATGGTATGTATAACTAGTTTATCTTGAGTAGTTGTACATAACCCCATCAAAACTCAAGCTATCAAAACAAGGTAAGAGAAGAAGATGAAGGTACATTATACCTTGACTTAGTGGCTACCTTCCTTGATTTTCCAAAGTAACTAATAAACTTAGGGGCATAAACCACTAGAACTCCTATAATGCTTCTTCCTATGGCTGAAATTCTCTCTTTCTTTTCTCTCTTTGAAGTTGGCTAGCTTGGGAGCAAGAGGTAGAAGAAGAAGAAGAAGAAGATGGAGAGAAAATGAGATGTTGGAAGAATGAATTGTGTTTACAAAATGAAATGGCCAATTCATTAATAATTCTCCCACAATTATTTTGTTGCCCATTAGGTAAAAAACTTTGTATTATTACTTACCTTAGGTTAAACATGATTAAATGTGCATAATGGAGTGGCAACCAATGGGAGCCTTACAACATTGTCCTTATGTTTATTCATGTCTACTAATGGACAAGCTAGATTAATTATTCCACTTAGGATCCTCATAATATCCACCATTTAGCTTTTATTTTAAATGCCCAATTTTGATTAATCAAATGTCTAGAATACCCCCAATCAAGTGGGCTAAGTATTGGATTACAATTTATTTTCCTTGGGCTTTTCTTTTAATTGATTTGGGCTAGATAAAAACATAGTCCAACAATTTTAATAATGTTACCCAATTTGATAATTTAGGGATTTCATCTCCAAACATATGAAGTTTAATTACTTATACATATGATTTTATCTCATAACCTAATTAGATTTACAAGAATTAGGTTTAAAATTATTAGTCACTTGAAATACTAAGTTTACCCACTTAAGTTAGTATCGTATAAAATACTAACTTTTTTCGTGTTACCATAACCCTTAGGTTATTTAATATCCTTACCTAATGTATAATTAGGTCACAAGGCTTTTCATTTTAATGAAATCCATAAATGTATGTATCCATATATAATACAAAGTTTAAAAAAAATGTACATACATACATGGTGACTTAAGATTCACGGTTATTACAACTAGAGGAGTCCCAAGGCTGCTGGCCTTGAAGAGTTCTTAGTGAACTGAAGTTCCAAGGCTGCTGGCCTTGAAGGAATCTTAGTGATTCAGGGTGCTGCCCTTCCTTAGTGGAAATCCTGCTAGTTGAAAGCAGAAGAGTGGATTAGGAGCTTGAGTCTCTGAACCACTTAAAACCCCTTGTGTCTTTTACATTATGTCATTTACATTATGTACTATAACTGCTATAACTGCTATGTATATTTTAACTGCTTACAACTAAACTTACTCTACGAACAATGTATGTATGATTATGAATATATCAATGAAGGGGATCTTTTACTTATTCCGCTGTGCTTGAAAAGATTCTTATGTTTTTCGTATGCTAATTTAATAGCTATACAAAATAAACCTGAAAAGTATTTAAAATAAAAAGGATCTATTCAATCCCCCCTTCTAGATCTATTGTGCCCTCTGGGAACTAATAGTTTTAATAGGAGATTTATTACTAAATGCATCAATACACACATCTCTCATTTTCTATAAATAGTTGTGGGTAATATTTATAAATTTTGCAAAGTGCGCAAGTTGTTATATAATATTCGATTGATCGGGAAATATTCGTTTTAACAGGGAATATTCGTACAACGGCACAATCATTGGTGGACTCCACAACGGAATTATTGTCGGATTGAGAAAACGACAAAAATATTTTATGAAAATAACGACGGAAGTTTTAATGTTAACTATTGAAACACCCGGTGTTAAAAAAATAAAGATATCTGGCGTGGTTGCATAGTAGCACACGATATTGATTATTAATGCTTACGTGAGAAGTCACTCGCTTTTTGTTCAATTATTACTACAAGAATTACTGTTGCATAGTATCTCACGTTATTTGATTCAATTATTGTCAATATTTTATATACTATTAAATCAATAATTGAGGCGACAAAGTTATTAATATTATTATTTGCAATATTGACGATGTCAGAAGTTACATCGAGGAGAGGTTTGGTCACCTAATTGCGGCATGATAGGAGAAATCCTTATTGAAAGCCCCTCTTTCCTCCGGAGCGACAATTGTCGATTAATATTATAAATTATAATAATGGTGATAAATGTTGTTTTATTATTATTATAAATGTAATAAAACAAAAACTTTTATATAAAATGCGAATACTTTTTATAAAATTTTATTTTATTTGATTATAAATAGAATATATTATATTCTATTATGCATAGTGTATTTGCATAGTGCTCTGCATAGTGTTTGCATAGTAAATTTTTTTATATAAAATGTAATACTTTTTATAAAGTTTTGTTTTATTTGATTATAATTAGAATATATTATATTTTATTGCATACAAAGATAGTATCCTTTCCATTCTCCTATAAATAGGATGCTTATGTCGAATTGAAAATCACACCGTAAATTCGGAGAATTCTTCTTCTATAATCTTGAGCGTATTTCTTTAGAGTTTAAGAAAGCTTTGGCGTAGAAAATAAAGTGCAAGTTTTCTTCAAGTATATCCTCGCCCTTCAGGCCTAATACTCTTCTTTTTTAAGGTAAGGGTATTATTTTTTCGTATTCATGAAGAAAGTTATTTTCTTTCAATACTCGTAAGGGTTGTTATTACATTCTTTATTATTATGTTGGAATAACTTTTGCTCTGCGCAAGTACCGCATACATGGTGAAATTCTCTACGTTATTCCATTCTTTATTATTCATTGGAATAACTCACATGCATGTCTGATCTATCGCATGCTGGTGAATTTTCATTGTTATTCCATTCTTTATTATTCTCATTAGAATATCACATGCGTGCGGATTACGCATGACCTGGTTCCATTCTTTATTATTCTGTTAGAATAACCTGTCTGTGCGGATTACGCATGCTTGGTGAATTCTTCTGTTATTCCATTCTTTATTATTCTGTTAGAATAATTTGTCTACGTGGATTACCGCATGGTGGCAAAAATCCATTTGCGGTTTTATATATTCTATTATACTTTGTTGATTGAAGTTTTGGCTTCTATACTCCATGAAATTAGTGGAATATCCTTGATATTTGCACTTCATCCAATATCTTTTCATGAAAATATTTTTCTGAGCATTCTTGAATTTTAGTCCACAAAGCAATATCATGTTGACAATTTGGACGTTATTGAGTTCAGGATAAATTAACTTATAAATCTTTAAAATTTATTCTTGAACTTATTTTATTGAATTATCATCATCCTCGTGTTTATATTATGTTGAAAGTCATATGTGGCCTGTAGTGTATAGATGGACTTGGTATGATTATGACCAGGGATTATTCAAAGATAATCATGGACCGCAATGTTACAAATAATGTGGTAAAAATCCTCATTGGTCGTAGTGCATTGATGGGAATGATTGTTGGCATGATCATGACCATTGATGAAAATACTGAATATCCTCGCCCGTAGTGCATGGATAATTTGTGGTCGTGATACTAATGAATATCCTTGGCGTAGTCTTGAGTGAATGATGTGGATTATTTATTAAGCTAAGTCTCAGCGATAAAAGTGATGAAAAACCTTTTAAATCATAGAAGATAGTAGATTTTATTCTCTACTTGACTCTTTTAATGGATTGCTGGTTCCGCTACAGTTAAACTTGATGTTTGTTATATTTTATCAGTTTAACATTGTTGAAGGCTAATGATAATTTATTCTGCATTATCTTAGTCATAATATTTCTTCTTTGGGCTAGTTGAGCTCACCCTTTTGCTTCATTGTTCTCTTGAAATGAGAACATAGCGAGGACTAAGTCGAGAAGCGGGTGACGGTCCGGATGATAGCATTAGTAGTCCTCACTATTCTATGAAATAGTGTGATAATAAATGTATTGAGGACTTATTTTAAGTTTGAATCTTTGTATAGAAGACAATATTTGTATTAAAACTCATTTCATGTATGTTGTATATTTAAGGTTGTATTTGTATTACGTACCATGTATTTTGCGACTCAGAATAGGTGATGTATACCTATTTTGGGGGCGTCACATGTTGGTTGCACTGTTACCTTGAGGGATGTTAGACACATTCCTGATTTACTTCTCAACTTGATTTCTGGCATGGCCTTGGACAGAGAAGGCTATGAGAATCACTTTAGCAGTGGAAAGTGGAAGCTTACCAAGGGCTCTATGGTGATTGCAAGAGGTGTTGCTTGTTGTTCATTGTACAAGACTCATGTGAAGGTGTGTTCTAGTGAGTTGAATATAGTTGAGGATGACTCTTCGCCAAACTTATGGCATAACAGGATTGGCCACATGAGTGAGAAAGCGTTGCAGTAATTAGCAAAAAGGTCACTCATTCCTTTTGCTAAAGGTATTATTTTAAGCCCTTGTGATTATTGTTTGTTTGGGAAACAACATAGAGTTTCTTTTAGTAGTTAAGCTAAAAGAAAAATAGAGCTACTAGAGAGAGTATATTCTGATGTATGTGGACCCATTGAGGTTGAGTCTTTGGGTGGAAATATATACTTTGTTACCTTTATTGATGATGTTTCGCGGAAGGTGTTGGTACTTTTGTTGAGAACAAAAGACCAGGTATTCCAGCATTTTCAGAGTTTTCATGCTATGATTGAAAGAGAGACTGGAAAATCATTGAAGTGTCTTTGTAGTGACAATGGAGGGGAATACACTTCAAAGGAGTTTGCTGAATATTGTAGTAAATATGGCATCCGGCATGAGCAGACTGTTCCTAGTACCCCACAACATAATGGTGTGGCTGAGAGAATGAATCACACTATTATTGAGAGAGTGCGATGCATGTTGAGAATGGAAAAACTGTCTAAGTCATTCTGGGGTGAAGTTGTTCGTACTGCTCGTTACCTGATTAATAGATCTCCATCAGCACCGTTAGATTTTCAGATTCCATAAAAGATTTGGAGTGGTAAGGATTTGTCTTATTCTTATTTGATGGTATTTGGGTGCAAGGCTTTTGCACATATCCCCAGGGAACAAAGATTGAAATTTGATGACAAATCTACTCCATGTGTGTTTGTTGGCTATGGAGATGCAGAGTTTGGATACCGATTATGGGATCCAGTGCAGAGAAAATTATTCAGGAGCAGAGATGTGGTATTTCATGAGCACCAAAATTATGAGCATTTTGATAATGCTACACAGTCCAGAGATAATAGAGTTCTAGACCTCAGCGAAGTTCCATCTCCAATACAGAATGCCACAGTTGGAGAAGGAGGTCAGAATGAAGATATGACTGGTACAGATTTGCACGATGGTAATGGGTCAGATGCAGAGAGTGTTGATTAGGGGGAGCAACTTGACATTAAAAAACCTCAGCTAAGAAGATCCACTAGAGAATGTGTGCCATCAGTCAGATATCCTTCATCTGAATATCTTTTAGTTGCTGAGGAGGGGGAGCCAGAGGATTTTCAGGAAGTCAAGACTCATAAGGAGAAAAGCAATTGGTTGAGAGCTATGCATGATGAGATGGATTCTTTGCACAAGAATCACACCTATAAGTTGACTACACTTCCGAAGGGCAGGAAAGCATTGAAGAACAAATGGGTGTTTAAGCTTAAGAAGGATGGTGAAAAACTAGTGAAGTACAAGGCTCGATTAGTCATCAAGGGTTTTGCTCAAAAGCAAGGTATTGACTTTGATGAGATTTTTTCTCCAGTTGTGAAGATGACTTCTATTCGAGTAGTGCTGGGATTAGTTGCTACTATATATGGATCTTGAGCTTGAGCAGTTGGATATGAAGACTGATTTTCTTCATGGTGATTTGAAGGAAGAAATCTACATGAAACATCCAGAGGGATTTGAAGTTAAAGGGAAAGAACACTTGGTTTGCAAGTTGAAGAAAAGTTTGTATATGAAATTTGATTCATTTATGGTGGATCAAGGTTACAGTAGAACAATTGCAGATCATTGTGTGTATGTTAAAAGGTTCCCAGATGGTAACTTCGTTGTTCTATTGCTATATGTAGATGATATGTTGATAGTTGGGAAGGATGCTAATATGATTTGCAGGCTCAAGGGTGAATTGTTCAAGTCCTTTGATATGAAGGACTTAGGTCCAGCTAAACAGATTTTGGGTATGAAGATTGTTCGTGACAGGAAAGCCAAGAGATGGAAAGCCAAGAGGTTGTGGTTGTCACAAGAGAAATATGTTGAGCTGGTGCTTGAAAGGTTCAACATGAGTGATGCTAAACTAGTTAGCACACCACTGGCTAGTTATATTAAGTTGACAAAGTGCATGTGTCCTTCTACCAAAAGAAGGGAGAGATGATATGGCAGCAGTTCACTACTCCTCTGCTGTAGGGAGTCTTATGTATGCAATGGTTTGTACGCGACCAAATATTGCTCATGCAGTTGGCTTGTAAGCATGTATTTGTCAAATCCTGGTAGAGAACATTGGGAAGCAGTTAAGTGGATTCTCAGATACTTGAAAGCTACTTCCAGTTTATGTTTGGGTTTTGATAGTACGAGTCCAATCTTGGAGGGTTTTACAGATGCAGACATGTCCGGTTATGAAGAGAAGAAGTCTACTTCGGGTTATTTGTTTACTTTTGCAGGGGAGAAATATCATGGCAAAACAAGCTGTAAAAGTGTGTTGCTTTGTCTACAACCACTACAAGAAAACAGGTCATTGGCGACGGCCCCATTAGCGACGACAGTATCCTCGTCGCCAATAACATCATTATCGACGGCATAGCCGTCGCCAATGGTCCCCGTCGAGAATGACCCTTCCCGGGCCTAAATTTGGTGGGAATTTTTGACGGGCGTGGGAAAAGGGCATAGGCGACTACTGTCTTGCCGCTCGCCAAATCTTGTCATCGTCGAGAATGGGTTAATATTTACGTTCGAAGAACTTAAATTATTCTCATTGGAATATCACCTCTGCATGCATTTTACTGTGGGACTGGTTTCGTTATTTATTATTTCGTTAGAATAAACCTTTGTCTTGATCTATCGCATGCATGGTGATTTCTTTTGTTATTCCATTCTTTATTATACTCGGTTGGTTAAAACTTTGACTTCTATACTCCATGAAATTAGTGGAATATCCTTGATATTTTGCGCTTCATCCGAAGATCTTTTATGGAAATATTCTTCTGAGCATTCTTGAATTTTACTCTACAAAGCAATATCATGTTGACAATGTGGACGTTATTAGTTCCTGGATAAATTAATTCTTGAACTTATTTTATTGAATTCTTATATCATTTTCATCATCCTCATGCTTATATTATGTTGAAAGTCATCTGTGGCCTGTAGTGCATAGATGGACTTGGTATGATTATGACCAGGGATTATTCGGTATAATCATAACCGTAATGTTACAAATGATGTGGAAAAAGTCCTCATTGGCCCGTAGTGCATTGATGAACAGTTTTTGGTATGATTATGGCTATTAATTCTCTTTGGCCGTAGTGCAAAGATGAATTGTTTTATGGTATGATCAGGACCATTGATGAAAACATGATTATCTTTAGCCGTAGTGCTAGGATAATTCGTGGTCGTGATACTAAAGAATATCCTTGGCCGTAGTGCAGGGGTGATTCGATGATGTGGATTATTTATTAAGCTGAGTCCCATCGATAAAAGTGATGAAAAACCTTTTAAATCATAGAAGATAGTAGATTTTATTCCCTACTTGACTCTTCTAATGGATTGCTTGTTTCATTGCTAGATTAAACTTGATAGTTATTATATTTTATCGGTTTAACAACTTTGTTGAAGGCTAACGATAAATTATTCTCGCATTATCTTAGTCATAATATTTCTTACTAGGCTAGTTGAGCTCACCTTTCTTTTCTTGTTCTCTTGAGAAAATGAGAACGAGCCCATGGGACTAGTCGGAAAGCAGTGATGGTCCTAGATAGTGCATTAGTAGTCCTCACTATTTTGTGAAATAGTGTGGTAATAATTGTAATGAGGACTCCTTTTGAGTTTGTATACTCTCTAGTAGACAATATTTGTATTCAAACTCACGATTTATGTTTTGTCGTATTGTGCATACGATAGTTGTATTATTAAGTTGTATTTAAATTACGTACCATATGTCTGGCGACTCAAGATGGGTGATGTATACCTAATTTTCGAGGCGTCTGGCTAATCCGTAACTAAATAAAATAAAGGTCATTCATGCGTGAGGGTAAACTCATTAGCGACGGGCCATGCCGTCGGCAATGACTGAATTATTAAAATTTTAGAATGGTTAATACCGATGGCCTGTTCGTCGCTGTGCCCGTCGGCAATGACATAGTATCGACGGCGTGCCGTCGATAATGCACCCGTCGGTAATGACATAGTTATCGATGGCGAGCGACGGGAGCCAGGGGCGACGACCTGAGGGGCGACGGCATGTCCCGTCGCTAATGACCTCATTGCTGACGATAATAGGGTCATTGGCGACGGCATGGCCCGTCGGCAATGATTGATTTTTTTGTAGTGAACTGAGTCAGAATACATCGCTACTACTGAAGCGGGCAATGAGATGTTGTGGTTAAAACGGTTTCTCCAATAGTTGGGTTTAAAACAAGATGAGTATTTGGTTTATTGTGATAGTCAGAGTGCAATTGACTTGACCAAGAATGCAACGTATCATAATCAGACCAAGCATATTGATGTTCGTTATCACTGGCTTCGAGAAGTGATGTAAAAGGAATTGATGAAAGTGAAGAAAGTTCATACCAACGAGAATCCCTCAGACATGTTGACAAAAGTTGTCACTCGCGACAAGCTGGAATTTTGCAAGGAATTGGTCGGGATGGACTCCAAGTGACGAGGTCACAGAGATTACCTCCTCTAATGGGTTCGGAAGGGGAGATTGTTGGTCAACAACTGTCCTCACTCCATTTATTACCAGCCCATTGAATTTTCTTCAGTCCCTGCCCGTTGATTTTCATGCCAACCTCTTCAATTACTTCTTCTCCTTCCATTCGGCTATAAAAGGTAACCAAGCATAAGCATCAGACACACAACACATCAACAAAAATTACATACTCTCATCCGAGAGTTTAAGAGAAAAGAGAGAGAAAAACTTTTTGTGAAGCTTTAGAGAAATAGAGAGAGAAAGATAGTTCAAATAAAAGAGTGTTTTATTTGGGTTCCATCACATAGTTATTGTGGTGAAGTAATTTGAGTTTGTACTCAAATTAAGATATTTTTGTATTCTCTCATATTATTCTAGTGAATTCTTCGGAGTTTGTCCTGTAATTTTTACCTCTTAGTTTTAGAGGGTTTTTTACGTGAAAATCTTGGTGTCTTGTGGTTGTATATTTTCCACTAATATTTCCTGCATGGTTATTATTTTGGTGGAATTGCAAATTTAATCTGTTTGGCATGGTGCTGATATTTTATCCGTTTAATTTATCAAAGATAACAGTATTTGGGAAGTAATTTTTTCCCAACATCATATGAAAAGAATTTTATTATTATGTTCTTTATTTCCTTAATTCTAATTATAAATTTATTATCATCAAAATAAATATCTAAAAAGTGGAGACCCCACAACAATTTTATCTATCAATTAAACAGAAGTGAGTTCCATCCCTTTTTCCCGAAAAAAAAACACAAAAACAACTATGACTTGGAATACAAATATCACAATAAAGAAGAAGATAGTCTCACAAAAAGAAGAAGGAAGTCATAAAAATAATAAATACAAACTCACGAAATTGGTGAACCAAACTTGGAAGCTAATGATCACATGGCCTCAATCTTAATTATCAGTTAAAATTTCATTGGCTACACTGAGTTCCACCTTAAAAAGGAAAATAAATATATATATATATATATATATATATATATATATATATATATATATATATATATGGGAAATGATCCATAGCAAGTATTTGCTATGGATAAAAATTGGGCAAATAGCATCTTAGTCGTCCATTCCAATAACCAAGCGCCTACCAGAGCAAAATTGCAAAGCCATCCGCTAGATGGTCTAGCGCAAGGACGGAGCTAGGAATTTTTGCCGCCCTGGGCTATTAAGTACCAACCATATACGCAAGAAATTATCTCACCAAAATCGATCATAAATTCAAAATATATATAAAGGTTACCTTGGCTAATTCACAAGTTTTAGCATAACAACCTCTTAGAGGCAAAATTTCAAACACCTTGAAGGCGTACTCTAAAATCCCATATTTCATAAACATAATAGAGGAGCTTAGCCAAAAATTTCATCCTTATTACTCCAATTAGCATATATATAACTTCCCATCACATCAACAAAGTAATTTCAATACGTTATTTATCTCAAATTCACGAATTTAACAAGTATAAACTAGTTGTCGTTGATGCACTTTCTCTTGGTTTAAAGAAAGAAAACAAAGTTTTTTCTCTCTTGCTTTCTTGACTTTCCATTGTGGCTTATAAGATTGCTTAACAGCTGGATTTTTAACAAAAAAATTGGTTCAATTGAAAGATTATATTGAATGATTATAGTGAAAAATAACATACTGAATGCTAATAGTATCATTAGATTTCAAAACCTAGAAAGTTTTTAACTAAGTAAATTAGTCAAAGCATGACATACAACAAGCATAATATCAAACAATTACTCCTATCTTAGTAATGTGCCACAATTAGCAACAAATGATGCATGAACAAGTAAACATCAAAATTAAACCAGATAAAGGCCAACATAGCACTAAAAACTACTCCCTCCAAGATGTCAAAAAAAGCAAAAAAAATAAGGACATTACAGTCTTTGAGGATACTAGATTAAATAAACAGAACTATATCTTAAGGATAAAGATGAAGACGCAAGAGAAAAAACACTTGGATAAAATCATAAACACTTATTAAAATTATTGTACACTTGGATAAACAGAACTAAAAATTATTGTACAAACCTTTAAAGACAGATGAGAAGCCCAAGCAATTTCTTAATACAAGAAAACATGAAAACAATATTGGGCTGGGCTATTGAAGATATATAAGTACTAAATATTTTCCAAAAACTCTACCTGGGTTAAAGCCCACCCTAGCCTATACATACATCCGCCCCTGGTCTAGCGTACGGTGAAAAAAAACTAGGAAAACTGGGATGTTAAGGCAACAGCCTTGCAACAATCTGTCATGCAACAAAAGTGGGACGTACAAAAGTGGGACGTGCGGCATGCAACAAAAGTAAAGTGGGATGATAGCCATGCAATAGGAATCAACTAGCGGAATTGTGATAAGGCAATAGTTTGGATTTGATATGTGCATCTTTGAGTATCTTTGTCCTAGAGTAGCTTTGTTCTATTTTGTTAAAAAAAATTTGTATTGAAAAGTTAAGGGTAAACGATATTTTTTTAATTACATGCATCGAGTGTTAATATTATAAAATCCATGCATGTGATGTGGTAATTAAAGTTATAATTAAATTATATAGTATAAGACTAAAACATTATATTCTATTCCTTTCAAAATATAAGATTAATATTTACCTTTTAAAATTAAATTAAGATATTTTTAAATTCAAATTAATATAAATTTGTTTAATTTTAGATAATACCTAAACTACTTAAAAAGTAAATTAAAGGCAAAATATATTGTAATTAAAAGTTAAAAGAATCATGCTAATTTTAAATTTAAAATATCTCATATTTTATGTCCAAAAAATGGGAAATATCCCAACATGTACAAATAGAAATTAATATGTATGCGTACATATATCGCTATGATTATAGATTGTGTAAGATTACTCAAATTACAAGTCATGATGAGCATCCAGACCAATTAATTATATAGTATGAAGATTGAAGAATAAAAAAGTAGAACCATTCCCCAATTAATAATTTGGTTCCTTTAAAATAATTGACGTTTATGTGATTTCTATTTTATTCTTTTTCATTTTTTTAATTTGATTGCATATTTTTTTTATTTGTGAGTTGACTGTTGCCTTATCAGATCCAAACTATTGCCTTATCACAATTCCGCTAGTTGATTCCTATTGCATGACTATCATCCCACTTTACTTTTGTTGCATGACGCACGTTCCACTTTTGTTGCATGACAGACTGTTGCCTTAACATCCCAGTTTTCCTAGTTTTTTTTTCACCGTACGCTAGACCATCTAGCGGATGGCTTTGCAATTTTGCTCCGATGCCAGATGAACTGGCGTACTGCTATTTCCCTGTTTTAATCTCATCGCTTGGTTATTGGAATGGACGATTAAGATGCTATTTGCCCAATTTTCATCCATAGCAAATACTTGCTATGGATCATTTTCCTATATATATATATATGATCAAATTTAATTGTAATGAAACAATTATCAGTACACATAATATATAGCTATATGTATAAATAAACGTGAAGACAAACAAACAAATAGGATAATTACAAATTCTTTTAAAAAACTTATTAGTGAATTTAGAGAATTTCACAAATAATCTTTAATATTTGAAGAACAATGGGAGGACAACTTCCTTTTCAAAATCGGGTAGAAACTCTTGCTGATAACGTGTTGTAAAATGATAGATAAAATAAAATATATATTATGGCAATATGGTCGTACACAACTATATATGTTTTATTTGTACACAGTCTGCCAAAACAACGTCGTTTTGACATATTTATTTTTTTAAAAACAGTTTCTCTCCTCCTAAATAAGAAATCAAAATTAAATCTGTCAAAACGACATAATTTTGATAGACTATGCACAAATAAAATATATACAATTGTGTATAACCATTATTCTATGTATATTAAACAAAATGTATATTGATAAACTTTTATATCTAAGTGGTTATCCACACTTCTCTGAACTTCTTTTCTTTCTTTTCCGGCTGCCACTTCACACACCACTTTCTGTTAGGTTATTTATAAGAAAGGAGAGAGAGAGGAAGAGGAAGAGAGAAGGTGAAAAGTTTATTTATTTCTAACAATTCAACACAATTCAAAGTCATCTTCTTTTTATCCTTCTCTCTCTCTCTCCTTTTTTCTGTTTTGCTAAATTCTTTCTATCCCTTCTAGATTTGCTGATATAACAAAGTAGGGAAAGGACTAAGAAATATCCCTCAAATTCCCACCAACAAATTGACCAATATTTATCATAGAAACCATTAAGAGACGCAAGTACAGATGGCCATATTCAATTGTCATTGTAGATGTAAAGCATTAAAAACTTAGTAAACACTGCTAATCTGTAAATTTACAATCTTTATCAGCTTGTGGAACAACGCTACCTGTATTTCCTATGAAAATGACGGTTGACTTGGTCTAAGCCACAAAACTATAGTACAGCAAAATTGGGAACTTTCACTGAATATGTACGTGGGTAATCTTCAAACTGCTGCATAATTCATGAAAACAGACTGCAGAAGAAAAAACAATTAATAATAAAGTAGTGCATAGTTAGTTACACAACATTTGGAGCATTGCGTTTGGAAGTCCAAACGTAGTTGATTATCATGTTCGTCTAGAATCAATTTATTTCAAATGCAGCTTATTTAACTCACCAACGCAGTGCTTAGACTTTAAGCACAATGCATTTGGAGGTCCAAACACATAAAAAACTACGGCCACAAGCGCTAGTAGCCAAACAAATACGAGCATTTCAAATGAAGAAAAAAAACCTAACATAATATTTTTCCAGTCACAGATTTATAAACGGACCCTAAACAATGGTAGGTTGGACATTTGGACTATGAAAGACTACCCTTTTAGATATAATATGTAACACTAGTTCCACATCGTAATGTGTGGAATACTTGAATGTGTATATAAGGATTCAAACTGCTATCATTAATATTTCCTGTCATAATCTTTTAGGTGAGTATGTGGTGTGCTAAAATTACCTATGAGGATAATATTAAGAAAACGTATTTGGCCTTATTATAGTATGATTTAATTCGAACCCGGAATTTAACCCGGCCTATTACACAATAAGACTCGATCGAGACAATTCAAAGTCTTTGTTGATAGGGAAAGGACAAAGAAATATCCATGTGCCTTGCACGATAAGACTTGAGACAATTCAAAGTTTGCCGATAGGGAAAGGACAAAATAATATCCATATTCCATCATTCACCATTAAGAGACACAAGCAAAAATGGCTATACGGTTTGTGCTTCAGATGATGTTTGTATTGTTCATTATCCGAGAAGCATCTGCACAAGTAAAATCTCCAGCAAAGCCTGGATGTCAACAAACATGCGGCAGCGTTACCATTCCATACCCATTTGGAATTGGAACCAATTGCTCAGCCGACGAGACATTTGAAATAAATTGCAACAACTCGAGACCTTTTCTCAGTAGTAACAATCTGCAGGTACTGGAAATTTCATTAGAAGCAGGTACGATTCGTGTCAACAATCCAGTAATCACTGCAAATTGTGAAAATAGGACTAATGGTTTAGATGTGAATTTATTAGCTCCCTTCACATTCTCAGACACCCAAAATCGATTCACTGCCATGGGATGTGACAACCTTGCCTTGATCACCCGACAAGATTTCAATATTGGAGGGTGCATGTCATTTTGCAACGTTACTTCAAGAGAAAACAGTTGCTTCGGTATAAACTGTTGCCAGACAAGAATCCCTCCGTCCTTGATGTTCATCAACGCATCTTTGAGAAGCATTGATCCTAACAATGATCAAAAAAGTTGCAAGTATGCATTCATCGTAGACCAAAATTGGTTTGGTAACTTGACAAATCCATACAGTGTGCAATCTATGGAACAAGTTCCCGCGGTGCTGGATTGGAGAACATTTAGGAACTGCAGCACATTGGGATCGTTTCCATCTACTAATATCTCATTATATAATACCTCATTATGTGGAAAAAATGCTTTCTGTTCAAATCAACGCTTGTGTTCGTGTCTTAAAGGCTATGAAGGAAACCCATATTTACCTGATGGATGTCGAGGTAAGATTCTGCAAATCAGTAAATATCAAATACTTCACAACTCTGCAAACACAAAAGTATTTCAATATTTTAGCTTGTTCTATTGAAGATAATAGGTATTTCACTCATTCTCATATGCAGGAAGCCTCAACCAATCTCTGTGTGTGTAACTTTTTTGCTTATGTTGGATTTTTATATGTCAGATATCGACGAGTGTGCAACCAACAGATGTCAACAGATCTGTACCAATACGCCAGGAAGCTACCGTTGCTCTTGCATGGATGGGTGGAAATCTCTCGGATATAGTTGCTACAATCTGAAGGTAGACGATGGCAAGAGAGCTCGGGTGGCCATTATAGGTATGACCCTTCATTCTCTTCGATTAGTATATAAACTCGAAATAGTTCATGTAGCACAGAGATAAAATATAGTGTACAATGAAAAATTGGTGGTGGTTATATTTTAATGTAATTAACTTCAAATAAATCTAACTGGGTTAACTTCGAGTTTGCCCCAAATCACTCAAACAGTAACTCCTGTTCAAATAAAAGAGTTCCAATTAACTGGAATTATTTTACCATTAGCAACCAAAAATGAGCCTGCTTACTCTCCTCATACTAGAAGCAAACTCATAAATTCTCTTCATCCAATATCACCTACAACTGTTGAATTCCGTGTATGTTATCATTTCACCCAAGATTAAGCAAATACAATAGAAAAATGTAGAGAAGTTTTAAGCTTAAAATACTAGGTTTTTTATTTTGGTAAATATAAGTATGTTGAAAATCAATAAAATACAACAGTACAGGGTATGCCACAGAACAATATAAAACCACCGGATCTAACCTATACTATATCCTCATAACTTCTCCACATCACTTCAATTTCTTTTTCTTTTATTCTACTGTTCCTCTCTAGCTATAAACAATAGACAGCTACACAAGTAACTGAAGGCTGAGTTCCTAATTCTTATCTGGAAAGAGTTACCTCTAATGTGTTGAAAGGTTTCCTGGCCCAAAAGACCAGTGATCAATGTCTAGCACAGTGGTCTTGCTGTCCGCATTATAAAAACTCTAAAGATGAAGACGCCAGTTCACATTTGCCCATGATTTCCCAAACACAAAAACTTCATTTGTTTCTTTCTCAGACCAATTGTTTAGTGCAGGGAAGTTGTCAATCCTAACTCCAATTTCGGTTTTATAGTCAAACATAGCCCTATCCTGCTTCTTCAATTGAAATAAGGTGTTCTACTGCATTAAGGCTAACTGTAGGTCTCTTACTAACTGTTCCCTCTATAGTTGATCCCTAGAGCAGATTACTTAGTGAATGTCCATATATATTGCATCATTTGATTTGAGTCATTTGACTGCTAGACCGAGCTTGACTCAGTCATTGAGCTAATGGGATAAAAACTTCAAACAAATAAGATAAATATCAAATTCTTTTGCTTATGCTGACTAACTGACCTGTTTAACCAATGTGTTTTGTAGCCACTTCCACTAGTTTCGGGGTGCTAATTTTATTATCTGCTGCATTGTGGTTGTATAAAGTAATACAACGAAGAAAGAAAGCGAAGCTCAAGGAGAAGTTTTTCAAGAGAAACGGCGGTTTGCTATTACAACAACAAGTGTCTTCAGGTGAAGGTAGTGTTGAGAAAACAAAATTGTTTACATCAAAGGAGTTAGAGAAGGCAACCGACCACTACAATGTGGATCGAATCCTTGGTCAAGGAGGCCAAGGCACTGTTTATAAGGGAATGTTGACAGATGGAAGAATAGTAGCAGTGAAAAAGTCCAAAATAGAGGATGAAAATAAACTTGAACACTTTATTAATGAGGTGGTCATTTTATCACAGATCAACCATAGGAATATAGTCAAGCTACATGGGTGTTGTTTGGAGACAGAAGTTCCCTTGCTAGTTTATGAATTCATCCCTAACGGAACACTTTTTCAATATATTCATAACCATAACGACGAGTTCCCACTTTTTTGGGATGTTCGTGTACGCGTGGCTACAGAAGCTGCAGGAGCTCTCTTCTATTTGCACTCGGCAGCTTCCATACCAATTTATCATCGAGATATCAAGTCTACAAACATACTTTTGGATGATAAGTACAGAGCAAAAGTGGCAGACTTTGGGACTTCGAGATCGATTGCTGTGGATCAAACTCACTTGACCACACGAGTACAGGGTACCTTTGGGTACTTGGACCCTGAATACTTCCAATCAAGCCAATTTACAGAGAAAAGTGATGTCTATAGCTTTGGGGTAGTTCTTGTTGAGCTCTTAACTGGACAAAAACCAATCCTATCACCCAAATCTGATGATGAAGGACGAAGTTTAGCAACACTTTTCATAATGGCAATGGAAGAGAATCGTCTGTTTGATATTCTTGATGCTCAAGTAATGAAAGAGGGTCCAAAAGAAGAGATTATGGGGTTTGCTAACCTTGCAAACAGATGCTTGAACTTGAACGGGAGAAATAGGCCTACAATGAAACAAGTTGCAGCGGAGTTAGAAGGAATTCGATTGTCACATGGAGCGCCTACTTTTCAACAACACTACGAAGAGGTTGAGTATGCAGTAGCTGAACTAAATGGGTCATGGGACACAACATCAACTTCAATGGGCTCCTCTGCAAATAATAGTTTATCAGTTGATGTAGACCCTCTACTATCTAGAAAATAGTGGTGCTAACGACGATGGAAGCAAAAGAAATTTAATATTATTGGGTTATTATTATATATTATTATTTATGGATGATGTTAATGTGATTAGTTTAAATAGTAGATAAGATTATGATATATATTAGTAGAATATTCTAGAGTATTAATTATTTAAGGTAGTAGATAATTACTAGGATTTTATTTACTTCTTTAATTAGGTTACTTAATATTTTACAAAGCCTCCAAATATTAGGGTTTTTTTCCTATTCCTATATAAACAAATGTAGTCCACCATCCATTATGATTATTATTGAATCTATAGCGCCCCCAAATTCAAGTACCTTTTACCTCGGACCTGGTACGTTACGATACATCATTTTTATAACTATTGCGGAAGATATAAACATAAATTGTTTATACATTAAACCTTTGCACATAATTCCCAAGATCTGTAACCTTTACTTAATATACATATTCATATCCTACACGACTTACAATGTCATTTGCATACAATACTGTTACAATTTTTACTGCATAATAATCCAATTCTGGAATTTTCCTTGCCTTTGCCTGTATCCGAACTTTCGTCTTAATCTGAAAATTTTATTATGATATAGCAAGGGTGAGCAACAATTTTGCCCAACAAGTTTAAGTTCAAATGAAAATATATAATGATTGAAAAGGAATAATAAACTGACAAATTTTCAACAATATAATGATTGTGAAAGAACATGAATCAATTTCAATGATTGAATGACTAAACCAATAATGCTAACTGATCAACAATGACCATGGACAATTTTAAATGAACCTTATGGTAATGAAAGTGATCAACCTTTCATACCTGATGAACATATGCAACATGCACTAAGTGCGAATCAATAATCAGTATAGATGTAAACAATTAACAATAATTATTCGGCAAAACTAATGATTTGGCCACCAAAGTTGGCACGTTTTACTGAATACCCGATTGAACTTTTAATTTTTTAAATTAAGTCACTGAACTAATTTTTATTTTCAAATTGGGTCATTCCGTTTAAAAAAAAGTTGACAGACGTTAAATTTTTTATCTACATTATTTGACGTGGCAAAAAAAAAAAAAAAAATATTGCTTATGTAAAAAAAAAATCAAAAAGCGATTTTAAAAATAAAAAAAGTAACATTTTAAAGTTTTAAAATAACAAAAACATAATAAAATAAAACAAAAATACAGTTTTTTTTAAAAAGCGTAATTTTTTAAAAATCATGTTTTTTAAAAATTTCGCTTTTTAAAAAAATCTTTTTAAAAAATCGCGCTTTTAAAAACTGCTTTTTTTAAAAATTTGTTTTTCTAAAAATCTGCTTTTTTTTAAAAATTTGTTTTTTAAAATCTATTTTTTTTTAAAAATCGCTTTTAAAAAAACTGCTTTTTAAAAATCTTTTTAAAAAAAAAAATCTATTTTTTGAAAAGAAGTTGTTTTTTTTAAAAAGCTATTTTTTAAAAAATATGTATTTTTTGTTTTATTTTATTATGTTTTTGTTATTTTTAAAACTTTAAAATGTTAATTTTTTTATTTTTAAAATCGCTTTTGATTTTTTTTGCCACATAAGCAATATTTTTTTTTTTTTGCCACGCGTCGGTATGTAGACAAAAATTAACGTCTGTCAACTTTTTTTTAACGGAATGACCCAATTTGAAAATAAAAATTAGTTCAGTGACTTAATTTAAAAAATTAAAAATTCAATCGGTTATTCAGTAAAACGTGCCAACTTTGGTAGCCAAATCATTAGTTTTGCCATAATTATTCACTAACATACTTTGAAAAATACAAATCAAGTTTGAGTTAGGAAACTTGCATGTATCATTGATTACCGCTATGTAATCTAATGTAATCTCTTATGAAAGACATATCATTAATAAGATCGATCATCCAATTAACATAATACACACACTATTACTCAAATAATAAATTTGCTAACATTTAGGCACATAATCAAATGTTGAATAATTCTTTAACTCACTAGTAATATTATCGTCATTTGATAATATTATTATCACATAACCATCATCTTAAATTCTCGTCTAATATAATTAATCTTTTAATAATATTTTATTTACTTATCAATTTCTTAGTAATATCTTAATCATTTATAAATATTATTAATCATTTAATAATATTTTAATCACCTTCTAATATTATTAATTATTTAATAATATTCAAATTATTTACTAATATTATTATCATTTAATAATATTTTAATCATTATCTAATATTATTAATCATGTAATAATATTTTACTTGTTTTATAAATAATAAAGGTCTCACACAATTTAAGATATAAATATCTTACATCTTGAAGTTTAAACCATTTATATTCCTTTTTAGAAATATCATTTACCTTTACTCGCAAATTCGAAGTTTAAACAACTAATGCATAGCTTTTATAGTAAAACTTAATTTACTATATTATTTCTTTAATTTAAATAACTTTTACATCAGTTTGTCCGTTCATGAGTCAACACTGACTGTTGCCTCATATATAAATATTTTATCTCACTAGCACATTCGCTTTATTTTTTATTTTACAATTATTCGCATTTTTGTTTTATATTTCGTTACGTAAATCTCAACTCAAAAACCACATTTTGAGCACCGAAAACCTCAAAATATCATTTTTATGATTAATACAATTTTCAAAGGTTTTACATTCTTCGTTGCACCACAAAATAATTTTATAGGCAACTATATTTTTTTATTTTACTTAAATATGTAATTTATATTTATTACATATTTTTATTGCTTTATTTATACCTGAAAGGAAGCTTTTCGACATAAAATATCATTTATAGTCAAATCTCGTCCCGTGAGACTTTATTAGATTTATTACGACTTATTATTTTGCCGGAACGTTGATCGTCAAAGTCACTCGACGCGTCGACGATTGACGTTCACTCAAATTTTAGTTCTGACATGCATGTTCGCTTATTTTTAATTTTCAAATCATAAGTCATATAACAGCGAAATTGTGGGCATGTTATAGACCTTATGGCGTAGTATTTGAGAAAAATTTCTAACCGTGAAAATGTATCACGGAACCCATCAAAACAGAGCGTCAAAAAGCATGGCAGTAAATGCCCAAAGAACGCAGTCATGACACGCCAAGACGCCAGTAAGGCTACGATGCCCAACAACGTTGTCACAGCCATTTCCGCATACCAATTCCGCTATTTTGCGAATTTGTACGCGTTGCTCATTAATCGGATTGATCCCATTTTTGGATATGTTTTTCGTATCATATGAGACTATTTTAAAAAAAATATGAAACCTGCATTTCGGGTTCATTAAGCAGTCCAAATAATTAGTCAAAAGTGTACTTTCATTACGGTTTTCACCTTTTCCCAGTTTTACCCTCTCTCGCTAAAACAGTCATAACTTTTTCGTTTCAAAACATTTTTGAGTGATTCTTGAGCCCACGCGAAGCTAACTTCCAGGACTACAACTTTTATTCGTTAACCTTTTCCAAATTCGAAACACAAAATACCAGAAATTCCGTGTAAAGTGACTGACCCGAGTTGGTTTTCCAGTTTTGACTCAGCTACTTTAAAATAGCATAACTCTTTTCTCCGAAGTCGGAATTAGTCCGTTCCAGAGTATATGGAAAACTTATTCAGTGTACTATAACATACCAAAAGTCCAGAATTTTCTGAACATCCTAGCTAATCCCGAATTTTCTGTTTAGGGGCAGCAGTCACTAGCTTTTTTAAGTTTCAAAAACTATTTTACTTTTCTTTTCTTTGATCCAACTTTTAACACAGAAAATGCTTGGATCTACACATAACACACACTAAAACATGTAGTTCAAAAGTTTTTAAGTTGAAGATCATAACTTGATTATTTCATCAATTCAAACAAAATAAAAGGAATAAACTAAACTAGGATTTTATACCTAGATCATGTAGCTCTTGTCCTTCTCTTTACACAATATAAGATGAAGCTAGGGAGTATGAAAAATTTCTCTTTTTTTTTCAAAATATAGTGTTATAAGAATTTTGTAAAAATTCCTGTTGGAATAAATACTATACATTTTTTGGGAGTCACAATCAAAAAATAAATAAATGAAAATGTCTCATTTTTCTATCCAATTAACCGGTCTGTCAAGACTATAACCAGTCACTGGTTGTCATCAAAAAATTTCCAACACAGAGGTATTGGCATAGGCGGGCTAGGGATAGGGCTTTTCTTTAGCATAGGGTGAAAAAAAGCTCTATAAGCCGAAATTGAGTACGATAAACCCTTTTGTTCCTTTTCTTTAATGAAAATGGGGAACAATGACAACAATAGAATAAATCAAGTAAGTATGATGAAGCACTCTCGTTTTTTACGTTTTTAAAATTATATTGCACAAGTTGTCTCATCCATAATAATTCATCTTGTATGAGAACTTCGAAGTAGAACAATTTCGGTTTATACGAATAAAATTGAAGTCTATGATTCTTGAGATGAGTCAAATTAAGAACAAAAACTAATTGATGAAAGCCTACTAGTTGAATTAGTTTCAAACGTAGTCCGAAATATCTTCATAACCTATGCTCACATATTCTTATTTATCCTCCACAAATCCTTCTCGCCTAAAAAACTTAACAGCTCATCTACTGTGTTAAAAGGCAGGATTCTAGAGTTCATTCCATTATGACTTAATAAAAATTGTAAAGACTTCTATAGAGTTACAAACTTTTAATAGATGTAAATGTACAGATATCTAGCTTCCGGAATGCAAAAAGTAAATTTTAATACTCTCTCCATCAAAACTAACCGTTCATATATATTTTTTGGATGTCCCAAAAAAAATACCACCCAATAAGGAAATTAATAAATGTCCTCCATATTTCACCAGTTGCACTCCACTGTTGAGCAAAATTTGCTCCATTTGTTAAATTTACTCAAGAATTAAGTTTTATACTAAAAAAAAGATACATATTAATTTAAAACATCGTCATCTCCATTGTCGTCTCTCTCATCTAAAGCTCAACAATTTCAGATCTACAAAAGTTAGGGTTTGCTAAATCAAGAAGTGTTGCTAGTTTTTGGGATATAAAACAGCCAAAATCAGGAAATCACACCCTTCAAACTCCATTTCTCTCTCTCATGGAAGACGATGACGAGTTCGGAGATTTGTATACGAATGTCCTCACACCCTATACAATTTCTTCAGCTCCTCACATGTTCTTCCATTGTCATTGCCTTGTACATGAGTTCAGAGATTTGTATACGGATGTCCTCACACGCGTTATTCGGTTCTCCTCCAATAAAACGGTGAAATTACAAACATGCCCTTGTTGTAATTACCTTTCTAACCAACTTTGAACTGAAGGGTCATACCCTTCATTCCTTCTCTCTTACTAAAAACTTTATCCTCAAGGTTGATAAAGTGTGGAAATATGTAGCCTTAGTTGGCAATGTATTACACTACAACAAAAAGGGTTATTTCCGACGGAATATTTCGTCGGTAATAAGCATATTTCATCGAGGTTAACCTTATTTCCGACGGAATATTCGGTCGGAAATTCGATCGTATATAAGCAGGTCGAAATTAAGTCTGTCGATCTTTCGGTCGGGGATACTTAACATCGACGGACATATCCTCGACTGAATATTCAGTCGGGGTTAATATATTTCTGACTGAAAATCGTCTGTCGAGGCTATTCGGTCAATGATAAACATGACACGTGGCAGCGTGACAAAAATGGTAGATTCCTTAAAATCGACGGACTTCCGTCGAGCGTATCACTATTCCGTCGAGAATAGATGTGACACGTGGCATATGACCAAAATGAAAAGGACTTATTTTCGACGGAAATCCGTCGAGAATAGCACTATTCCGTCGAGAATAATGTTTTTTAATATTTTATTTGTTTTTGTAATATCCAGGGATTTAACCCACATCTTGTACCTGTATTCTCAACAACACATACACATACAAAAGCTAACAATATGATCAATAACATGAATTACAATTACCAAGGCCGACAATATGTCAAAAACCAACTAAATGAGAAGTAAAAAGGTCAAAAACATCCCATTAAGCTAAATTAAACTACAATGTCAAACCGCAACAAAACCAAAGTAATGACAAGGTTTAAACTACAATACATCAAAAGTAATGTAAACTACAAAACAATGTAACTCAGAATGTAAACTAAGTCAAAAATAATGTAAACTACAAACGAATGTAAACTAAGTAAAACTAGTAGAGCCCCCGGTATGAGGAGGATCATCTAGGCAAGGCCGTCGATATTTCTAGAGTATAAAAATTGCCATCATCGTCATCCCGCTCGTTAGTCCGCTCGTCACCCTGTTGATACAATATAATGTAACTCATTAGTCCATATATATATATATATGATTCAGTTAAAGATAACTAAATGAAAATTAAATTACATGCAGAATATATATTTGAATTTAAAACGAATAGTATACCTGAGCAGTCGAGTGCTGACTCAACATCGGCCCAAACGCGTCCTCGACTAAGGTAACCACCATCCGAACAATCTCGTAGGGTATCGTGGCCCACTGCTCTGGAGGGATACCCGTACTCTCGGCGATGGCACCAGCTGCAACGTCCTGCGTAAGTTGATGGAGGCGAGAACGGCTAAGTAGGTCCTGACGATGGAACAACGGATTAGTCTCAATCCTCTCTGACACCACAACCATAACACGCTGGAACAAAGCATCGTCTAAGCCAGTGCCCGTATATGATGGTCCCATGGGGGCTCTCGGACGCAGACGCTGGCTAGAGCCTACAAAAATAAATATAACATGAATAATATTATAAATTTACTTTATTCATAAACAAGAAATAAACTAAAATATTATACCTCCGGAAGTGTATAGGCTTGGTATCCTCGGAACCCCAAAGACTCGACATATCGGCCCGCTAATACTAGTGGGAGTATCACGAGACGCGACCAAAAAAGAGTCATCTCCTCGTCCGAGATAAACTAATCTCGAAGCGAAGGGACGTGGAATCTAACGTCTCAAAGATCGTCCTACTTGACTTCTGCAACTGCGATATCTGTTGGTGCGGATCTTCTCAAACCGCCCTCCCGTAATTTGATATATGTACATGTGAGTTATCTTGGTATCATCATATAAATTACGTAATATTATCCTAAATAATATTTATTATAGTAAATGTATTACCATATAGTTAGTCTTCTTTGGAGACATAAATCGACCCCAAGTAGAGCCCTTGTACGTATGGACTCTATCCCGTAACTCCATCATAGTAGAGGTCACCAAGCTACTCCGCATGACCTAAATCATATACATTAAATAATATCACCTTAATTTACTATAGTTTCAGTTTAATATTAAACTAAACTAAATGGAAATACATACCGACTTAACCTCCTAAAACGACTGCGAGCCAGAAGTATGTACAACTCGCAGCTTGCCTCGATTCTTCTTCATCTGCTCCGACTTGGTCTTGAACGCAAGATCATCATCCCAAAGATGCACACACATCGCGTATTTCATGTTACATCGATCATCGTCGTACCGATGTTACTCAAGAAAGTAGTCTCGGATGATTCTTCTATCGCCGGACCGCCCTCCGTCGATCTCGTCTGCGCCAACCGGTATAATTCTTCGAGATGTGGGCAATGATAACGTCGTCACCATCCGCCTCAATGATGCCGGTCTCGTATCTATAGTATCTCTGTCAAACAGATATAACATACGTATAATTAATTATTTGAACAATATGTAAATAACATGGACCTTGATTTAATATATGTAATTCGACTTACGTGAAACTCCTGCAACACTGTCACCATGAAGTAGGCATCAGAACGCTTAGCAATCTTGGCTAAATCGCATGCATCCGATGAGGGAGATCGCCAGCAGGCGGATGGCGTGTCATAAATCGCTTTTTAGCGACAGGATCCATAATACTAGAATACAAAATTTATTAAGAACATTTTAATTTATTAATCACATAATAATATCATCGAAATTGAACATAAGTAATAGTTGAAACCTACACAGATGAGCCGACATCAACTGGAACGACGTCAGGCACTGCTGGCGGACGACCTAATCGACCGAGGTTAGGCTCTCGCTGACGCCGACGTCTAGCATCTGTATGTTTAATATAGTTATGACATTGTCAATGTAAATGAATGTATAATATAGTTATGAAAAAAGCGTTCATCGAGCAAAAAAAAAATCAACTCACTAGCATTCGAAGACGACGACTCCCGGGAGTCACACCGATTCGGAGCGGCCTCCACCACGACCACCTCCACCGCTATGTCGAGGCATAGCTGTACTACTGAAATAACAGACATAGATACGATGACATTAATTAAATTTCATTACAACTTATATATATAATTTCGTTGTATAATATTTACAAAACACCAATTAGTGAAGTAGTACGTCATCAAACCCATCAGAATCAAAATCATTTTCATTTTCATCTTCTGATTCTGTCTCTTCCTCTTCTGTATCAATTTCTTCCTCAGTATCATCTTTTACCATCAAATACGGACTGACAACCACATCTTCCTCCACTTCATCAATATCGAGTACGTCAACGACATCATCAACTAACACATCGTCATCATATAGCACACCGTGGCTGGGATTGCTAACTTGTTCTCGCAACGGGTCATCCGTTCCAGACAAATTAGTACCATCAAATGATCGAGTCTTCGTTGTCACAACTGTATACCAGGGGGTTCTATAATTTACGACATTAGGGGCGTAGTACACTTGAGTTACTTGGCTGGCTAACACAAATACGTCATCAGACTGTAAATTTGATTTTATATCTACTGTGACGATTCTATTACAATCAACTTTAACACCCTTTGCAGTATCAAACCAGCAACACTTAAATGTAACAACCTTTTTAGCCCCTGGATAATTGAGCACAACCACTTCCTTTAATCTTCCATAGTAATTGGACTCATAATCTCCATAACAACTTCCCAACACGACAACGCCAGAGTTGACTGATGTCAATTCATTCAATTCATCAACCTTGAATCTATACCCATTCACGATAAAACCTGGAAATGAACTAACGAGTTTGTACGGGCCTAAAATGACATCTCTAAAACTCTCATAAGCGTTCTCTTCTTCGACCCTTCTCTTAAACCACTGATGAACATTGTCATTAGTGAATGCTTCCATCTGTGATGTAGTCAACCCTGGGTTTGAAGCTCGCGATTCCAATTCGAATGCACTGCGTATAATAATATGGCAATTATTGATTAAGGTAATAAAAAATCATTTTTAACTTGAAATAATACATACTTGATGTACGACGATACTTCAGGCATATTCAGAAGCACGTATGTAGATACAATCTTTAAATCTTTATCGGTTAGGTAAGTCATCGTCTCATGTACAAATGGTTTGGCCGGATAAGTGAATACAACCAACTCATCAGCACGCGTTTAGGGATCGACGATGACCTCATTTCGACTTAGACGATTGTGCTTCGTTGAGACTACATCGTCAAAGTATAGCGAGCAAAAGTTGACAAGCTCTTCCTTCGTATAGCATTCAACAATAGAACCCTCTACACGAGCTTTGTTTTTAACTTTCTGTTTTAATCGACACATATACCTGAAATATGATAATATATTGGCTAAAACAAATATTCAGGTGATGATTATAACACAATGTAGGTGATATTACCTCTCAAAAGGATACATCCATTGATATTGCACCGGTCCTCCAAGCTTAAGTTCATATGGCAGATGAATAGGCAAATGCTTCATCGAGTCAAAGAACCTTGGAGGTAAGATCATTTCGAGCTTACACATTTTCAACACTATATTTTCTCCATCTGCTCCACATCACTGTACCTTATAATAGTTGAGCAAATATCCCGAAAGAAATTTGAAAGTGCGGTAAAGGTATCATTAATATTCCGCGGTAATACTTCACGAAAGGAAATTGGAATCAACTTCTGCATGAATACATGACAGTCCTGACTCTTGAATCCGATAATTTTCAACTACTCAACCTTAGCACATCGAGAGATTTTAGAAGCATAACCATCTAGTAGCTTCAATGCACTAAGCCACTTGCAAATGTTTTCAACCTGTTGCTTGGTAAGACAAAATGGAGCTTTTGGTTTTGAGTTGTTAGGACAGAGCCACAATTCCCTCCTGATGTTCATTTCCTCCAAGTATTTACGTGATTTATCATTGTCTTTTGTTTTACCACTCGTATCTAGCACAGTGTAAAACAAGTTCTCGAACACATTTTTCTCCGTATGCATGACATCTATGCAATGACGAAGTGCTAGTGTGCCCTAGTATGGCAACTCAAACCAAATGGGCGAGTGTGTCCAATTATGAGCTTTACCGTACCCTATTGCTCTCAACTTACCATGCTCCTTTCCAGGCGATGGAAATGTCAAATCATTTAGCCATCCCAGTACATCGCTGCCTGACAAGCAACCAATAACCCCCTTCTTTTCTATTTTTCTATTGAACTGTGTAGACATCTTTTTATAATTGTGCTCAACAGGCAAGAATCTTCAAACAGTTCCAAAGAAACTAGTTTTTCGCCCATGACGCAGTTGTGTGCCTTGCACATCCCCCATATAGACTGGACATGACAATTTACCATGGGTCGACCAACCACTGACCATCCCAAGTGCCGAAAAGTCAGTGATAGTCCACAACAAGGCTGCCTTCATCAAAAAATTCTGCCCGACAAATTTATCAAAAGTCTGAGCCCCTATTTCCCTCAACATCTTAAGTTCATCGACTAACGGTCTAAGGTACACATTGATGTCTTTTGTAGGACTCTTATCCCCCGGTATTAGCAAAGTCAAGAAAAGATATGAATCCCTCATGCACATTGACGGTGGAAGATTGTCAGCTACCATAATCATTGGCCAAACAGAGTATGGCTGACTAAAATTATTAAACGAACAAAATCCATCTGTAGCCATGCCAAGCCTGACATTCTTAACATCGTCGGAAAATTATAGAAAATTAGCATCAAAATTCTTCCACTCATCTCCATCT
The DNA here is from genome assembly GCA_020205605.1 of Panax ginseng. Classification (NCBI taxonomy): domain Eukaryota; kingdom Viridiplantae; phylum Streptophyta; class Magnoliopsida; order Apiales; family Araliaceae; genus Panax; species Panax ginseng. The sequence continues at coordinate 79,709,752 of CM035127.1, read as the reverse complement.
GTTGGGTGAGTAAGCTGACCAGGGACGACGTCCCTTGTCCTATGCCAACGTATGCTGGGTGCAGTATGCGAAGACATGAGTAGCCGCTACAATCTCGGCACAAGAGGAAAGTACCGTAATATCTTCTTCAGAACATGTTTCTCCTTCCCCCCACGTTTTGTGATTTTGTACCGAGGCAAATTGCATATATCACATTGTACCTTATCTTTGTCCTCCCCATAGTATAACATACAGTCCTGCTCATAAGCATCGATCTTCTCATACCGGAGATTCAACCCCTTAACCATCTTCTTCACTTCATAGTAACTCGCGGGCAGGGTATTATCCTTAGGTAAGAACTCCCTTAAAATAGCAAGCATATCATTGAATCCTCTCTCACTGCAGTCATGCTCATTCTTGTAGTGTAAAAGCTTCGTCACTGCAGAAAGCCTGGTGTGCTTGTCGTGTTCAGGATACAATGGGGTCCCTGATTCAGATATCATCTTATAGAAGGCATCTGATGAATCATTTAGCTTTTGTTGATGATCAGCACTGCTTGACGCATGCTCATTTTCAGCCCAGTCAATATTCGTAGGGCCATACGCATCTACCAACATCTCCACGACATCATAGTTATCTGACTAGTCTATAGTACTGTCTGACAGATCTCTAAACTCAACTGATTCCCCGTGATGAATCCATACCGAATACCCATCCACAAACCCACGTGAATATAAGTCAAATTTCACTTCATCGGCAGTCTTCCATATCATGTTATTACACTTGAGACACGGGCATCTCATCTTTCCGTTCAGATCATCAGTATGTTCTATTGCTTTGTTCATAAAATTGGACACCCCGTCACGGTACGCATCAACTAATCCCCTCCCATCAATCTTTATCCTACGGGACATCCAACTTCGGTCGGCATCCATCTTTAATTGAAGAAAATACCCAATTAGATCAAGAATAATCATGAATGTGGTCCACTCTACAGGGGTTAGGCTTCTATCCCGTTCCTGGATGCGTCTCCTCACTAGTGCCAATCTTAAGCACGTTTTTACTATTTTCAAAAAATTCAAGAAGACCTCCCATGGTCTCCAAGTACGAAATAGACCAAGAAAACTTAGTCTAAGTATGCACTTTCGGAGAACATGTAGAGAGACATCATTTGAAAGTTCCTCAAAATTTATAAAAACGCACCCTGTGCATTGGCACCGACCTAAGTGAGAGACATAACATCCAGTAACAGTCCCAAACTGGGGACTATTCGACATTCACTCATAATGAGTGAATGTCGAACGAGTTTCTAAGTTGACACCTCCAAAGCATGTATGTCTTCATCAAGATAAACTAAGTATAACATTTGATTAGTTTGAGCGATATGATCTTGTTCCCATATTTTATTATGGGAACCAGATCATATCATTCAAACTAAGCAAATGCTACTTAGTTTATTTTGCCAATGAAAAACTAAGTGCTACTTAGTTTATTTTTATAATGAAAAACTAAGTAAGTGCTACTTAGTTTATTGAATATTGCATCCCAACTAAGCAAATGCTACTTAGTTATTAATTGTATTTAATTATACTTAATTTTATTTTATTTTATTTTATCGCATCCCAACTAAACAAATGCTACTTATTTACTAATTCTATTTAATTTTATTTAATTGTATTTTATTTAATTTTGATTTTATTTAACTAAGTAAGTGTTTAATTATATTTATTTTGTATTATATTATTTTAAATTAAATTAAGTCAATTTTTTTATTGAAATGAATTTAATTTAATTTAATTTGTATTATCTTAAATTAAATCATATTTTTTTATTTTATTTTATTTTAAATTAAATTATTTATTTTATTTTATTTTATTTTAATTTAATTGTATTTGTATTATATTATATTATAATATTTAATTTATTTAAATTTTATTATCTTAAATTAATTAAATTTAATTAATTTAAATTTAATTTGTATTATATTATATCATATAATTTATTTTATTTATTTTATTTTAAATTTAATTAAAATTTTTATTATATTATATGATTTAATATTAAATAATTTATTTAAATTTATTATCTTAAATTAAATTAAGTCAATTTTTATTTTATTTAATTTAACAAAATTTGTATTATATTATATAATTTAATTTATTTAAATTATATTTTAGTATTGAGAAATTATTAACTATACATTAATATAATAAAAAGGACCCACATAAATTGCAATTGATGAATTTTGACAGAATTCCATCGGATATAACAAATATGTCAATGTGAGAACAAAATACCCACAAATTTTCAGACCCAAATTACATACCCATAAATTTTGAGAACAAACAATAGCAGTATAACATTAGGGCATGAACAAACTTATGCAGATTCATAGTATTATAAATTACATAGCAATTTATATAACTCAATTAGGGCATGAACACAATATGTACCAACAAATTTTCAGACCCAAAACAGCCAACAAAATACATAGCAGTTTATATAACTCAATTTGCAAAATTAAGGCATAGATTTAAAAGCATAATAATCAAAATCAAATGGCAATTCATCAAATATACCTGATTAACTTGAAAATTTAACAAACAAATGAAAGTACACCACCAATTTGAGAAGAAAGAAATTGAATTTGCTTGAAATGGTAGGAATTGGCGGAACTACTTACCGAGGAATTTGTTTGTGGCGGAAAAGGTAAGCGTCGGCGTCGTCGAATCGCAGGCTTCAAAGTGATCGGGGAGGAAGAGAGATCGTGAGAGAGAGAGAGCAGACGTGAGAGAGTGAGGGTCTGTGAATGAGAGGGAAAGAGGCAGAAATGAAATGAGGGGAGCGTAGCAGACTGTTAGGTTTTAAAAGATAAAATTGACGGACTTCCGTCGATCTTATGTCCGTTGGTTGTATGATAAATTAGACTGAATTCCGTTAGCAGTAACATAATATTCCGTCGACCGTAGTGTTGGTTCTGGCGGGAGAGTTTGGCGCCATGATGGGCTGTGTTTTTGACAAAAGTCCGTCGAAAATACTTTATGTACGACTGAACTATTCTCGACTGAATAATCAGTCAGAAATAGACTAATATCGACTGAATGTATTCCGTCGGAGTTACTTCCGTTGGAGATAAACTATTTTCTTGTAGTGTTAGACCTTTGTACCAAAACCCACTTCCGCAACATTATTTTCTTAACCATTTTCCTATCTAGAATTGCATTTACCTTAACCAAGATGTTGGATTTTGGGTATCCAAATGGGACGTCCATGAAGAGTCCGACCCATTTGGTTTATTAGTCAACTTATGAGATTGACTAAATATTTTTTACATAACTGAGAGTTGGAAAGTGATAGAGATTGTATGGAAGTGGTTCAACTACTTCTGTCTATAAGACCCACATCTCCTCTTCCTCAATACATCACGATTAATCAGTTGGCCCAAAAACCTTAATATAAGTAACCTCTCCCAATATAGAGAAAAACCCAACTGTCACAAATCGTGGATTTGTGTTCCATTCTCGTATTGTAGTTTGGAGACGTCGTTGGGTTGATAATTTACAGATACCTTTTTGCATCAAAAGTAATATCACGCTTCAAAGGTACGCATTTAATTTTTCGTTTTTGTGTAAATATGTCATTACATTGATGATATTATTCCTTCATTGGTATCAGAGCATGATTTATTATCGATCTTATGTATGTCATGCATGAAGTTTTACACAAACTCCATTGATGAATGTTTTAAAAGTTTGAAAATATAATAAAACCTCCTACTCTGACAAGCCATAACTTTTTACTTGATTATCTGATTCCTGTGATTTTGATATGTATGCATAATACGCGTTGTAAGCTTTCCAACGATATATTATATGCTTAAATCGGAGATATATGGACTGAGATATGGCTTCTCAAAGTTTGGATCGCAAAAGGGTAGATTTGAAAATTTGTAAATTCTAAAGGTTGAAGGAGAAGTGCAAGTTTCAGTCTCGGACAAAAATTCGTGTACTTCACCTCCCTCATGGAAGTTTCTAAAATGGTGTTTGAGCACACTATTGGAACCATGAAGATGAGTCGATTAGACTGTAAAAAGTCATGTAAACTGTCGGCAAGGTTGCGCGTGGACCACATGCGCGTCGGAACACTGCGGTGTACGCCGCTCGGCGTGTAATGCTGCGGTTGACGCGATGCGGTGGTGGGCGTGCACTACCTGCAGCTAGCGTCGACCAAATCTCACTCGGCGTGTAATGCGGTTGCTGATCGACGGTGGCAAGGGCGTCTTGCTACTACACGCACTAGCGTCTGACCAGTCTCACTTGACTTAGTCGACCCAATCTGCCCTTGACCTGCTCCGGTCTAGACCCGCATGTAGACTCGATCTTGCAGAAATGGTTTATTTTAATTTTTATTTCGAGAAAATGATTTAATAATTAATAAATTCATGAAAATTAATTTAAAGTAGCTATTGTAAGACCCCAAATTTTATGAATAAAGATTAATTTTTTTTGAAATATATTTTTAAATATTATAGTGTGGATTTGTTATATTATTATAGTTGTGGGTAATATTTACAAATTTTGCAAAGTAAGCAAGTTGTTATAAAATATTCAATTGGTCGGTGAATATTCGTTTTAGCAGGGAATATTAAATGCGATGACACGATCATTAAGTGGACCCTACAAACGAAAAAAGTATTGTCGTAGTTAGAAAACGACAGAATTATCTTTTTATAAAAATAATGGCGAAAGTTTTACCGTTAAACTGTTGAACTACCCGATGGTAAAATTACAGTAATACGCGTGGTTGCATAGATAATACACGGTATTGATTATTGATGCTTACGTGAAAAGTCACTCAGTTATACTCAATTATTGCTACAGTAATTGCTGCATAATATCTCTCATATTATTGATTCAATTATTGTCAGAGTATCAATATTTTATATTATTAAATCAATAATTTAGAAGACAAAGTTATTCATATTATTAATTGTAATATTGACGATGTCTAGAAAGTTCTGTCGAGGAGAGATTTGGTCACCTAATTGCGCGCCAATAGAGAAAAATCCTTATCGGAAAGCCCCCTCTTTCCTGGGAATGATCTGGTTGTTAAATATTGTGAGTTATAATATTAATAATGAATAAGTTCATGTTGATTAAAGATGAAATTGATATTTCCATTGTGTTGGGATTATTAGTGTTAGTGGAAATCGACATCTATTTCGATAATAATTGATGTATGGAGGTTATATTGACCAATCGGGTAATTAAGCAGATTAATGAGCAATTAATTGCTATTAATTCACATGCTTATAACTATTTGTTCACATGTGTGTACTATTGATTCACATGCATGTACTATTAGGGGAGGTGGTGCAAGATTGATAATACTTACATGACTAAATTAAAAATGGAGGTATAGATGAAGGTACTATACTGTAACTATTTTTTTCACATGTATAGAACTATTGATTCACATGAATGTACTATTGATTCACATGCATGTACTATTAGGGGAGATGGTGCAAGTTTGATAATACTTGCAGGACTAAATTAAAAATAAAGGATAAGATGAAGGTATTATACTGTAATATTTCGAGCCCCAAAATGTGCAATTATCGAAACTATATTTTCCTATAAATAGAAGCTCATTCTTCTTTCATTCTCACCAATTCACTAAGACTCACAAGAGCAATTATAGAGAGAGAAGCTATAGAGAGAAAGAAGAAGAGAAGTATGCTACCTCACTATTCCAGTATCCAGTCTTCTTCTGAGGTAACAGATATTATTTTTTTCAGTATTCATAGAAATAATATTTTCTTCCATACTCTGTAGTATGAGAGTAATATTATTTCGTCTCGTATTCCTGATTATACCCTCATTTTGTTAAAACATTACTTCTATACTCCGTGAAATTAGTAGAATATCATTGAAATTTGCGCTTCATCTAGTATCGTTTCACAAGGATATTTTCTACACATTCTTGTTAAATTTTAAGCTTTTCATACCGGAGTACTGTCCATGAGTACTATTCATTTATACGGTACTATTCACAAAGTACTATTCACAAAGTACTATTCATAAAGTACTATTCACGGGGTACTATTTCCGAAGTACTATTCACTGGGTACTATTCACCCGGAGTACTATTCATGACAAAAATTAATTTCTTTTCAGTTCAAATCATTTTTGATACAGTATCATTCTTGAATTTTACTCCACAAAGCAGTATCATGTTGGCAATTTGAACATTATTAAATTTTAGATAAATTAATTTATAAATATTTAAAAATTTATCATTTTCTTTCCTTTAATTGAATTCTTATATCATTGTCATCATCCTCATGCTTATATTGTGATGAAAGTCATCTGTGGCTTACGTGCATAGATAGACTATTAATTGGTATGATTATGACCAAAGATCTTTCGGTATAATAATGACCCGTAATGTTACAAATGATGTGGTAAAAGTCCTCATTGGCCCGTAGTGCATTGACGGACAGTTGTTGGTATGATTATGACCATGGATTATTCGGTATACTCATGACCATTGATGATTACATGAATATCCTTGGCCCATAGTGCAGGGATGATTCGATGATGTGGTTTATTTATTAAGCTGAGTCTCAGTGATAAAGTTGATGAAAAACTTTTTAAATCATAGAAGATAGTAGATATCATGCTCTACTTGACTCTTCTAATGGATTACTTGTTCCGCTGTAGTTAAACTTGATGTTTATTGTATTTTATCAGTTTAACACTGTTGAAGGCTAATGATAATTTATTCTGCATTATCTTAGTCATGATATTTTTTACTGGGCTAGTTGAGCTCACCCTTTTGCTTTCATTGTTCTCTTCAGAAAATGAGAACGTAGTCGGGATTAGTCGAGGAACGGAGTGATGGTCCGAGATTGTGACGCCCCCAAAATAGGTATACATCACCTATTCTGAGTCGCCAAATACATGGTATAGAATACAAATATAATTTTAAATATACAACATGAGCTGTGAGTTTTAATACAAATATTGTCTTCTAGACAGTATTCAAACTCAAAATAAGTACTCAATACATTTATTATCACACTATTTCATAGAATAGTGAGGACTATGTTGCCTCTTTTATAGTTCTTATAAAAGAGCTCTAACTCATGCAAGTATACACGGGTCAACAAGTAATACAGAGTAAGTAAAGTATCGATCCCACAGAGAAAGTTGTTAACCTTAGACTACTATACATTAATTAACTCACTATATTTATATGCTAAGACTAATGACATCAATTGTTGATTTGAACTAATTATGATTACCAACTAAAAATACAAATATAAATGGACTAAATATAATGTGGAAACAATGGGATCCTAACTTCATTCAATATTTCGCTTAATCGCCATATGTCATGCAAGAAGTGTTCACATATCACAGGATAATAGCCAAGAGCACAAAGAGAGTTATAACCATTTTCCAATGCACTATAACCAACTCACATATCATCTACAGATGTTAGAATCTATGTAATCACCAATACCATCACAATTACCATATTCCTATGCGCAATTATAATCCTATTGATTTTAATCACAACCCTTATTCTAGCTCATACGGTGAAACAGTATATTCCTATCTGATTCACAAAATATGCAAGACTTACTCTAGCCCCATATTCGCATGCTATCATGATTACAATCCATATTTTATATATTCATTTTCAATTCCATACAAATACTAAAACGAATGATTATCAATCATTCATACATGTAAAACAACCATGATAGATAACCCATATGATATGCAAAACAAATCTAACATTTAGATGAACAACCACACTACATATTGAAATCCGTTAGAATCCCATAATGGGGTTTAGCTCACGACTAAACCAAAAGCCATTATGGGATCAATGTTAAGCATGATCAATAAATAAGCAATCAAAGTAAGAAGGATAGAACGATCAAACCCAATCGCTAAATAGAAATCAAAGATTAACTATTAAATCCACAAAGAAATCCAATAAACAATAATCAATATACACGATGACTGAGATCTCCAAGAAGAAGTAGAGAAAAATAGACGTTATGGCTTTCTCCTATGTTGGAATATCTCCCAAGGTGTAAACCCTAGTTTCTACTATGAAAAGAGAGAAGATGGAAGTAGCTATCTAGCCCCCAAGGGATGGAATATGTCTTACATGATGATGATAATATGTCTAATATATAAGCCCTAATTGAACCCCCCCCACTCAATCACGCTTCAATTGCTCTGTTTAGTGAAAAGTCATCGTTAGTCATCGTTAAGTCGCTGGCGGCAAAGGCGGCGGTAGCGCAACTTGCGTAGAAAATCGCGTTTTTGGTTGAGGTCAGCATGACCCGCACCTCAAATTCATGCCCCGCGAGGTCCATTTTCTGCTGCAGTGTCATCTGGTAAAATGGCCATAACTTTTGATCCGGGAAGAGTTATGGGGCCTTCCACCTATTAAATCGAAGATATCGACGAGATCTAGAACTTTCATTCTTTGATGATTGAGAAATTCCGGCCGGATGAAGGTTGAAATCGAGCTGGAAGGGACTGCTATGAAAATGACGAATCAAAACATCGTAATTTGACGTCCGTCGGTACAACGATCATAACTCTTGCATCCGAACTCCAATTAGAGCGATTCAAGATGTTCTGAAAAGCTATGAAGATGCTCTACAATGTAAGCTAAGTTCCAAACCAAGAACATGAAGTAACATGAAAGCCCAAATGATATCCGGATTGCCTTTTCTTTGCGTTTCCTTACAATAATCGCTCACACCACTTCCAAACATAAAATCTACAAAATAAACACAAAATGCATAAAAAGTAACTAAGACACATGAATATAAGCAACTAATTCAAGTAAAAGATACCGGATAAATGCATAAAAAATCCACTTATCACACCCCCAAACTTAAATCGTTGCTTGTCCTCAAGCAACAACAATGCAAATGCAATCTACATGCTATGCAAGCTACGCTACTATGACAATGAATCCCCAGATTTCTAGCCATGTTAAGAATTCCAATAAGTCATGCCTCAGAGAAATATCAAGATCCAAGAACAAAGCATCAAACTAAGCTAAAGGCATATTGACATACAATCATATAATCCTAACTTACTATAAAGATGATGTATGTGTGTGTGATGTGTTCACAGATAAGCTTGACAAAGGTTAAAATACCATATGCTTTATTGCTTAAGGCAGAAAATTGAATTTTAACTCAAGAAGTGCATATACTAATGAGACATCAACTACTCCAACACATCAATACACACTAAGGTTCAACAGTAGGTTTATTCTGTTCTGTTTTTACTCACGAGGGCGATTCTCGCACTTTTCCGCGGTGTTTATTGATTTTTTTTTTAATAGCGAGTGCGTTTTACGCTCCATCTCACTTTCCATTTCCATTTAAATGAGTACGTTTTACGCTCCATCTCGCTTTCCATTTCCATTTAAGCGAGTGCGTTTTACGCTCCATCTAAATCCCAATAGCAAGCATACCCATGTGTTCTCAAAGTTTGAGTATCTGTGTTTTCATAGTCTATGTCTCACTTCCTACACAATTCTATCATTAAAAACAACATTTTCCTCTCAACAGACAAGCATGCTAATTTTAACCAACAAGCAAATAGGAACATTGTCATGCTACCTGGTAACATCTAAACAGCAATCATGAATTATATCGTGTATAAAATTATAACTAAGCTCAAGATATCAACCAAATTCAAAAATCTATCAAATTTCTATGTCATCATTGGCCAAATTAGAATTTAACTAGCTGAAAACCTGGGATTATGCAATGTTATGCAACTAAACACATACTAAGTAAACAAGACAAAAGAAAACTAAAAAAAATAGATAAAAAAAAAAATTCATACTAAAATACCCCGACTATGCAACTTAAACATGCAATCAAACTATATGCAACTAACTATATGCAACAACTACTCACTACAACCCAATACCCCCAAACTTAAAATAAACAATGCCCTCATTGTAATTAAAATTGAAAGAATACTCCCCTAAGTGGCAATGTCATCTCGGTTACTTTATGATCCGCTAGTATATCAAAGTGATGGCTAAGTTTGAGATATTACGTGAGTTGGAGGCCGAGTGTGGGCTTCTAAGCCGTCCGACGCTTTAGTCGAAATTCTAAGAATTCAAAAAAAAAAATTTGCATTGAGCTAGCTATTGCTGCCCAGTGATGTTTAACTTAAGAATACATGTGTGTGTGACCTTCAGACTTTAGCGACTTCCATTTTGACTTTTGTTTGATCTCAATGCTTATAGCAATTGGATTGAACACGAGAGGAGAAACAATCAAACTATTATTAATACTTACCACTATCTAACCTCTACTAAATATGGAAATGTAATAAGAATTAAACAAGGAGGAGAAAGATTGGATGGGGTGCCTCCCATCTAGCGCAAACTTATAGTCAGATTAAATTTGGACTCTTTTCTTGACACCGTTATCCAATTCCTCTACGATAAGATAAGAACCCTCCATCCATTAGAACCTCTATGTGCTTTGGTAGGTTCCCCATCATGAGAATTTGTGAATTGAAGCCACCTAGCATATTTCCTGTACATGATGTCCCTAGTTCCATTGCAATGCCAGGTGCTTCTCCCGTTGTATCTGTGAATAGATTTTTGCATTGAGGCTTGAAAGATTCAACGAGATTTTCTTCTTCTATTGTCTCTTCCGTAGCCCACCATGGTTTGTAAGAGGCCTCATAATCGCAGAAATTATTTCTTTGGATGTGACTACCAAGGGCACATGAGTGTGTAAAGTTCACTGAATTTTTCAACTCTAATTGAGAAGGCACTTGGGGTATTATACAAGTCAGCTCATGTTCTTTATTTTCCATACCCCCAGTTGTCTCCTCAATGTCCACTCCTTTCAGTTCATTCAGTGGTATGTACACTTCTGGCTCTCCATTGATTTCATCATCCATGTCATAGCACCAATTGTTTGGAGGGCGATTGTTCAAGGCTTTGAACATTTGATCCATATGATTCTGAAGCTTTCGAATTGACCTCTCTTGCTCAATCATCTTCTCCTCAGTTGATGCTACAACTTTGAACCACAAATCCTCCGATCTTGAATTATCTTGTTCAGTTTCAAAATCCATGTATTGAGGACCATTCACTGAGGAGTTAATGAGTTGTTCCATCTTTCTGTTAAGATTTTGGCTTGATAACTCCTGACTCATCATCGTCTCTCCATGGTCTGCTATGCTTTTTGACATGAATTCCTTCAACTCTGCATTTTCTTCTTGTTTCATTGGAGCTGGATATGAGAAATTTGATGGATATGTTGGACTTGAGATGCAGTATTGACCTTGATAGTTATAACCCCTTTCATAATCTAGGTGATACCCCCAACCTTGTTAATAATAAGGATAAACATCGTTGTTGAAGTAATCCTTTCAAATGCACTTGTCCAACCTTGATGTTGCACTGATAACTCGGATGCTCGCCAGCACAGTATTCACATGTAACTACTATCTCTCGAGTGCGTTGGGCTGCAAGAACATCCAACCTCTCCGAAAGTGTTGCAATCTGTGCTGACAATGTAGAAAATACATTGAGTCCTTCAGGTCTTGTGTCCCTTGGTTGAATCCTATTTGCATAAGGCCATTGATAAGCAAAGTCATCCATGGTACCCTCTAATTGTGCTTGTAAATTTATGCGCACTCTTGCTTTCCAACCTTTTCCGTTTATATTATCTTGTGCTGGTGTTAACTCTGAATTGGAAGATCGTGTGTTCATAAAACTTTACAAGTACCTGTAACCAAAAACAAAATAAAAATAAAAATGAGAAATGAAAAGAATTGTCTAAGTCATACAATACAACTTTAAACTAATGATAATTATCTAAATTAACGCCTTTCCCCGGCAACGGCGCCAAAAACTTGTTGCCTCTTTTATAGTTCTTATAAAAGAGCTTTAACTCATGCAAGTATACACGGGTCAACAAGTAATACAGAGTAAGTAAAGTATCGATCCCACAGAGAAAGTTGTTAACCTTAGACTACTATTGTAAGACCCCGAATTTTATGAAATAAAAGTATTCAATTTTTCTTATAATAACTATTCAGTAAATGGTTAAATTGATAAAAGTTTAAAGTTAAGGGTGAGATATGAATTTTTCAAAATACGCAAGTGGTTATAAAATATTCAATTGTCGGGGAATATTCGTTTGGTCGTGGAATATTCTTTTTTGTGGGGAATATTAAATGCGCAATAGCGTATGACCATTTGTGGGCCCCATAACAAATAACTATCGAATGAAGAAAAGCGACAAAAAATGAGTTTTTATAAATAACTTGGCGTAGTTATTTACAGATTAACACTGTTGGAATACTCGGTGGTTAAAATACGATGTCTGGCGTGTTTGCACAGAAGATGGTACTGCGGTTTTACGAGTATTTTTGAATTATTGATCCTTACGTAAGAAGGCCTTTACTCAATAATTATTACAAGATAATTCTTGTTCAATATTTTATTTTATTGATTCAATAATTCTCTGCGTTGATATTTTATATTATTGTTGCTTTCGATAATTGTCCGCACATCATCTCCATTATCGGATCAATAATTCATATTATTTGGAATAATATTATTAGATAACATTATTGGCAATGTTTAGAAAGTTACATCAAGGAGAGGTTTGGTCACCTAATTGCTTGCGCCGAGAAGGAGAAATCCTTATCGGAAAGTCCCTCTTTCTGAAGGGCACTGGTTGTCATTATTGTGATTCTGTAATATTATTTGTGAATAATTAATTATTGATTTATATGATAAGGAAATATTTATTTTATGTGGATATAAATGATGGATATATTTATTTTTATGTGGATAAAAATGAAGGAATTAATGCTGAGGTGTTTTATCAGTATTTTGTCGGTGTGGAGGTATTAAAAATCATCCGTTTGTTGATTTCGGATATTTTTGGTTTGGAATTTAGAAAAACTCAAATCTACAAAGTTGTAGAGAATTCGATTTCAGGCAGAATGGACATAAAATTTGTATTTTTCTGATAAACGGTCTATTTTCTATGAATTGTTGAAGTTTCAGAAAATAAAATGATTTTTATTAATTTATGGGTGGGACCCACTTTTACTTTTCAAACCATGTGCTGAATTGATTTCAATGTTGGTTGCTTAGATTTTTCAACAAGAGTGGGCGTGGAATGAGGAAGAAGATATATTAATATTTTATTAATTTAGTCTCCTTTGGCGTTCTAGCATTTTCCTATAAATAGGTGCTTAAGTTAAAATTGAAAATCACACCAGAAACAAGTTTTCTCTCTTTCTCTCTCTATATTATCGAGCATATTTTGTGAGTATTTAGATATCTTGAGTGTTGCTACTCTATGCAAGTTCGATTCGTTATATCCAAACATTCGAAAGATCGCTTCTTTTGAGGTAAGGGATAGTAAGAGATTTTAAGAGTTGTTATGTTTTTCATGTTTCGTAACTTTTCAGACCTTCAAAAATTCTGGAAAAATTTGAAATGATAATTTGATGATTTTTATTGATTGTGTCCAAAAATGGCGATTTTTGGATGTATAGATTAAGAGTTATGAATTTTACGGGAAAAGACTATTTTAAAAGTAACCGCTTATAACTCCTTGTGGTTAACTCCAAAATTGATGAAATTTTTATTGGAAGTATATCTATATAATATCAGTATACTCTATGAATTTCGGAATTTTTGGATAAAAGTACAATTTATGATAAATGTCTAAATATTCAGCGGTTTTGGCCATATGAAAATAGTAAATGAATTTTAAAAATTCTGAGAAAAATATATGTTCAATATGGGACTATATTCGCTAAATCCCGTAAAAGAAATATTTTGGAACTGATTTGGTATTTTTCATGAAAATGGACTAGTTATGAGTAAATGAATTAAATATATTATGTGAAGTAAGAAAATTGGAAAATAGGATTTTATGGCTTGAGAATCCTATATGAGGTATATGCAGATTTTTGATGAGGGTTTTGGTTATTGGTGATGAAATCTTATGAGTTTGGCATTTTAGAATGATTAAATGCATTATTTAGTAAAGTGTAAACAATTAAAATAAATTGTTTATAAGCTTAAGAAATATTATTCTTTCAATATCATTATATCGAAATATTAGTATGGATTTTATTGTGGAATTTCTACCTTTTTCATGTCGGGGTTACTATTCACGAGTTTCTATTCACGAGTTACTATTCACGACAAAATTGGTTTCTTTTTCTGACCAAATTATAGTTGATTTATGAATATTACTCTTGATATTAAAACTATATGTTGATCATATTATTTTTATTATCATATATAACATTTTTATAACCCTAATGATGATATTTCTTTTTTACTTGAGTGTAAAGATGGGTAGATTTTGGTATGATCATGACTATGGGTTCTCTTTTGGCGATGAGTCTGAGTTGAATTGTTGGTGATATGATCGGCTTGACCATTGAATTTATAATTGAATATCTTTAGCTTAAGTGCAAAGGTGAAATGATCAACATGGTTATAATTGTTTATATAATTATGAAATGATCATATATTTCTTTGATAAAATCTCCTTTTTAATAGTATTGTATTTTTAATTGTGTGAAATTCCATCTTGAGAATGGAAGCGAACAATTTGTTCATTAGAAATGAGGAATTGATTTACATTTAGTGTACTTACTCAAGATCGATGTCGGGGCGTCGATTTCAATTATTTTTGAATCTTTGAATCATTAGAATGCCAAGAAGAGCGAGGGGCAAAACCTTAACATATTTTTAACTGGCAGACTGACGAGAGTATGAATATCGATCCGGGAGATACTTTATGCCCAGTGAAAGAACAAAATCTTCACGAGGTCACTTGTAAAGCTGACGATATAATTGGCCGAGCCAAAAACCTCTGTAAGTGATTCTTACATGGGTAATCTTATACGAGGGACTTAGGTCGTGATTGAATAGCTCTGTCGATTGGCGTGTGAGTCATGATAGAGGATAAGCGAAAGAAATGCGACTTTTAGTCAGCAATTACACTTGGAAGGAGAAAGACGATGGCCATTGGTTTTAAGCTGTTTTGAAGAATAGATTCAAATCAATATTTAATATGTTCTTCAATAGTCTTGGAGAATCTGAGGATATACGTCGATGTAAACAATGATGATAAAAATGGTAGAGGATTCAAAAATATTATTAAGAATAATGCACGAAATTCACTTTGGGTGCATTCTTAAGTCAAATATTTGAACATTCCGTTCGTGTATCGGTAAACCAGTGGTACGTCACGATTTTGTACCTATCATACAGGTGAATGGCAACTTGCGAGAATCTGACTTGAATCCGTTACTAAAAGATTGTGGAGGCAACTTAACTTTACGAGGAGATGCGTCACTTGTTGGCGAGGTACCTAATCATCCTTTCTCTAAAACTTTGTTTAATGGTTTTTTATAATTAATGACTAGGCGAGGGACACCTGCGTTCTTTCTCGACTTCATTTATTAACATAGAGAGAATTTGGACAAGACCATGGGGACTTCTTATATACAATTAGCCCTTTCTTTGAGGAGATCATTGATTTCAATTTTCACGTAAGCTCCATTTTGTTCATGACTACGTTTTGAATGAGCTTTAGCCTTGAGTAGGAATTAAATGCTCTTTAAATTCTTCTTTAGCGTAGATGACAAATCTAAGCATGGTCTTCTTCCTATGCCAAAAAGCATTGGGAGAGTCAGGAACGTAAGTTATTTATTAAATAATCTTTTAATTCTTTATTTTTTCTTCTTGAATACCTGTTACTCTTAAGTTGGTCATCAACATTGGTACTATAATTTCTTCTTTTAGAAAATTTAGGTGAGAGTAAGCACCACAATTAGCAGTTAATGATTTAGAAATTGATTCTTCTTGAATAAATTTTAAATCTTTCTTTCTGGTTAATTAAGAATTTAAAATATAATTTTCTTTCACACAAATGTTTACATGACTCTTAAACCTTTATTCTTTTGTGGTAAATGGATAAAGCAAACCTATGAATGGTAAATCTAAAATAATTTTATTCGTTAGAATTCTTGCGAACTAAGGCAAACGAAGAATTGAAACACGTAATTGTCACGCCAGAATGTGTACTTTAGGTAATTTGTATTTTATTTCCATTTGACTACAGATTATTTGAATTTAATTTTTTCTTCTAGTTTTAACTTTATAATATCTAGTGGGGATATTACTATTAACGAATACTGATTCAAATGCACTTTTGATATCTACTTTTAGGCGGGGAGTTGTCTTTGAAAAGGTTTTATCGGTATGACTAAATTAATGGAAATATACCATTTTGAATAGTAATATCTTTAATTCTTTTAAGAGAGGGCGCCCAGACAAGAGATGCAGAATCTTTGTGATAGATGACTTCTGGATCCTCATTATCACTCATCCTTTAGAAGAAGAATCGTTAATTTGAAGATCGATTTTTGTTATCAATCTCTTTTCTTAAACTAGAAATCTCAGATCTTTAAATTAGAAATCTCTCTTTTAAGTTTATTAACCTCTTGATTTAATTAGGAAGTGTAATTTCTTTAGCTTTATGATTTGAATCTTTCAAAATCTTTATTTAAGCCCGAATATGGGTTTTCTTTAACTCTCTAGAACAACTTGTCGATTGATATTTTTTATCTTTAGTTAATATTAAATCTTTTAATTGTTTTTAGATATTGAGTTTTTAATTAGGATCTGATAATTTTCTTGATTAGATCGAATAATAAGAGCTTTCTTGCTTCCCATCTTTGTAATTACACTAACCGCCACTTCTGGCCGGTTTTATTACTGATCTTACTGTACATATAGTGACTTCATTTTCCTTTGCTCGAATTTACGTTGGATATGAGTTATTACTAGAAGATTCTGGAGACATGTCGCTTCTTCCATTCTTCCTTCTACTCCCCAATGCTCGATTCTTATTAATTCTAATAATTGTTAGGTATCTTCGGTTGAAATATTTAAGCGAGGCCAATTAATTTTGTTAACTCTGCGTTCCTTTTTGTAATGACCTTTACATCACGATTGTAATGAGACAATTTTACTTTATCAAATATTTTTGATTTTTTATAAGATTTTTCTTTATTTGATGACTTAGGTTTATTATAATAGTATCTTGATTATTATTCTTATTTTTGTTGTGAGTATATCTCTTACTTGGCGTTTATGATTTTGTGTGACTCGTATGTTTTTATCTTTATACCGTAGCTTCTTTTGATAAACCATCTTGTTCACAAAATGTGCTAACTCGTGTTATTTTAACCCTTTTCTATTTGTTACGTAATTTAAAATCAATGACTAATAATATCTCCATAAGTTAAATTATCGTAATCAATATAATAGGTTTTTGTAATTCTTTTACACCCCAAAACTTTGTGGCTTTGGTAAGATGGCAAACCAAATTGAATTTTCTGTCAAAATGGTTTATTCATCATTTCTCATCGTAACTACAGAGGTAAATACATCGCCATCAAAATCACTTAGAGGTAGGACAAGTAAGAATGAATTCTTTTACGTAACCATTATTAGGGGTTCGACAAAATGTTTAGGTATGGTGAATATTAAAGTATTTAACTCCATCACGGAGAAGACAATACCGGCGTCTTCGCCGAAGATTGATTACTTTGTGCTATCTCTTTGAATAGCATATTATGGATATTCTAATGTCTTGCAATGAGATGTTTCTCCACGAGACCAAATACGGTGAATCCATAGCTAATAATTCAACAGTATGCAGATTTGAAACAAATTTTTTTTCTTTCGAAATTTAAAACTCGCTTAGCCGCATCTCTTTAATCAAACTTTTCTTTACTATTTCAAAATTATCTTCTTCATCAAAGTTCTAAAGTCACCTTACTTTACCTCGTAGTCCACCTAGTTCAAGGTCTCAACCTTTGTAAGTCTCTGTGGTGTGAGCAAAGTTTCAAGTTATGTAACATAGGTATGAGTCTACTTTGGGTAAACGGGTATGCATGAATGAGCTTTGAGTAAGATTTTATTTTTTGAAACAACCAAGATGAGAGGTTATTCAGATCTAGCTCTCGCTAGTAACAAAGTCACTTTGCCTCCTGCTCCAGAGCATAAAGGAACCAAGAAGAACATAATTATGAAAACATTAATCAAGTTTTAAACAACTCGAATATACCTAAGGTATTCCCAAAGAAATTTATCACCAACATTCTCAGATAAATTTAAAATCGATTATAATGTCAAAACTGCTGAGAGAGTTTATGCAATTAACAAAGAATACTTAAAATTGTAGTCTTTATCACCGTGGTTATTAAAAACATAGAAAAAAGGGTTATAATTTTATACATATAGGTCTTGTTCAAGTTGCAGCTTAAACCTCTTAATAGAAAAGGAATTAATTCATCAATCTACCTCCGCTTTTTAGAGATGCTAGATTTTTAAATTACTATCCAAGCATTATTGGTGCAATGGAAGCAAGTTCAGCATAATGGACCTATCCATTTCAACCGCTTCCGATTTCACCTCGAGTCTCAAAGTGATCAAAACTTATTTAAAGCCTTATCATTAAATATTAAACCGATGGAGAGATTACTCAAATGATCAAGGATCTCAACCCATTGCTTTGATTTACAGGATTTATTATAAGACGATGAAGTCAAATTTGAACGCTCATGCTCTTAATAAAAGCCCAAAAGATCAAAACAGCTTTTAATTCAAAGTTCAACTAGTGATGCTAATATCCGCATCCCAAGAACAATTCTTGGAAGGATATTAACTTACCTAATCAATGGACTTTACCAAATGAATTACCACAAAGAACCCATAATTAACAATTTATCGAATATTGAAAATATCCAACAATTTTCGATGGAACCGTTAAAATTAGTTTTCAAACGCACTAGGTCACCAGCTATCATTGAAGATATTTCTAGTTCTTCATCCCTTCGCTTATCCACACTAGAAGAGATATCGAGGTCCCAAGTAATCCTCTTGTTAAAGATATCAAACTTAAAGGTATTCTTAATGAAGGACAAGTTAGTCATCCTCGTTATATCAGAACGATACCGTCAAGATGAAGACTCTTCTTCCCTAAGATCCTCTCGCTTATCCCATTATACCCCGATTTTAATGCCCCTATTCATAATCAACTAAGAGTCATTAAAAAGAATTTCGTGTTAAATTGGGATAACTTAGTTAAAGATTTTAATTCAAAATCTAATAAAGAAAAAAGACATCTATTTAGATCCGCCCATCCAACCGAAAAGGAAAGAGATAAGATAATAAATAGATGGAAAAGATTTATCAAAAATGAAGAAATTAACATCACTTTTTACGACCGGTACGTATAAAGATCAAGGTAAATGCAATGTTATTAGTAAAACTCAATGGATTAAAGAAGATGATCCAAAGTATCACTACCATCCCCCATTGTAAACAGCTTCTAATTCCGCTTAAAAACACTTCGTTATTGCTAGTCCTTCAAAAAATACCGATTTTAACTAATAACGACAAAAAATAATTGAACAATTAAACTTTAGCAATCAATATCTAAGAAAAGAGGAAAACAACAGATAGAATCAAGAAAATTTGAAGAAGGTATTATCAAAAACCCGATTCAAAGATAGAACAACCTTTACTAAATTTACCGTAAAAATGTATATAATTTAAGTTTACCTAATAAAGATGATTTAATTGGTCCAATCCATTGAAAAATTATTTAAAAACTCAAAATGTAACCCTGGCCCAAGTGGAACTATCATCGTTATCGATCGTAGAATCATGATAATAATGAAAGTTCTTCCACCACTTCTTCTATTTCAAACCTTAATGATCAATTAAATAAATTAATCGTTAATAACACAAGTATCACCGTAAATTGGTATTCCGCATCAACTCCTCCTGATTTACAATTCAAGAAAGAAATCTAGATAAACAGCTTTTCAGATCCTCTAATAAAATTTATGAATGGAATATAGATGGATTTAGTGAACAAGAAATTTTAATAAACTAAATCATATGTCTATGGTAGCTAATAAATACATCACTAAATTCAACACTTTGTCTCAACCGCATATTGTTGAATTATTATTAGTGGATTCACCGGCATTCTTAGGTCTTCGTGGGAAAACATCTCACGTAAGACATTAGAATATCCATAATTCATGCTATTCAAAGAGATAAAGAAGGCAATCCCATCTTTGATGAAGATGTCGGTATTGGTCTTCCCGATGGAGTTAACACTTTAATATTCACCATAATTAAACATTTTGTTGGAACCCCTAGCAATATTACGTAAAGAATTCATGATCGCTATAATCTTACTTGTCCCACTCTAAGTGATTTTAGATGGTACAAAGATGTATTTACTTTCAGAGTTATGATGAGAAATGACAAGAATAAACCATTTTGGAAAGAAAATTGTTAATGGTTTGCCATCTTTATTTGCTCACAAAGTTAGGGAAGAATTAAGCAAAAACCTAGGATATATTGATTATGATAATTTAACTTATGGAGATATTATTAGTCATATCCAAAAATTGGATTAAAATGTGCATTGATTTTAAATTAGCTAAACAAGCTAGAAAAGACAAAATAAAGCTAAATATTTAGTTAGAACATTTTGTGATAAAGATGGTTTATCACGTAAGTGGTCTCTCAAGAAGGAAGCACAGCATAAAGATAAACATATCGAGTCACACAAAAATCATAAACGCCTAAAGTTAAGAGATATACTCACAACAAAAATAAGAACAATAATCAAGATAATTATTATAATAAACCTAAGTCATCAAAGAAAAAATCTTATAAAAAATCAAAAATATTTGATAAAAGTAAAATTGTCTGTCACAATTGTGGGATGTAAAGGTCATTACAAAAGTGAATGCAGAAAGTTAAACAAAAATTAGCTCGCTTAAATATTTCAAATCAAGATACTTTTAACAATTATTAGAATTAATGAGAATTGATAATAAGAGTAGAAGAAAGAATGAAGAAGCTTCGATGTTCCGTAATCTTCTAGTAACAACTCATCCAACGTAAAATTCGATAGTGAAAATGAAGTCACTATATGTACGTAAGATTGTGTAAAAAACCGCTGTAAAAGGGTTAGTGTAATTACAAAAGATGAAGAAGAAAGCTCCTTATTAGTCGATCTAATCAAGAAAATTACCGATCCTAATTAAAACTCAATATCTAAAACAATTAAAAGATTTATTAACTAAAGATAAAAAGGTCACCGACAAGGTTCTTAGAGCTAAAGAAAACCCATATTCAGCTTTTAAATAAGACTTTGAAAGATTCAAATCTCCGCTAAAGAAATTACACTTCCTAATTAAATCAAGAGGTTAATAAACTTAAAAGGAGATTTCTAATTTAAAGATCGAGATTTCTAGTTTAAGAAAAGAGATCGACAATAAAAAAATCGATCTTCAAATTAATGATTCTTCTTCTAAAGGATGAATGTCACGAGGATCCAGAGTCATCTATCGCCAAAGATTCTCGATCTCTTTATTCAAGGTCTCTCTTAAAAGAATTAAAGATATTACTATTCAAAATGGTATATTTCATTAATTTAGTCATTGATAAAACCTTTTCAAGACAACTCCCCGCCTAGTAGATATCAAAAGTGCGTACTTGAATCAGTATTCAAGAAGGTATTATCCCCACTAGATATTATAAGAAAACTAGTGAAAATTAAATTCAAATTTAACTCAGAGTCAAATGGAAATAAAGTACAAATTACCTAAAGTACATATCCTGTCAGACAACACGTGTTTCAAGACCTCGCTCGTCTTAGTTCGTAATCTCATCGACAAAATTATTTTAGGATTACCATTCATATATTTGCTTTTATCCATTTACCACTAGTAATAAAGGTTTAAGTTGTGAACATTTAGAAAGAAAATTATATTTAAATTTTTAATTAAACTAAAAGAAAGAGATTTAAAATTTATTCAAGAAGAATCAATTTCTAAATCATTAAATGTTAAATTGTAAAGTTGTTCACCTAAATTTTCTTAAAGAAGAAATTATACCAACAAGTTGATGACCAACTTAAGAGTAACAGGTTCAAGAAAAAATAAAAGAATTAAAAGATTATTTAATAAATAACTTTATGTTCGATTCTCCCAATGCTTTTTGGCATAGGAAGAAGCACACACGCTAGATTACCCTATGCTAAAGAATTTAAAGAGCATTTAATTCCTACTAAGGCTAGGCCTATTCAAATGAGTCATGAACAAATGGAGTTATGTAAAATTGAAATCAATGATCTCCTCAAGAAAGGGCTAATTAGACATAAGAAGTCCCCATGGTCTTGTCCAAATTTTCTATGTTAATAATGAAGTCGAGAAAGAACGAGGTGTCCTCGCTAGTCATTAATTATAAACCATTAAACAAAGTTTTAGAGTGGATTAGTACCTTTGCCCAACAAGGATGATCTCCTGGTAGGTTAAGTTGCCTCCACAATCTTTTAGTAAATTTGACTCAAGTCGATTTTCGCAAGTTGCCATTCACCCGTATGATAGGTACAAAATCAGATTTACCAATTCGCTCGGACACTACTTAATGGAATGTTCAAATATTTGACTTAAGAATGCACCCAAAGTGAATTTCGTAATATTCTTAATAATATTTTGAATCCTTCACCATTTTATCATTGTTTACATCGATGACATCCTCAGATTCTCCAAGACTATCAAGAACATATTAAACATTTGAATTCATTCTTCAAAACAGCTTAAAACCAATGGTCTTGTCCTTTCTCCTTCCAAGTGTAGTCTGTTTTTGACTAAAGTCGATTTCTTGCTTAATCCTCTATCATGGACTCACGCGCCAATCGACAGAGCTATTCAATTCACTAACCGGCTCCTCGAGATAAGATTACCGACAAGAATCGCCATGACAGAGGTTTCGCTCGCTTCAATTATATCGGCCTTTTACAAGGACCTCGTGAAGATTTGTAAGCCTCTTTCGGGCCATAAAGTAATCCTCCTCCTCGATCGACATTCATACTTCGTCGCCCTGTAAGTTAAAAAATATGTTAAGGTTTTGCCTCGCTTGGCATCTCTAATGATTCAAAGATTCAAAATAATTGAAAATCGACGCCTCGACATCGATTCTGAGGCATACTCAAATGTAAATCGACTTATTTCTAATGAACAAATTGTTCGCTTTCATTCGGGCGCATGGAATTCTACACAATTAAAAATACAAGATTATTAAAAAGGAGATTTTATCTCTAGTTTTATGTATTAAAAATTCCAGAGAGATTTATTAAATCGTAAATTTTAGTTAGAATAGATTGTAAGTCAAAGAAAATTTATTTCGAAAAGACGTTGAAAACGCCATTCTAAGCATTCATTCGCTAGATGGCAAGCAATTTTAAGTATTTTTGATTTTGATATTGAATATATTAAAGGCAAGAATAACTCGGGCCCCTGCATTTTTCACTCGTGAATTTATTAACACAGTACAATCACAAAGAAATGAGTGTTCGAGGAGGTTCATCTTCTCGTAGTCACGGTCCGCTTCACGGGTCCAGCTTAATCAACCATTAATCAACCAAAGGGAACGTTGTTCCTCACCCAAATACCCGCATTATTATAATAAATTCCTGTGTGCTTGCATAAACCCCAAGCCCTACTCCTCGCTTCTTGCTAGTCAACCAAAGCCATTTGATATTTTTGCTAGTCAAGCTCCAGCATTCACAAAACCTAGTCATCCAAAGGTCTCGATTATCTTCGTGTTTATGATCATCACTTATTTCATGTCGAAGTTAAATATGAAACCTAAAAATGACCCTATTCATTAGTAAAATTCAAAGATTTTCCTTCTGGATGGCATTTTACTCCTTTCACCCATATAAGTCACTTGTTTATTATAGATATCCTTATCAAAAGAAGAGTCGGGCCATAAAACTAATCTATGCCAATGATGATAAATCAAAACTCCTTTATCATTCATCAGATATTAAACAAGTCCTTAATTCATCGATTGAGAGTAGTCATCCATCGATCTCGATCTCTTTCTAATCAATCTAGTTCCTTTTGCTATTATGATTATATCAAGCATGGCATAAAATCATGCTTCATCAAAATGATGATCATAGTCACCGTGGTTCTTTTTTTCAATCTCGACCACAAATTTAAAAGTCAATTCCCCAAATGGTTCATTTTTGGTGGACAAGGTACGGTTTGAGTCATGACATTTTCCCTAAAACCTCCTCGCCTAATTAGAGCATTTTTGTCATCACAAGAATTATCATTCCAAATATGAGGAAATTCCGCCTTCCTTATATTTTGTAGTAAATATAAAATCCCTTGGATTTTGAAATGGCAATATATAGTTACAAACCACTCAAGAAGTCACCGCTTTTTCGCCTCCGTCGTCCATAGAATCTGTGACTACCGATTTTTTCTTTCTCCTATTTCTCGTGTCTCTCGCCGCTTTTTCAATTAAATGGTGGGATAAATTTGAGTCGATGTAATAAGAGGCCAAGTTCAAAAGAATTCCCTTCTTCTCCTCTCCGTTACCTCCTCCGCTTAACGTCAATATAGCTTATTACTTACTCTCCGCCACAGATCCTCCAAGAATCAAAAAAATCAATTAGCAAAATCGCTTACATCAATTGCTCACCACAGATGTTTCGATTATTCTAATTCGAAGTTAAGGCGCTCTTCGATGCTATTCATTTAAGACTTGATCGCCACGCGTGAAGAGTCGATAAAGTTTCTTCTCACCCGCAGGAGATAATTCTAGTCATGATTCGATTATGAAGGCGCCAGACCCCTATGGCACAATTGTTTTCTTCAGATGCTCAAGATCCATTTTCTTGAGCCCATCTCTAATCAATCAAAGTGAAGATGTGATTTCTATTTCGCCACCAAAGACCTACTCAAAGTGCTTTTAATTTTAACTCAGATCCCAAGCAAATTTTAGTCACCGCTCCCGCAATTTCAACACCGCACTCCGGCAGCCTCGGGCCACACCGCTTTCAGCAAAGATTGTCAAGAAGATCTTCGCTTTTTCATCAAAAAGTTTTTCAATCAAGCATCCGGTCCCATTTAATCGCATTAGTCAAAAGAAGACGCCTGCTTCCACCTAAAGTAGATTCTTTTTCCTTTTACTTTAGTAAAATGTTTTTACTTGTACTTTTACTTTAGTAAAATGTTTCTTACTTTTATTTTACCTCGCTTATTGTAATAGTAATCTTGTAATGCTTCTGCTTCTTGTTCTATAAAAGGAAATCGGATTCATTTGGTTTAGCAGATTTTAGAAAGACCTCGTAGATCCTTCTCTCGACAAATCTTTAGCCTCACCACTGCTTAGCCTACTTAACCCCCTTCATCTAATGTTCTTATTTCAAAGAATCTTGTAAGTCCATTTTAGTTATCTATCTTGTAAATAGTTTGTATTAATCAATAAAATTGTTTTTATTTAGTAATTTAATTGTGTTTTGTATGCACTTGCACTTGTTCTTCTCTTCTATATCTCTTCTTTCCGCCTCAAATGGTATCGTAGCCAAGTTGTTTGTTATTGGTAAATCGCTAGCCGATCTCTTTAATCAAACTCAAACTTCTTTACTATTTCAAAATTATCTTCTTCATCAAAGTTCTAAAGTCACCCTTTTATTCGTAGTCCACCTAGTTCGTGGTCTAACCTTTGTAAGTCTCTGTGGTGTGAGCAAAGGCTCAAGTTATGTAACATAGGTATGAGTCTACTTTGGGTAAACGGGTATGCATGAATGAGCTTTGAGTAAGATTTTATTTTTGAAACAACAAGATGAGTAGGTTATTCAGATCTAGTTTCCTCGCTTAGTAAACAGTCACCTTTGCCTCCTGCTCCGTATATAGTGAACCAAGAAGAATATAATTATGAAAACATTAATCAAGTTTTAAACAACTCGAATATACCTAAGGTATCTCCCAAAGAAATTTATCACCAACATTCTTTATAAATTTAAAACCGATTATAATGTCAAAACTGCTGAGAGAGTTTATGCAATTAACAAAGAATACGAAAATTGTAGTCTTTATCACCGTAAGTTATTAAAAACATAGAAAAAGGGTTATAATTTTATACATATAGGTCTTGTTCAAGTTGCAGTTAAACCTCTTAATAGTAAAAGGAATTAATTCATCAATCTACCGCTTTAGAGATGCTAGATTTTTAAATTACTATCCAAGCATTATTGGTGCAATGGAAGCAAGTTTGCATAATGGACCTATCCATTTCAACCGCTTTCGATTTCACCTCGAGTCTCAAAGATGATCAAACTTATTTAAAGCCTTATCATTAAATATTAAAACCGATGGAGAGATTACTCAAATGATCAAGGATCTCAACCCATTGCTTTGATTTACGTGGATTTATTATAAGACGATGAAGTCAAATTTGAACGCTCATGCTCTTAATAAAAGCCCAAAAGATCAAAACAGCTTTTAATTCAAAGTTCAACTAGTGATGCTAATATCCGCATCCCAAGAACAATTTTTGAAGGATATTAACTTACCTAATCAATGGACTTTACCAAATGAATTACCACAAGAACTCCATAATTAACAATTTATTGAATATTGAAAATATCCAACAATTTTCGATGGAACTGTTAAAATTAGTTTTGAACGCATTTAGGTCACCGCTATCATCAAGATATTTCTAGTTCTTCAATCCCTTCGCTTATCCACACTAGAAGAGATATCGAGGTCCTAAGTAATCCTCTTGTTAAAGATATCAAACTTAAAGGTATTCTTAATGAAGGACAAGTTAGTCATCCTCGTTATATTTCAGAACGATACCGTCAAGATGAAGACTCTTCTTCCCCAAGATCCTCTCGTTTATCCCATTACATACCGATTTTAATGCCCCTATTCATAATCAACTAAGAGTCATTAAAAAGAATTTCGTGTTAAATTGGGATAATTTAGTTAAAGATTTTAATTCAAAATCTAATAAAGAAAAAGACATCTATTTAGATCCGCCCATCCAACCTAAAAGGAAAGAGATAAGATAATAAATAGATGGAAAAGATTTATCAAAAATGAAGAAATTAACATCACTTTTTACGACCGGTATGACAAAGATCAAGGTAAATGCAATGTTATTAGTAAAACTCAATGGATTAAAGAAGATGATCCAAAGTATCACCCACCATCCCCATTAGAAACAGCTTCTAATTCCAGCTAAAAACACTTTCATATTGCTAGTCCTTCAAAATACCCGACGGAACTAATAACGACAAAAAAATAATTGAACAATTAAACTTTAGCAATCAATATCTAGCAACAAAGAGGAAAACAAATAGATAGAATCAAGAAAAATTTGAAGAAGGTATTATCAAAAACCCGATTCAAAGATAGAACAACCTTTACTAAATTTACCGTAAAAATGATATAATTTAAGTTTACCTAATAAAGATGATTTAATTGGTCCAATCCATTGAAAAATTATTTAAAAACTCAAAATGTAACCCTGGCCCAAGTGGAACTATCATCAAGTTATCGATCGTAGAATCGATGATAATAATGAAAGTTCTTCCCACCACTCTTCTATTTCAAACCTTAATGATCAATTAAATAAATTAACTGTTAATAACACAAGTATCACCGTAAATTGGTATTCTGCATCAACTCCTCCCTGATTTACAATTCAAGAAAGAAATCTAGATAAACAGCTTTTCAGATCCTCTAATAAAATTTATGAATGGAATATAGATGGATTTAGTGAACAAGAAATTTTTAATAAACTAAATCATATGTCTATGGTAGCTAATAAATACATCACTAAATTCAACACTTTGTCTCAACCGCATATTGTTGAATTATTAGCTAGTGGATTCACCGGCATTCTTAGGTCTTCGTGGGAAAAACATCTCACGTAAGACATTAGAATATCCATAATTCATGCTATTCAAAGAGATAAAGAAGGCAATCCCATCTTTGATGAAGATGTCGGTATTGGTCTTCCGATGGAGTTAACACTTTAATATTCACCATAATTAAACATTTTGTGGAAACCCTAGCAATATTACGTAAAGAATTCATGATCGCTATAATCTTACTTGTCCCACTCTAAGTGATTTTAGATGGTACAAAGATGTATTTACCTCTAGAGTTATGATGAGAAATGACAAGAATAAACCATTTTGGAAAGAAAAATTGCTAATGGTTTGCCATCTTTATTTGCTCACAAAGTTAGGGAAGAATTAAGCAAAAACCTAGGATATATTGATTATGATAATTTAACTTATGGAGATATTATTAGTCATATCCAAAAATTGGATTAAAATGTGCATTGATTTTAAATTAGCTAAACAAGCTAGAAAAGACAAAATAAAGCTAAACACGAAGTTAGAACATTTTGTGAACAAGATGGTTTATCACGGTGGCTCCTCTCCCAAGGAAGCACAGCATAAAGATAAACATATCGAGTCACACAAAAAATCATAAACGCTGTAAAGAAGAGATATACTCACAACAAAAAAATAAGAACAATAATCAAGATAATTATTATAATAAACCTAAGTCATCAAAGAAAAATCTTATAAAAAATCAAAATATTTGATAAAGTAAAATTGTTCGTCACAATCAGGATGTAAAAGGTCATTACAAAAGTGAATGCAGAGTTAAACAAAAATTAGCTCGCTTAAATATTTTCAATCAAGATACTAACAATTATTAGAATTAATGAGAATTGATAATAAGAGTAGTAAGAAAGAATGAAGAAGCTTCGATGTTCCGTAATCTTCTAGTAACAACTCATCCAACGAAATTCGATAGGAAAATGAAGTCACTATATGTATGTAAGATTGTAATAAAACCACTGTAAAAGGGTTAGTGTAATTACAAAAGATGAAGAAGAAAGCTCCTTATTAGTTGATCTAATCAAGAAAATTACCGATCCTAATTAAAAACTCAATATCTAAAACAATTAAAAGATTTATTAACTAAAGATAAAAAGGTCACCGACAAGGTTCTTAGAGCTAAAGAAAAACCCATATTCAGCTTTAAATAAGACTCTTGAAAGATTCAAATCTCCAGCTAAAGAAATTACACTTCCTAATTAAATCAAGAGGTTAATAAACTTAAAAGGAGATTTCTAATTTAAAGATTGAGATTTCTA
This sequence comes from Panax ginseng, assembly GCA_020205605.1. NCBI lineage: Eukaryota > Viridiplantae > Streptophyta > Magnoliopsida > Apiales > Araliaceae > Panax > Panax ginseng. The sequence goes on along the minus strand of CM035127.1, from coordinate 79,680,625 downwards.
GTTTAAGAAAAGAGATTGACAATAAAAAATCGATCTTCAAATTAATGATTCTTCTTCAGTGATGAATGTCACGAGGATCCGAGTCATCTATCGCCAAAGATTCTCGATCTCTTTATTCAAGGTCTCTCTTAAAAGAATTAAAGATATTACTATTCAAAATGGTATATTTCCATTAATTTAGTCATTGATAAAACCTTTTCAAAGACAACTCCCCGCCTAGTAGATATCAAAGTGCACTTGAATTGTATTCAAGAAGGTATTATCCCCACTAGATATTATAAGAAAACTAGTGAAAAATTAAATTCAAATTTAATTCAGAGTCAAATGGAAATAAAGTACAAATTACCTAAAGTACATATCTGTCAGACAACATGTGTTTCAAGACCTCGCTCGCCTTAGTTCGCAATCTTATCGATAAAAATTATTTTAGGATTACCATTCATATATTTGCTTTATCCATTTACCACTAGTAATAAAGGTTTAAGTTGTGAACATTTAGGAAAGAAAATTATATTTAAATTCTTAATTAAACCAAAAGAAAGAGATTTAAAATTTATTCAAGAAGAATCAATTTCTAAATCATTAAATCTGTTAAATTGTAAAGTTGTTCACCTAAATTTTCTTAAAGAAGAAATTAAGTACCAACAAGTTGATGACCAACTTAAGAGTAACAGGGTTCAAGAAAAAATAAAAGAATTAAAAGATTATTTAATAAATAACTTATGTTCTGATTCTCCCAATGCTTTTTGGCATAGGAAGAAGCACACAGTTAGATTACCCTATGCTAAAGAATTTAAAGAGCATTTAATTCCTACTAAGGCTAGGCCTATTCAAATGAGTCATGAACAAATGGAGTTATGTAAAATTGAAATCAATGATCTCCTCAAAGAAAGGGCTAATTAGACATAGTAAGTCCCCATGGTCTTGTCCAAATTTTTCTATGTTAATAATGAAGTCGAGAAAAAGAACGAGGTGTCCCTCGCTAGTCATTAATTATAAACCATTAAACAAAGTTTTAGAGTGGATTAGGTACCCTTTGCCCAACAAGGATGATCTCCTTGGTAGGTTAAGTTGCTCCACAATCTTTTAGTAAATTTGACCTCAAGTCGATTTTGGCAAGTTGCCATTCACCCGGATGATAGGTACAAATCAGATTTACCAATTCGCTCGGACACTACTTAATGGAATGTTCAATATTTGGACTTAAGAATGCACCCAAAGTGAATTTCGTAATATTCTTAATAATATTTTGAATCCCTTCACCATTTTATCATTGTTTACATCGATGACATCCTTGTATTCTCCAAGACTATTGAAGAACATATTAAACATTTGAATTCATTCTTCAAAACAGCTTAAAACCAATGGTCTTGTCCTTTCTCCTTCCAAGTGTAGTACATTTTTGACTAAAGTCGATTTCTCGGCTTAATCCTCTATCATGGACTCACGCGCCAATCGACAGAGCTATTCAATTCACCGAACCGGTTCCCAGATAAGATTACCGACAAGAATCAAACTACAGAGGTTTTCGCTCGCTTCAATTATATCGCCGCTTTTACAAGGACCTCGTGAAGATTTGTAAGTTCTCTTTCATTTGGGCCATAAAGTAATCCTCCTCCTCGATCGACATTCATACTCGTCGTCCGCCAAGTTAAAAAATATGTTAAGGTTTTGCCCTCGCTTGGCATCTCTAATGATTCAAAGATTCAAAATAATTGAAACCGACGCCTCGACATTGGATCTTGAGGCATACTCAAATGTAAATCGACTCTATTTCTAATGAACAAATTGTTCGCTTCCATTCGCGCATGGAATTCTACACAATTAAAATACAATACTATTAAAAAGGAGATTTTATCTCTAGTTTTATGTATTAAAAAATTCCAGAGAGATTTATTAAATCAGAAATTCTTAGTTAGAATAGATTGTAAGTCAGCAAAATTTATTCTGGAAAAAGACGTTGAAAACGTCATTCTAAGCATTCATTCGCTAGATGGCAAGCAATTTTAAGTATTTTTGATTTTGATATTGAATATATTAAAGGCAAGAATAACTCATTCCCCATTTTTTCACTCGTGAATTTATTAACACAGTACAATCACAACCAAATGAGTGTTCGAGGAGGTTCATCTTCTCGTAGTCATGGTCGCTCTTGCTGGTCCAGTTTAATCAACCATTAATCAACCAAAGGGAACTGTTGTTCCTCACCCAACCACCTGCATACATAATAAATCTGTGTGCTTGTATAACCCCCAAGCCCTACTCCTCGCTTCTTAGTAATAACCAAAGCCATTTGATATTTTTGCTAGTCAAGCTCCCAACTACTACGTCAAAACCTAGTCATCCAGTTATTCGATTATCTTCAAAGTTTATGATCATCACTTATTTCATGTTGAGTTAAATATGAAACCTAAAAATGACCCTATTCATTTAAGAACCAAAGATTTTCCTTCTGGATGGCATTTTACTCCTTCACTCCATATAAGTCACTTGTTTATTATAGAGATATCCTTATTCAAACAGTAGTCGCTTTTCATAAAACTAATCTATGCCAATGATGATAAATCAAAACTCCTTTATCATTCATCAGATATTAAACAAGTCCTTAATTCATCGATTGAGTAGTCATCCATCGATCTCGAGATCTCTTTCTAATCAATCTAGTTCCTTTTGCTATTATGATTATATCAAGCTGGCACAAAATCATGCTTCATCAAAATGATGATCATAGTCACCGTGGTTCTTTCAATTCGACCACAAATTTAAAAGTCAATTCCCCAAATGGTTCATTTTTTTGGTGGACAAGGTACAGTTTGAGTCATGACATTTTCCCCTAAACCTCTCCTCGCCCAATTAGAGCATTTTGTCATCACAAGAATTATCATTCCAAATATGAGGAAATTCAGTCTTCCTTATATTTTGTAGTAAATATAAAATCCTTGGATTTTGAAATGGCAATATATAGTTACAGCCCACTCAAGAAGTCACGCTTTTTGGCCTCCGTCGTCCATAGGAATCGTGACGGCTCGCACTTTTCTTTCTCCTATTTCTCGTGTCTCTCTCGCTTTTTTCAATTAAATGGTGGGATAAATTTGGAGTCGATGTAATAGTAGGCCAAGTTCAAAAGAATTCGCCTTTCTCCTCTGTTGCCTCCTCCAGTTAACGCCAATATAGCTTACTACGGCTCTCTGCCGTTGCATCCTCCAATAAATCAAAAACAATCGAATTAGCAAAATCGGTTACATCACCGCTTACCACAGATGTTTCGATTATTCTAATTCGAAGTTAAGCGCTCTTGTCGATGCTATTCATTTAAGACTTGATCACATGAAGAGTCGATAAAGCTTCTTCTCACCAGAGGAGATAATTCTAGTCATGATTTCGATTATGAAGGCGATTTAGACCCTATGGCACAACAATTGTTCTTCAGATGCTCAAGATCCATTTTCTTGAGCCCATCTCTAATCAATCAAAGTAAAGATGTGATTCTCTATTTCGGTCCACCAAAGACTCGCCTCAAAGTGACCTTAGTCACGCTTCCCGCAATTTCAACACCGACCGGCCTCATTTTCACCACTTTCAGCAAAGATTGTCAGCAAAGATCTTACTCGCTTTTTCATCAAAGCAAACTTTTCATCAAGCATCGGGTCCCACTAATCGCATTAGTCAAAGAAGACGTCCGCTTCAATCGAAAAGTAGATTCTTTTTCCTTTTACTTTAGTAAAATGTTTTACTTGTACTTTTACTTTAGTAAAATGTTTTTACTTTTATTTTACCTCGATTATTGTAATAGTAGTAATAGTTCGTTTCCTTGTTCTATAAAAGGAAATCGGATTCATTTGGTTTAAAGAGACTTAGAAAGACTCGTAGATCCTTCTCTCGACAAATCTTTTAGCCTCTCTCACTGCTTAGCCTACTTAACCCCCCTTCATCTAATGTTCTTATTTCAGTAATCTTGTAAGTCCATTCTAGTTAAATAGTTTGTATTAATCAATAAAATTGTTTTTATTTAGTAATTTAATTGTGTTTTGTATGCGCATTTGTTCTCTTCTTGTATATCTCTTCTTTCGCCCCCAAATGGTGGTATCAGAGCCAAGTTATTTGTTATTGGTAACTGTTTAGCCAGATCTCTTTAATCAAACTTCTCTTTACTATTTCAAAATTATCTTCTTCATCAAAGTTCTGAAGTCACCTTACTTACCTGTAGTCCACCTAGTTCGCGTCTAACCTTTGTAAGTCTCCAGGGTGTGAGCAGTGTCGGGTTATAGAACATAGGTATGAGTCTACTTTGGGTAAACGGGGTATGCATGAATGAGCTTTGAGTAAGATTTTATTTTTGAAACAGTCAAGATGAGTAGGTTATTCAGATCTAGCTCTCGATTAGTAATAACAGTCACCTTTGCCTCCCTGTTCCGTATATATAGTGAACCAAGAAGAACATAATTATGAAAACATTAATCAAGTTTTAAACAACTGGAATATACCTAAGGTATCTCCCAAAGAAATTTATCACCAACATTCTCGGATAAATTTAAAACTGATTATAATGTCAAAACTGTTGAGAGAGTTTATGCAATTAACAAAGAATACGAGAATTGTAGTCTTTTATCACCAGAAGTTATTAAAAAACATAGAAAAAAGGGTTATAATTTTATGCATATAGGTCTTGTTCAAGTTGCAGTTAAACCTCTTAATAGAAAAGGAATTAATTCATCAATCTACCTCTGCCTTAGAGATGCTAGATTTTTAAATTACTATCCAAGCATTATTGGTGCAATGGAAGCAAGTTTGCATAATGGACCTATCCATTTCAACTGCTTTCCTGATTTCACCTTGAGTCTCAGTGATCAAAACTTATTTAAAGCCTTATCATTAAATATTAAAACTGATGGAGAGATTACTCAAATGATTGAAGGATCTCAACCCATTGCTTTGATTTACAGGATTTATTATAAGACGATGAAGTCAAATTTGAACGTTCATGCTCTTAATAAAAGCCCAAAAGATCAAACAGTTTTAATTCAAAGTTCAACTAGTGATGCTAATATCCAGATCCCAAGAACAATTCTTTGGAAGGATATTAACTTACCTAATCAATGGACTTTACCAAATGAATTACCACAAAGAACCCATAGTTAACAATTTATTGAATATTGAAAATATCCAACAATTTTCAGATGGAACTGTTAAAATTAGTTTTGAACGTACTAGGTCACCAGTTATCATTGAAGATATTTCAAGTTCTTCAGTCCCTTCAGTTATCCACACTAGAAGAGATACTGAGGTCCTAAGTAATCCTCTTGTTAAAGATATCAAACTTAAAGGTATTCTTAATGAAGGACAAGTTAGTCATCCCTGTTATATTTCAAAACGATACCGTAGAAGATGAAGACTCTTCTTCCCTAAGCATCCTCTGTTTATCCCATTACAACCGATTTTAATGCCCCTATTCATAATCAACTAAGAGTCATTAAAAAAGAATTCGTGTTAAATTGGGATAACTTAGTTAAAGATTTTAATTCAAAATCTAATAAGGAAAAAAGACATCTATTTAGATCTGTCCATCCAACTGAAAAGGAAAGAGATAAGATAGTAAATAGATGGAAAAGATTTATCAAAAATGAAGAAATTAACATCACTTTTTATGACTGGTATGTACAGTATCAAGGTAAATGCAATGTTATTAGTAAAACTCAATGGATTAAAGAAGACAGATCCAAAGTATCAGCCAGTCATCCCCCATTAGAAACGGTTCTAATTCCAGTTAAAAACACTTCTGTTATTGCTAGTCCCTTCAAAATACCTGACGGAACTAATAACGACAAAAAAATAATTGAACAATTAAACTTTAGCAATCAATATCTAGCAACGATGAGGAAAACAAACTAGATAGAATTGAAGAAAAATTTGAAGAAGGTATTATCAAAAAACCCGATTCAAAGATAGAACAACCTTTACTAAATTTACCAGAAAACAGATATAATTTAAGTTTACCTAATAAAGATGACGAATTGGTCCAATCCATTGAAAAATTATTTAAAAAACTCAAAAAATGTAACTCCGGTCCAAGTGGAACTATTATTCATTATTGATCGGTAGAATCTGATGATAATAATGAAAGTTCTTCTGACCACTCTTCTATTTCAAACCTTAATGATCAATTAAATAAATTAACTATTAATAACACAAGTATCACCAGAAATTGGTATTCCAGACCAACTCCTCCGGATTTACAATTCGAAGAAAGAAATCTAGATAAGCAGCTTTTCAGTATCCCTCTAATAAAATTTATGAATGGAATATAGATGGATTTAGTGAACAAGAAATTCTTAATAAACTAAATCATATGTCTATGGTAGCTAATGATTACATCACTAAATTCAACACTTTGTCTCAACGGACATTGTTGAATTATTAGCCTAGTGGATTCATTGGTATTCTTAGGTCTTCGTGGGAGAAACATCTCACGTAAGACATTAGAATATCCATAATTCATGCTATTCAAAGAGATAAAGAAGGCAATCCCATCTTTGATGAAGATCTTTGGTATTGGTCTTCGAGATGGAGTTAACACTTTAATATTCACCATAATTAAACATTTTGTTGGAACCCCTAGCAATATTACGTAAAGAATTCATGATCGTTAATAATCTTACTTGTCCCACTCTAAGTGATTTTAGATGGTACAAAGATGTATTTACCTCTAGAGTTATGATGAGAAATAGCAGTAATAAACCATTTTGGAAAGAAAAATTGTTAATGGTTTGCCATCTTTATTTGCTCACAAAGTTAGGGAAGAATTAAGCAAAAACCTAGGATATATTGATTATGATAATTTAACTTATGGAGATATTATTAGTCATATCCAAAAATTGGATTAAAAATGTGCATTGATTTTAAATTAGCGAAACAAGCTAGAAAAGACAAAAATAAAGCTAAATACTGAGTTAGGAACATTTTTGAGCAAGATGGTTTATCACGGTGGCTCCCTCCCGAAGGAAGCACAGGCATAAAGATAAACATATCGAGTCACACAAAATCATAAACGCTGTAAGAAGAGATATACTCACAAAAAAAATAAGAACAATAATCAAGATAATTATTATAATAAACCTAAGTCATCAAAGAAAAATCTTATAAAAAATCAAAAATATTTGATAAAAGTAAAATTATCTCATCACAATTGTGGGATGAAAGGTCATTACAAAAGTGAATGCAGAGTTAAACAAAAATTAGCTCAGTTAAATATTTCAACTGAAGATACGGAACAATTATTAGAATTAATAAGAATTGATAATAAGAGTAGTAGCAGTAATGAAGAAGCTTCTGATGTTCCAAAATCTTCTAGTAACAACTCATCCAACGTAAATTCTGATAGTGAAAATGAAGTCACTATATGTACAGAAGATTGTAATAAAAACTGTTGTAAAAGGGTTAGTGTAATTACAAAAGATGAAGAAGAAAGCTCCTTATTAGTTGATCTAATCAGTAAAATTACTGATCCGGAATTAAAAACTCAATATCTAAAACAATTAAAAGATTTATTAACTAAAGATAAAAAGATCACTGACAAGGTTCTTAGAGCTAAAGAAAAACCCATATTCAGTTTAAATAAGACTCTTGAAAGATTCAAATCTGCAGTTAAAGAAATTACACTTCCTGAATTAAATCAAGAGGTTAATAAACTTAAAAGGGAGATTTCTAATTTAAAGATTGAGATTTCTAGTTTAAGAAAAGAGATTGACAATAAAAAATCAGATCTTCAAATTAATGATTCTTCTTCTAGTGATGAGTGTCACGAGGATCCAGAGTCATCTATTGCCAAAGATTCTGATCTCTTTATTCAAGGTCTCTCTTAAAAGAATTAAAGATATTACTATTCAAAATGGTATATTTCCATTAATTTAGTCATTGATAAAACCTTTTCAAAGACAACTCCCCGCTTCTAGTAGATATCAAAAAGTGCAGACTTGAATTGTATTCAAGAAGGTATTATCCCCACTAGATATTATAAGAAAACTAGTGAAAAATTAAATTCAAATTTAACTCAGAGTCAAATGGAAATAAAATACAAATTACCTAAAGTACATATCTCATCGAGACAACATGTGTTTCAAGACCTCGTTCGTCTTTAGTTCGTAATCTTCATCGACAAAATTATTTTAGGATTACCATTCATATATTTGCTTTATCCATTTACCACAAGTAATAAAGGTTTAAGTTATGAACATTTAGAAAGAAAATTATATTTAAATTCTTAATTAAACTAAAAGAAAGAGATTTAAAATTTATTCAAGAAGAATCAATTTCTAAATCATTAAATCTGATAAATTGTAAAGTTCTTTCACCTAAATTTTCTTAAAGAAGAAATTAAGTACCAACAAGTTGATGACCAACTTAAGAGTAACAGGTTCAAAAAAAATAAAAGAATTAAAAGATTATTTAATAAATAACTTATGTTCGATTCTCCCAATGCTTTTTGGCATAGGAAGAAGCACACAGTTAGATTACCCTATGCTAAAGAATTTAAAGAGCATTTAATTCCTACTAAGGCTAGGCCTATTCAAATGAGTCATGAACAAATGGAGTTATGTAAAATTGAAATCAATGATCTCCTCAAGAAAGGGCTAATTAGACATAGTAAGTCCCCATGGTCTTGTCCAAACATTCTATGTTAATAATGAAGTCGAGAAAGAACGAGGTGTCCTCGCCTAGTCATTAATTATAAACCATTAAACAAAGTTTTAGAGTGGATTAGGTACCCTTTGCCCAACAAGGATGATCTCCTTGGTAGGTTAAGCGTCTCCACAATCTTTAGTAAATTTGACCTCAAGTCGAGATTTCGCAAGTTGCCATTCACCCGGATGATAGGTACAAAATCGCATTTACCACTCCGCTTAGGACACTACTTAATGGAATGTTCAAATCATTTGGACTTAAGAATGCACCCAGTGAATTTCGTAATATTCTTAATAATATTTTGAATCCCTTGATCATTTTATCATTGTTTACATCGATGACATCCTTGTATTCTCCAAGACTATTGAAGAACATATTAAACATTTGAATTCATTCTTCAAAGCAGCTTAAAACCAATGGTCTTGTCCTTTCTCCTTCCAAGTGTAGTCTCTTTTTGACTAAAGTCGATTTCTCGGTTTAATCCTCTATCATGGACTCACGCGCCAATGATGAGCTATTCAATTCGCCAACGGGTTCTTTAGATAAGATTACCGACAAGAATCACCACAGAGGTTTCTTGGCTCGCTTTCAATTATATTGGCGATTTTACAAGGACCTCGGGAAGATTTGTAAGTTTCTCTTTCGCCATAAAGTAATCCTCCTCCTCGGATCGACATTCATACTTCGTCGTCCGCAAGTTAAAAAATATGTTAAGGTTTTGCCTCGCCTTGACATCTCTAATGATTCAAAGATTCAAAATAATTGAAACTGACGCCTCGACATTGGATTTGAGGCATACTCAAATGTAAATTGACTCCTATTTCTAATGAACAAATTGTTCGTTTCCATTCTGGCGCATGGAATTCTACACAATTAAAATACAATACTATTAAAAAGGAGATTTTATCTCTAGTTTTATGTATTAAAAAATTCCAGAGAGATTTATTAAATCAGAAATTCTTAGTTAGAATAGATTGTAAGTCAAATAAAATTTATTTCGGAAAAAGACGTTGAAAACGTCGCCTCTAAGCATTCATTCGCTAGATGGCAAGCAATTTTAAGTATTTTTGATTTTGTTATTGAATATATTAAAGGCAAGAATAACTTCGGTCCTGATTTTCTCACTCGTGAATTTATTAACACAGTACAATCACGCAAAATGAGTATTCGAGGAGGTTCATCTTCTCGTAGTCATGGTCATTCTCATTTGGTCCAGATTAATCAACCATTAATCAACCAAAGGCTGTTGTTCCTCACCCGATCACCAGACACATAATAAATTCCTGTGTGCTTGTACAATACGGTCCCAAGCCCTACTCCTCGATTCTTCTGCTAGTCAACCAAAGCCATTTGATATTTTTGCTAGTCAAGCTCAAATACTACGTCAAAACCTAGTCATCCAGGTCTCCGATTATCTTCGTGTTTATGATCATCACTTATTTCATGTTGAGTTAAATATGAAACCTAAAAATGACCCTATTCAGGTTAGCGACCCAAAGATTTCGCCGGGATGGCATTTTACTCCTTGACTCCATATAAGTCACTTGTTTATTATAGAGATATCCTTATTGAAACAGTAGTCATTTTCATAAAACTAATCTATGCCAATGATGATAAATCAAAACTCCTTTATCATTCATTGTATATTAAACAAGTCCTTAATTCATCGATTGAGTAGTCATCCATCGATCTCGATCTCTTTCTAATCAATCTAGTTCCTTTTCTTATTGTGATTATATTGAAGCACGGCACAAAATCATGCTTCATCAAAATGATGATCATAGTCACTTCGTGGTTCTTTGGTTCGACCACAAATTTAAAAGTCAATTCCCCAAATGGTTCATTCTTTGGTGGACAAGGTACAGTTTGAGTCATGACATTTTCCCTAAACCTCTCTCGCCCAATTAGAGCATTTTTGTCATCACAAGAATTATCATTCCAAATATGAGGAAATTCCGGTCTTCCTTATATTTTGTAGTAAATATAAAATCCCTTGGATTTTGAAATGGCAATATATAATTCTGACCACTCAAGAAGTCACCGCTTTTCGGTCTCATCGTCCATAGGAATCTGTGACTACCAGACTTTTTCTTTCTCCTATTTCTCGTGTCTCTCATTGGTTTTTCAATTAAATGGTGGGATAAATTTGGAGTCGATGGAATAGTAGGCCAAGTTCAAAAAGAATTCCCGCCTTCTCTCGTCGCCTCCTCCAGCTTAACGCTAATATCAATATGATTACTACGGCCTCCACATTTGCATCCTCCAATAAATCAAAAACAATGAATTAGCAAAATCGGTTACATCACCGCTTGATCATGAGATGTTTCGATTATTCTAATTCGAAGTTAAGCGTCTTCTTCGATGCTATTCATTTAAGACTTGATCGCCACGTGAAGAGTCGAGATAAAGCTTCTTCTCGATTCAGAGGAGATAATTCTAGTCATGATTTCGATTATGAAGGCGATATGACCCTATGGCACAATTGTTTCTTCAGATGCTCAAGATCCATTTTCTTGAGCCCATCTCTAATCAATCAAAGTAAAGATGTGATTCTCTATTTCGGTACCAAGACTTAAAAACTTTTCTTTCCAAGAACCTTAGTCACTTCGGCCCCAGCAATTTCTTTAGTCACCACGTGACCTCGATCAACACCGCTTTCAGCAAAGATTGTCAAGAAGACATCTTACGCTTTTCATCAAAGGCCGATCAAGCATCCGGTCCCACGACCGCATTAGTCAAAAGAAGACGTCTGCTTTTCCACCGAAAGTAGATTCTTTTTCCTTTTACTTTAGTAAAATGTTTTTACTTGTACTTTTACTTTAGTAAAATGTTTCTTACTTTTATTTTACCTCAGTTATTGTAATAGTTCGTTTCCTTGTTCTATAAAAGGAAATCGGATTCATTTGGTTTAGGCAGACTTAGAAAGACTCAGAGATCCTTCTCTGACAAATCTTTAGCCTCTACCGTTGTTTAGCCTACTTAACCCCCCTTCACCTAGGTTTTTGCTTAATTCTTCCCTAACTTTGTGAGCAAATAAAGATGGCAAACCATTAACGAATTTTTCTTTCCAAAATGGTTTATTACTGTCATTTCTCATCATAACTCTAGAGGTAAATACATCTTTGTACCATCTAAAATCACTTAGAGTGGACAAGTAAGATTACTAACTCGATCATGAATTCTTTTCTCGTAATATTGCTAGGGGTTCCAACAAAATGTTTAATTATGGTGAATATTAAAGTGTTAACTCCATAATGCCCCTATTCACAGCGGCGATTAAGTTTTTAAAAGAAAAACTTAAACAGAAAAGAAAAGATTAAGAAGATGACCGGTTAATCGATAAAGTAATCTCTTTCTTTTATTTATAAACATTTAGGGAAGGGATTACAAAGATATCCTAGATCTAAATGTTTGAGAGGAAGATCAAGTATTAAGGACTTCGTCTTCATCTTCTAACTAAGAAGATCAAGTTTCAAAGCTTCGCCTCCTGCCTAACCAAGAGAGAGAGGAGAGGACCTCAAGAGCTTTCTTTAGAGAGAAGCTCGAGGCTTTACATTGAATTAAGCCTCTAAGAGATATCGGGTGCATTTGAATCAGATTCAAGAAACTCTAACACTTGAGTTTCTTTAAATAGAAAAAAAAAAAAGTAAATTACTATTTGATTCACGCAGAATCACTATTACATTAATCAAGTAAAAGTAATTTACTTAAGTAAAAGTAAAACGTAAGAAACATTTTACATTTACTTTTACATTGGTAAATGTAAGAAACATTTAACTAAGTTAAAACATTTAACTTAAGTAAAAGCAAAAGTTATTCTTTTACTTTTACTTTTACATTTTACTAAAGTAAAAGACTTTTTGCTTTAAAGAAAGCAAAGTTGAGATGATGGCGTGGGCCATCACCGTCGATATTGATCAAGACTCTCTCCCAGGCGTCTTTTTGGTTGATCGGTCCGCTCTCCTCGATGGATCTTGGAAGGTCTTTCATGATCATCTTCTCGGATGAGTCACCATCCCCATACATTTCCACCTCAAAATTTTTATCCAGAATTAACCCTTTCACCCCCAAAAATTATAACCCTTTGATCTCTTTAATCAAACTTCTCTTTACTATTTCAAAATTATCTTCTTCATCAAAGTTACGAAGTCACCTTACTTTATTGTAGTCCACCTAGTTCGTGGCTCAACCTTTGTAAGTCTCTGAGGTGTGAGAAAGGTGTCGGGTTATAGAACATAGGTATGAGTCTACTTTGGGTAAACGGGTATGCATGAATGAGCTTTGAGTAAGATTTTATTTTGAAACGATCAAGATGAGTAGGTTATTCAGATCTAGCTCTCTCGATTAGTAATAGTCAAACCTTGCCTCCTGCTCCAGATATATAGTGAACCAAGAAGAACATAATTATGAAAACATTAATCAAGTTTTAAACAACCTGGAATATACCTAAGGTATCTCCCAAAGAAATTTATCACCAACATTCTCGAGATAAATTTAAAATCGATTATAATGTCAAAACTGTTGAGAGAGTTTATGCAATTAACAAAGAATACGTAGAATTGTAGTCTTTATCACCGAAGTTATTAAAAAACATAGAAAAAAAGGGTTATAATTTTTATACATATAGGTCTTGTTCAAGTTGCAGTTAAACCTCTTAATAGAAAAGGAATTAATTCATCAATCTACCTACCGCTTAGAGATGCTAGATTTTTAAATTACTATCCAAGCATTATTGGTGCAATGGAAGCAAGTTTGCATAATGGACCTATCCATTTCAACCGCTTTCGATTTCACCTCGAGTCTCGATGATCAATACTTATTTAAAGCCTTATCATTAAATATTAAAACCGATGGAGAGATTACTCAAATGATTGAAGGATCTCAACCCATTGCTTTGATTTACTGGATTTATTATAAGACGATGAAGTCAAATTTGAACGTTCATGCTCTTAATAAAAGCCCAAAAGATCAAAACAGCATTTTTAATTCAAAGTTCAACTAGTGATGCTAATATCCGGATCCCAAGAACAATTCTTTGGAAGGATATTAACTTACCTAATCAATGGACTTTACCAAATGAATTACCACAAAGAACCCATAGTTAACAATTTATTGAATATTGAAAATATCCAACAATTTTCGGATGGAACTGCCAAAATTAGTTTTCAACGTATTTAGGTCACCAGTTATCATTGAAGATATTTCAAGTTCTTCATCCCTTGATTATCCACACTAGAAGAGATCTTCGAGGTCCCAAGTAATCCTCTTGTTAAAGATATCAAACTTAAAGGTATTCTTAATGAAGGACAAGTTAGTCATCCTGTTATACTCAAAAAACGATACCGTCAAGATGAAGACTCTTCTTCCCCAAGATCCTCTGTTTATCCCTACGAACCGACTTTTAATGCCCCTATTCATAATCAACTAAGAGTCATTAAAAAGAATTTCGTGTTAAATTGGGATAACTTAGTTAAAGATTTTAATTCAAAATCTAATAAGAAAAAAAAGACATCTATTTAGATCATCCATCCAACCTGAAAAGGAAAGAGATAAGATAGTAAATAGATGGAAAAGATTTATCAAAAATGAAGAAATTAACATCACTTTTTATGATTTGGTATGTACGGTAGATCAAGGTAAATGCAATGTTATTAGTAAAACTCAATGGATTAAAGAAGACAGATCCAAAGTATCACCTATCATCCCCATTAGAAAGCGGTTCTAATTCCGATTAAAAACACTTACATTATTGCTAGTCCCTTCAAAATACCTGACGGAACTAATAACGACAAAAAAATAATTGAACAATTAAACTTTAGCAATCAATATCTAGCAACAGTAGGAAAACAGCTAGATAGAATTGAAGAAAAATTTGAAGAAGGTATTATCAAAAAACCCGATTCAAAGATAGAACAAC